>CM062805.1:59006061-60206061 GCA_031772625.1 Pinus tabuliformis
GCAGATGCTCTTAGCTGAAGAGTACATGTAAAATCACATAGAAACTATGAGTTCATATGGGACAATTTACAGGATCAGATCTTGCAGGAAGACAACAAGACAGCGTACCAACAACTTAAGCATAGGTTATAATAGCAGGGCACATGTGAACATGATGTGTACTATCATATCACGTAGATAGTTTGGTCAGATTTAGGGACATGATCTATGTGCCAAACAATAGCGAGCTCAAGAAGCTTATCTTGAGGGAATTTCATGTTAAGCCGTATTCAGGTCACCCACGATATTAGAAGACACTGAAAGTGGTTAAGGAGTTCTACCCTTGGACGAACTTGAAGAAATAGGTGGTTTATTTTTTTGCGAGATGTTTGGATTGTCAATAGGTAAAAGCAAAGTGTAAGCATCTAGGTGGTTTACTATAGCCGATTTTGATTCCACAGTGGAAATGTGAGGCCATTTCCATGGACTTCATTACAGGTTTGCCGAGGGCTTCTAGACATCATGATTCCATTAGGGTTGTGGTTGACAAGATCAAAGGTAGTGCACTCCATTCCAGTGAAGTCGATAAATTCAGTTAGTGAGGTTAGCATAGGTCTTCATCAGGGAGATAGTGAGGTTACATGGTATTCCTAGAAATATTGTGTCAGATAGAGATGCCAAGTTCACTTTCAGGTTTTGGAAATAGTTATTTATAAGTATGGGACAAAGTCAGCCTTCAATGCAACTTATCATCCACAGACAGATGGACAGACAGAGATGGTCAATAGGATTCTTGAGGACATGTTGAGAAGGTATGCTATGCATTAAAAATGAAAATGGGAAGAGTATCTTCCACTAGTGTAGTTTGTTTATAATAATGAGTATCAAGAATATTTGAAGATGAGTTTGTTTGAGGCACTTTATGGGAAGAGTTGTAATACTTCTATTAGTTGTTCGAGTGGTCTAGTGAACAGGGTGTTGATTGGACCATACATGTTGACAAAGATGGAACAGGAAATGTAGGTTATCAAGAAGAATTTAAAGGTAGAACAAGATAGGAAGAAAAGTTATGTAGATCAACACATGGTATTTAAGGAGTTTCAGGTTGGGGAACATGTGTACTTGCGCATTAATCCCAAGCAGAGCTCCTTAAGGATTGTATCATGTGCCAAGATGACACCTCAATATTGCAGACCTTTCAAGATCCTTGAGAGGATTAGACCAGTGGCCTTTTGACTTGCACTGCCTCCGACAATGAAAGTCCATGATGTTTTAATTACTTAAGAAGTATGTGAAAGTTGTTGATCATGTGATTGACTGGTCTGTATTGCAGGTGGAGCCAGAAGGAGAATTCTAGCTGGAACCTCAGTGCATTTTGCAACAAAATATGCTTATACTTTGGAATCGGGCAATTGAGCGAGTTAAAGTGTAGTGGAAGCACTTTGAGCCTGATGAAGCTACATGGGAGATGGCTGATCAGATGTGGGCTATGTATCCTTCTCTATTCAAGGGTTGAGCAGGTGTGCTCTAATATATGTTTTAATGTTGTGTTTTGGTTATGTCTATATATGCATATGTATGTAAATATGACATCGAGCTATGTTATAAAGTTTCAATAAGCAATATGGTGTTCATGATATGTTGGTTATGTTTTCAGTAGATGGATATGATATAAATGCTACATTGAGATATGTTATAAAGATCCATGGGAAGGATGTGTTTATTGGTTTACAAGTGCCATTGAACACTAAGGAAAGTCTTCCCCCAAGGGGGAGGGGTTTGTAACAACCCTTGGTTGATTTCCTATGTAAACAAATAAAATGATAATCAAGGTCATGGGACAAGTATTCCAAGATGAATGTTGGGAAAAACACATTGATGGGGACCACTGGTGATTAACAAATTGTTATGGAATTTGGCAAAGGCATTGGCAAAGACAAAGTGGAATTAATGGGAATTTATTTATGAAAATAATGAAAATAGGAGAAAAGGAAGGTGAAAGGTCACATAATTGCATGTCAGGAAAATTGAAGGAAAAGTAGAGAAAAATGAAGAAAATAGAGGCCTCAATGATAAAAAGTCTTATGAGGATAAGTTCACAACCTTTTTTCAGTTTTAGTTTGGAGCTCTCTCTCTCTCATACACTTGCACACTTAGAGAAATATTGGAGCATTGTTGGAGCATGCTTTGAGCACTTTAGTTTTCGTTGGATTTGGAGAAAGAAGGAAAATAAAAGAGGGAAAGCGTAAGGGAACATGTGGATCAACAACTACATTGGGATTGTCTTGTAGGTATCGAGTTGCATGTATGATTTTTTTGCTAGTTTTGGCATGCATGGTATATGCATGTGTTTATTTGGTTAGGATCTGTCATTGGCATGGAGGATTTCTTGGATTGACAGTAGTTTTGGCTAGCCTTTCCATTTCCTGGATAACCATGGTGTTGTGGGTTTTTCCATAATTTTTTTTTTTTGATTGGTTCTTGTAATTCCTTATGGATGTGGGTTGGAACAAACACTCTGGAAGCTCTGGAACAACTTGGGTTGAGTTACTAGTCTTGGAGCATAGGTTGGAAAAAAAAATTGGAGCCCTTGGTGGGTTGAGTTACTACTCCTGGAGTCAGTTGGGACAAATTCTCTAGAGCCCTAGAAGGTTGTGGGTTGAGTTACTAGTTCCTGGAGCCCTGGACAACTTAGGTAGATACCAATCTAGTTGGTGTTAGTGATGTCTAACTGTGAGGTGGAATCACTAGTTGAGGGTTGAGGTTGTTTGGCCTCTATAAGCCTTGGTATTTTTTGTTTGGTTTATTCCATGAGATCCCACATTCATTCTTGGAATATGGCGCGAGGGTGATTTGATGAAAGAGAGATTTGTTTCAGCCCAATCTATGGTTGGATGGTACTTGGAAGTCCCAAATTATGTTGGTATTTTTCCACGTTAATAAGATTTATTCTTCCATTATGATTCATGTATATTTATTGGCAATATGTTGGTGATATTATGGTTGAGTTACCATGGTTTATATGTTGGTTATTCTATGGTTATATGATGTGTATCTTCTATGGATATTGTCATGAAATGTTTAGCTATTGATGAGTGATGAATGTATGGACTAATCAAATGGTGTTGCAACTATGTGGAGAGGGAATGGGCCTTCTTAATGATTCTCATACTTTTATGATCAAATGTGAATTTATGACCTATATCTTACTTGTTTTCAATATGTTTGATGAAATCTTGTCATGTTCTAGGAAGTCTAGGTCAAGTTTTACCTTCAAATTTGCATTTCTCACATTTTTTTTGTGCCATTATTGATTATGAGAAGTTACAAGAAGTTCTTGGTAGTGGTCTGGAGGTTGACCTTGAATCTAGGCTCAAATATCAAGACCACATGCTCCTAATTGAGAAATTTGGGTTGCAATTGCATGGATGCAGGCATGTGCATGTGGTTGGAGGCTCCCAACCACATGGATGCCTTGTTGTGGGAGTGGTTGAGGACCCAGGTCAGAGAAAAGGGTGTCCAACTCAGGCTTTGGCCACCTAGGGGTGGTTACTCAACCTTTAAGTGACCTGTAGCCCCTGTAGAATGTTATAAGATGTTAATTTGTCTTCCATGGTTGACCACACTTCCTTGATGGAACCTAGGAGGTCGGGTCATGTCATAGTGGCTCCTCCTCTCATGTTTACCCCAATAGGCCAGTGAAACTAGGTAAATGTGGGAGGGGTGGTTACAAAGATAGTTGTATATGCTTTGTATTTGTGGTTCTTCTCCTCAAATGGACTATGTGCAACCTTCCTTTTATACTTTATTCTCCCTGGGTTGTGCTTCTCTGATGGTCTAGATTTCAGAGTAGCTTCTTTCTTTGGAGTCACATGCAATGGAACTACATGGCTGACTGGTGTGTCGGGCCTGGAGGCATTATAATTTTTTTTAATATTTTCCTCCTCTAGTCTAAAATAGGTCCCACTTGGCCAATTGAAACGTCCCTTAGCACAACACTGCTAGCAAACATTTCCGGGATCATATGGGTGGTACTCCATAAGACAAAATCTGAATTTATCCAACTTAGTACCTTCAGTTTCTTAATTTCATATGATCTCACCAGCAAAGGGAGAGCGGGCCAAGGTGCATTCTTCTTCTTTTGCAATACTGCTGATAAGACTGTGGAAGGATGGTAAGTGATCTCTTGCATGACCAATTTATCAGTGGCATACCTCAGTAACAAATGTGATGACTTCTGACAACTGAACACCCTAAGGTAAGTGACATCAGGCAAGGAAACCAATCGATAAGTTCTGCTACTGGGTGCATATCCTCATGTGATATGCACAATGGCTCTTCCTTAAATATCATCTCGTACAATACTATCAGGAAGTGATTAATCAGATTCTCCATGACTCTTTTATAACTACACTCTGGAATCAACTTGCAATAAATATGAACAATAGGTTCTTCTGGTGTCCAACTTTGGCTCAAGCTAGGGAAAGAATTCTGAGCATATATCCCATCCAATAGGTATCAAAACATATATAATCTAGATTTCTTACCCTTAGGAGGGTTCTTTGCATTTTTCACATGGATCTTAAGCTATTGAACCAACAAATATGACTATTTGAACACCTTCCCCTCATTAACAATCTGATGCCATAAATAAACCTAACCTACAGGGAAGGTTTCAATACTCTTTTGGCCATATATTAGGAAATATAAAATAATCAAGTAATGGAACACCTTTCTAAGGGATCTGGTCTTGTATGTGTTGCTGAGTGTCTGGCGGAATTTGAATGGCTCCTTCACCCAAGTTTTGATGACATCCTTGGTGATCAAACAATTGGTGACAACAAAAAAATTGGAATCCATGTATACTTTTGTAAATGGAAAATGATACATGAACTGAAAATCATGAGCCATGTATGAGGAAAGTCCTTGTCCACTGACAATGTTGAGGGTCACACTCTTTGTATCTAAGTGTAACAGGACCCGCTTGATGATATTTGCACAAGGGAAGATGGGGAACCTAATGCAACTTTATGAAATCCTGATTTCTTGATATTTATGTATATGTTTCTATCCTCCAGATCTGCTTTGTAACTGATGGTTGTGATGCATCTTTAACTGCATGCCAAGTGATATTTGAATATTTCTCAATGAATAGTTGAGTATCTAAAGGAATAGGCATGGCGGTTGGGGTACTCTCAACTACTTCACAGGTGCTGCTCTTTGTAGTGTCTTTTGAGGCTGATCTCTTTGGAGGCAAGATGAAAATAACTAATAAAACAGAGATGAACTCAAAATCTTGTAGTACCTATATCATAAGATGGACTCATGGAAGCTACAAATCAAATCAAGCAAATTGGTTCATTCATCAAGATTAAAGCAACAAATCACTCACTAGAGAGAAGGATTGCATAATTTCTGGGCTCAGGGAGGTAGAATGGCTTCATGAATTGTGCACTGTGCAATCTCAACAGGTAAGGGAGGAGCTTGAGGTTTGATATTGTGTAATACGCAGGCTCATTTGGGCAGACTGAGGGAAGACTGTGCATTGCAACGTCTTAGTGGCTAAAGCTGAGGCTCAAGGTCTGACACTATGCAATGTGCAGTTGGACAAGCCAGTGACTGCACATTGCACAGTCTCAGAGGCCAAGGGTGAAGCTTGAGCCTTGGGCTTGCGAATTGCACAGTTGGAAGGGGTAGCAATTGCTCAAGTTTGCGTAGGTCTTCCTGGGAAGGAGAGAGTAAATCTTCAGATTTGAGTACAGGGGTAGGAAGAAATATAGATAGGCCTCAAGTTAAGTTAGTTTAGTGACTAACAAGTTCCATAAATGAGAATGCAAAAGGAAAAACATACATGCACAAAATGACCCAATAGTGATAACTACTAGTAGGAAAAAAGCAAGAAGTTGATGTGACACTTGTAAAAGGTGAATGACGGACCAAAACAACACTTATACAAGCTAATAACAATAAAAACACCAGCTACTATGAAAAGAAATAGGCAAAATAACACTCATAAAAGAAAAAAGCGACAAAGGCAACAAAAAAAGTGACAAGAAGTGACACATGCAAAAGTTACACGGAAATCACTGCAAACTAAGTCGAAAGCTCCTTGATCTCATTGGGGAGGCTAGAGCTCCAAGGTTGAATGTTCAAATGAGCTCTAAGAGCGTCCACTATATAGATCTGGGTTGGGTTAGGGTTTATGATGCACATGCCTAATATCAAAGAAAAAGTGACACTTGTCTTGAAGAAAAAAAAACCTTTGTGCCACTTGTCAGACATTAATTATGCAATCACTATTTTCTAGGGATGAACACTTAGATTTTTTTCAGGAAACTGCACATTCACACTGGAAGAAGGGACTGTGTAATTCCCAACAACAATGGACTGTGCAGTTCAGTGCCTTAGTGAATTGTGTAGTTTCTAACTGAAAGAGAGGGCTATCACAATTTTTGTTCTTAGTGGCTTCCTAACTTCAAGGATTAAGTAGTTCTGATCCTCAAGGCCTAGCACAATTTCCAGAGATAATGGATTACCTAGTTCCTAGAGGGAAGATTGATAATAGGTGCAAGATCATGGCAGGAGATGGCTTGTGTTAGAAATTGCTTAGTTATCGCCGATAAGACTTAGTCATGGTCAAGACAATCTAATGATCCGAATTGGATCCTTGAAAATTATCAGAGTTCTATGACTGTGTCAAATCCATGGCTGTTAAAACTTAAGAGTGAATGACAGACTTCAAAAACTTGTGGACAGTTAAGCTATCATAAATAACCTCTGTATAATGGCAGTTTGTAGCCAACAAGGAACGACGAGGACCTCGGTCAAAGCACGCTGACCAAGGCCCATGGAGACTGCACAAGACGCAAACTAGCAGTTAGGAAGTCCGGATCGAAAAACAAAGGTCGTTTCTGATGCGCGATTAGCACGCATCGTTGAGCAAAACCCCTCGAGAATGAATAGCCCCAAGTGCTCGGTCACAAGGAAAGTCGAAAACCATGGGAAAAGCACTGAAATGATAGGCAGGTCCCACGCTCCAAAACGGCAGAATATCGGAGGCATTTTGGGCGGTAAACAGAATTGTCAGAGGACCCAGCGATGCCATACAGTGAATGACGTGTGTCCCCCAGATGAGAGAGAAAACCGCTCTCATTGCGGGCTAACGTCCGAGCAAGTCAACCACGCGATAAGAGCGCACACCGTAGAATTTGGGGGCTCCAGATCTAACGATGGAGATTGTGCCCGATGGAAAACCAAATTCGAAGGGAGAATTAAGCTACAACATATAAAAGTTTGAAGTCTGATTGGACCGCTGATTTGGCGGATGAATCATTACACAAAGTAAGCGAAATATTGAATCGTTTGAGGAAGAGCTGGCGCAGTTCGTAAGAGAACAAGTGGCCACTTCCCTGTGAGACGTTACACAGTGGCGATGACGCAGAGGCAGGGAATTCCAAGCGAACAACAGTAGATGATCCGAAGAGGCAAAGAGGAAGCGAACAATCATGAGACAGATTGGCTTTAAGCCATGAATAGAACAAAGAACAAAGAGGAGGATGGTGAAAGAGAGAGTGAGCCAGAGAAACTGAACAGAAAGTGAAGCAGAGAACAGAGAGCTGAGCTGACCTGCAGATCCAAGGCAGCATTGAGTAGACAAAACCAGGCTTGAGAGATTCAAGCAATCCCTATGAGGATATCTGTCGGGGAACTAAGTACCAAATTGGACTCATTCCATTAAGACCAGTTGAGATCGAGACTTGGTAAGGGGGAGTCTGTGCACTCTAGTGGCTTGGGGAATCCAAGAACCACCCTACTAAGCATCATCTGTTCCAGGAGACTCAAATTGAGCTCCTCACTGTAAAAATCTGCCTAAAGACACAATAAAAGAGGGCCACCATTGAAAGTTGGACTGGAGACGCAACCCTGGAGGATAGGGTGAACTCCTTATTAATTTGTTGTGTTCTTGCATTTGCTTACTGTGTTTCTTTTACTGTTTTCCATTTTCCAGTGTTTGTGTATTTTGCAATCTGATCGATTCGTTGCCTAAGACAACATAGACACACACCAGCACATGAGTCTATAATACCTTCATTAATTAATTAACTGAGATCACTCACAGGTGATTTCCAAATCAAGTGGTATCAGAGCTTTAGGTTGTTAAGGTTAGACAAGCTTGTGTTGGATTTAACTATTGAATTCTAACTAGATCAAAGCTCAAATTAGGAGAAGGAGAGTTGGTCGAAACTAATCCTGAGATTGGAAGAGTCTATCCTCAGAAGACAATGTCAGAGGAAGGTTATGTGGGGCCAGACCCTCAATTTATAGATAGTTTCCTAGCCATAAGGTCCATGGTAGAGGAAATGTATAAGGATTTTAGAAAACATAAAGATGAAGACTCGTCAGGCTCTAAACAAGATAAAAGAGAAGAACAGTCTTTCCTCCATGACCACTGAAAAGTCAAAGGGAAAGAGGAAAGCTTTCTCACACCTCCTAATAGCCCTAAACATAAAAAGAAGGCATCTTTGATTAAACTAGATGTTAAATTTGATTTACCTATATATGATGGAGAGTTGAATGCAGAAAAGTTGGACAATTGGATTAGAAAAGCTGGACAATTGGAATTCAGAGTGTAGAGTATCGACTCATACAAGAGCAAGATTTAGCTGGCAAGCCTATGCCTTGGAGGCACTGCCTTGGTTTGGTGGGAAGGCAGCACCCAAGCTGACATGAAGAGATATGGTAAGACTATTTCTGTCTGGAGTGAATTTATTTCTACAATCAAAAAACAGTTCTATCCATTGGCCTACATGCAGCGAGCCACGATGAGTTGGCAAACTCTTCGACAGTTGAAAGGGAAAAGTGTACAAGGATACACCCAAAAATTTAGAAAGAGAGCATTGATTCTAGGAATCTCATTAGACTCACCTGAGACTCTGTTGAAGTACATTGGTGGTCTACACAGCTACATGAGGCATACTATCCTCATGTTTAATCCCACTAGTATAGATGAGGTATCTGTACAAGCTACTCATCTAGAATCTAGAGGAAAGAATGGAAGTCCAGAAGTTGGGGGATCATCCCAACCCATTGTAAGCAAGAATAAGGAGAAAAGAAAACAGAAATGGAAAGCAAGGAAGGCTAACACTGCACAGAAAAGCAAGGCTTCATGCACTCACTGTAAGAAGGATGGGCATGATGATGAGCACTGTTGGATTCTGCATTCGGAGCTGAGACCTAAGAAGTTTGAGGGCAAGAAGAAGAAGATTGCTGCAGCTATTCAGAAAGATTTGGGGTCAGACTCAGGAGATGAAACAACTATTGCAGCCACAGGTATAAAAGGTAATAATTCTGAAGCATCTACTAGTAATTCTGCACAATCTACTATTGATGAAGAAAATGAGAGAAAAATACATGAGCTTTTCCATATTCGAGTTATTTCCAAACATCAAAAGATTGATACTTTGTTTGATAGTGGCTCACAAGTAAATTTAATTTCTGAAGCAATTGTAAAGAAATTGGGATTACTGACTACACCTCACAAGAAACCATACCCATTAGGATGGTTAAGTGATAAAGCACAACTACAAGTGACTATACATGCAAACTCAAGTTTTCTTTTGGGTCAGAATTTGTAGATGAGGTTGAGTTAGACATAATTCCTTTGGATATATGTGGACTTGTTTTAGAAAGCCCTTACTTGTATGACAGAAAAGCTATTTTCTATAGAGCTGAGAACAAGTACCTACTTGTTAAAGATGGAATCGAATACTTTGTAAGAGCTCATAAGCTCAAAAATAATTGTACTCTCATAAACTCAGGGCAGATGAAACAAATGATAAATTCATGCAAACAATTCTTACTAATGGTTGTAAAGGAAAAGAAAACTGATAAAACCAATGTATTTGAAGGCTGTAATGCTAAAAGCAAGGTGATTTAGAAAAGGTTGTTTCAGAGTATGATATCTTGTTTCAAGAACCTAAAGGTTTGCCACCCAAAAAGGAAATAGTGCATGATATTATTTTGTAGCAAGATGCTCCATTGCCTAACATTGGAATGTATAGGTTGTCCGCTTTATAGAACACAAAAATCAAGAATCAGGTGCAGGAGTTGCTCGAGAAAGGGTTCATCAGACCTAGCACATCACCATGTGGGTCACCAATCATTTTGGTGAGAAAGAAAGATGGCTCATGGAGCATGTGCATTTATTACTGAGCACTGAATAAGATAACAATAAAAAATCACTATCCCCTTCCTCGCATAGATGATCTGTTATATCAATTGAAAGAAGCTGTTTATTTTTCCAAGCTAGACTTGCATAGTGGATATCATCAGGTCAGAGTTGCAGAACAAGATGCATGGAAGATTGCTTTCAAAACAATGCAGGGATTGTATGAGTGGCTGGTTATGCCTTTTGGCTTGACTAAGGCTCCTGATACTTTCACGAGATTAATGAATGATGTTCTTAGACCTTTTCTTGATGACTTTGTTATTGTATATCTGGATGACATTCTGATATTTATCAAAACATGGGAAGAACATTTAAAGCATGTTAAGCAGACATAGATGTTTTGAAAAGAGAAAAACTTTATATTAAACTCTCAAAATGTGAATTTGGAAAAACATCTTTTAATTATTTGGGACATATAGTAGGGGGTGGTGAATTGAAGATAGATCCCTCTAAGGTGGCAGTCATTGTAAACTGGCCTAAACCCAAATCTGCTACAGAATTTAGGAGCTTCTTAGGAGCAGCACAATATTGGAGAAAGTTCATTTCTAACTTTTCCTTAATTGCAGCTCCCATACATGTTTTAACGGGATTGAACAAGGTGTTTCAGTGGGGAGGAAAATAGCAGAAAGCCTTCGACACCTTGAAAGAAAAGATTAGTACAGCACCTGTACTAGCACTGCCTGATCTTGAAAGACCCTTTGAGATACAAACGCATGTCAGTGACTATGCCATGGGAGCAGTGTTGACACAACACGGTAAACTCATATGTTATCATTATGAGACATTTAATTCTGCAGTAGTTAACTATCCTACATATGATAAAGAATTGTATGCATTAGTACAGAGTGTGAAAAAGTGGAAAGATTACTTAATGGGCAAAGAGACAGTAATACATATTGATCATCAACCATTTCAATATCTACACTCCCAAACTAAGTTGCAACAATCAAGACACTATAGATGGATGGGTTTTCTACAACAGTTTCATTTAGTCATCAGATATAAAAAGGGCATACACAATAAAGTTGCAGATATGTTATCCAGACCCATTATAAATGCAT
Source organism: Pinus tabuliformis (assembly GCA_031772625.1). Lineage (NCBI taxonomy): Eukaryota > Viridiplantae > Streptophyta > Pinopsida > Pinales > Pinaceae > Pinus > Pinus tabuliformis. The sequence continues at coordinate 59,017,330 of CM062805.1, forward strand.
CTACTATACTTAAGCATAATTTTGTGTTTCATGAGAGTTACATTGAACAATATGCTCAAGATATAGATTTCAAAGATGTATATGCAACTTTAAGTCAAGGTAAACGAATGGGAGAATTGGATTATCATGTAAAGGACTGACTCTTATACCATTATGGGAAGCTATGCATTCCACAAACTGAAAGAGTAAAGATAATTCGAGAAGCACACACTTCTCTAATATCAGGTCACTTTGGGGTAAGTAAAATAGTTGCACAGCTGCAAAGATTTTGTTATTGGCCAAAAATGAACAAGACAGTTTCTAGATATGTAAGAGGGTGTACTATGTGTGCTAAAAGCAAGCCCAGCAATAGAAAACTAGGCTTGTACACTCCATTACCAGTTCCTTCTCACCCTTGGGAAAGTGTTTCCATGGATTTTGTTGGAGGACTGCCTAAATCTAGGAAAGGTCATGATTATCTGTATGTTGTTGTGGATAGTTTCAACAAAATGTGTATTTTGATACCTTGTAATAAACATATCACATCTGAACAAACTGCAAAACTGTTCATTCAACATGTATGGGTTCATTTTGGATTACCCACTTCCATTGTATATGATCGAGACACCCGATTTGTGGGGAAGTTTTGGTCAAGTTTGTGGGAACTAATGGACACCAAACTGAAGAAAAGCACAACTTTTCATCCATAAACCAATGGCCAAACAGAAGTAGTCAACAAGACAATGATCCAGTTGCTCAGGGGATATTGCAGCAAACATCCTAAGCTTTGGGATGAATATTTGTGTTATGTGCATCATGCTTACAACCGAGCAAAACATTCTTCTACACAAAGATCTCCTTTTGAGACCTGTTTTGGTTTCACACCAAGGTCTCCTTTGGATTTTGTCTTTGGTAAAGACACCACAATTGAGGGACACAGTGATGTGGACAAGGCAACTAGGTTCATTGAACAAATCCAAGAGATCCACGAGGCAGTACAGGAACAACTGGAAAGGAGCCAGGCCAAATACAAGGCAAGGCATGACAAACATCGGATGGAGCATAGTTTCCAAGTTGGTGACCAAGTATGGTTGTATATAAGAAAGGACAGAATGCAAGGTGAAGGTAAAAAGCTAAAGCCTATTAGGTATGGACCTTTCAAGATACTTGAGAAAATTGGTGAGAATGCTTTTCGCCTTGATCTACCAACTTACATGCACATCTACTCAGTCGTGAATGCAGATTGCTTGAGATTGCTTGAACCTTCACTAATTGAGGATCCCGAAGAGTAGAGTCAATTGCCTTCTATTGATGACCTGTTACCTAAATATCTTAATGAATTGCAGGAAGACACAGTTCTGGACATAAAGGTGAGAATGACGCGCAGGGGAGATGTTGAGTACCTCAGAGTTGGGCTCAAGGGTTCGAAGCCGAGCAGTGCAAAGTGGATAGAGATTTGACAAGTGAGACAATTGTACCCTCACTTAGTTGATGCTTGAAAATCAAATTTTGGTGGTCCAAAAGATTTTTTAGTGGGAAGGCCGTGATCCAAATTGGATCCATGAAAATTATCAAATTTCTATGACTGTATCAAATCTATGACTGTATCAAATCCATGACTGTTAAAACTTAAGAGTGAATGACATACTTCAAAAACTTGTGGACAACGATGCTATCAGAAATAACCTCTGTATAATGGAAGTTTGTAGCCAGCAAGGAACAATGAGGACCTCGGTCAAAGCGCGCTGACCAAGGCCCATGGATACTGCTCAGGACGCAAACTAGCAGTTAGGAAGTCTAGATCGGAAAACGGAGGCCATTTCTGATGCGTGATTAGCGCTAAGCGTTAATCACACATCGCTGGGAAAAACCCCTCGAGAAGGAATAGCCCCGAGCACTCGGTCACAAGGAAAGCCGAAAACTGGGGAAAAGCACTGAAATGACAAGCGGGTCCCGCACTCCAAAACCGGCGGAATATCAGAGCCGTTTTGGGCGGTAAGAAGAATTGTCAGAGGACCCAGTGATGCCATACAAAAAATGACACGTGTCGGGCGGATGAGAGAGAAAACCACTCGCATCGCGGGCTAATGTCCGAGCAAGTCAATTGCGTGATAAGAGCAAACACCGTCGGATCTAGGGGCTCTAGATCTAACGACGGAGATTGCGCCCGATGGAAAACTAAATTCGGAGGGAGAATTAAGTTGCAACATTTAAAAGTTTGAAGTCTGATTGGACTGCTGAGTTGGTAGATGAATCATTACACAGAGTAACCGAAATACTGAACCATTTGAGGAAGAGCTAGCGTAGTTCGTGACAGGACAAGTGGCCACTTCCTGTGAGACGTTACACAGTGGTGATGACGTAGAGGTAGGGAATTCCAAGTGAACAACAGTAGGTGATCTGAAGAGGCGGAAGAGGAAGGGAACAGTCATGAGACGGATTGGCTTTAAGCCATGAACAGAACAGAGAATAAAGAGGAGGATGGTGAAAGAGAGAGTGAGCCAGAGAAATCGAACAGAAAGTGAAGCAGAGAACTGAGAGCCGAGCTGACCTACAGAGCTAAGGCAACATCGAGCAGACAGAACCAGGCTTGAGAGGTTCAAGCAATCCCTGTGAGGATATATGTCGGGGAACTGAGTACCAAATTGGACTCATCCCATTAAGACCAGTTGAGGTCGAGACTTGGTAAGGGGGAGTCTGTGCACTCTAGTGGCTTGGGGAATCCAAGAACCACCCTACTAAGCATCATCTATTCCAGGAGACTCAAATTGAGCTCCTCATTGTAAAACTCTGCTTAAAACCACAATAAAAGAGGGCCACCACTGAAAGCTGGACTGGAGACGTAGCCCTGGAGGATAGGGTGAACTCCTTATTAATTTGTTATGTTCTTGTGTTTTCTTATTATGTTTTTTTTACTGTTTTCCATTTTCCAGTGTCTGTGTATTTTGCAATCTGATCGATCTATTGCCTAAGATAACATAGACACACACCAACACATGAGTCTGTAATACCTTCATTAATTAATCAACTGAGATCACTCATAGTTGATTTCCAGATCATCTAATCAAGTCATCACAAGCAGTGAATGCAAATATAAGTCTTCATAATCAAAAGGAATACTTGAATACAATGATAGGATAGGTTCCTATGAACAAAAGGTAGGCTCTAAAATCAAGGCATAGGAAAAATTTTAGAGGGGGGTTGTAGTAGCTACATCAAGAGTTCTATGCACAACATATATAAAAAACAAATGTCAATCTCATACTCTCAAAAGCAAGACTCCTTTATTAATTGTGGCATGGCTACATTACTTCAGTAAGGCATATCAGGATCTTTGATTTCACTTGCTATGCCTTGATTCCTAATAATCAAAGAGGAACACTTGATGCACTTAGACAAAAATTTAACTTCCTTGTACTTAGATACCACCAAATCATATCATCTCTATGATGAGGTAAATAAGAAGTTTATATTATCTAGAGATGTGATTTTTCTTAAATATTCCAAGACTAACAATATTATCACGTGATAGCTTGATCGCTTGGATATATTCAGTAATGAAAAACTTATTATGAATTTGATACTAAGATTCTACATATTAAAAGGGGGATCCCTATCTTGGATCAATCTATGGAATCACCGTCTAAAGCACTATCTACCCCTCATAAAGTTCTAACCACTTCTTTATATTTGGAAGGCTCTTTGAGTCACGTGATTAAGTGGATTTGAAGGCTAAATATTTAAGCAACCCCATCTCAATCAACATAGTAGCTTGGACCACCTAGAAAGGTCCTCCAAAATGGATCATTAAAAAACTTGAATGTGTTCATCCTAATGAGGTTGGAAAAAAAAAACAAACTAGAAGTTCTCCATTGACACCAAGCCCATGCAACACACTTGATTGGCAGCCCTGCCAAGCCACGTCCTCTAAGGGATTTAAACTCGGGAGTTCCCCACGGGCCTCCCTTTGAAACCTTTGGGGCATATACATACAACAAGTACGCCATCTCTCCTTAGCTTAATTAATTACAAATGAAAGCTTGATATACATGTCTATACTAAAATCACTCATAAGGAAGAATTCCACCCATTTCTAGTTACATGAAAACTTAAACAACAATTCCAAACTCGAGAGACTTAGGCAACATTTCAAGAAATATGTGGAAATATATATACATTTACATATATTTATAGGAGTAAAAACGACAAGACCCTTCTCCTTGCCTACATAACATCCTACGAAAGCATATATATATATATAGAGAGAGAGAGAGAGATATCAATGCCATCCTTAGTGAGTTGTATTAGTCATATAAAGGCCACTTATGTAAATTATTTAAAAACATAGAGACTATTTCAACACAAGGATTCTACCGATATTTCGTAGTCATGTAATTAGATTAATTTCCAGATCTCAAAGACAAATAGAGCACATCTACTACATTCACGCAATCAAACCAACTTCATGCATATAAATAACTGTATGCATTTAGCCATTGATTCTATCATAGACACCCAACCATCCACAAATGTGATGCAATGAGTAGACACACATTCCTCACAATAAGCACACAACATCGGACTACTGGTATTATACATTTTAAGCGCACATTATTAAATCGAGTGCATAGGTACAACCACCCCATGGACCTAAAAAATATACTACATAAATCACGCAGGAATTGTTCCACACATTCATAATGGTATATAAATAGTTTAGTAAGCGAGGTTATGCATTCAAAGTTATATAAGCACTTATCTGATAATGAAGAAACTTAGCAAAAAAGATTGGGAATCTAACTCTCCACCCAACCTTAGATGAGTTGCAACTAATATTTCTTACAACTGTAACCCCCAAACCAGATTCTAGACCTTAAAGAGGAGTTCGTCCAGAGTAACAATTCAAGAGTATCAGTTGCAATAGGGTGCGCCAAGGCCACAATGCCTTCACCCACTAGAGTTCAATAATAAGAGAAGATTTCTTTTCAATTTAGAGGAAGGTTCACTAGATGCGCTATCACAGAAGGAACTCTTTCAGTCGAAAACAAAACTTGATTTGGATAGAACCAAGAAAGACCTCCCCCTCTCCTCTGCACATCCCTCTCTTAAGTAATTATGTATTAGGCTTCTCTAATTGCACCGCTTGTCCCTTCAGGTTATGTATTGCCTCTTTAGGTTAGACAGAGGGGATTCTCTTCATTTACTCCAACCACTAAAATTTGTGATCCACCACCTCTGTCTGCTAGTGCAACCCAAATTCATTAAATTCGACTCTCTCTCTCTCTCTTGCAGATCTTTTCAAATGGTTTTGTATGGTTTCCAACCACTCCTTTCTCGGCTGAATTTATTTGAACTCAATTTTATTGTATCAGAGTGGTGGAGGGGATGCTGTTGTGCCAACTCTCTGCCCCACTGTCCTGTTGGTTGACTTCAGGATATTAGTCTTACTTGCATAACCCATTCTACCTTTTAATTTTGTCCTTTCTTCCTTGTGAATTTATCTAAGGCTAACATGGCTCTTTTATCCTCTTATCCAGTTCCATTAATTGTTTTGATCAAACCAGTTTAAATCATATATGCCAGCCATTTATGGCCATACAACAAATCAAGCTTCCTTCAAATCTCAAGCAACCTCCTTCCTCAAACTCTAGAATCTGTGTCCCAATTCTTAAGTCTTTTCAATCATAATAAAAATATATTAAATATTTACAATGAAGGGAAATTAACCTGGGGTTGTAACATCACATTAATTATGTGTAAATGTTAGAGGAAAATCATGAAACAAGGAAAAAATATGTGTCCACATTCATATTTGAGGCCCTACAAGACCCAAATACAGAATTCATTTGGGTCCACATTTATATTTGAGTATCTGGATCTTTGGTCAAACATCATAGTACCTTTTTCTGAAATATCTTACTTATAGATTCTTTTCGTAGTTAGTGGATGTACAGATGTTGCCGAATCAAAACAGGTGGCATAATTGATGATGTGGTGACCTAAGGTGTCAACATGTGGCACTCTTTTTTTCCCTTTTTGGATGACCAACTAGAGGGTTTGTGAGTGACACATGGTATAACTAGTTGAGATGTGGAAGTGTTAGAGTGTGGCACATAGCAAATGACATGGCAGTATTCAAGTTTAATAGTTGGATGCATGGACATCTAGTCAGATGGTAGAAAAACCCCTTCAATGGACCTAGACTCTGGATTCAATGTAAATAATGTAAAGAAATCTACGAATCAAGGAATTTAAGTGTTGTCAAAAGTGTCATTGTTAAAGGGGACCCGTATTACAGATTTTTTGGAACAATTGCTTAGCTAGGGTCAATGATTGGGTAATCCAAGTAATTCGGGTCATTCCAATGTTTGGTCCCTTTGGTATTTTCATTTTGGGTCGCCAAAATTGCTTATGCCCATGGTATTAGCCCATGGTTTTTGGGAAACTAATGGTATTATCCCCAAAAGGGACTCCAAGGCATCCTGTCTGCCCAGATCACATTTCTACCTGTGTTGGCCTATAATCGGGTCATATTTGTATCAACCTTGATCAAGTCATTCACATATAAATAACCTGATCTGGAAGTTGTAAGGGTAAAAAAAATGGATTCGCGAGATATGTAGAACATATAATGCAACACAAAAGAATTGAGAAGTATAAAATCATGTGAGGCAAAATATGAAACAATTTAACGATGAAATTTGATGAAGATGTTTAGGGTGTAGGGGTCCTATCCATGAATCTGAGTGCAACTATCAAAGAGACAAAGTGTTGTGACTATAAAGAAGAAAAATATTGAAGAACTTTGAGGTATGTAAAAATGTTGTCTGAAGTGCACAAACTCAGAATAATTTGTTTGTGTTATAGTAATTGAGGGAGTTGTTGACTGGATGAAAAAGAAGCTAATTGAAGATCATAACATAGAAGTTTATCAATTCTGAATAGGCCTATTATGGAAGCCTGATATGTGCAGTAGGTATTATGATAAATAGAGCAGTGGGAGAGATATAAATTACAAAGAGGAAATAAATGCACAAAGTTATGAAGAATAAAACATAACAGGGCACAAAATCATTACACATTATCTGTAAATCAGGGGATTGGTGTTTCCTTCAGGTTGGTCCCTATAAATCAGGGGATTGGTGTCTCCTTCAGGTTGGTGCCTGTAAATCAGGGAATTGGAGTCTCCTTTAGGTTAGTTCCTGTAAATCAAGGGATTGGTGTCTCCTTTAAGTTGGTGCATATAAATTATAGGATTCATGTCTCCTTTTGATTGGTTCCTATAAATCATGGCATTGGTGTCTCCTTCTAGTTGGTGCCATTAAACTGATGTTACAGGAGGTTAGTGTCTATTATAATATTCATATAAAGAAGTTATGTGAATATTGGATTTTTACCGACCCTCCCCTCTTAGTATAGTCATAATTCCAATAAGACTCACTTTTATGCACCTTAATGCTAGATGAATCTCCTAATGTAGAACTATCATTGAGTGACTAATTCAACTTTGTTGTGAGTTTGATGTTTGTGGAGTTTATATTGAGTGGGAACCTCTTGGACTTGAGAAGCTCTCCTCCACACTACTAGGGTATCCATTCTTCCTACAGTACCATTACAACCCAGGGGCCTTTAGGAAAGAAGAGTACCCAAGGATCAAGTAGGGAGGTTACCAGTGAGTTGGATAATTTTGGAAAGAATATGAGGAATCTAGGTTGGATCTCCTTCAATTGGTGTTGGAATAGATCATAAAATGGCTAGAAGTCCCTTTATAAATTTGGATGTAGGATCGAGTGGTGAACAAGGTTCAATTCATATGTGTTAATTCTATAGAGTTAACTAGTATATAAGTTAAATTAATGCAGGTCATAACTATATTGTCAATGTAAAACAATCATGATATTTCTGAATATCAATATTTAAAGGGTTTGTTGAAGTTTGTAATGTGAGACCATCATAACATTTATGAATGTGAATATTTAAATAGTTTGATGAAGATCCATTGTATTTGTTAATGTGATATAGTTAATCTATATAGAAGTAATGTGATTGTAAATACAAAATGAATGGAAGTTAGGTTGAGTATAAATTAATTACCATTGAACTTATGAGATTGCCACTAGTTCTTCCATTATTCTTAGTTGAAGGATATACAAATGACATGAGTACATATTCTAAGTTAACTGGTACAAAAATTGAAGTGTTGATCATTGATATGAATTATGTATGTTGAAATGCCAATTGTTAGTGAGATCATGCTCTATTTGATTCTGATAACTAGTTGAAGTACACATTTAATTCATTTATGTATGCATCTGATTTTAATTCCCATGGTGATAATATTGTGACTGATATGAATCAATCTATAGTAATTTTGAAGTTCCTTCAATGCAATACTTGTAATTCTTCTAGTTTAATGAATCAAAGTCAACACCTCTACTCACCTCTTTTAAAATTAAATATAAAACCCATTATGTAGGTCCATGTAGAGTAAGACTACCAGTTAGGATTGAACTATTTCATAAAGGTGATATCCCTCTTTCTAACAATAAAATCATTGTATAAATAACACCCTTCTATGTTTGGCCTTTGCAAAGTCATCACCATACTAAGAAGCCAAGTTATTTTTCATAAGTTGCATGGGTACGTAGCAACATTGCCTTATACAGTTGTTGTGGCCACAACTACCACCCTATTGAAACATGCCTCTAATAGCAAATTTTCAATGGGTCACCTATAAATCTAGTCTTTCATCCCTCCGAATGATCTGTTTCATCCCAGTGATTTTAACTATGTGGAGAGCCAAATATTCCATTCACAGATGGGTAAAGCCCTTTAACAGATCCCTTTCTTAATCCCTTCATTCCTATATTTATCGGGATTTGTTTAACCCCTCAAAACCCTCATCGCATTACTATTCCCATCACCATGCCGTATAGTGGAAATCCTTCACAAAGCACACATGAATCACCCCTTTCACTCATCGCACTCCGCCTTGATCAAAGGGAAAAGGGTTGATTTATCATGAGTGAATGAAAGTAATGCAAGTAAGTCCTCCATCACATCACAAATCGCCAACCGACCAAGCCCCAAAGCCATATATAAAGGCCACATAAGCATTCCGGACCCCACTGCCATATTAACAGAGGTATATTGTGTTTTGGATCCGAGACCATCGCTCATCGCTATCGGCGGGGTCCGATATCTATGTATATGGCGAGCCCTAACCACGTGGACGCACCGATGATTATAAACCCCGGCATATTAATTTTTGAATCCGCCCCAACGACTATATGCAGGTCTTTCCATATATCCATGTGTTTGCATTGAAACATTAAAATTGGGGTTTTCCAAAAGGAATGGTAACATTATGGACCCGAAGGGATGTATGAACATTAACGTATATGTGTTTTCGAGTCCGCCTCCCAATCGCATATCACATATCGGTAGAGCCCCGAGCCTTATACATATTATGCACAGCGATATAGTGGACCGGCCGACCTATCAAATATGTTAGATATATATATATATATATATATATATATATATATATATATATATATATATATATATATATATATATATATATATATATCTATATATATATATCTATATATATATATATATATAGATATATAGATATATATATATATTCGGGTCTGAAGCCCTATCACACATCGCGATTGGTGGAGCCTCAGGTTTGCACATATTGCGATATGCAATAGGTTGGACCTGATGATATTTACAAGTTCAAGCATATAATATTTGAGGTCCGACTTGGGCGATTGACTCAGGTTTTTCTTGTGTTTTTCTTTGTTTTCCAAATTTTCTGAAATTATAATGGGATCAAGTTTTTAGTGTAAAGGGCAAGCCTGTGGACTCCCGATAATGCAATTGCACATCGGGGTGGTGGAAGGCATGGGTCCTATGACCTGAGAGGGAGCCGATACCCAATTGCGATGAAAGGAGGCCCTCAAAAACTATGCCAAGCCTATGCTTTGAGCGGGAAATTGTATGTTCACTGTGTTTTATGCATAGATCCTTTTCACACTTGTTTCCATGGTTATAAAGTTAATGGAAGCAACGTCTGTGTTTGATGTGAATGTCTCTGTCATATTGCTCATAATTATGAAGCTAATGATAGCCATCTTTGCAGGTGAGAAGTAAAGGACGCAGGAGGGGATATGGAGAGCCATGGATGTAGAAGCGCTGGGTTTAAGGGTATGGATGCAAACGTTCCAGGTTGAGAGCCCACGCATTACCTGTGCATTCTGTAAGCAGAGCTGTCCAGACCTTCAACATGGGGAGACAACACACAGTCACCCTTTTTTCCAATACTTGTTCTCCTCCTCAGGAAAGGAATCGACCCGACCATTATGCCTTCTATGTGCCAACGGTCACGCTAATGATCCTACCTCTGTGTACTTGATTAGCATATCTGAAACAATGGGAAGATGAAGAAGCAAGGTGACCTCAGCTTGTCGGCAGTTTCACCAACCTGTCGCAGTTGTACATACTGATTTATGTAATGACAAGAGGCAGGGAAAGGTCATGGAAGGTAGAGGGTCATTCAGGGCCACATAAGTATTACCTCCGAAGAGGAGAAAGGGATTTTGATTTTCGAGAAAAGAGTGTCGCCTTATTATGAATGAGGAGGACTGTTTTTGAAGGAAGAAGAAGCCTTTAGTTTGAGAACTAGGATTGTATTGTTTTGGATTAGAGTGTTGTTACTAGCATGGATGTAAATGTGATTTATATTTATGCATATTTATGACTTACAGTTCACTATTAGTCTTGTTAAGTTGAACATGATTCAGTTTCATGGTTAACTTGTGAATGGTCTCTGACTTGAAACTAAATTAAAGATCAGTTGCAGTTTTAATTCCATAGAAGAATGTGGACTCCTATATGAGTGATTGGATTGCAATTTAGCGTTAATACAGTCTTGTCTAGCTGTGAATTCAGTGATTGATTCATTTGGATTTGAATCTATGCATGATGTTTAACCTTCTTTATTATGCTCCTGCTGAACATATATATGATGTTTAAACCTCTATATCTTGCTCTTGCGGGATAGATTAGAGTAGTTAGAAGTAGCATAGATAGGATTTAATACATAGGGGTTAGTTGTTCTATCTTTGTTGATTTAACTGAAGTCTTCTTCCCGGGAGCAATCTTTTGACATGTTCAAACAGTTTACGGGGTCCCTTAAAACCCATCGAAGCTAGCCATTCCAAACTAAAGTATGTCTAATTGGGGCTTGCGATCAAGTTAGCCCCCCTTGCTTAGCATTGTGCACATTTTCCATGTCAACAAATTGGCGCTTGAAGGAGGGCCTGAGCCACCCTCTCCAGCTTTTCAACATTTCATCTATAAGTGCCACGCATGGATTCAAAAGGGTTAATGTATGGATCGTAAAGGTCAGAGAGATCTTGCCACACATTTGAAAGAACCTCACTTTGAAGAAACAGAGACCCCTCAAAGTCCTATTTCTGGGTCACCCAAGGAAGAGAGACTGTGGGAGTATCCTGTCACTCAGGAACAACCAGTCAGAGCACTTACTTGGGCTTACGCTCGTTCCCTCACTCAGCTTCCCATATTTCACTCTTTACCTTTGACAACTAAGAGAAAGCCAAGGATATTTACCCTGAATGAAGATACATCTGCAGCCACTTCTCTCGAAGACATTGTGCTAGAATCCTTACAAAGTATCGAAACCCCTTGGGAAGAAATTCCTGAGGATTCCCCTTCTAAAGGTAACTCCTCACTTGATTTTGAGAATCATAGTGGAGAAGCCTCCGACCAAAACTTCCCTTCCCATAATATGGCCAACGTTCCTCCTCCAGGTGGGAATCAACCTCCATCTCCTCCTCCGGGTGGGAATCAACCTCCACCTCCTCCGGGAGCACTCCTTCCCTGGCTTGCACAGGATGCTATAGCGGTACCTGTGTAGCAGCATTGCTTACCCAAGAATACAGAAAGAGTGTTACCTAATTTCGACCCTGAGTGGGGAGATACCACTAATAACCATATTCGCTCTTTCTTCCTAGCCTTGCGCAGGTTGGGGGTCACTAATGAAGATGTGGTGTGCCACCTATTCTCTTTTACTTTGACTGGTGCGGCCTCCACATGGTATTTCAGCTTGAGAATAGGGTCAATCACCTCTTGGGATGCTTTTCAGCAGGCCTTTTTAGACAAATTTGGCGATGACAAAACACCTATGGCCTTAGTTTTAGAATTATCCCATCTGAAAAATGGAAACAAAGGAGAAGGTTAAGGATTTTAATATACGATTCAACACCTTATTCAATAGAATCCCAGCCACCGCTAGACCTACTGAGGAAGTGCTCATGGAGTTCTATGTCTTTGCTCTCCCTGTCCCTACAACAATGTGGGTTAAAAGGAGTAATAAGGTGCTATTAATGAAGTTGTGAAAGTTGAAAATGAAATGATCAGCCTCATGGCATGCCACCCTACAACTAAAGGAAAGAAAGCCCCTCAGACATCCAAGAAGAATAATGGAAATGATAAAAAAGGGGCTAAAACTAAAGGCAAGGACACCACGAATGTGGAAGGGTTTCATTGGATCATTAAGAAACTTATGAACACAGTCATTGATATGAGAAGGAATCACGGAGAGAGTACTAGTGGTAAGGGAGGAGATTATAATAACAGAAAACCCTTCAAACCTTTCTACCAGAAGAAAATAGAGGGTGGTCATGGTCAGCTCACGTTGCCTGCTCCACCTAATGAAGGGGCTTTAAACACAAAATAATTGGCTCTGATTGGATCGCTCCTCAACAAAGAAGAACCTATACTGGAGCTCGAACCAGAACAAGGAGACGAGGAGGAATACCAAGTAGAAGAACCCTCGGATGAGGAAACCCAAATTAATGTGCTGTGGGATTTCCATAATGATGAGAATAACGACGAGGGAGACGACACTGCAGAAATCAATGCTAATGAAATCCACACGCGCAGTAAAGGGCCGCTTCTAGGTGCGACAAAGCCCTTAGACCAAACAAAGCAAGATGTTTGCCCTGTGAAAGCGTCCGCTCCCAGAGTTCCTGTTGAGAAGAGTGGGCCTAGCGGTCAACCCAAGAATACCCCTATTGCAAGTCACCTAAAGAAAGAAAATGCGTCTCCCACTGCAACGAAGGCTACTCAACATGGTAAACCCCCACTTAAAAATGGAAAAATAGGTATGTTTACTCTACCCTATCCTATCTATAACATAGATTATAATATTGTGGATGATCTCAAGAAGTCTAGGGCCAATATCACATATTTTGACTTGTTAAAATTAACGCAGCAAAGAGATTTGTTGCTGAAAGCTATGAATGAGCGGAACTACAAAACCCCCACCACCTCAAGCACCCAAACCAAGAAGCCAATGTCCAAACCTATTAGTACCACTAGTGCAGCCCAAATACCCTCAGCTATGGAGGCCACATTGTCTAAAATGAATCGAAAACCCCAAGATGTCAGCGCAGCCATGATAGGGAGGAAATTGAAATCTATGACCCCACCGTTCCTCATTACGTTTGAAATTTTCAACATGAACGTCCACAATTTCTTGGTAGATTCCGGCGCCTCATCCACTGTCATGCCTTATGTTGTGGCTAAAAGACTTCAGGCCATACCTGAAAAAACTGGAACTCGAATCATGCAATTAGATAGGACAAATGTGACAGTAATTGGAGAATTGAAGGATGTGTTGATTTGGATGGCTGCTAAACCACAGTACACACAGGTCATTGATATAGTGGTAGTCGATATACCTGAGGCCTATGGAATGCTGCTTAGCAGGGACTAGTCAACAAAATTGAATGGATACTTCTCGACTAATTGGTCCCATCTCTTGTTTCCTCAGAAGGGAAAGGGTGATACGCTGAGAGTCGATAGAGAGAGATACATGAAGTATGTGGTAACAGAACTAAATGGTCCCAATGAACCTGTAATGTTTACCAACTCCATCCTTGGGAACTATAGTTTCAATGTTTATAATACATAAACCTGTTTTGGTGAGTTTCATGCAGACACCATTGAAGAAACTTTGACACACACATAGTTGGAAATTCCCTCCTATAATCCAAATGATGAGCTATCTTGTATTAGAGTAGATGATAGGACCAATTTCTTAGATAGTAGTTCGATTGATGTAACATTAGATGCAATATTCCGGACACTTTATTTTGACGGCTCTAACTGCCTTGAAGGTGCAGGTGCTGGAAGTATTCTCATTGACCCGCAAGGGAACCAACATCTAATGGCCAGCCAGTTGGAGTTCACGTGCACCAACAACACAATAGAATATGAGGGCCTGCTACAAGGCCTGAAGAAAGCCATTGGTATGAATGTGAAAAATCTTAAGGTTTTTGGTGACTCACAGATAATCGTAGATCAGGTAAGGAAAATGATACATTGCAATTCTCCACACCTAGTGAGGTACCAGCATGAGGTATGGGATTTAATTGATAGTTTTTATTCCTTTAATATTACATACATACCTTAAGGCCAAAACCAAGATGCTGATCTGATGACTAATATGGCTTCTAAACTTTTGCCTGATTTTATATTGAAGAAAAATAAATGTTTTGTTGAATTGATTTTCGGACTGTCCGTGCTTGATAATATCTCCAATTAGCAGGTTTTCAAAGATGATGAGCAAATCCTTGAGTTCCTACACTGCGAGAAGACATTTATGAGTGCAGTCATTGGCGAAAGGGAGCATGACAATCTTATGAATGAAGAGGAAGATGAGAAGGATCAGCCCAATATGATTCCAAAATCAGTGGTTAGGATGGAGCACTTGTACGACTTGCATGATAAATTCAAGAAACCTACTAACTACAAAACACACAGCTCATCCATGAAGTATGAAATGGTCAACCTTGGGACCGAAAAGGACACAAAAAATTTTAATCTGGGCTTGGGGTGTTCTCCACTAGAAAAGGCTACATTTGTCAAACTATTTAAATAATACAAGGATGTCCTTACATGGACATAAGAAGACCTAAAGACCTTTGATACCAGTATTATGCAGCATGTGATCCCTTTGGAGAAGGAGGCCAAGCCCTACCAACAAAAGCTGTGTAAGATGCATCCAAGCTTAGAAGCATTGGTGAAGAAAGAACTAAACAAGATGTTGGATGCCAAAATCATATTCCCGATCAGACACACCTGCTGGGTAGCTAATCTCGTGCCAGTGAGAAAGAAAAATGGAGACATTAGGCTGTGTATTGATTTTAGAAACCTGAACAGAGCGTCTCAAAAGGATAAGTATCCTGTCCCTTCTATGGAACACATCCTTCAGTGTGTTTCTAGGTCTGAAATTTTATCCCTATTATATGGGTTTTCAGGATATAATTAGGTATTGGTATCGCATGGGGATCAACTTAAGATAGCCTTCAACACCAAATGGGGCACTTACACATACCAAAAAATGCCTTTTGGGCTCATTAACGCGGGTGCCACATTCCAGAGAGCTATGGACATAGCCTTCTAAGGGTTGATGAACAGATCGGTAGTGGTGTACATGGATGACATCACTGTGTATTCATATCGCAAGAGGGATCACATTTATCACCTGAGGCAGATTTTTGAAAGATGCCAAAGGTATGGAATTTCTTTGAACCCCAAGAAGAGCATCTTTGTAGCCACAGAGGGGAAACTACTGGGTCATATCCTTTCTAAAGATGGGATTGTGATTGATCTTGAAAGAATATAGACCATCATGAGAATACAGCCCCCTACTAATAAAAAATCCATGCAATCTTTCTTCGGGAGGATTAATTTCGCTAGAAAGTTCGTCTCAGGCTTCGCTGAAATAATACACCCCTTGCAGCTGATGATGAAGAAACACGTTGCATACAAATGGAGCGATGAAGCCAGGGAAGCGTTTCAGCAAATCAAGGAAGCCATTGCTGAAGCTCCTGCACTGGTCAGCCCTAATTTTGGCAAAGGATTTTTCTTATACACCTTTGCTTCTGACCTTTCATATGCTGCAATTCTCACTTAAAAAAATTATGACGGCAATGAAGTCCCCATTTCCTACGTGAGTTCAAATCTCCAAGGAGCAGAACTGAATTACCCAGATGTGGAGAAACAGGGCTACGCAGTTTTCAAGGCCATTAAACATTTTCGCCCTTACTTACTAAAGGCCAAGACCAAAGTCGTCGTGCCCCATCCGACTGTAAGAGCCCTCTTTGTGTAGAAAGAAATGGGTGAATGAAGAGGGAACTGGATGACCGTCCTGCAAGAGTTCAACTTGGAGATAAAGCCAGCACAGATAGTTCAAGGGCAGGGACTTTGCAGGCTGGTGGTAGAAGCCTTAGCCAACCAAAAGCAGGCACCTGAAGAATCAAGAATGTCGAGCACACAATATGCACAAAGGGAACTCAGGGAAGAGCTCTTATGGAGTAATGAAGCGTTGATGTATGAGCGAGAAGCATCGGAAAACTTTTTGGACCCTGAGTCATGGTACCACGACATACGCTTCTATCTAGTGTGGGGTTCGTGTCCTGAACACATGGATGCATCACAGAGGAGAGCTCTTAGATTAAAATCCAATCTGTATTATTTGGCCGACAACATCTTGTACAGAAAAAATCATGATGGAATATGGCTGAGGTGTTTAGAGAAAGATGATGCCAACCATGTATTGAAAGAAATGCACGACGACCCAGTAGATGGTCATTATGGCAGAGAGACCACTGCCCACAAAATATTGAGAGCTGGATATTATTAGCCCATAGTGTTCACATACTCGCATGCCTATGCTCGCAAATGTAAGGCATGCCAAACCATCGTAGGACGAGAAAGAAAGCTCGTTGTTCCCCTCAGGCCTATCATGATTTACCAACCGTTCCAGCAATGGGGCCTAGATGTCATAGGCGAGATCACTCCAAACTCCTCACAGCAGCACAAGTATATACTCACAATGACTGATTACTTCACCAGATGGACCGAAGCCATCCTGCTCCGGAAGGTGAATGAAGATGAGGTAATATCATTCCTTGAGAAATTCATTCTTTACAAGTATGGCATCCCTGACGCTCTCATCTTTGATAACGCTTATTATTTTTCATCTCTAAGACTGACTGAGTTTTCTATTGATAAGTCAATCCACATAAAATATGCAGCAAACTATTATCCCCAAGGAAACAGAGTTGCGGAGTCTTCCAATAAGAACCTTATCTGCATAATCTGCAAGACAGTTGCTGATAACCAAAGGAACTGGCACAAAACCTTGACAAATTCCCTTTGGGCCGATAGGGTCACACCTAAAGTGCCCTTGGGAAACTCTCCATACTTCCTAGTCTATGGACAAGAATCCATCTTTCCCCCAAACGTTGCCCTCCCATCCTTACAACTCTCCCAAGCTTCAAGAGGAACCCCTTCAACCCCGCTTCAAGAAAGGATCGACCAACTAATGAAGCTGGAGGAATTAAGGGATAGAGCCATAATTAAATTCAAAAATCACCAAATGATTGTAAAAAGATGGTTTGATCATCATCTGGCGGGAGATAAAGATTTCCAAGTGGGGGAACTAGTTCTGAAATGGGACAAGCTGAGTGAGCCAAAGGGTAAACACACAAAATTCCAACATCTATGGCTGGGCCCATTCCAAGTCATTGAAAAGATTGGTCAAGGGACTTATAGGTTGAAAACATTACAAGGGGAGACTGAAAAGCTCCCTGTTAATGGCCAACATTTGAAGAGATACTTCCAGTAACCACCGCATGGGTGGTTACCTCCTGAGTAGGTTAGAGTTCATTTCTTTTTGCTGTTAGTTTAGTTGTATTTTTGTCCTTTCCTTTGTTTTCTGCCAAGTCTATTCTCCTGCTATTTTGGATTACATTCCTTTTCAGCCAACTAATTGTAGTCCTCCGGTCTCATTCTACCTTTCAGAATTGCCCTCATTCACCACTCTCGGCCTTTCCCTTCCGCATTAACTTGATGATGATTATGTTGTTCCTGAATCCATCAGTTCCATGCCAATTAAGCAAACTTTCTATCATCCCATTAGCACTTGAGAATCAACAATGGAATGTAAACCGGAACCCCTCATGGGCATCTGTTGGGAACTATGTAAGATCTGTTGATAACTTGGATATCTGGAGCATGTAAGGACATCTATATAAAACAAAAAAATGTGTAACTACAGCTGGAATGGCATGGAGGAACGCTGCATATAAATAAATCCTACTCAGACCTAGCCTATACTTGCTTGTAAGTTTTACAATCATTCTCCATTGGTCCCATTCACCACACTAAATGGTCCAATACCTGTTACTCACAAGTAAACCTCCTTTCATGGGCTAAGCTCACTATCTCAAACCCTGTGGCAAATCTAATTGTGCTCTAGTCCTTGTGCCTGGAATTGGAAGTACTTATCTAAAAAGAAATTAAATTTTAAGTCCTTGTGCCTACCTGCAAGGACAGGTTGTTTGGGAATCCAGTTAGAGTAAGGATTGTTGATGGGCTCAGAGTACCTTTTGACACAATAAGCCTAACCTTGCTTAAGTTGTTTACAAATATGGCATGATCCATGACTGCACCCCATTCAATCAATAAATATAGCAATGAAATTCTCATATAAAGTGCAAGAAAAACATGTCTACATCAAGCTTAATGAGCAATAAAGAGCTGAGGTACACACCTAAACAGGTATGGATAGACCAGTGATGACCCTAAAGGGATTTTTGAAAGTGGGAAACAAGTAAAGGGAAGTCAATAAACCTCATAATGCTGCCATTGGATAATGCCTGTCAAAATCATATCAGCAAGTAGAAGCTATTTGTCTCTATCCCTTCTGAAGCACTAATGTTTAAGTGGAACCCATGCTTATCTATCTATATAGTTTTAATTTTAAGTTTATTTTAACATCCTGATGTTCTATTGATCTGAAGGTTATTTGGAAGCAGAGATAACTGGTTCGCCCAGCGGTTTACCATTTGTTGTGGCCACAACTACCACCCTATTGAAACATGCCTCTGATAGCAAATTTTCAATGGGTCCCCTATAAATCTGGTCTTTCATCCCTCCGAATGATCTGTTTCATCCCAATGATTTTAACTATGTGGAGAGCCAAATCTTCCATTCATAAATGGGTAAAGCCCTTTAACAGATCCCTCGCTTAAGCCCTTCATTCCTATATTTATCGGGATTTGTTTAACCCCTCAAAACCCTCATCGCATTACTATTCCCATCACCATGCCTTATAGTGGAAATCCTTCACAAAGCACACATGAATCACCCCTTTCGCTCATCGCACTCCGCCTTGATCAAAGGGAAAAGGGTTGATTTATCACGAGTGAATGAGAGTGATGCGAGTGAGTCCTCCATCGCATCACAAATCGCCAACCGGCCACGCCCCAAAGCCATATATAAAGGGCGTATAAGAATTCCGGACCCGACGGTCATATTAATAGAGGTATATTGTGTTTTGAATCCTAGACCATCGCTCATCACTATCGGCGGGGTCCGAGATCTATGTATATGGCAAGCCCTAACCACCCGGACCCGCCGATGGTTATAAACCCTGGCATATTAATTTTCAAATCCGCCCCAATGGCCATACGCGGGTCTTTCCATATATCCATGTGTTTGCGTTAAAACATTAAAATTGGGGTTTTCCAAAGGGAATGGTTACATTACGAACCTGAAGGGATGTATGAACATTAACGTATATTTGTTTTCATGTCCGCCTCCCAATCGCATATCGCATATCGGCGAAGCCCCGGGCCTTATACATATTACGCACAGCAATATAATGGACCCACCGACCTATCAAATATGATATATATATATATATATATATATATATATATATATATATATATTTGGGTCTGAAGCCCTATTGCACATCGCGATCAGCGGAGCCTCAGGCTTGTGCATATTGCGATATGCGATAGGTCGAACCCAGCAATATTTACAGGTTCCAGCATATAATATTTGAGGTCCCACTTGGGCGATTGACTCGGGTTTTTCCTGTGTTTTTCTTGGTTTTCCAAATTTTCTGAAATTATAATGGGATCAGGTTTTCAGTGTAAGGGGCAAGCCTATGGACTCCCGATAGTGCAATTGCGCATCAGGGTTGTGGAAGGCATGGGTCCTATGACCTGAGAGGGAGTCGATACTCGATTGTGATGAAAGAAGCCCCTCGAAAACTGTGCCAAGCCTATGCTTTGAGTGGGAAATTGTATGTTGACTGTGTTTTATGCATAAATCCTTTTCGCACTTGTTTCCATAGTTATAAAGTTAATGGAAGCAATGTCTGTGTTTCATGTGAATGTCTTTGTTATATTGCTCACAATTATGAAGCTAATGATAGCCATCTCTATAGGTGAGAAGTAAAGGATGCGGGAGGGGATACAAAGAGCCATGGATGCAGAAGTGTTGCGTTTAAGGGTCTGGATGCAAACGTTCCAGGTCAGGAGCCCATGCGTTACCTATGCATTTTGTAAGCAGAGCTGTCTCAGCCTTCATCATGGGGGGACAACACACAGTCACCCTTTTTGCCAACACTTGTTCTCCTCCTCAAGAAAGGAATCGACCTGACCGTTATGCCTTCTATGTGCTAGCGGTCACACTAATGATCCTATCTCTGTGTAATCAATTGGCATATCTGAAATAGTGGGAAGATGAAGAGGCAGGGTGACCTCAGCTTGTCGGCAGTTTCACCAACCTATCGCAACTATACATACTGATTTGTGTAACAACAAGAGGCATGGAAAGGCCATCAAAGGTGGAGGGTCGTTCAGGGCCGCATAAGTATTACCTCTGAAGAGGAGAAAGGGCTTTTGATTTTTGAGAAAAGAGTGTCGCCTTATTGTGAATGAGGAGGGTTGTTTTTGGAGGAAGAAGGAGCCTTTAGTTTGAGAACCAGGATTGTATTTTTTTGGATTAGAGTGATGTTACTGGCATGGATGTAAATGTGATTTATATTTACGCATATTGATGACTTACAGTTCACTATTGGTCTTGTTAAATTGAATGTGATTTAGTTTCATGGTTAACTTGTGAATGGTCTTTGACTTGAAACTAAATTAAACATTACTTGCAGTTTTAATTCCATAGAAGAATGTGGACTCCTATATGAGTGATTGGATTTCAATTTAGCGTTAAAACAGTCTTGTCCAGTTGTGAATTCAGCGATTGATTCATTTGGACTTGAATCTATGCATTATGTTTAACCTTCTTTATTACGCTCCTGTTGAACATATATATGATGTTTAAACCTCTGTATCATGCTCTTGCAGGATAGATTAGAGTAGTTAGAAGTAGCATAGATAGGATTTAATACATAGGTGTTAGTTGTTCTATATTTTTTTATTTAACTGAAGTCTTCCTCCCAGGAGCAATCTTTCGACATGTTCAAAAAGTTTATGGGGTCCCTTAAAACCCGTCAGAGCTAGCCATTCCAAACGAAAGCAGGTCTAATTGGGACTTGTGATCAGGTTAGCCCCCCTTGCTTGGAATTCACATTTTCCATGTCAACAACAGTATAATCATATTTTTATGCCACACACATCCTTATAACAAAGAAAATACATTAGTGTAAGACCAAATATTTATGTAGATCTCTTATGAGAATCCTATTGTAACTTGATAATTGATGTACAATAAACCTATCCTTAGCACATAGGCAAAAACTAACTTTGTTATTCCTAACCCCTATTGTAAAAGTAAGTTAACCATGAAGATTTGGATTGGGTGGTAACAAGATCTTGTATCTTAATTAATAATAGTTAAGTAACCTTTTTATCTCTAGTAGTAAATCCCAACTCAAACTCTTCAATGGTGATTAAATTAAGTTATAGTTGGAATGGGTACCCATTATTAAACTAAGTGAATTTTATTAATGTATGAAATTGTGGGAATAATACCCGCATGGTATCAACAAAGGTTCAAACTTAACGTCCAAGCGCTATACCCAAACATTGCCAGAACCAAACTCTATTCCTTGACACTCAATGATATGAGATATCAAGATCTCGTGAGAAATAATAAATCCCTGTAAATAAAATCTTGATATGGGATTCTTTTGCTAGAAAGACACTAACCAATGAAAATAACTCTATTCTAGGTTCTTTGTTAATTAACAGTCGTGGGCTCGGGATATTGGTACTTTGGAAAAACTAGAAACCAAAGGAAATTGAACAAAATATTGAGGCCTAGGGTGGAACCTTGTAGCAATGTAAGATTAACATCAAAAGAGTAAACGTCATGCCTCTCTTCACAACATTGTTACTAGAAGAACTGAAGGATGATGTCATGATGATGTTATAAGGATGATGTGGCAATGCCATGTGTATGACACATGTCATCTATATTTGATACTTTTTTCTTGCCAATTATGCAATTGCGAATGACACATGGAAAATGCCAACAAGTGCCATGTGGTAGAGGACATGTTAGCATACACCATATGTTAGATGGTGATTAGGTGTTGGAGGAATGAGGTGGCAAGATAACTTGCCATGTCAACATATTGGTTATCGGCATATTGGGAATTTGTAATGGAGGATGGCGTAGATATTACTAATATCCCAACATCGACATTTTGTCATATCAATGTATTAATGTAGTTGTATATTGGCCTATCAGAACCCCGAGGCACCAATATATCAACATATTGGATATTGAAGAATTGAGAAGTGCGTTACAAGGGAAGTCCAGATATGGGGGGGTATTATATGACAAATGGACACTAGACATGAACCCACGTGGTAGTGTGTGTGACGCAAGGGATGCAATGTGCTAAGCGAGTGGATTGTAAGGATGATGATGTGACCCTTAAAGGGGCAAATATTCAAACATGCATAACTTTGTGCTCAATGATCACAATGAGATGAAATTTACATCATTGGAAAGTTCTCGACAAGTGGAAGACAATGGAAGTATCACAATGTGATCTGAGGTGATGGATAAAAGAGGAATTTTAATAATCCATCTTCATAAGGAACCTTGAAAATCGGGTCTAGTTACACCTTGCATCCTTAATCAAGGTTTTAGTTCCTAGGTATGTTGTTGGGTTCAAGAATTTCCTTATCCTTATCATCCCTTTCCTCATCTTTTTTCATATTTCATCCTTAATAGCCACATGTTTTATATCTAATATCCTATATTTTGATTTAGGTATGACAAATATTTATGTCACTCCAATCCACTAAGTTTTTCTTGCATTTGAAAGGAGAATAGTTGTTTTGGATGTTATTATTGATAGTATGTTGAGGAAAATGTTTACAGGATGATTTAACTAGCCCAGGATGTTGTCACTGAACCATCTTTAGGACATTGTTGTTACTCTTGGCTGACATAATGTTGTTACTTCACCATCTTTAGGATGCTATTACTCTAGGTTATCACGATGTTGTTACTCCAAGATTCCATTTTGTTATTACTCTAATGTTTTTATTTTTCCTTACCATCACTGCCAAAGCTTTGATGCTATTTTGGGTAGTTGTTATGTAAACTATTGCCTAGCGTGGTCAACATGATTTGTTGTGTCAATAAGGTATCCTAATCTCCTAAATGATGTGGCCAATCTGGCCATGGTGGTTACAATCCCCTTTCTTTTTAGTTATTTGATAATCGAGTGGTCGTTCTCGCAATAAATTTATCTGTAATTAATTCATTCTAATTGGTCATTAAATAAATCTCAGTGAACTTTATTTGGATAGCTTGAGTATCAAAATATTCTCAAATTTGTTCTTGATTTGATTTACTCTCAGGATTGGATGTAAGGGAAAACCTATGAAAAGGGATCTTCGTGCCCCAAGAAGGGGTTTGGAATTGTTTTCTCTTGGACTATGCATTTGTACTTTTTTCAACATTAATGTAAGATTCAACAAGTTCATGGCTCATATTTTTTGAAGTAGTGCATAATTTGTAGGCTGAAAGTTTTTATCTAGCTCCTTGCTAAGGAGGAAGGGCCTTCCTCTTAAGTAGGGATTATTATGACTGTACAAAGTAACATACTTGTTTGTTTCATTAGCTTATGGGTTTTGAGTTAGATTTTTTGGGTTGAAATTGATTATTGTTACTAATTCTTTGTGTGATTAGAGTATCGTTGTTACTCATGATTTTTTCAAGAATTCTTGAATATAGTTCCCTGTTACTTAACTGTAGCCATCATAGATATGTTTTGAATTGTATTGTTACTATTGTTACTTCTTGTTGTTATAGATTGCTTGTTTGTTACTATTAAAGAGTGTTGACTAAGTTTTTGTCACAAATTAATGATTATTTCTAGATGTTACTTGATTCTTGTTATTGATTACTATTACAAGTTACTATTAGTGTTGTTACAAGGAGTTGATATAGTTTAGTAATGATGTCCTTTATTATTTCCAAGTAGATATGATTGATGTGGTCATAGTAATAACATCTTATTCTTACGATTGGATATCTCACATGGGATTGGTGAATTGATTGACATGTTGAAAGATGTCATTTACACAAGTGAGGATCTGGTTGTGTTGGGTGACTGGGTGTTATTTATTTTCTGCAAAGAGTAATTGAGTGTTATTTTCTTTCTACAAAGAGTGATTGTTTCCTTCTTACAACAAAGTGATTTACATTTGCAGATCAAAGTGTGGAGTGTTTTCCTTTTTATGCAAGTGAAGTTACCAACAATGAGGTTTTAATCCTAGAATTGAGTGAAGTGATCCAGGAGGATCTCGCCAAATCAGTTACACAGGTTCAGTGTCCTTGTCAGCAATTCAGTCTAGTGTCGTTCAGTTTCGACAGTGTTGTTTTATGGTTCAGGTTGTTCAGGTGATGTCAATGGTTTTCATGGTGATATGGTTTTGTACCTGGCCGTTGACATATGGTTGTCGTTAGCTCTGCTAGGATTTGGTCGTCGACATGTGTTTATCGTCCGCCTCAGAGGATTTGGGTTGTCGACATGTGGTTGTCGTCCACTTCGCAGGATTTGGTTGTCAACAGATTTGTCGTCATGTGGTATCATCGCAAATGTAGCTTGGTGTCGAAGATATGTGTGTGGGTGAATGTCACTTTGTGACAAATGGTTGTAAATGAGTTTTGATGTAAAGTCAAAAAACCTAATCCTAAACCCTAACCATGTATTAATATATCAAAAAACCTAAGTCTACACCATACATTACCCTAAGTCCTAACCTATCAGACCATATTTCAATACAAACTATGTATTAAACATACCTAAAACCTAAGTTCTAAACCCATATTATAAAACAATGTATTACAAATAAAAATCAAAACCTAAACCTATTTTCTAACCTATCAGACCATATTACAACATTACAATGTATTCAAACAATACATAAACCAAAGTTGAACAACTCTTGGCCTTTGTATTTCATATTAAAACATTATAAATTACATTTATCAGTCCCTAACCGCGGAGGAGACTGTAGTGGGACTGCAGGACATGTGAACAGGTGAAATGTTAACATTAATTGCAGCCGGAAACCTCCTAACTGTGACTGTGCTGGGAACCATGTCATGTGACCAGATGTGGATTAGCCATCGGGAGATAACTGTTACAGTGAGCAATGGGGGTTACAGTTAACCACGGGGAATTAACCGCAGTAGCCATGTGAACAGTTACGCAGAGGTTAACCGTGGCATTAAAATCGCAACGGTTGGAGGTTATAGTTGTCACATGCAAACTGCTGGAGCACCACAAGCCAGAACTACCGGGGGTAAGCGCGGAGGTGGCAGCGTGCGGTTAGACTATGGCTGGTCACACGTAATGGTCAACCTCCTCCTCCCGGTCAGTAAGCCGCCAATGGTTTCAATTTTTTATATGGTTATATTTGGGTTTTTTATTAAGTTTTGGATATTTAATACAACTAAGGTGCCTAATGTCACAATGTGACATAAATTCTTCAACTAAGACCCCAATTTAACCCTAGAATTCAGCTCATGCATTCTAAAGCTGGGAAACAAAGGTTAGAATGACTTTGCAGGGGTTTTAAAAGTTGTTTTTCTCATTGAAGAAGAGATGGAATGGTTTTGAAGTTTTGTATGCATATTCTGGAGTTTAGAAGTTGTTTTTGTTTTCAGTGTAACAGGAGCATCCAGAGTCGGAATTGGAAACCATGACAGGCGTTAGAAAGTTGGTTCAAAGAGCTTTCTCATGATAGTGACCAGAAGTGCCTACGTGCACATTCACTTTGGTCAAATTGTTGTGTAATCGACCTCCTCAGTTTCAATCCTAATAAAGTGGTCGCTCGTCTTGAAAGCTGACCCAGAGACGCAGTCCATCAGGGATGAACTCCGTAATCAATCTTGCTATCTGGTATCACTGTATTTTTGTTGTTTTCACTTCTGTTTTTCATATTGCTTATGTTTTATCATATGTCGTAAAGTCTTCTTCTCAAGCAGTTCTCACGATTTCAACACTTTCAATTAACATTCTATTCATTAATGGCATAATCAATTCTACTTCAGTTTTAACATGTGATCATTTCAGATCATATAATTTGGTATTAGAGCAGGTTGCATTTGTAGAATTTTCCATTGAATGTTAACCAGGTCTAAGTCGCAACATGGAGAAGGAATCCTTGAGCAGATTGATCCAGAGATTGGAAAACGACGAGTCGTTCATAAGTTGACCATGACAGGATCTGATGCAGGTGAAAATACCGAAAGTAAGATGAGTGATGAACAGTTTTAGCAAGCATTCTTGACTATGTAGCCGATGTTGGGAGAACTCTACGAAGACAAGAAGGTGAGAGATGTAGCTTCTTCTTTAAAGATATCAAAGAAGGACAAAGGTAAAGGCAATGCTGATAAACCTCCTTCACATCCATCATCTCCATCATCTTCTTCTTCTTCTTCTTCTTCTTCCAAAGCAGAATCTGAAACATAAAAGAAAGCTAAGAAAACACCTCTTTTAAAACTTGATGTAAAATTTGAATTACCTATTTATGATGGCGAAATGAATCCTAAAAAGCTAGATAACTGGATTAAGCAGTTAGAAGTGTATTGTCGTATTCAGAACATTTCTGATGATAAAACGAAAATTCAGTTAGCTACACTGATCCAGGTGGATGTTGATGGCCACCCACCTATCCCACTTGGGCCCCCACAACTGTCTCTTTCAGTTTTTTTCAGTTTACGTAATTGTAGCACAATTTACTATTTTTAATAGGTTTTCGGGTCCTGAACTTCCGGAGCCATTTTGAGGCCCTAAATGACGTTTTTTGGGAAATCTGAGAGCAACATCGGTCCATGGATTGATGTTGCTCTTCCAAAATTTTTAGTGCTCATATGGATCTTCCTAACGAGCTATCGTATGCGTCAAACGAAGATCGGGTGCCAAGGTTACAAGCCCGAGAAGTTGATGTACCAACTTACCCAAAACGGGGCCCACAATTTGGCGTTTCATCTTCTAGGGTTAGGTTTTGAGATGTTAAGGGTTTTCCATTGTTTCTCAACAATAAATAGGCCTTCGAGCCTCATTGTAACACAGTTCATAGGCATGTAGCCGCCACATCTCTTCTCAGAGATAAGCTACCATCGCCCTAGCTGGTGTATTTCCGTTTTTGTTTATAAGCATATTTTAGGATTTTACATTAATGAAATGAAGTATTATTTCTGTTGCATATCTGTGTTTATGGTTATCTCTGTAATTTGTTGCATTCCTATTTAAATCTAGATCAATGGTATCAGAGCGGTCTGCTTTTTCTCTATTTTTCTTTGCATGTCCCCAATGAGGTCGGGATATAAGGCGTTAGGGCTTGAACTAGTCGAACCTCTGCAAGACTAGCCTCGCAAAATCCTGACGGCCTCCAATGGTGGATGAAAAGAAAGATGAGGTGGTAAAAGATCCTATCAAAATCTTGCTCGAAGAAGCCCTTGAGTGACAAAGGAACACGATGATGGACAACTTTGCCCAGATCTTTCAGCAGCTACCGGGAGGTGACACATCGACTTCCAATAGCTACTCTGTAAATGCCACACCCTTTAAGGTACAAGTTAATTTTGAAATCCCCATCTTCGAGGGTCAAATAGACGTAGATGTCGTAGATAAATGGTTAAATAAGCTAGATGGGTATTTTTCTGTTCATGAATTTTCGAGTCAGGAAAAGATTGTTTTTGCTCTTTTCAAAGCAGCCCCTCATGTCAAAGATTGGTGGGAAACCTACTGCGAGCAGAAGGATGAAAGCACGGGCTCACTATTTTCAGCCACATCCACTTGGAATTCATTCCGAGATGCCATTAAGGAGTAGTATTACCCTGTCAAAAGCTACGAAGACAAATACATCAAGTGGACCACGCTGCGGCAGGGAAGGGACCAAGATGTGTCAGAGTTCACAAACAATTTTCATACCCTTCGCACACAGTTGGGTATCAAATATTCTGAGCTGCATCTGGTACTCAAATACAATAGTTGCCTACATAGATACATCCAGGAAGAGATGGAGTTATTGAGCATCTCCTCGCTTGGCACGACGTATCGATACGCTGTCAAAATCGAGCAGAAGTTGAAACAAAAGAAGCGAGACTTTGGATCTGTAAATCCAAAGACCAAAGGACAAAGCCAAGGTGGGGTGACCCAAGACAACCCGTCAAAGCCGCAAGAAAAGAACAACACCACGAAGTCGAAGAAGGACATAGGAAAGCGGTGTGAGTTCCACAAGAGTCCCACTCATAACACAAGTGAGTTTCAAACCAGGTATTCGCTGGTGGCCGAGTTGAAAGCTTCAGAATCAAATGCATGTTCCGACCCTGAGTCAGAACCCAACAAGGGAAATGGCAAAGGGAAGCAGATCATTGATGCGGGGCCCAACGCCACTGTTGCCGCCGCTAAGATCCAGAAGAAGAGCCCGAAGATCCAGAGGAGGGGGAGCGTCTTTTCCACTCACAAATGTGGGTGAAGGGTTCACCATTGCAATTCATTATTGATAGTGGAAGCCAAAAGAACCTCATTTCAGCAGAGGTCATGAAGCGGTTGGGCCTACCGACTACACCATACCTGCAGCCGTACAGTATCGGGTGGCTTCACCAAGGACAAGATCTCTGAGTTCGCCAACAGTGTCACCTTCCCTACAACATCAAACCCTTCATAGACGAGGTATTGTGTGATGTTGCACCTCTGGATGTTTGTGATGTATTATTAGGCCAGCCATACTTGTGTAAGCGACATGCTATGTATGAGTCAAGGCCTCATGTTTTTATTATTTCTTTGGGTAATTCATTATACAGGATACCAGAGGTAGCCCCACCTACCACCACCTCTTTGATCGCTGCTAAGAATAGTAGCAAGCTCATCTCACAGACTAGGAAATTTATTTTCTGCCTAGTTCGCTCCCAAACTAAGGGGAAGATTGTCGCCACATCCATGACCCCCGCGAAGGGTTCCTCCACACAACAGCAACAGTAGAGGGATACAGTCATGAAAGAACACAGGAACAGCTTCTCCTCGCCCACAGGGGCACCACACAAGTTTCAGGTGGGTGACAAAGTTTGGTTACATATTCAGAAAGAACATCTGACAAGCGCCCATCAGAAGCTCAGATCACTCCAACGTGGTCCTTACAACATTACAAGGGCTGTGGGAAACAATTATTTGGAGCAAAACATTCCTCCATTCCTTCGCTTGCACCAAGTGTTCAATGTGGAACACCCTCGACCATGCTCCCCACCATTACTGGACACATCAGAGATTGCAAAACAACTCACCAGGGACCAAGCTCGGCAGATGGAGGAACTCAACGCAATGGGGACCATTGCTTCCTAATGGGGGAGGAATTATCCAGGTGGATGTTGGTGGCAACCCACCTATCCCACTTGGACCCCCACAAACGTCTCTTTCAGTTTTTCAGTTTCCCTAATTGTAGCACAATTTACTATTTTTAGCCGTTTTTTCAGGTCTTAAACTTTTGGAACCATTTTGAGGCCCTAAATGACGTTTTCTAGGAAATTTGGGAGCAACATGGGTCCATGGACTGATTTGTCTCTTCCCAAAGTTGTAGTGCTCAGATAGATCTTTCTAACGAGCTATTGTATGCGTCAAATGAAGATTAGGTGCCAAAATTACGACCCTGGGAAGTTGATGTACCAACTTACCCAAAACAGTGCCCACAATTTGGTGTTTCATCTTCTAGGGTTAGGTTTTGAGATGTTAAGGGTTTTCCATTGTTTCTCAACAATAAATAGGCCTTCGAGCCTCATTGTAACATAGTTCAGAGGCATGTAGCTGCCACATCTCTTCTTAGAGATAAGCTACCATTGCCCTAGCTGGTGTATTTCCTTTTCAGTTTGTAAGCATATTTCAGTATTTTACATTAATGAAATGAAGTATTATTTCCACTGCATCTCTGTGTTTATGGTTATATGTGTAATTTGTTGCATTCCTGTTTAAATCCGGATCATACAATTAGAATGGGGGGACAACTTTAATTTGGTGGGAAAGTAAAACTCAAATAGATGTAAAGCAAAAAGGAAAAGTCATCTCTTCATGGTCCAAGTTTTTAAAATCTCTTAGGAAACAATTCTATCATTTAGGATACATGCAGCAATCTGTTATTGATTTGCAGCATTTGAGGCAAGGTAAAGGGCAGAGTGTTCAGGAGTTCAGGAAGAAAGCATTGGCGCTTGGTATTTCATTGGATACATGTGAAACTTTATTAAAATACATCGGTAGTTTACATTCATATTTGCAACATACATTATTGTTGTTTAATCCTGATGATTTTGATGAAGTGTGTGTTCAGGCCATACATATTGAATCAGGTGGCAGACCATTCAATTTTTCATCACAATCATCCAAAGAGTTGGAAATCAAAGATTCCAATGACAATAAGGGGAAGAAAAATTTGAAGAGAAAGAAATTAGCGATAGCTCAGAAGGAAAGACCTACTTGTTCTCATTGCCATAGAATCGATCGTGGTGAAATTAAATGTTGGAAACTTCATCCAGAACTTAAGCCCAAAAAGTTCCTTAAGGAGAAGGATGAAAAGAAGGCAATTGCAGCAGCCCAGCAAGACCTAGGTTCAGATTCAGGTGATGAAAGGAGGATAACTGCCATGGTTACGACAGGTAAAATTTTTGACACTGGTTCAAGTTCGAATACTATTGCATCTTCATCAAACATAAATCCTTGAAGTGATGATAAAAGAGTTGAATTGTTTAACTTCTAAACATACAAAGATAGATAGAATGTTTGACAGTGGATCACAGACCAATTTAACATTTGAATATTTAGTTTTCAGTTTGTGTTTGGAAACACGGAATCATCCAAGACCTTACCCATTAGGATGGCTAAATAAATCAACTCAGATAAAAGTTACAAAACAATGTCGATTAAGATTTTCCATTACAACTAATTACATTGATGAAGTGGAATTAGATGTGGTTCCAGTAGACATGTGTGGAGTTGTCTTAGGAAGTCCTTATCTTTATGATTGTGATGAAATATTTTATAGGAGAGAGCATAAATATCACCTTAAGAAATATGGGGTTGAATTTATTGTCAGCGCACACAAAAATAAAAATCACTTGAATTTAGTTGTTGCTAATCAGATGAAGTGATTAATAAGTTCAAATAAAATATTTGTAATCATGTGTGTAAAGGAAAAACATAAGAATCAAAAAGATGTTTGTTCAAGTTATGAGTCTCAACTTAAAGATAGTTTGATCAAACAGGTAGAAACTTTTCCAATTCTACTTAAAGAATCCAAACATCTTACTCATAAGCAGGGAATACAACATGAATTGTAGTTTGTGCCTAAAGATTCTCTTCCTAATGTCAGAATGAATCAATTCAGTCAAAGTTTGGAAATTAACAGTTACAGGGATGCAGGTTAGTATTGGAGAAAGTCAGTGTTACATTTCTCTTATATTGTGTCACAATTTCATGTTTCATACAGTTTGGAAACCTCTTTTCAAGTGGAGAGGAAGCCTATTTGTTTTCATCTCAAAGCCTTTTCTAAAGTAGTGTCAAATTATTTAAGGAAAACTTATGCATCAGGGGAAAGTGCTAATCAATGGAAACATCATTTACTGAATAAGGAAAAAGTGATTCAAACAAATCAACAGCTAATTCAATACTTTCAAATACAAACTAAGTTGCAGCAGTTTTCACCTTACAGTTTGATGGATTTATGGTAGCAAGTTCACTTAGTAATCAGGAAGCAGGAAAGTATATCAAGATGAATAGCTGGTATGATATCAAAAATGTCTTTGATTGTCTCTGTTATTCTACAATATATATTGTTAATACATGTCAATGGTATTGAACAATATCCTGTAGAGACTGTTTTCAAAGATGATTATGAATCACTAACTCATGGTATTTCGTGGAAATAAGTCAATTTCCATGTTCATAACAGGTTGTTTGACCATCATCGTAAGTTGTACATATTACAGATGGAGGGAACAGGTCATCGATTCAAAATGTGCCATGGTTAGCATCATCAGGATCATCACTTGCAGGTGATTGATCGAATGTATTGGTACATCGTCAGGACAAGGTGGAAAGTGAGGGAGCTCTACCCTCATCGACTATTTGTTTAAGTCAAACTTTTGTGGTCCAAAAGCTTTCAAGTGTAGAGGATTCATCCAGAAGGATCTCATCAGATCAGTTACACAAGTTCAGTGTCATCATCAACAATTCATTCCAGTGTCATTTAGTTTCGACATTGTTGTTTTATGGTTCAGGTTATTCAGGTGATGTCAACGGTTTTCATGGTGATATGGTTTTGTACCTGGCTGTCGACATATGGTTGTCATCAGTTCCGCCAGGATTTGGTCATCGACATGTGTTTGTTGTCTGCCTCGTAGGATTTGGGTTGTCGGCATGTGGTTGTCGTCCACTTCGCAGGATTTGGTTGTTGATGGATTTGTCGTCATGTGGTGTCATCGCAAATGTAGCTTGGTGTCGAAGATATGTGTGTGGGTGAATGTCACTTTGTGACAAATGGTTGTAAATAGGTTTTGATGTAAAGTCTAAAGACCTAATCCTAAACCCTAACCATGTATTAATATATCAAAAAACCTAAGTCTACACCATACATTACCCTAAGTCCTAACCTATCGGACCATATTGCAATACAAACTATGTATTAAACATACCTAAAACCTAAGTTCTAAAACCCATATTTTGAAACCATGTATTACAAATACAAATCAAAACCTAAACCTATGTTCTAACCTATCATACCATATTACAACATTACAATGCATTCAAACAATACATAAACCAAATTTGAACAACTCTTGGCCTTTGTATTTCATATTAAAACATTATAAAATACATTTATTAGTCCCTAACCGCGAAGGAGACCGCAAGAAATGTGAACAGGCGAAATGTTAACATTAACCGTAGCGGGAAACCTCCTAACCATGACTGCGTTAAAAACTATGTCACGTGACCAGATGTGGATTAGCCGTCGAGAGATAACAGTTACAGTGAGTAGCGGGGGTTACACTTAACCGCGTGGGATTAATCGTAGCGGCCATGTGAACAGTTAGGTAGAGGTAAACCGCGGCATTAAAATCACAATGGTTGGAGGTTATAGTTGTCACATGCAAACTGTTAGAGCACCGCAAGCCAGAACCGCCGGGGGTAAGCACGGAGGTGGCAGCCTGCGGCTAGACCGCAACTGATCACACGTAATGGTCAACCTCCTCCGCCTGATCAACAAGCCGCCAATAGTATCAATTTGTTATATGGTTATATTTGGGTTTTTATTAAGTTGTGGATATTTAATACAACTAAGGTGCCTAATGTCACAATGTGACATAAATTCTTCAACTAAGACCCTAATTTAACCCTAGAAGTCAGCTTATGCATTCTAACGTTGGGCATCACAGGTTAGAATGAATCTGTAGGGGTTTTAAAAGTTGTTTTGCTCATTGAAGAAGGGATGGAGTGGTTTTGAAGTTTTGTATGCAGATTCTCGAGGTTAGAGGTTGTTTTTGTTTTCAGTGTAACAGGAGCATCCGGAGTCGGAATTGGGAACCGTGATTGGAAATTTGGTTCAGAGAGCTTTATCATGATAGTGAATAGAAGTGCCTCCATGCACATTAAGTTTGGTCAAATTTCTGTGTAATCAACCTCCTCAATTTCAATCCTAATAAGCAATCGCCCATCTTGAAAGAAGACCCGGAGACGTAGTCCATCAGGGACGAACTCCGTAATCAATCATGTTGTCTGGTATCATTGTGTTTTTGTTGTTTTCACTTATGTTTTGCATCTTGCTTATGTTTTATCATTTGTCGTAAAGTCTTCTTCTCAAGCAATTCTCACGATTTCAACACTTTCAGTTAACATTCTATTCATTAATGGCATAATCAATTCTACTTCAGTTTTAACATGTGATCATTTCATATCATGAAGTGTGCTTTTAATTATTGCAAGTGTGGAATAATTTATAGTAAGCATTGAGATTTGATTGAGGGCTATGTTCTTGTTGAGGAAAGAAGAATAGGAGATAGTATATTAAGAAGTACTTGATACTAGTTAATGGTTGTTGGTTACACATAATGTGCATGATAGCTTTGAGATAAAAAAAAAACTACACTGGTTGATAATTTATGTTAATGGGTAACAACAAAAGTATCCTTAGACACACAAATTTTATTAATAAAGTCATTTACTTAACATGTAATATCTTACACACAATCACTTATTTCTCTTGCAAGAGGAGAAAAACAAGCCTTAAATAAGCTTGTGTCCTAAACTAATTTAGTTATGCATCACTTATTTAATGTGAGAAGTGTCCATTTACATTTAAAGTAATTCTAACAAATTTCCTAATTTGATTACTAAATAATGACACTTTTCTAGATGCCAAATCTATTATAACAAATAGATATTCTAAGAAGGCTCTATCATTCTAAATAAATATTCTAAGAAGACTCTAAACAATTAAAAAACAGTTTATGTATTTAGGATCATATGTCTAACATTCTCCCCTTTGATCCAAAAGGACATTACAACAAATACCAATTTCTTCCTTGGACTTAATAAAATTGGTCCTACCAAGTGGTTTTGTGAAAATATCTGAGATCTGGTTTTCTGAAGGACAATATATCAGTTTGATGATGTACTTTGCGATGACTATCTTGATGTAATGTTTTGTGTCAACAAGCTTTGTTTTGAAATGGAAAATTGCATTTTTTGCAAGTTTTATAGTTGACTGGATGTCGATGAATAAATATGTGGCTTCTGCTTGAGGAATGCCTAAATCTTGCAAAATTTTGTGCAACCAAACAATCTCACATGTTGCTTCCCATGCTGATATATATTCTGATTTTGTTGAAGAAGTTACCAATGTGGCTTGCTTCTTGCAACTCCAATATAATGGTGTTGACCCCATGTTCATCAAATAACTTGATGTTGATGCTCGATCATCAATACTTCAAGCAAAATATACATCTAAATATCCACCAAGTATAAAATTCTTAGTCATTTTGTAGAGAATACCAAAATCTTTCATGCGCTGGATATATCGAAGAACCTTTTTTGCTACATTTGAGTGGCTTTCCATTGGTTCATGCATAAATCGTGAGAGGATACTAACTGCATAAGATAATTCTGGATGAGTGGTTGTCAGATAGATCAAGCTTCCAATCAACTGTTTATAATTAATATTGTTTACCAATTGTCCCCTTCAAATTTCAAAAGTTTTAAGTTTTTCTCGTTTGGGGTGAGAACGAACTTGCAATCTTACATTCCAAATCTTTTTAGTAGCTTAGATGCATATTTTCTTTGACTAATGAAAGTACCATATGGATGTTGGAATACTTAAACTTCAAGGCAATAGTGAAGTAATCCTATATCAATCATCTTGAATCCAACCTGTAATTCTTTCTTTACATGCACAATATGATCATTTTTGTTCCCAATACTAACAAATTGATCCACATGCATAACTAAAATCACTAGATTATTGCCCTGTTGGCGCACATATAAGGTATATAAAACATAAAATATTCCAATTATTAAAATACAAAAAAAAAGATAATATGATAGATAAGAAACTTGGTAAAAAGGGCCTCAAACCATAATATGTATTCATAATTTTGTATACTTCCAATGCCACAAAATATATAATACAAATTGAAACCATCTCAATACCTCTCATATTGATACCTCACAAAAGAGATAATGTAGGATGAGATAAAATAAGATCTAGAAACTTTAGAAACATACTTAGGATGAAAGCTATATCCCAATATGTTAAATAAGTAAATGTGGTACATTAGGACTTAATGATTTTTTATGTGAGTAAGAAGTTAACAAGTGGATGCGTTGTTTTTATGAAGAAAATAAAATTCCCCAACCTTTTAGTGTTGTTGTTGAGGAGGTTATTAAAGGTGAAAAAAACAATTGATATTGTTTTCTTTTGCAAATTAAGATATGTAGGATGCATAAATAAAGAAGAAGAGAAATGTGGTGCCCAAAAAAATACTAAATGTGTAGGAAGAACAGGCCAATAAGGAAAGAGAAATCAAGACTTAGGATGAGTGAAATATATCCAAGAAATAATTTCAAAAGAAAAAGTAGAATCATCTACTCCAAGAGTATAATTGTGGAAAATGAGATCTCATAAAGCATACACTTTTGGAACAATCTCCTAAATGACGAAATCTCAAGGGTCATCTGTCTTGGGAGCAGACATTTGGGAGATGGAATTTTGTGAACCTTCTACTCATGATCCATTCTAAGGATCTCTAGATCTTATACATCAATAGAAGGTGAACAACAGGACTTGTTAAAAGGGCAGGGCGATATAGATGAACAAAATTTGGAACACCAAGACTCAAATCTGTAAAACAAGCAGCCCCTTGATAATTTTATTCTAGACTCAGGGTGTTTTATATGGCAAGCTAAACACCCATAAATAGATCCTTCACAACTAGGAAAAATTATTGGTGGAAAGCAAGTACCTGAAGCAACTTTGGAAAACCACTAAATTTTGTTGAACAACTAGATCGTAGTTGATACAATTACCACTTTCAAATTCCCTATTGGGAACCTTATGGGACAAGCTCTAATGAATAACATTCCACTGTCATCCTTCCCAAATTTTGATGGAATGACTAATGAAGATCCAAATACTTTTCTCTTTGAGTTCAACATCTTGTGCTAGAGTTATGAGTCAATCTCAGATGTCCAAAAACTGAAATTGACTCCTTCTACTTTGAAAGGAGCTGATTTGATATGGTTTATGGGACTTGGTGATAATTCTATCACCTCCTCAGATGACATGAAGAAAAATTCTCTAGAAAAAGATCAAGACTACTGTAGAAGTAGAAATCAAAGGGACAAGCTTCTTAGAATGTCCCAGAAGGAATATGAGAGTTTAGGATATTATATCAAATGCCTCAAATATAATTGACATATATCTAGGCATAGTGACTTGGATAAAGACATTTTAAGGAAAATTTTGATCCAAGAAATGAGGGATGATTGTGTGGATATTTTGAACCTCATGGGAAAGGGAAATATATCTAATCCAGGAGAATTTTGTTGATTCAGTTGCACATGTGTTCAAGTGTCATCATTAGTGTTCGGTATCATCATCAACTCAATTTAGCTTCGACAATTTGACAGTGTTGGTTATGGATCAAGTTGTTCAGGTAATGTTTATGGTTTTCATGGTGTTTAGTTGTTGGGTTTTTGTATGCAAATTCTGGAGGACATAGGCAGTTTTGTTTTCAGTGTTACGGGAGCATCCAGAGTCAGAATTGGAATCTGTAAGAGGCATTGGAAATATGGTTCAGATGGCTATCTGATGACAGTGATTAGAAGTTCCTACATGCATATTCAGATTGATCAAATCTCTGTGTAATCAACACCTTCTTCTCATTCCTAATAAAAACGGTCGCCCATCTTGAAAGCGTATCTGGAGATGTAGTCCATCAGGGACAAACTCCGTCATCAATTTTGTTGTTTGGTATCACTGTGTTTTTACTGTTTACACTTCTGTTATGCATCGTTTTTATGATTAATCAGTTGTCATAAAGTTTTCTTCTCGAGCAATTTTCCTTTATTTCCATGCTTTGAGCTAACATTCAAATCATTAATGGTTAATCACTTCTACATCAGTTTTTAGTTTATGATCATTTCAGATCATATAATTTGGCATCAAAGCAGGTTGCATTTGTAGAATTTTCCATTGAATGTTAACCTGGTCAAAGTCGCAATGAGGAGAAGGAATCCTTGAGCAGATCGATCCATAGATTGGAAAGCGATGAGTCGATCATAAATCAACCATGTTAGGACCTGGTGTCATTGAAAACACTGAAACTAAGATGAGTGAGGAACAGTTTCAGCAGGCTTTCTTAACCATGCAGCAGATGTTGGGAGAATTGTACGAAGACAAGAATGCGAGAGATGCAACTTCTTCTTCAAAGCCATCGAAGAAGGAGAAAGGTAAAGGGAAGACTGATAAACCACCTTCACCTCCATCATCTCCATCATCATCTTCTTCTTATTCTTCTTCTTCTAGTGCAGAATCTGAAACGGAAAATAAACCTAAGAAAACATCTCTTTTGAAACTTGATGTGAAATTTGAGTTACCTGTTTATTATGGCGAAATGAATCCTGAAAAGCTAGATAACTGGAATAAGCAATTAGAAGTGTATTGTCACATTCAGAACATTTCTAGTGATAAAACTAAAATTCAGTTAGCTACACTTAGAATGGGGGAAACAACTTTAATCTAGTGGGAAAGTAAAACTCAACTAGATGTAAAGCATAAAGGAAAAGTCATATGTTCATGGTCTTATTTTTTAAAAGCTCTTAGGAAACAATTCTATCCTTTAGGATACATGAAGCACACTTTTATTGGTCGGTAGCATCTGAGGCAAGGTAAAGGACAAAGTTTTTAGGATTTTACACAGGAGTTTAGAAAGAAATAATTGGCGCTTGGTATTTCATTGGATACACATGAAAATTTGTTAAAATACATCGGAAATTTACATTCATATTTGCAGCATACTTTATTGATGTTTAACCCTGATGATTTTGATGAGGTGTGTGTTCAGGCCATACATATTGAATCACGTGGCAGACCATTCAAGTTTTCATCACATTCATCCAAAGAGTTGGAAACCAATTATTCCAGTGATATTAAGGGGAAGAACAATTCGAAGAGAAATAAATCAGCGATCGTTCAGAAGGAAACACCTACTTGTTCTCATTGCTAGAGAATCGGTCATGATGAATCGAAGTGCTGGAAACTTCATCCAGAACTTAACCCCAAAAAGCTACTTAAGGAGAAGGATGAAAAGAAGGCCATTGCAGCAGTCCAGCAGGATATAGGTTCAGATTCAAGTGATGAAAGGAGGATAACCACCATGGTTACGATAGGTAAAACTTCGGACACTGGTTCAAATTCAGAAACTATTGCATTCTCATCAAACATAAATCCTGCACATGAGGATAAAAGAGTTGAATTGGTTAACATAAGGATAACTTATAAGCATACTAAGATAGATACAATGTTTGACAGTGGATCACAAGCGAATCTAATCTCTGAATATTTAGTCAAAAGTTTAGGTTTGGAAACACGGAATCATCCAAGACCTTACCCATTAGGA
This sequence comes from Pinus tabuliformis, assembly GCA_031772625.1. Taxonomy (NCBI): domain Eukaryota; kingdom Viridiplantae; phylum Streptophyta; class Pinopsida; order Pinales; family Pinaceae; genus Pinus; species Pinus tabuliformis. The sequence goes on from CM062805.1 coordinate 59,056,861, forward strand.
TGGCTAAATAAATCAACTCAGATAAAAGTCACCAAACAATGTCAATTAAGATTTTCCATAACAGCTAATTACATTGATGAAGTGGAATTAGATGTGGTTCTAGTAGACATATGTGGAGTTGTCTTAGGAAGTCCTTATCTTCATGATCGCGATGCAGTATTTTACAGGAGAGAACATAAATATCACCTTAAGAAAGATGGGGTTAAATTTATTGTCAGGGCACGTCAAAACAAAAATCACTTGAATTCAGTTAATGTTAATTAGATGAAGCGATTAATAAGTTCAAACAAGAGGTTTGTAATCATGTGTGTAAGGGATCAACATACTAATCAACATGATTCTTGTTTAAGTTATGCAACTCAGATTAAATATGGTTTGTTTAAAGAGATGGAAACTTGTTCAGTTCTATGTAAAACCAAACATATTATTCATAATCCAGGATTATAACATGAATTACAGTGTGTACCTAAATCTCCTCTTCCTAATGTCAGAATGAATCAATTCAGTTTAAGTTTGGAACCTAATAGTTGCAGGGATACAGGTCAGTATTGGGGAAAGTCAGTGTTCGATTTCTCTTGTATTGTGTCTCCATGTCATGCCTCGAATAGTTTGGAAACCTCTTTTCAAGTGGAGAGGAAACCTATTTGTTTTCATATCAAAACCTTTTCTAAAGCAGTGTCAAAATTTCTAAGGGAAACTTATGCATCAGGGGAAAGAGCTAATCAATGGAACATAATTTTGAAGGAAAAGTGATTCAAACAAATCAACAACTAAATCAATACTTCCATAATCAAAATAAGTTGTAGCAAAATTCACCTTACAGTTGGATAGGTCCAGTGAACAAGTTCACTTAGTAATGAGGAAGCAGGAAAGTATGATTAATCAATTAGTTGGTTTGATGTCAAGTATATCTTTGATTGTCTATGTCATTCCGCAAAATAGATTGTTTATAGATGTTGATGGTATTAAACAACATCCAGTAGAGACTATTTCCAAAGATTATGAATCACTAACTCATGGTTCTTCATGGAAGGAATTCAATTGCCATGTTTATAGCAGGTTGTTTTCCCATCGTTGCAAGTTCTTCATACTGCAGATGGATGAAACAAGTCAAAAGGTACCATGGTCAGCATCATCAGGGTCATCACTTGCAGGTGATTGATCGAATGTATTGATACATCGTCAGATCAAGGTGGAAATAGAGGGAGTTCTACCCTCATCGATTATTTATTTAGTCAAACTTTTGTGGTCCAAAAGCTTTTAAGTGGAGAGGAATTATCCAAGAGGATTTCGTTGATTCAGTTGCACAGGTGTTCAAGTGTCGTCATCAATGTTTAGTATCATCGTCAATTCAATTCAGCTTCGACAGTTCGACAATGTTGGTTATGGATCAGGTTTTTCAAGTAATGTTTATGGTTTTCATGGTGTTCAGTTGTTGGGTTTTTGTATGCAGATTCTGGAGGACATAGGCGGTTTTGTTTTCAGTGTTACAGGAGCATCCAGAGTCAGAATTGGAATCCGTAAGAGGCATTGGAACGCTAGTTCAGAGGGCTATCTGATGATAGTGATCAGAAGTGCCTGCATGCACATTTAAACTGATCAAATCTCTGTGTAATCAATACCTTTTTCTCATTCCTAATAAAAACGATCGCCCATCTTGAAAGCAGACCTGGAGACGTAGTCCATCAGGGACGAACTCCGTCATCAATTTTGTTGTCTGGTATCACTGTGTTTTTACTATTTTCACTTCTGTTATGCATCATTTTTATGATTAATCAACTATCGTAAAGTTTTCTTCTCGAGCAGTTTTCCTCGATTTCCATGCTTTGAGCTAACATTCAAATCATTAATGGGTAATCACTTCTACATCAGTTTTTAGTTTATGATCATTTCAGATCAATATCAAAGATCCATATGACGATATAATCACACTCTGCTTGAGGATCACCAAGGAGCATAACTTTAGTGTGATATGCTTCCACTAGAGTACAATGTCAACCAATGGTGGAGTAACAAGGGAAAATATTCGTAGCTTATTCAAAAAATTTAAAATTGATATTATCATCTCTTTTTCCTCTCAATTGGATGTTTTGCAAGCTAAACAAAAGCAAGTTGAAGTTGAAAAGGGATTAGCAATATTTTGCTCCAACAATAGGAAGAAACATCCTCCCTAGGAGTTACCGATTAATAACATGGAAGTCTATGGCATTTGTGAGTAGAGCCATTCAACAAAGGATTACCAATCATTTCCAAGGATAAAAGTTGTATTTAAGGAATTAGGTGAGGTGGTAAAGTCAATCTATTTTTTTGGGTCTAAAAATCCATTGAAAACCCGACTAACAGGTATGAATTAAAACTCATTATCATCTTTTAATACTTCGAATAACATGTCTAACTCACAAGAGGCTCTGCAACACAATATCCCACAATCCCATGGTAGTTTCCTAGCCCTCCTCCAATCCAATACCCTACACCATGGTCACAATGGCATTCTTCTCAGATTCAAACATTTTTGTGGTCCCAAGATTGGCATGGAGCCTCTTTTCTAGGATAGTTCCCCGTGCCAGTGCAACAACTTTTATAACAACAACTCTCATCCAATATGCCATTGAGAACTTCTCCTCTGCGATCCCAAATACTTGCGTAACCTAATCCAAACAAAAATAATAAGGTAGTGCAAAAAGTTGAAGCTTTTGTCTCCCCCATTTACTGCATCTCGCCTATTGAATGTAATAATATACATTAGAGATAAGGTAGATTAGTAGATTCAAGAACTTCCCCTATTTAATATAACATGAGGAAGGAAACTCAACTTGGGAAGTGTAACAACTCTCTTAAAAAATCCATGTAATAAAAGCTAATAAAGGAAAAATAATAACCATGGTCACGAGACGCTTATTCCAAGATGAATATTGGGCAAAAGCATAGTGATGGGGATCACTGGTGATTGATTAATGGCTAAGGAAATTGGAAGAGGTAATGGCAAAGACTTTGGAAGGAAAAATGACATTTTTGGCACTTTTATTTAGTATGAAAATAATGGAAATTAGGAGAAAAGGGAGGTGAAAGGTCACAGGTTACATGTGAGTAGGAAAATGAAGAAAATAGAGGCCTCGTTAATAAAAAGGGTTATGAGAATCAATTTACAAAATTTTGTCAGTTCTGTTTTGGAGCTCTCTCATACTCTTGGACACTTAGAGTTTTCTTGGATCACTCTTGGAGGAGTGTGGCATACTTGGAGTTTTGGAGCAAGAAGGAAAAGGAAGAGCATGAAAGCGTAAGAGGACATCGAGATCAACAACTACAATGGACTTTTCTTGTAGGTATCGAGTTGCATGTATTTTTTCCTCACTATTTTTGGCATGCATGGCATATGCATGTGGTTTATTGGTCATGATCTATCATTAACATGGAGGATTTCCTGGATTGACAGTGGATTTTCCTAGCCTTGACATTTTCGGGATAAACATGGTGTTGTGGGTTCATTTAGTTGTTTTTCTAGTTGGTTCTCATGTTTCCTTTAGCTTGGGTTGAGTTACTAGTTCTTGGAAGCTCTAGTTGGAAAAACGCTCTAGAAGACCTGTAACAACTTGGGTTGAGTTACTAGTCCCGGAAGCCCTTGGTGGGTTGAGTTACTAGTCCTGGAAGCCCTTGTTAGACAAATTCTCAAGAAGTCCAGGGGAAACCGTGGGTTGAGTTACTAGTCCTAGAGCCTTGGTTGGAACAAACACTCTGGAGCCCTAGAAGGCTTGGGTAGAGACCAATCTAGTGATGGTTTGTGATGTCCGACCGTGAAGTGGAATCATTGTGTGATTGGTTGAGGTGGTTTGGCCTCTGGAAGCCCTAGATGGCTTTGATTGATGTGTTTTATGATATCCCACATTCATGCTTGGAATATGGCATGGGGGTGACCCGTTGAAGAGAGATTTGGCTCAACCATGTCTATGGTTGGATGGTTCATGGAAGTCCTGAACCTAGTTGGCCTTTGCATCATTAATATGAGGTTATTTTTCCATTTTATTTCATGAGTATTGTATTGGTTTATATATGGATTATATGTTTGTTTTTTCCTTGGCATTTTTGTTGTTATTATTTTGGTTATGAACATGTATTATGACAGTGGCTATGTATAGCTCTCATCATGTTTTAACTTGTAAATGAATGAAAAATGTATCTATGGCCTAATAGATGAAATTGCAGTTAATGTGTTGAGGCATCAATGCTTTTTAGCGATTCTCAGATAAGTATGAGACCCCTATGCTCAGTTCTATTGTCAAAACTTGTAGCTTTCATATTTGTGACATGTTTGATGAAATGCTTGTCATGGCTAGTAGGGGTCCAGTCTAGTCCTTGTCAATGTTTTTGTAGATGTAGCATTGTTCCATTGTGATAATTCATTTATGAACCTATCATTGAGTTTTGGGTAGTGACCTGGGCTCTGGGCCTGAAAAAGTGGGCCAAATCCCAGAGTTACAGGCAAAGGTCTGAGGATAAAAGTCCCCATACACATGCACACCCATGTTGTGGGAGCATCTGTGTTGATTTTTGAGTAGCTTGGGAGGTACTCCAATCCCTAGGGTTCAGGGTTTGGAGGGAAAAGCACCACAAGGGTCACTTGTGGGCTTGGAACCCAAGGTTGGGGTTTTTCACCCATCATGATTTGGGCCAAAAACATGAGCACATTTTGACATATGATGGATGAAGATGATAGATCTTGTCAAGACGAATTTGATGCAATGAAAATCATCGGATTCCAAGTTGTAGAAATGGAGAAATGAATTTTTTAAGTTATGGAGTGGGTTTGCACAAAATGAGTTAAGGTCAGCTTGAGTTAAGTAAGCCTCTTAAAAACTGGACAAGCCCATGGAGAACATTGGAAGAAGCCCTTCTTTTGTGTATAAAAATAAGGTGATGGAGAGTCATTTTTCTCATCCATTGTGCAACACAAGGGCAATGTAGAAGGGAAAGAGACCTCTTTTTGGTCGCAGGAGATAAGGACAAAACAACGAGGAGTTTAAGGGTTGTTTGGAGCCTCTTAATGACTACGTTGAGGGTTGTCCCACGCTACAGCCAAGATGATTGTGAAAAGGGTTGGTCGCAGGTCTGTTGGGTAAGGTTTTGAGGCAAGATACCTAAGTTTGGAGAGATCGTGGGTATAAGGAGGTGACTATGGTAGGCTGCAGGCCATATCACCACAGCAAGGTACCTACACAAGGTTGTTTTGAGTATGAAAATGGGGGCCTTCTTGCATGGTGATTCTGCAGTGATTGAGGGTTGTTTGGGTGCTTGGTTAAGGGCTGGTGCAACATGCTATGGTTCCCTAACCAATCACTGTCATAACAACAACAATACAACTGACTTGGAGCAGCATTTTGTCTTGCTAGATCGATTTGACTTGCAGCATGTGGGAGCCAAGTGTTGGGGTTGTCTTGGGTGTGAAGAAACCCCAACTAGGAGCATATCTTGCAGTGATTGGATTAGGTGCCATTGGTCTGGTGGAGGGAAGCATTTTGGTTACCCAAAGTAGCCCTAGACAAGGAATCTTGAAGTGAAGAAGAGAGTCGAAGGTTGTGTTAGGGTCCTATAATTTTTATAGGATTGCTTGATTATAGCTTTTGATTATTATATTTTGGATATTGTAAATAATATTCGATATTGTAAACTATTTCCAAAAAAGGTCAAAACCTTAACAAAAATAAAGAAAAATATGCTTGCAAGACGAAATGCAACATTAGAGGATAATTAAGTATGTTTAGATTAAATTAATCACAACATTTAAATGTGATTAAATAAAATTGTAATAAAGGCCTTGGTATTATAGTTTGATTTTATTGTAAGGTTGAAAACGACAAAAAGGGATTTTGTCACATGGGGTTAAACAGTTGCAGCTTTCTTGCTCCTCGATCCTCTCGCTCCATAGATCGACAGCTCACAATCATTTTTGGCCCACCTTCTCCATCCTAGATTTACTACCGGGGGGGTCCAAAAAGGCGGTTTTACCCCGTCGATCCCACACTACATGTCTTTCCCTCTGCATTTCGCAACCCCACCACCCCCCCCCCCCCCCAAACGATACTGCCTACCACTCCGACCTCCCTCCAAAAACTGCTTACCACCTTCCTGCTTAACACTCTCCTTTCCCACCATATTTCCTGTGCACTCCTAGTTATGTTACCCTCCATACCCCCACTGCCATGTCATTTCCTGCATCCACGTCATTCATTTGTTTCATGATCATTTGAAACTATTTTTTTTCCTATACGCCACATTGACTTAAAACATGGTTTCCAAACCAATGAGGATGAATTTTTAGAAACTAAAAGAGGTTTTATCTTCCAACTTACTCATGTACAAAAACCTCTCTCAGTTTTCTAACAGCTATTATGGTTTGGGATATAAAGATGAAGCTTTGCAGACATATTGTCCTAAATTTTCTTGTTTAGACATACTTTTGAAAAACATATTTTGGCCAATAAGAGAAGACACTTGAGAAAATGGAGGAGGTTTTTGTTCACAATATTCCAAATTACAATAACCTACTTCATATTTTACACATATATTACATAATGATAGATACATGTACATTTTTACAACCTATTTTTCGGACTATGCAAAGTCATTTTTCAAACACCTTTCTGCAGAGAATATTGGGAAAATCTGGAGCTGAATTTTGGGAATTTGAGAGAGGTTTATCTCAAGGACATATTTATATACAATAACCTCTCTCACTTTTTACATAGATATGTCAAATTGAGTCATACAAAGGGATGACTAGACCCTATGTTGCAGAATTTCGGGAGGAAATTGCTCAAAGACAGTTAGCCACCTCATCAACTAAGAGTTGCAATCAAATTCGAATTTCTCTTCTTTGTCAACAGAAATCCATAATGATAGTTCCAAGCAGATACATTAGTTTTTAATGTCCTACATTTCATTTCTATTTGTGTAAAACAGTTTAGGATATTTGTAAAAGGATCTTGATATTTTTATCAAGGTATTTTAGTTTAGAATTTGCATAAATACTTCATCATTTGAAGTAATAGAGGTTGGGGTTTGTACGAAGAAAAATATTGTCCAATGTAAATTTGTTCATTGAGCTCAAATGGACTGATCATTAATACAAAGACTTTTCATAGAATTCTTGTGCTACACTTTACTGGTGGTGTTTTTCTTATTGTAGTTGTTGTTTCCACTGTTATTCTTTGTATGTTTATCATCTGAAATCTAATGTAAAGCAAGTTATGTGAAAAATAAGATATGTTAATTGAACACCTTATTTGGACTTTTTTTACAATCTGTATGTTTTCTTCTGCAATCTGATTGAAAATTTCTTAAATGCTTTTCGATCATTACTAAGCACACCTTTTCTCCACCTCATAATTCACTTTAAAAGATCCAGTAAAGGTAACTAGCCCGCCCTGTGATTACTGTTTTTAAAGTCTGATACAGATCCAGTTAGTTTTATTGACTCCATTTCCCAATGGATTCCTCTTTTTGTTCCAACCAAACCATTTTCAAAATCAAACTCTGAGCCCAATAACTAGCCTGAAATTCCTAGTAAACAAAGCTAAATCTCACAGAGAGATCCCTCTCTGATTTTATGAGAACTAGATCCTAAACTCGAAAGTGGTTTTGATGTTGCCTCAATGGTTTTTTCTTCAGCCTTGAAATTACAGAATGCTAACAGGTTGGGTGAAGTTTGGTGCCTAATGTGCAACACTTTGACGGAAAAAAATGACCGCTAGATTGGCAGACTGGAGATCAAGGATTGGCCAGACTAGAGAGAAAATTAGATCAGCCCATGTACATGCATCATAAGTGACTTGAAGCAATGTTAGGTGGGATCCCTCCTTGATTTTCTATCTGTTTTCCTTTCAAGGACCAAGGGGCATCTAGTGAGTCAGTACGGAACTAAAGGATCGGAAGGACAAGATATGGTATAGAATATGAATCAAAGATTGTCATTGTATCTTGTATATCATAGATTGTTGTATCATTCAGATTGGTTTAATAAAATGAATATTGGGTTGTACATTATTGTCCAATATTTGTTAAAATTTGAGTATACTTGTGCATATGTGATTTACTACTTTATATTTTATGTTGTGCAAAGTATTTCTTGTTGATATTCTTGGTTCGGTAGCATTAGATATTTTAAGATTCTATCCTAGACCCAAGATCGTGGAAATTCAACATGGTATCAAAGCGTGTCTAAGCTACTTTAGAAGTCAGTGAATCAAAGTTGTGCACAACGAGGTATAACTTAAGAGGGAGTTGGTCACATTGTAGGTGACAATGTCAAAGATGTAGGCTGGTATGAGGACAGGTTGGAGGGGTTGTCCTACTATAGTCCATGGAAGGAAAGGATCACGTTGGTCTTGCAGGTCAATAGGATCTGGGAGTTCACCCAAAAATCCATAAAGAATCCAACTGACCCAAAGGAGATGGAAGTGTACAAGGATTTCGATATGAGGGTGATATTGATCATCCTTGATGGTGTGAATGATCCCCTAATACCTCATTTGTCTAGGAAGAACATTGCACATGAGATGTGGATGGCTCTTACGAATTTGTTCCAGAATAAGAATGAGAACCACGCACTCGTATTAGAGGATATGTTGAAGTCCAGTAAGATGATACAGGGTGAAGGAGTGACTTTGCATCTGACGAGATTGTCTCAGGTTAAAGATGAGCTTATTGTTGTTGGTGTGACTATTTCAGAGAATGATAAGGTGAGGATCGCCTTGAAAGGGTTCACTGAGGAATGAAAGACCTTCATCAAAGGGATTGTTTCCAAAGAGAGATTGCCAAATTGGAATATGATGTGGGGTGACTTCCTTCAGGAGGAGTTGCAAGACGAGGATCTTCATCCGAAGAAGAGGGTTTCAAATGATGAAATGACACTTGCAACATGAATGAAGGGTAAGCAGAAGAAGGAATTGAGAAAATTCAAGTGTTTCAACTGTGGAGAGATGGGTCATTTTCCATCAAGATGTCCAATGAAGAAGAAAGGAGATGATGAGAAAAAGAAAGGAATTTAGGTCATTGGTGTTCCCACTTCTGCTGAGATAGATGCTCTCACTGGGAGATTAAAGGAGGAGGACTTTACCATGATATCTCATTTCTTGCAGAATACTATCGATGATGATGGATGGTACATGGATAATGGTGTGATGAAACATATGACAGAATCACAAGACGTTTTTGAGACTCTAGCTAAATGGGACTCGAAGTTGCACATGGTGTTGGGGGGCAAGAGTCAAAAGGAGATCTAAGGATCAGGAATTGTGCCATTTAGAATGGAGACAGGAGAAGTGATGTGGGTACATGATGTACTATTTGTGCCAGGACTCAAATATAGTGTGATATCTATCTCGATGATTGAGAAGAAGGGGTATGAGGCCTTGTTCTAGGATGGGAAGGCAAGACTCAGAGTTAGAGGGTCTAGCTCCGATGGGTTTGTGCTTGGAGTTAGAGTGCATGGTCTATATAGGCTAACGGGCAAGCCTATGGATCATGGGAATAAGAACTTGCAGGTGTAGGCTTCAAAGGAGCAAGTACACGATCCGAGAAGAAGGTCCAAATTCGAGAGGTTTAGAGGGAGTCGAGTTCTAGCAGGAGCTTGCTGATTTAGAGGAAGACTTTGCAGCCTAAGAAGAGCACATAGTCAATGGGGAAAAAGGGGGCTCCTGTCACTGCCAAGAAGGAATCATGGAGAGAGTGAAAGACATTACAACAGAAGAAGGAGAAGCAGGATGCTTGCAATGATAGTGAAACTTTCAAGAGAGGCGTAGTTCATGTTGTAGGGATTGCTACAGTGGTGAGAGGCCAAGAGTTGGGTGAATGTTGCGAGTAGTGATGATGATGATGAGTTACTTCCTAGTATTGGAAGTATCTACCTCGCTAATAGGGAGTGTTGATTTTTTATTAGCTTGGGAGGTACTCCAATCCATAGGGTTTAGGGTTTGGAGGGAAAAGCACCACAAGAGTCACTTGTGGGCTTGGAACCCATGGTTGGGGTTGTTGGACACCTAATCCTCTATGGGTTGGTGTGGAATGTGAACAGCCATGAGAGTCCAAGAGACCTTGGGATGTGGAACCTAACTTCCCACAAATGTACTATAAATGTATATCATGTCAATAATATTGCATTCAATGTTTATCATCGACCTTTGTTGTTTACATCCATGTGATTTTAACATGGTATCAGAGCAGGCGATCTCCTGCCCTACTCATATTTGAGCCACTTGTTTTGTGGCCTCTCTATGCATATTTGGAAGAGCGTTTCTGAGCGAGCGGGCATCTTGAACTGAGTTTTGTGATTGCTCTAGTTGACTATTGAATAACATAATTCCTGCACTGTGTGCATACCATGTTGAACGCTGCACTATTTGAACGTTGCATTGTCCTATTGATCTAACATTCTAGATGCTTTGTCATCTATTTTTGAGTTGGGATCTCTCCATACAATCTACCTGCAAAAGCGTTGTGAGCTCAATTATCTTTGGGTACCCTCTGTTGGTTTCCCTTGCGGCATCAAAGAGATAAAAAAACGCTCCTTCCTGCTCAAACCTGCCATCAAATCTGTCACCACTGCCCCTTGAAGGAACCGTTACAGCCTTTCTGCGTACTGGTGTCACTGGTATATTCCTGGCTATAACATTCAGTTTTGTCAGCCATGCCAGGCTAGTGCTATAGTGTAAGGCACAAGCAAATCACATTATTAAGGGTTGTCTGAGACCGAACGTTACTTCTTTTGCTGCGACTGAACTGCTCTGGCAATGTCAGCTACTTGTTCTGCATATAATCTTCGCATCATATGCATTTTATATTCCCTGCCTGAATGTTGTTGGGTAAATGACTCATCTCCACCCATATTCGATGAACAGTCGGTCTCCATACTCATATCCACTGCATATGTTGTGTATCACTAGCGTGGAATGCTGTGTATCATTGGCGTGAATATTGTGGTGTTGAATGTTGTGGAATGTTGTGTTGAATGCTATTAAATGCACAGCGGAATCACACACCGCTCCTCTGCATTTCTCTGTCCCCGACAGTCACACATTTTATGAATACATAGCACCATTATGCTCGTAGCAATTCCATCTCCCCACAGTCGGCCCTACGAATAGTCGACCCTCCGAATAGTCGGCCCTTCGACCCTCCATTAGCTCAGTGGTATCATCTCCTTCCTACTTCGAATGGCATCTGCTAGAAATTCTTAACTTTTTCATCCATGAAGTTATCTTGCATGAATCTCTCCGGCATGAACCGCTCTGGATCCTCCCATGACTTTGGGTTCCTTCCTATAGCCCACATGTTCACCAAAACACGAGTGTTTCTGGGGATTTCATAGCCTAACACATTGCAGGCTTCTTCAGAAAAGTGGGGAATGGCAAGCGGCGCTGGTGGATGGAGTCTAAGCGTTTCTCTCACCACAGCTTGTAAATAAGGGAGGCGAGGAAGATCAGATTCACGCACCATGCACCCCATTCCAACAACACGTTGCAGCTCGTCCTTAAGCTTCTGGATCACTGGTGGGTTCCTCAACAATTCGGACATTGCCCACTCTATTCCTACAGCCGACGTGTCCGTGCCAACCGCCAACATATCCTGCCCTCTCATCATAAACAATAAGCTGCAAGAAAAACATCTACCAGATCTCATGTGACATTGGGGTCTTTCTAGGCAACGTGTTCGTCTACTATTTTCTCAAGGAACTCGTCTTGTACGCGATGTATTTTCTTGATGCGCATCCAGGCCAAGTATCGTCCACATTATCATGATAGGGGACATAGTCTCTCATTAATGGTGAACAAAAGTCGATTTGACCGATCAACCCACCACCTCATGGCACCTCGTTGGAAGTCCCAAAGACATCGATGTACCAGCTCTCGTTTCCATTATTTATCGATGTGAATGAAGATCGAGACAAATTAAAAGAGCCTTGTTCTGTGAATAGCTCTCAGAGACTACAGTGAGTTTGAATGAAGATATGCTGAAAGGATTGTAGAGGTTGGATTTCCAGTTAATTCCTAAGTAGAAGCAGCAGCTTGCAACCAAAATGAGGGTGAAGGAGTTGCTCTATCAAGGCCTTGTGACCCAAAATTCAGATGCCATTTTGGAGTTTGAGAGTAGGATTTGTGCATCGATATTAAATTCCCATGGAGAATTTTAATCTTTCATTGAAGTTATTATATGCATTGGCATGTCCCTCAATTATTTAAAATTCTGGCATATGCATTGGTTATTTGATGTGTTGAATTTAGTGGCATACTCATTGCACAGTTTGTGTACCATCATTTAAAGTGTTGTTAGTTGCAACAATAATCCAACAAATTTTGTGCAATTTCTAGCCTAAGGTATTAATATTGAAGAAAATGGCTAGGATTGATAGAGTTATTGTTGGTGTAAAATAGTTCTTTTTGGATTATTGACCGCTTTAAAGGGCTATTTCACACTGGTTATTTGTTGCACATTTACAAAATATTTTGCAGTGACATTGTATTGTGAGTGAGTGTTAGTTCTTCTCTATAGGTTCATAATTGTGATAAGAGTGTTAGTTCTTCTCTAAAGGTTCAAAATGAGGGTGAAGGAGTTGCTCTGTCAAGGCTTTGTGACCCAAAATTCAGACGCCATTTTGGAGTTTGAGAGTAGGATTTGTGCATCGATATTAAATTCCCATGGAGAATTTTAATCTTTCATTGAATTTATTATATGCATTGGCATGTCCCTCAATTATTTAAAATTCCGGCATATGCATTGGTTAGTTGATGTGTTGAATTTAGTGGCATACTCATTACACAGTTTGTGTACCATCATTTAAAGTGTTGTTAGTTGCAACGATAATCCAACAAATTTTGTGCAGTTTCTAGCCTAAGGTATTAAGATTGAAGAAAATGGATAGGATTGATAGAGTTGTTGTTGGTGTAAAATAGTTCTTTTTGGATTATTGACCGCTTTAAAGGGCTATTTCACACTGGTTGTTTGTTGCACATTCACAAAATATTTTGCAGTGACATTGTATTGCGAGTGAGTGTTGGTTCTTCTCTACAAGTTCATAATTGTGATAAGTTTTAAGTGTAGTTTCAACCGTGGATAAAATAACCAAAACTGGTGAGGTATTAGAGTTCTTAAAAACTCTGATACATTCCTTTGATCATGACACAGTAAGAATCAACAAAGCTTCTCTTGTTGACATCAGAACCTATTTACAAAATGCACAAGAGAAGATAGATTTTTGGAGCTTGAATCTCAGCTTCAAAAAAAGGAATTAAAATAGAGGAGTCATCATTATGAACCTGTTTCTGTTCAGAACATTGAAACAAACTCCCATAAGCAGCAAGTTGATTCAAATCTAGTGCCCAATGAAGTAGTAGAATTGCATGACGCAGAAATTCAACCAACACTTCCCAAGCCAATCATCAGACCTTGGGAAGAGATTGTCCATAACAAGCACATAATAGGTCTTGGATATGAAAGGATGTGTCCTTTCATATTCCAGATTACTCAAAGCCCATCCAATTTCAAAGTGTTGGATTCCTTCATGACATTTCACCTTCAGCTTCTTCCCCTCTTCCACAGCAACAACAACAGATTGTGAAATGCCAACACAGTGACCGAGTTGGCCATATGAAATATCATTGTTTTCATCTTCATCCATGTAAGCATTGTCATAAAACCAGTCATTCTTCAAACATATGCTTCAAAAACAAACATCCTACAAGAACAATTATTCATCTTAGATGGATCGCTTCTTGGCAATGGGCTTCAACGACCAAGAAGATATTTCCCTCATACAACAAGATTTGTTCTCGAATATTGAAAAGTCTTGCAGTTGAGATCTATTCATCTTCTCACCTTGTATTTGACAGGGGCGAAATGATAGTCATCTACAAGCTTCAAAGCCACATCAAGCAAGCCTGAGATACAACTTGCCATACCAGATTCAAAGTTGTAGCCAGAGACAATTATGCCCCTGAGCATGCCTTCAGTCGGTGATACCTCTTCAAAGAATTGGGAACACTTCCTCTAGTAGAATACTTCAGCTTCTTGCCAGTTTTGGAACAATTCTAGGAATTGCATTAAGCATTCCAGAGTTGTTGGTCATCCTTAAACCATCACAGGAGCACTTCCTCTAGCAGAAGACCTGAGCTTCATGGCAGACTTGGAAGAGTTCCAGGAACTGGAATGGATCTGGTACTAATAAGAAAACCATTCTTTCACTATCTATAGATATCCGAGTTTTGAAATTTGATTTTTCTTATCCCTCTCACTCTTTTCTTTGACCCCCTCCTGTTCTTGGTATATAGAGAGTTCTTTCACTCGGGCAGAGGCAGCGAGCAAAACTTTCAATAGCAGTGTTCAACCTTGGCCTTTGTACCCTTCATCTTCATAATATATGAACAAAATCTGAGAAGACAATAGCCGAGGCATTTTGAAGCAAGTGGCAGAGAAGAAAGCTGCAAAGCGAAAGCCTGCGACCGAGGCCCAAGCTAAACGGCAAAATGTTTCAGTTACAGATTTGCAGGAAGGAACTATGGAGACCTGTTATGATCCCCCGACTTGCATGAGCGAATCCAATCTCTGATTGAAGAGGGCTGCCATGGCAAGTTTGTTAGCAGCAGCCAAGCTTGGCAGGACCGTAGACTACGAAAGTGAGTGGCTACATGTCTGAAAGACTCACAGAACACATTTTCTTTGCTAACTACATTTAATGAAGTTGACATGACAAATTTGATGCAACTTCGTTCTGAGTATAAAGATGCCTTCCTTGAAAAGCATGGTATGGCAGCGACAAAGGGGACCGCATATGGCAAAGATAGTGTAGTGAGAAGGTGTGTAAGAGGAGTTTACCAACGGAGACATAGTGAATTTACCAACGCACCATCTTGCAAAGCAATGTCTCAACGCAGCAATACATCTCCTTCATCAGTAAGATTATTGTTGAATACAACATGCAGTAACGCACTCAAGGCAGAGAGAGGTTTCAGTCTGCAAAAGATGCACAACAAAGGGACAAATCTGATAGGAGTTACAGTACAGAAAATTAATTTGAGACCTGTGCACCTGGGTATGAGGGAAAGATGTCAGTTTTTCTATATCAGGAAAATGGGCAAAGCTGCAGGACAAGCATGCACAGAAGGGCCACAAAAACAAGTGGCTCACAATTGAGCAGGGCAGGAGATCGCCTTCTCTAATACCATGTCAAACACACACATGGCAGAAACAAAATATTAAAGATAAGCAGGAGAGTACATCTATTATTTGATAATGATATACATTATAGTACATCCTTGTGACCGTTGGGTTCCACATCCCAAGGTCTCTTGGACTCTCATGGATGTTCACATTCTACACCAACACATAAAGGATTAGGTGTCCAATAGGGGTTTTGCACCCATCATGATTTGGGCACAAACCATGAGAAAATTTTAACATGTGATGGATGAGGATGATAACTCTCATTGAGACAAATCCGACGCAGTGAAAATCATTCGATTCCGAGTTGTAGAAATGGAGATATGAATTTTTTAAGTTATGGAGCGGGTTTGCACCAAATGAGTTAAGGGATGATTGAGTTAAGTAAGCCTCTTAACAATTGGAAAATCCCATGGAGGGCCTTGGAAGAAGCCCTTCTATTGTCTATAAAAATAAGGTGATGGAGAGTCATTTATCTCATCCATTATGCAACACAAGGGCAGTGTAGAAGGGGAAGAGACCTTTGTTTGGCCGCAAGAGATTTGGATAGAACAATGAGGAGTTTAAGGGTTGTTTGGAGACTCTTGGTGATTGTGTGGAGGGCTGTCCCATGCTACATCCAGATCGAGTGTTAAAAGGGTTGGCCACAGGTCTGGTGGGCAAGGTTTTGAGGCAAAATACGTTTGTTTGGAGAGGTCATGGGTACAAGGAGGTGATTGTGGTAGGCCACAGGCCATATCACCACAGTAAGGTGCCTACACATGGCTGTTTTGAGGTTGAAAAGTGCCTAGAACAACAACACAAAAGGATGACCTTCTTTCATGGTGATGCCGCAGTGATTGAGGGTTGTTTGGGTGCTTGGTTAAGGGATAGTGCAACATGTTATGATGCCCTAACCAGTCACATTCATAGAAACAATAATAATACAGACTTGGATGCATGCTTTTCCATATCAAGGGAGCGTCCAGGGGTTTGATGGTCTAAAATTTCAGTTGGTCTAAGGGGCTAGTTACCTGAGTGGTTGGGATGGCTCATGGGAGTTCTCTTACCAATGTGGAAGGTTTGTATAGTGTGTTTCCGTTGATTCCACTTCCTTAACTGACACATAGGGAGTCAAATCATATCATAGAAACTTTTGATCACATGTTTACCCCGATTGGCCGGTTACTTGGGTAGATGTGGGAGTAGGGTGTTACAGAGTGGTATCAGAGAATGATTCACCCATCAGAATAGATGGGATGTGTTTTGCTCATGCATTCATGTCAATTTTATATGTTTTTTCTTATGTTATAAGACCATGTGCTTGTTGCATTTGTATGCTATGGGCTATGGTTACAGTGAGGTCAACATGGAAGTTGATGGTGTTGTTGTGGAGTGTGTCATCATGAATTTACGGTTGATTATGCATTGCTTATGCACATTAGTATTCACATGTGGTCAAGTGTACAATCATGTGGTTGTTGTTTTCATGCATGAGGTCATGGTATGTGTAGTTGATATGGCCATGCTTGATGACTGGACTCTAGCTAGAATGATGGTTATATGCTTATGTGTTGTATTTATATATGTTGTCATGATTATGTTATACAAGTATTACACTAATTTGTTGATCCTGTAGATGATGTATCCTCCCTAAATTATGCTATGGTATGTTGGTTTATTGTGATTTGGTTTAACTGACATGATATACCTTGCAGGAAGAATCTCAAAGATGACTAGCAAGATGGTATACTACAGTTCTCAAGACTCTCCCTATGGATCATATGAGAAATGTGGTGTTGGCCATTATTCTTATTTGGAAGACACATTGAGAAGCTTAAAGGCATAAATAAGGAGTTGTAAGGCAGACAATGACAGAATCATACAGGCACACGAGAAACAAGCAGAGATAAATGTAGTGATACTTTAGAGTTTGTCAGAATTCAAGCGACAAGGACCACCTCATATTAGCCATGAATAGGAGGAAAAAATTAATGGGGCATATGGCAATAAGTTTCCTGTTGGGTATAGATCAGATATAGATGACACGATCAGAGATGGAAAGTCCTTGGATACTCTAGATAGGAGAGGTGATGTACGCAGGTACTATTCTAGTTGTTGGGTTGTGTTATATTCTTTCCACGTAGTTAACAGGGGGCTTGAGGGGTGGAAAATTTTGATTTTGGACCCTATGTTAGGTTGGGCGAACCCACTTGTGGTTTTGTGCATGATTTTTGCAAATGTTTTTTGGACGCAATGGTTTTTCGGTCCATGGTATTGGATGCAATGGGTTTCGGTCCATGGTATTGGATGCGATGGTTTTCGGTCCATGGTATTGGATGCGATGGTTTTCGGTCCATGGTATTGGATGCTTCAGCATGTATAATATGTATTATAACATTGAAAGAAAATAATGAAAAAATCAAGCTGGTAGTCCCGGTTTTGGGATCTAGTGGGAAAATCTCTGTGTATATGTGTTTTATGTGTTATGCTCTCACATTGTTTATTTTTCTGTGTTTTAGAATTCGTATGCAGGTAATTTCTGTATGGGGTTAAAACCTACATTTGGTATCAGAGCAGATTTGGCTTCAAGGGGATGCCTTTGTTGCTGAGGGGTTTTGCTCGGGCCTGTGGTAGACCCTATTCAGTGGGAGATCTGCGAGATCGATTTTGGTGGTGAAAGAAGATGGCGAGCAGTGGAAAGATAGAGATCGAGAAATTTAATGATCAAAGTTTTGAGTTGTGGAAACTCAAGATGGAGGATCTATTGGTGGATAAAGATTAGTGGATCGCGGTAGATCCGGGTACTAAACCAACGAGAGTGTCTGATGAAGAATGGAAGAAGTTGTATCAGAAGGCAAAGAGCACAATATGATTGTGTGTCTCAAATTCAGTATTGCTAAATGTATCAGGGGAAGCTACGGCGAAGGCTTTGTGGGACAAGTTAGGGACTTTGTACCAATCTAAGTCTCTGGTGAATAAACTGTTCCTGCGGAAAAAGTTGTATAACCTGAGGATGAAATATGGAGACTCGGTGATAGAGCATCTGAATGCATTTAATACTGTGGTAATGTCAATTAGAATTTGTTGATATTAAAATTTCAGATGAAGATAAGTACATCAGTTTGTTGTGTCTCTACCAGATTCGTGTGTTTGGTTATTGCAATAGGTAGCAATGCAACTGCCTTGCATTTTGATGAAATAGTCTCATCCTTGCTGATGGAGGAGATGAGATGGAAAAATATGGAGAGCTAGAATGGTGATGCCTTGTCTGTACAAGGAAAGTCCTAGAATAGAAACAAAAATAAGTCATCGAGTGGGAGATCTAAATCTAGAGGGAGATCTAAATCTCCAGGAAAACCTGTAAAGGTGGTGTGCTGGAAATGTGGAAAGGAAGGGCACTTCAAAAGGGATTGTAAATCTAAAGCTCCTAATAAAGGAAAGGGATCTGATGGTGCTCCTTCTACAGAGGCGAAAACCACCTCAGATGAAGGTGGGGATGTGTACTTGGCTTCTTCTAGTACACATGTAGATCATGAGGCATGGTTGACTGACTCAGGTGCATCATTTCACTTCACTCCCCATAGAGAGTGGTTCTGCGAGTATGAGAAATATGATGGTGGTGTTGTCTTCTTGGGGGATGACAGGAAGGCTAGAATCATTGGTCACGGAAAAGTAAAGTTGAAGTTGCAAGGTGGAAGGGTTAGAACACTTCCAGGTGTTCTACATATTCCTGCATTGGCCAGAAATCTGATTTCTGTAAGCAAGCTGGATGATGCAGGTGTAAAAACAGTGTTCGAGAAGGATACCTGCAAGACAGTTCAGCGAGCACTGGTATTGATGCGGGGAGTTCAGACTGGAACTCTACACAAGCTGCAAGGTAGAACTGTTGTTGATGGGTGCAACAATTCTTTGGTTCCTGCAAGTGGAGCAGAAAATATAGTCGTCTGTGGAGAGAGGACCATGTTGTGGCATCAAAGGCTTGGACATATTGGAGAGAAGGGCCTTCGAATACTTCATGGTAAAGGTATGGTAGAAGGTATGAAAAATAGCTCTCTGGATTTTGATTTCTATGAAAATTGTGTATATGGGAAGTAGAATCGGGTCAGTTTCCCCTCTGGAAGTAAGAGGGCGAAATAGATATTAGAGCTTGTGCACAGTGATGTGTTTGGACCTGTGAAGGTTCCATCACTGGGTAAGCCTAGGTACTATGTATCATTTATAGATGACTTCTCAAGGAATACATGGATATATTTCCTTAAGAAGAAATCTGAAGTCTTTGACAGGTTTAAAGAATTTAAGGCTCTGGTGGAAAACCAGACAGAGAAGAAGACAAAGGTGCTGAGGACAGATAACGGTGGAGAGTTTTGCAGTAAGGAATTTGAAGAATTATGCAAGAAGTGTGGTATAGCACAGCAGAAGACTAATCCATATACACCTCAGCAAAATGGAGTTGTAGAAAGAATGAATAAGATGTTGATGGAAAGGGCAAGAAGCATGCTAAGTGGTGTCGGGTTAGGACAAGAATTCTGGGCAGAGGCGGTGGATACTGCATGTTACCTGGTCAACAAGTCACCTTCATCAGTGTTGGAGGATAAGACTCCACAAGAGGTATGGACTGGTAAGAAACCCTCTCTTTCACATCTAAGGGTATTTGGATGTGATGCATATGTACATGTTCCAAAGGAGAAACGAACCAAGTTGGATAGAAAATCTGAAAAATGCATCTTTATTGGGTATAAGGATGGTTTAAAGGGTTATAAGCTTTGGAACCCAGTAATAAGGAAGGTTGTGTACAGCCGAGATGTGGTGCTTAGAGAGGTGAAAGATGTTATTAAACATGAATTCCAACCAAAGGAACCTGAGAAGATAGAGTTTGAGCTAAAAGAGGAAGAACTAGAGTCTACAGCAGAGGAGGAATCAGAAGATGAAGAGCCACAAACTTGACGGTGAGAAGATCAGTTCGAGAAAGAAGGCAGCCAAAAAGGTATAGTCCATCTACTTTTTGTTCAAATTTTGCTTTGTATGTCACTGATGATGATCCCAGAACTGTGAAGGAAGCAGTAGATTCAGAGGATGGAAAACTCTAGAAAGAGGCCATGGTTGATGAAATGACATCTTTGCACAAAAATGAGGCTTGGGATCTGGTGGAATTGCGGCTGGAAGGAAACCCATTGGTAGCAAATGGGTGTTCAGAAAGAAGACAAATGCAGAAGGAAAAGTGGAGAAATACAAAGCTCAATTAGTAGCAAAAGGTTATTCCCAGGTGTCAGGAATTGATTTTGATGATATTTTTTCTCCTGTTGCCAAGGTAACTTCTATTAGATTACTTTTATCTATTGTTGCTGCTTTTGATTTTGAGGTAGAACAGATGGATGTGAAGACAACATTTCTTCACAGGGATCTGGAAGAGGAGATCTACATGAAACAACCTGAAGGCTTTGCGGTGAAGGGTAAGAAAGAACTAGTATGCAAGTTAAAGAAGTCTCTGTATGGGTTAAAACAGTCACCAAGGATGTGGTATCAGAAATTTGATACATTTATACGGTGACTTGGCTTCACCAAAAGCAAAGTAGATCATTGTGTGTATTTTAAATTAATTGGTGACCATGTTATTTATCTGGTCTTGTATGTGGATGATATGTTGTTGGTTGGAAATGACAAAGAAATTATCTAGGATTTGAAGACCCAATTGTCCTCTAAATTCGACATGAAAGATCTTGGGCTGCAAACTATATTTTGGGCATGGAAATTAAAATAGATCAGGATTTGGAAATGACCTGTAATCATGATCATTGGAGGCTTGTGAGTTACCCTCAACATCCTTCATTGTCTCGGACTTTTTGCATGAAGATTCTTCTTCCTTTCAGACGTAGCCCAATTCTGCATGTCGTGGTAATTCCACCACTTGGATGGGATTCATAATGCGTTGCCCATTAGCTCCTAAGCCCTTGCCTTCATATCCCATATTTTTCAATAATCGTGAACCAATGCCTATAGTGCACTTTTCAAAAGCACCCAAGTCATCATCATCATTTGAAAATGAAACTGAAGAACTACCAACACCGTTTACCTAAACTGTCAATTATGAAGCAAGTGATGATGGCTTCGTTAAGCCTTCGTTGCACTTCAAATTTTCCAAGGCCTCTTCCATGGCTCCTAACTGAAGCTATAATAGCTACTTCTGATCTTTTTCTTCTTGTAGAAGTCTCCTCAATTCAACATTCTTTGCTTGAAGGCTCTGATTGATATCCTCATTGGATGACCAGAAGATGATGAAGGAGAAGAATGTTAACTTGAGTAGGTAGATGGAGCATCATCCTCTGTTCTTTCTTTATCTTGTTCCTCTCTTTCCATTTTATCTACATAATCTACTTACATTATATCAACCATGCTGGCCATCCTGTAGAAGGTCTCGTAGAGATCTCTGTCATCCTCCATTTTCTTTCTAGTTGCATGTTCAATCATTCACACTCACAATTCGCATCAGCAAGAAGACCGCTTTGATACAAAACTTTATCTGGATTCTCTCAGCTACCGGAACTAACCAAGATCTTTTACTTTTTTGATGTAACTATCGAATTGCATGTGAAAGAGAATGAAAAACCACATGTGCATACTTTAAAGAAGATGAAACATAAAAACAACCATCAAATCAAAGAACACACACAACTTGATAATGGAGTTCACCTAGTGTGGGTTACGTCTTCTAGCCCGGTGTTAAGAGTGGGGAGGCCTCTTCATTAATTGTTGCAAGATGATGGTGAGTACATGGTGTATTATTTGTCATTACAAGGATAAACTCCCTCAACTAGAGTGACATGTCTCTCCATGAAACGTTCTCCTATAGGAACTCTCACTCATATGAGCCCTCCTTTAACATGACAAGATATCAAAATCTCTCATGAAGTAGCATACAATTATATCCTCTAATAAAATGATGAATAAGGATCTCAACATCAAAAACATCATCTTAGCAAATCAAAAGAAAGACATGGCATCACTGTATCGTATACCTCCACTTCCGGGGATGGCCTGAAAATGCACAAATCTACTGAAGAAATGGACTGCACCATTGAATTTGTGGCGCGAAATCGTGTCAAATAACTGCAAATTCAACCCCTTCCTGAGACCACCAATTCTGGGCACCCGAAAATCTCAAAGATTCCCCCAAGATACCTTTCTGGAGATGAGCGAAAAATCCACTGCTCGGATGATGAATTTGACTTCACCACCACGGTCCTTGCGAAAAACTGAGTAAAGTGAGTATAAAATTGGCCTCATTCTGAAATTGTTGTTTTTGGGCCTCTAGGGATTCCACAAAGATTCCTCTTTGCAGGTTGACCAAATATTTGTTGTTCATATGACAAATCTGATCTCACTGTTGCGCTCCTTGCGAAAAACTGAGTAAAATGAGTATAAAGTCGGTCTGGTTCTGAAATTGTCAAAATTCAGCGCTTCGGCAATCTTTTAGATTCTTCATGATTCCACAAAGATTCTATTCTGCAGGTTGAATGAAATTTTGATGCTCAGATCAGAAAAACGACAACACCATTACACTCCTGATGAAATTATGAGTAAAATGAGTATAAATTTGACATGTTTCTAACATTGTGAAAATTTGGCATCAAAGGAGTCTTTTAGATTCCTGGCATATTCCCTTGCATCAGGGTTATGCTCCTCGGTTTTCATGCTCGCTCTCCATTTTTTCCCCCCATTGGTAGAATGGAGCTGGGTTTTATATAAAATTTCGGATGTTATTTTCATTGTCAGCCCCGCTAGCGGATTGGTTGGCGATTTAATTTTAAAAAAATATGGTTGGGAATGGGACAGGGATCAAAACCCGTCGACCCACTTGTTTGGTTTATTTTTGTTTATATATCACAATACCATTGACATATATATTAACAGCTGACAATGTTGGGCGTGCCGCCAATTGTAACCCTTAACCATTATGCCATATACACAATATCGTTAGGATTCACTGTTGAACATTTAAAATAAGGTCGTTAAATATGGTATGAACCCCATTTGTGTGTGTGTGTGTGTGTGGATGGTTTTATAATAATTTCCATGGTGCGTACACCATTTTAATATGACCCAAACATTTCGCTGGTTTTTTAACAACCAATACCTATATGTCTTTTTAAATATTCATTGGGTTTGTAATCCATTTTTCTGTGGATAACCTTATATGATTTAATATATTAATAACCTCTTTTTGAATATGGTTTTTTTTTTTTTTAATATTTGCTTTTAGTTTTTTATGGATTTTGTTTTTATGTGATTTTTTAATATATATATTTTTTGTCTTTTTGCAGGGAAAGGAGGCCAATGTTGGCATGCCATGTGTCGAAGGCTTATTAGTCATTTCATCACCACATACACTAAGTGGGTCCCACATCTCCTTATGACTTGCAAACTTCTGATGGTCATAAAATGGTCATGCAGACTCCAATTGAGGTGTCGTTCGCATCCTTGGATTCGAACGACGAGCTCTTCAATCTGACCTTGGTTTTGATGCAACCTAACAACTTTGTTTTTTGAGCCTTTTCAAAGCCACTTTTGATTTTTTAGCCTTTATGGAGCCACTTGGATCAATTATCCAATGCACTGACATTATTCAACAACAACATGTGAGGTGGCTTGATAAATTTATCAAAAGGAAGGTGTTTAAGAGAGACGAGGCTCTACTATATAACTCTATATTCATGGATTTCAAGAGGAAACTTCACACCAGGTGACTAGGTCCTTATGAGGTAGACACAACTTTCGATAATGGGACTATAAAGCTCACAACCATAGATGGATCGTAGACTCACACCATCATTGGTTATATCATAAATCACTCTCTAAGAATTCATTTTCTCACATTGTCTTAAATTTGGGTCTCGAGATTGTTGGGGGAGGGGAGCACCTTCCTGCGCTAACCAGATGATTTATTTTTTATTTTTAAAATACTAATATATAATACACACACTTGTGTGTCTGTCGAGATAAATAAATAAATATATATCTATATATATATATCTCTTCCCTTGAAATAAAAAACTGTAATTTCATTGCAACTTTAAAAAATTATTTATTTATAATGGTCCTGTATTTATAATATATATTTTCTTAGAACAAAGTATTATTTATTCTCATCCCTAACTCCCTTATTTTGGTTATATCTATAGAATTATAATCGTTCATATATATATATATATATATGAGATTTGCAAACCCTATCACCTTGTGCTTATCGACAATTTTTCAACATCAGTTATAGTGACAGCGTGGGGGGGGGGGGGTGCTCTACCCTCGTAGTGAAAAGGAGGAAACTTTTCTTGGATTAATCTCCAAGCTGAAGACAAATCCGTTCCCAAAGGAGCAACAAGCAAAATTCGTAAAAAAAGCAGAGAATATCCATGTCATTGTCCTTCCTCAAAGTTTTTGAAGAACCTTCCTGACCTTCTCTGACAAAGCATTGGTTGAATAGTTCATGGGCCTTTGGCCTTCTCCCAGGTCCGTAGAGCAGTGGGTAGAGAAGAGTTGGAAGCCAATGATCAAAGGGAACCTTAAATATTATGTAGTGGGGAACAACTTCTTTGCTTTGCTTTTTGAAAACAAGGAGGACCATAATGTCGTCTTCAGAAACATGCCTTACTTCTTTGGCTCGAGAGGTATGTACCTAAAATCCTAGTCTCTTGAATTTAAATTGGAAGAATATGTTCCTACGACAGTGCTAACATGGGTGAAGCTTCCTTGTTTACCCTTATCTTGTTGGAGCAATGACTATTTAAAATCTATAGGAAATGGTGTTGGATGCTACCTAGATCGAGCTGAGCCTAAAGGGAAACAATTTTCCTATTCAAAAATATGTGTAGAAGTGAATTTAGAGAAGGGTTTACCGTCAAAGATCATTCTCACCCAAGGTGAATGGAGCCATGTCCAACCGCTAGACTATGACCAACTTCCCTTCAAATGTAATATTTGTCACGAGTATAGACATTTTTCTTGTGATTGCAAGAAAAATGGTTTTGAACCTCTAAAGATATGACCCCTCAAAATGATGGGAAATGGCAATCTCAAAAACACCTTTCGCTAAAGGGAAATGTGGCGCAAAGTCCAATAGACCTTCTAGCCAAAATGTGGCCTCGACCTCAGCTAAACCTTTTGGCATCCTTTTGCAAGATGGGGTTGAGTAGGAGGCTCCGACCCTAGGCGATGTTGAGTCTGTGCCAATGGGAGAAGTTGAAGAGGAGGAAGATGGGGATATTAAAGCGACTGAGTTTGCCTTGGTTGCAAGTCTGGCTTAGACAAAGGACTTGGGTCTGGTTTTGAGTCCTCAAGTTAAGAAGGGAACGGATAAAGGTCTTGAATCACCATTACAGCTCGAAGACGACTCTGGTAAGGTTCTCACAAGGAGTGCCAAAAAGATATTAAATTGGAATAGTTACTCATCCAGACAAGAAATAGAGAATCATAAGGCCAAAGGCTAACCTAACAGCAAATATGTGTTGAAAATAGCAACAAGAAATGCTATAAATAGAATTTCGGGATACATTCCAATTTTAATTAGTCCCTAAATTAAAATTGTGAATTAAAATTCGAATTTGAGCTCAACAGTTGTTTGTAAAATAATTAATTAATTCATCTTGAGTTAATTAGTTAGAGAAAATCAAACATGAAGTCTATGTGAAGACATGCAACAGTTATCCCTTTGATTGAGGAAGTTATCCCTTAATTAAGGAGATCAGGATGAGTTGTACTTTGAGTTATAATTAGTTAGCTCAATTAACTAAGTTAAGTCCAGTTAGATTAGTTCCAACAGTTTGTGGAACTGATTGTGAGTTCAATTAGTCAATGCATGCATGCATGCAACTAGTGTACTTCAGATAACTGAGTATTCTCTCATAAATAACTCATTAATTGTTGCAAGATGATGGTGAGTACATGGTGTATTATTTGTCATTACAAGGATAAACTCCCTCAACTAGAGTGACATGTCTCTCCATGAAACGTTCTCCTATAGGAACTCTCACTCATATGAGCCCTCCTTTAACATGACAAGATATCAAAATCTCTCATGAAGTAGCATACAATTATATCCTCTAACAAAATTATGAATAAAGATCTCAACATCAAAAACATCATCTTAGCAAATCAAAAGAAAGACATGGCATCACTGTATCATATACCTCCACTTCCGGGGATGGCCTGAAAATGCACAAATCTACTGAAGAAATGGACTGCACCATTGAATTTGTGGCAGTCCATTGAATTTTTGGCGCGAAATCGTGTCAAATAACTGCAAATTCAACCCCTTACTGAGACCATCAATTCTGGGCACCCGAAAATCTCAAAGATTCCCCCAAGATACCTTTCTAGAAATGAGCGAAAAATCCACTGCTCGGATGATGAATTTGACTTCACCACTACGGTCCTTGCGAAAAACTGAGTAAAGTGAGTATAAAATTGGCCTCATTCTGAAATTGTTGTTTTTGGGCCTCTAGGATTCCACAAAGATTCCTCTTTGCAGGTTGACCAAATATTTGTTGTTCATATGACAAATCTGATCTCACTGTTGCGCTCCTTGCGAAAAACTGAGTAAAATGAGTATAAAGTCGGTCTGGTTCTAAAATTGTCAAAATTCAGCGCTTAGGCAATCTTTTAGATTCTTCATGATTCCACAAAGATTCTATTCTGCAGGTTGAATGAAATTTTGATGCTCAGATCAGAAAATCGACAACAACATTACACTCCTGATGAAATTATGAGTAAAATGAGTATAAATTTGACATGATTCTAACATTGTGAAAATTTGGCATCAAAGGAGTCTTTTAGATTCCTGACATATTCCCTTGCATCAGGGTTATGCTCCTCGGTTTTCGTGCTCGCTCTCCATTTTTTCCCCCCCATTGGTAGAATGGAGCTGGGTTTTATATAAAATTTCGGATGTTATTTTCATTGTCAGCCCCGCTAGTTGATTGGTTGGCGATTTAATTTTAAAAAAATATGGTTGGGAATGGGACAGGGATCAAAACCCGTCGACCCACTTGTTTGGTTTATTTTTGTTTATATATCACAATACCATGGGCATATATATTAACAGTTGACAATGTTGGGCGTGCCGCCAATTGTAACCCTTAACCATTATGCCATATACACAATATCGTTAGGATTCACTGTTGAACATTTAAAATAAGGTCGTTAAATATGGTATGAACCCCATTTGTGTGTGTGTGTGTGTGTGTGTGGATGGTTTTATAATAATTTCCATGGTGGGTACGCCATTTTAATATGACCCAAACATTTCGTTGGTTTTTTTAACAACCAATACCTATATGTCTTTTTAAATATTCATTGGGTTTGTAATCCATTTTTGTGTGGATAACCTTATATGATTTAATATATTAATAACCTCTTTTTGAATATGGTTTTTTTTTTTTTTTTAATATTTGCTTTTAGTTTTTTATGGATTTTGTTTTTATGGGATTTTTTTAATATATATATTTTTTGTCTTTTTGCAGGGACAAGGAGGCCAATGTTGGCATGCCATGTGTCGAAGGCTTATTAGTCATTTCATCACCACATACACTAAGTGGGTCCCACATCTCCTTATGACTTGCAAACTTCTGATGGTCATAAAATGGTCATGCAGACTCCAATTGAGGTGTCGTTCGCATCCTTGGATTCCGAACGACGAGCTCTTCAATCTGACCTTGGTTTTGCTGCAATCTAACAACTTTGATTTTTGAGCCTTTTCAAAGCCACTTCTGATTTTTTAGCCTTTATGGAGCCACTTGGATCAATTATCCAATGCACTGACATTATTCAACAACAACATGTGAGGTGGCTTGATAAATTTATCAAAAGGAAGGTGTTTAAGAGAGACGAGGCTCTACTATATAACTTTATATTCATGGATTTCAAGAGGAAGCTTCACACCAGGTGACTAGGTCCTTATGAGGTAGACATAACTTTCGAAAATGGGACTATAAAGCTCACAACCATAGATGGATCGTAGACTCACACCATCATTGGTTATATCATAAATCACTCTCTAAGAATTCATTTTCTCACATTGTCTTAAATTTGGGTCTCGAGATTGTTGGGGGAGGGGAGCACCTTCCTGCGCTAACCAGATGATTTATTTTTTATTTTTAAAATACTAATATATAATACACACACTTGTGTGTCTGTCGATATATATCTATATATATATATATATATTCCCTAGAAATAAAAAACTGTAATTTCATTGCAACTTTAAAAAATTATTTATTTATAATGGTCCTGTATTTATAATATATATTTTCTTAGAACAAAGTATTATTTATTCTCATCCCTAACTCCCTTATTTTGGTTATATCTATAGAATTATAATCGTTCATATATATATATATATATATATATATATATATATATATATAGAGATTTGCAAACCCTGTCACCTTGTGCTTATCGACGATTTTTCAACATCAGTTATAGTGACAGCGTGGGGGGGGGTGCTCTACCCTCGTAGTGAAAAGGAGGAAACTTTTCATGGCTTAATCTCCAAGCTGAAGACAAATCCGTTCCCAAAGGAGCAACAAGCAAAATTCGTAAAAAAAGCAGAGAATATCCATGTCATTGTCCTTCCTCAAAGTTCTTGAAGAACCTTCCTGACCTTCTCTGACAAAGCATTGGTTGAATAGTTCATGGGCCTTTGGCCTTCTCCCAGGTCTGTAGAGCAGTGGGTAGAGAAGAGTTGGAAGCCAATGATCAAAGGGAACCTCAAATATTATGTAGTGGGGAATGACTTCTTTGCTTTGCTTTTTGAAAACAAGGAGGACCATAATGTCGTCTTCAGAAACATGCCTTACTTCTTTGGCTCCAGAGGTATGTACCTAAACTCCTAGTCTCTTGAATTTAACTTGGATGAATATGTTCCTACGACAGTGCTAACGTGGGTGAAGCTTCCTTGTTTACCCTTATCTTGTTGGAGTAATGACTGTTTAAAATCTATAGGAAATGGTGTTGGATGCTACCTAGATTGAGCTGAGCCTAAAGGGAAACAATTTTCCTATTCAAAAATATGTGTAGAAGTGAATTTAGAGAAGGGTTTACAGTCAAAGATCATTCTCACCCAAGGTGAATGGAGGTATATCCAACCGCTAGACTATGACCAACTTCCCTTCAAATGTAATAGTTGTCACGAGTATAGACATTTTTCTCGTGATTGCAAGAAAAACGGTTTTGAACCTCTAAAGATATGACCCCTCAAAATGATGGGAAATGGCAATCTCAAAAACACCTTTCACTAAAGGGAAAGGTGGCGCAAAGTCCAATAGACCTTCTAGCCAAAATGTGGCCTCGACCTCAGCTAAACCTTTTGGCATCCTTTTGCAAGATGGGGTTGAGTAGGAGGCTCCGACCCTAGGCGATGTTGAGTCCGTGCCAATGGGAGAAGTTGAAGAGGAGGAAGATGGGGATATTAAAGCGACTGAGTTTGCCTTGGTTGCAAGTCTGGCTTAGACAAAGGACTTGGGTCTGGTATTGAGTCCTCAAGTTAAGAAGGGAACGGATAAAGGTCTTGAATCACCATTACAGCTCGAAGACGACTCTGGTAAGGTTCTCACAAGGAGTGCTAAAAAGATATTAAACTGGAATAGTTACTCATCCAGACAAGAAATAGAGAATCATAAGGCCAAAGGCCAACCTAACAGCAAATATGTGTTGAAAATAGCAACAAGAAATGCTATAAATAGCATTTCGGGATACATTCCAATTTTAATTAGTCCCTAAATTAAAATTGTGAATTAAAATTCGAATTTGAGCTCAACAGTTGTTTGTAAAATAATTAATTAATTCATCTTGAGTTAATTAGTTAGAGAAAATCAAACATGAAGTCTATGTGAAGACATGCAACAGTTATCCCTTTGATTGAGGAAGTTATCCCTTAATTAAGGAGATCAGGATGAGTTGTACTTTGAATTATAATTAGTTAGCTCAATTAACTAAGT
Organism: Pinus tabuliformis; assembly: GCA_031772625.1. Lineage (NCBI taxonomy): Eukaryota > Viridiplantae > Streptophyta > Pinopsida > Pinales > Pinaceae > Pinus > Pinus tabuliformis. Next base: position 59,087,034 of record CM062805.1, read on the forward strand.
TAAGTCCAGTTAGATTAGTTCCAACAGTTTGTGGAACTGATTGTGAGTTCAATTAGTCAATGCATGCATCCATGCAACTAGTGTACTTCAGATAACTGAGTATTCTCTCATAAATAACTCATTCATGTCATTTCAGACAGAGACCCAGTTGAGATCAAAGGATGGGACAGTGTACTATCAGTTGCAGGAATATTCCCATGAGGATATCTCTTGCATGCAGAAGGAATTCTTTCCTTGAGGATTGCGTAGTTATTTCTGATGTTGGTGAGCAGTGTGTGAGGTAATTACACACAGGTGGCAGCTTGAGGGCCCAGGAGAAACTGCGCAAGGAAATAGGAGGCTTGGAGGACTAAAGGAAGGCATATGTGTTATCTATTATGTCTATGAGCAGCAGTGAGGGATTGTACTGAGAGATGGATAGCTTGTGAGCTAAAGATTTGTGTAATCCTGAGATATTTCCACTTGTATGATAATACAGATAGTGGGATTTTTAGTTGAGGCTTTCCCCAGAGTATTCTCCTGTGTTCATGTGTGATTGATTTCTTATTCTTTGTTATATGTGTGTTATTTGATCTTGCTCAAAATCGATTAAGCTTCCGGAAGTTTGTTTGTAGAAGTAGATCAAGTATTTTGCTTTACTATATTGCATTATCAGGTGATCTACAGTGAGAAATTCTACATGGTATCAGAGCAAAGGTGATCAAAGCAGAGAACAATATACAAAGAAGTTCGAAGTTCGAAGGTTGAAGTTCTTGATTATAAAAATCAAATTCTTATCACATCTCAAAGTTCACCAATGGCGTTCAATGGTTTGAGACTTGCGTATGCCCTGGATGGCAGCTCGAATTATATAGCCTGGAAGGATCGCATGGACGCAATATTACAGGAAAATGGTTTGAAGGACTTCATTGATCAAGAAGTCCCCAAGCCAGCAACAGCTAATGCCCAAGAATTGGCGGAATGGAAGAAATGTGTGGCTAGAGTGAGGAGGATCCTTCTGGAGGGATTTCGAGACCATATTGTCTCGAGTCTCCATGGGAAGGAGACACCATTTTCAATGTGGAAAACATTGAAGGATCTATATCAGAACAACAGCGAGCAGAGGAAGCTGGCGCTAAAAGACAAGCTTCGAAAAATCAAGTGTGAAAAGGGCGACACGATCTCTACATATCTGAACAAGCTCACCTACTACAGAGATAAGCTTGGAAGTGTAGGAATGATGACAACCGATGATGACATGGTGAGTCTTGCTCTCCTTGGTCTTCCTAAGAGCTGGCATAGCTACCAAGACTCAGTAAATGGAAGAGAGAAACTGCCTGATTGGGAACGACTATGGTTGGATCTGATGCAGGAGGAGATCAGGAGAAGCACCAGAGATGGTTCTTCATCAAAGCGTGATGATGAAGAAAATCTAGCCTTAGCGAGTAAGGCGAGGAAAGGGAAAGGAAAGGCTTCCCATTCAAATCGAGTTTTTCCCATGGTGGGAAGAAGATTGACAAATCTAAAGTGCGATGCTTTAATTGTCATGAGGTGGGCCATTATACAACAAATTGCCCACATAAGAAATCCAAGAAGGGATCCTCGAAAGGATCAGACAGTGAGGCCTCACAGTTCATATTGGATTTCACCCTCATCGCATGCATGGTTTCATCAATGGTGGGTTGTGTTTGGTACCTGGACAGTGGAGCCTCATTCCACATGACCGGCGACAAGAGTTTATTCAGTACCTTGGAGGAGAGGTACCTCCAGATGCGCATAGAGATGGGCGATGATGGAAAGTACCGTGTTTCAGGTGAAGGTATAGTTGTGTTTCAGAGGGAGCATGGAGCTCCTCTCACCCTGACTGATGTAACGTATGTGCCTGGAATAAAGAAGAACCTAGTATCTGTCGCAATGTTGGAAGACAAAGGCTATGATGTAGTCTTTAGTAAAGGAAAGGCATTCTTGAGACACATCGGCACGGGACAGACCAAGAGGATTGGGATTCGAGTGAAGAATCTCTACAAGCTAGAGGTAGATGAATGTGTTGCATTGAGTTCCAAAGCAGAGTTGGTGTAAAGCCAAGATATTGGCGAGATATGGCATAGAAGATTGGGCCACTTGCACCATGGGGCCTTGAAGATCATGCAGCAGATTTCTACCGAACTTCCCAAGGGTAAACTTGAGCAAGTGGATACATGTAAAGGTTGTACCTTGGGTAAGTATGCAAAATATTCCTTTCAGGATCAAGACAGTCAAGCTGGAGCAATCTTGGATCGAGTTCATACAAATGTGTGTGGACCATTCTCGACAGCCTCCACCGCTAAATGAAGGTACTATTTTATTTTTATTGATGATTTTTCTCGTAGATGTTGGATCTATTCCATGCAAAAGAAGGATCAAACCTTCTCAAGGTTTTGTGAGTTCAAGGCCTTGGTAGAGAAAGAATTAGGAAAGAAGATAAGGGCCTTGCGAAGCGACAATGGTGGAGAGTATGTCTCTCAAGAGTTTAAGGAATTCTATGCAGCAAAAGTAATTAAACGGGAGTTAACGACACCCCATAACCCACAACAGAATGGGGTGGCCGAAAGGAAGAACAAAACGATTATGGGAGCAGCTCATGTGATGTTGCATGACCTTGGCCTACCACTTCATTTGTGGGTTGAGGCATGTAATACAACGGTATACTTGTAGAATAGAAGCCTGCATCACATACTGGGGATGACGACACCAGAGGAGGCCTTCTCCAGGAAGAGACCAGATGTGAGTCACTTCAGGATCTTTGGCTCATCGGTATTTTTCCATGTGACCAAAGACACCCCGAAGAAGCTAGAGCCAACAATAGAGTTGGGGATGCTTGTGGGGTACACTGACACGCCCCACAACTATCAGGTGTTCTTGCCTACCAGTCAGAGGACTGTGGTATGCAGAGATCTAAATTTTAACGAGCAAAAGGCCATGCGAGTTTCCCTTGAGAGGGAGCTCAAGTTGCATGCAGAGGAGGAACTTTTGGTTCCTAAGGAGGAGGAGCCTCAGACTGATGCGGAGCAGCCGCATGCAGAGGATCCAGGAGTGGAGACATCCACTCATGCAAAGTCTTCCATAGATGGGCAGAAACGCTCAAGGGAAGCTGACAGATTTTTGATGGATGTGAGAGAGAATGTGGGAGAGACATCTTCTCAGCGCAGACAGAGGAGGTAACCTGAGCAGTACCCTGGGTACATGGCCCTGGTTGGGGAGTGTATAGAGACCGAACCATCTTCTTTCGAGGAAGCAGTGTAGCAGCCAGTTTGGGTTGATGCTATGGTGGAGGAGTATGACTCCATAGTTCGGAACAGTGTTTGGGATGTTGTTCCAAGACCATAGAACAAGTCAGTGGTGAGTTCCCGATGGATTTACAAGGTAAAGCAAGCATCTGATGGTAGTGTGGAGAAACATAAGGCAAGGTTTGTTGCCCGTGGTTTCTCACAGGTCAAGGGGATCGACTATGATGAGAATTTTGCTCCTGTAGCGAGGTACTCATCTATTAGATCGATGTTGGCACTATCAGCACAGATGAGTTGGAAGATCCATCAGATGGATGTGAAGGCTACATTCCTCAATGGAAAGATTGAGGAAGAGGTGTACATAGAGCAGCCAGAAGGATTTGAGACCTTCAATCGTGAGTCGCATGTGTGCCGACTCAAGAGAGCTTTGTACGGGCTTAAGCAAGCACCTCATGCTTGGTACACCAGGATCGACAACTATTTCACCGGGTTGAGCTTCACAAAGAGTGAAGCGGATGCGAACCTATACCACATCATGGTAGAATGTAAGCCATTGATCATTGTTCTTTATGTTGATGATCTAATATTAACAGGTGATGATCAGTTGATCAAGTCTTGCAAGGAGGACCTTGCAAGAGAGTTCGAGATGAAAGACATGGGTCTCATGCACTACTTTCTAGGCATGGAAGTGTGGCAGAAAGATGGGGAAGTGTTTGTGTCTCAAGTCAAGTATGCCAATCAGATACTCAGGAGATTTCACATGGAGAAGTGCAAGCCCATGCAGACTCCTCTAGCAGGTAACTGGAGGAAGGAGGATGCTACTTCAGGTGAGGTAGTAGTTGCTACTGTGTATCGTTAGCTTATGGGTTCATTGATGTATTTAGTGAACACACGACCAGATTTGTGCTTTGCGGTGAACCAACTGAGTCAAGCTATGGTTCATCCTACCAAGCTGTTTTGGAAGGCAGCTAAGCATGTGCTAAGATACCTCAGAGACACATCTTAGTATGGATTATGGTACAGACAGATAGAGGGAGTGAAGCTTCAGGGCTTGCAGATTGGGCAGGGAGTCCATCAGATTGGAAGAGAACTTCAAGAGGAATTTTCAATCTTGGTTCAGCTGCAGTTTCTTGGTACAACAGGAAACAAAGGTCAGTTGCACTTAGCTCAACAGAGGCTGAATACATGGCTGCAAGCCAGGCACCATGTGAGGCCATTTGGATGCAGAAAATTCTAGTTGGATTGTTTGATCAAAGGATGGATCCAACTATCATCTATTGCGACAATCAGAGTTGTATCAAACTCTCTGAGAATCAAGTATTTCATGACAGGTCCAAGCACATCGATATCCGGTATCATCATCTTTGAGACTGTGTGGTGAAGAGGATCATGTTGTTGTAGTATGTTTTGACCGAGGAGAAAGATGCAGACATTTTGACTGAGGCATTGTCAAAATGCAAATTCGAGTTCCACAGAGACAGGATCAGAGTGACAGATAATCCCTTTCTTGTTGAGAGGGAGTGTTGAAAATAGCAACAAGAAATGCTAAATATAGAAATTCTAAAAATAGCATTGTTATAAATAGCATTTCGAGATACATTCCAATTTTAATTAGTCCCTAAATTAAAATTGTGAATTAAAATTCGAATTTGAGCTCAGCAGCTATTTGTAAAATAATTAATTAATTCATCTTGAGTTAATTAGTTAGAGAAAATCAAACATGAAGTCTATGTGAAGACATGCAACAGTTATCCCTTAATTAAGGAGATCAGGATGAGTTGTACTTTGAGTTGTAATTAGTTAGCTCAGTTAACTGAGTTAAGTCCAGTTAGATTAGTTCCAACAGTTTGTGGAACTAATTATGAGTTCAGTTAGTCAATGCATGCATGCATGCAACTAGTGTACTTCAGATAACTGAATATTCTCTCATAAATAACTCATGCATGTCAGTTCAGACAGAGACCCAGTTGAGATCAAAGGATGGGACAGTGTACTATTAGTTGCAAGAATATTCCCATGAGGATATCTCTTGCATGCAGAAGGAATTCTTTCCTTGAGGATTGTGCAGTTATTTCTGAGGTTGGTGAGTAGTGTGTGAGGTAATTACACACAGGTGGCAGCTTTAGGACCCAGGAGAAACTGCGCAAGGAAATAGGAGGCTTGGAGGACTGAAGGAAGGCATATGTGTTGTCTATTTTGTTTATGAGCAGCAGTGAGGGATTGTACTGAGATCTGGATAGCTTGTGAGCTAAAGCTTTGTGTAATCCTGAGATATTTCCACTTGTATTATAATACAGATAGCGAGGTTTTTGCTGAGGCTTCCCCAAAGTATTCTTCTGTGTTCATGTGTGATTGATTTCTTATTCTCTGTTATATGTGTTCTATTTTATCTTGCTCAAAATCGATTAAGCTTCCACAAGTTTGTTTGTAGAAGTAGATCAAGTATTTTGCTTTAGTATATTGCATTATCAGGTGATCTACAGTGAGAAATTCTGCAATATGTTAGGGAAGCTGAGGTAGAGAAACACATCAAGGTGGGAAACTAGCCACAGGTAGCAGAAATCCTAAAGAATGTGAGTAACAAGGAGCAAGCAACTGCTAGGTCAGGAGGAGGTAAGTCCAAAGCCTCTAATTTACGATGAAAGTTATTTCATGGAACATAAGGGGATTGGGAAACCCCTCTAAATTCCAGGTTCTAAAAGACCTCATAAGGTTGGAAAAACCTCAAGTTATTTTTCTTCAACAAACAAAGCTAAAAGAGGAAGATATGTTAGTTTTAACCAAAACATTTTGGAGTTATAGCTCGGGAATTGCTCAAAGTTTGTCTAGAGCCTTCAGAGGTCTTTGTAATCTCTAGTTTGACTCTATGTATATGTTAAAAGGGAGTCTTGTTAGGATATTCCGACACATAGGAAATAGTTAAGTTCAACTTGGTCTAGTATAGAGTTAGGTATAGAGTTAGGTAAAGTGTGTTTCTTTACCATTGTACATTTTGTAACTTACAATCCGACGGTCACGATATGTAGTGATCCGACGGTTCACTCTCTCCTCGGTATTACCGACACTTGATCCGTGGCTTGACACCCGATTGGTCCATGAGTTCTATTTAAAGCGCATGGAGGGTCATTGTTCAGGTAATCCGTGCATGAGAGAAGCTTATGTAAATTTTCATTCTTTGATTAATAAATTGCCTGTAGTAGCCACGTTGGCGCAGGCCGTGGACTGTTTCCCTCTTTGAGGGTTTTAACCACGTCAAAAATACTGGTGTATTGATCTGTGATCTGGTTGTGAGCGGTGTCCTTTTGGTGTTCTTTCTGAGGAACTTACCCTGTAAATTCCTACATGGTATCGGAGCTATTTGAGGGCCGCGTCCGTTGGTGATCCAAATCTGAAGCCGGTAGAACTGCATCCGACTGCCGTTTCCTAGATCTGCTGTTTCTGACTGCTTTCGGGCCGAGAGGACTGCTCTGTTGTGTTCGGAGCATCTATTCCAGTGAGGAACCCCTTTCGTTTCACGCGAAAAGGTTTCCGGTAGCCCTAGCTGCGTCATTTTTTAGATCTGGAGGTATACAGTCTTTATTTGCAGTTTACTATTATTTTCTCTCTGCTTATTTCGGTTTCTGTTTATTTAGCCTTTTTTATTACCGGATCTATACCTTTCATTTCTGCGTATGCTCTTTGCCCTGCGACTCTGTGCGATCTGGGCAAATCAAAAACATAAAGGAAGTTTTTTTTTCTCATGCGTATGCTCTTTTCCCTGCACCTTAGTGTGATCTTGGAAAATCAAAAACATTGAGAAAAATATTTAGTTTCCGGCTAAAGCTAACTTTGAGCCGCAAGGTACATTTTTTAAAATATCTAGTTTTTGGCTAAAGCTAACTTCGAGCCATAAGGTTTGTTTTCTTTGCATGTCCGTGTTGGGTTTTGTGTTTTGTGTTTTGTAGGGAAAAAGAGCTTTCTCAAGGCAAGCACGCAAACCAAGGCCCCCCCCCCCCTCTCTCTCTCTCTCTCTCTCTCTCTCTCTCTCTCTCTCAAATTTTTTGTATAGATCAATTGGTTCAAAGCTATTTTAAGAGAGTAGAGGTCTTGGGCTCAAGTCTCCATTTTGTGGGGGCGGATTTTTTCATTTCCGCACATTCGCGCACTTTGCCAGCAACTTCAACAATTTTTTTATTTTTTTTTTCAAAAAGCCATAAATTCTTCATCCGGAAGCCTTTTCAAAGCCGTTTTTTTTAAAACGGCCTAATTTTTCGAGATCTATCCATTGGAACACTTACTTTCAGCATCTTCAGCTTCAGTTTTTTTTTTTTAAATGGAAAGTCCATGCCAAGTCATTCTTGACAGCACTAACTACTTCCAATGGATAGCCTACATGGAAGATTTACTTAGAAGTAAAGGTCTCTACAGAATAGCCACAGACCAAGAGAAGAAACCAAAAGATGAAGACAAGGCTGCAAAATGGGAAAATAGACAAGATCAAGCACGTGGTTTGATAGGGATGTCTATTTCTCCTGATCTTAGATTCCATATTGCAGAACTTGAGACTCCTCATGAAGCATTGGAAAAAATCACTAAAGTTTTTGGGATTAAAAATGAAATTAGAGCCCATCAACTTGAAAATGAGTTGCTTACTTTGGATCCTAATAATTTTTCTTGCATTGAAGATTTCTTGTCAAAATTCAAGACCCTTAGATATCTCTTGGAAGGTGTTAAGGTTAAGAAAGAAGATAGTAACCTTATTTATTCCATCCTTACTAAGTTGGGACCAGCCTACTCTGTATTTGTTTCCACTTTCCATTCTACAAAGGAAGCTTTCATTTGTCAAGGAAAAGACTACAAGGCCCCTTCCTTTGACTCCTTTTGTGATTCCTTAATAAGAGAACAAGAAAAACTCTTACACCTTGGTCTTCTTAATCTTGGAAACTCTTCCAAGAAAGCGTTAGCCGCCCAGCAGCAACCAAATTCAAAGAATCCTAAGAAGTCATATCCTAAAAAGAATGGTCCTAAACCAAACAAGGGTCCTAAGCAAACTCAGCCTCAAAATGAAAGATCATTTCAGCAAAATGATAAGACCAATAAAAACAAATGGAAGAAGACTGATAGACATTGTAACTTTTGTAATCGAGATGGCCACTTAGAATCTAAATGCTTTAAGAAGATGGAAGCCTTGGAAGCCGCAATGAAGAAACATAACATCCATGTGGAGCATACTTCAACTTCAACTTCCGGAATGGCACTTTCTGCATGTCGTTGTCAATCATCTCAGTCTGGTTATGCATTAAATGTATCTTCTTCTTCTCCTTCTCATGAGTGGCTCATTGATTCTGGAGCCTCTTATCACATGGCCAAAAACCAAGCCATGTTTTCTTCTTTAAATGATTGTAACACCAAAAATATATATGTTGGTGATGATAGATCTCTTAATGTTGTAGGGACTGGAACTGTTCATCTAGACAATGGTCAGTTTAATGATGTATTATGTGTTCCAACCTTATCCTGCAACCTTCTATCTGTATATCAGATAACTCATTCAGGTGAAGGTAAAATTGTTGAATTTTCACCTCATGATGTTGTAATCAAGGATCTAAGAGATCCTAAACAGATTCTAGCTACTGGTATTGCTGATGATTCCACAAGGTTGTATAAGTTTCACAACTTTGGGTCATCAAATCTTCCCTCAGTATTTGTTGCTCATAATGATGAAGTGAGCAAACTTTGGCATGAGCGATTTGGTCACTTAAACTATCGCTCCCTTCAGCATCTATGTAAAGAAAATATGGTGACAGGTCTTCCTATGGTATCTTGCAGAGATGGTGTTTGTTCCGGATGTGTACTCGGAAAACATCATCGGGACAGTTTTGAAAAACGTGCCTCTTGGCACGCCTCAGCCCCTTTACAGCTTGTGCACAGTGATTTATGTGGTCCACTTCCTGTTGCTTCATTCTCTGGCTGCAAGTATTTCTTAACTTTCATTGATGATTTCTCCAGACGCACTTGGGTATACTTCTTAAAACTCAAGAGCGAAGTATTTAACACATTTTTGGCCTTCAAAGCCTTTGTTGAAAAACAATCTGGACATCAAATTCTTAAGCTAAGAACTGATAATGGTGGAGAATATGTTAAAAACACATTCATCAACTTTTGCACCGAAAATGGAATTCAAATGCAACATACTGTTCCATACACTCCACAACAAAATGGTGTAGCTGAAAGGAAAAATCGCACCTTAAAGGAAATGGCTAATTGTATGCTGCAATCTAAAGGACTCAGTCTTAGTTTTTGGGCCGAAGCAATTAATTGTGCAAATTATATAATCAATCGCACTCCTACTAAGGTTCTAAAGAATATCACTCCAGAAGAAGCTTGGAGTTCCATTAAACCAGATGTAAGTCACTTTCGTGTTTTTGGAAGTGAAGCATGGGCCCATATTCCAGATGAAAAGCATAAAGCTTTAGAACCTAAGAGTGAGAAATGTACTTTTGTTGGATATTCTGAAGATGTAAAAGGTTATAGACTTATTCCATTTAAGTCCAAAAATGTTATCATTAGAAGAGATGTAAAATTTGATGAAAATAAATCGGCCTGCGAGCCTAGTCCGGCGGATGTGCCACCTCTTCCTATCTCTTCTACTTTTGAAAACATTTCTTCTTCAGATGATGAAAGTGAGGATGATAATCCTCCCCCACCTTCTCAGGATCCTCAACTTCCAAGATGGGTCCGTGCTACTCGGGATGCAGCAGGTGATCTTGCCGGTGATCCTACAGATCAGCGACGTACACGTTCTCAGTTTGAAAGAGCCTCTTCTTTACTGGCTCAAGCTCCAGTAAATCATGATCCTGACACTTTTGCAGAAGCTTCAGGCCATCCACATTGGGAAGCAGCTATGAATGAAGAATATCATTCATTGTTGGCAAATGATACATGGGATCTTGTTCCTCTACCAAAGGGACGCAAACTTGTTAGATGTAAATGGGTTTACAGAACCAAGTATGGACCAGATGGGAAAGTTGATAAACATAAAGCTCGTCTTGTTGCTAAGGGTTTTTCACAGGTTGAAGGCATTGACTACACTGAAACCTTCTCCCCTGTTGCCAAAATGAACTCTATCCGCCTTGTTCTTTCCCTTGCTGCCTCTTTAAAATGGGAAGTCCATCAAATGGATGTTAAATCTGCCTTCTTGCATGGGGACTTGCATGAAGAAATCTATATGGAACAACCCATTGGCTTCATCCAAACAGACTCCAGCCTTGTATGTCGACTTAAGAAATCTCTTTATGGTCTCAAGCAAGCTCCTCGGGCTTGGTATGCCAAAATGGATAGCTTTCTTTTAGAATCTGGCTTTTCTAGGTGTTATTCTGACAATACTATCTACACCAAGAAAGTGGGCAACTCTCTTATCATCCTTGTTCTTTATGTTGATGATCTTATTCTTACTGGTAGTGATCCCAACCTTATAAACCATGTGAAGTCCAGCCTTAAAAAGAAATTTGAAATGACAGACTTAGGACACTTACACTATTTTCTCGGTCTTCAAGTCTTGCAATCCAAGGAGGGTATTTCCCTTTCCCAGTCCAAGTATGCTTGTGATATTCTTCGTCATTTTCACATGGAAGACTGTAAGCCAGCCCCTTCTCCCTTTCAGTCTGGAGTCAAACTTTCAGTCTCTTGTACTTCTCCTGAAGTTGATGCTACCTTATACCGTCAACTTGTAGGAAAACTCTTGTATTTAACCCATACTCGTCCTGATCTTTCCTTTGTTGTTGGCCTTGTTGCTCGTTTTATGCAAAACCCCCGTGAAAGTCATTGGAAAGCAGCCAAAAGAATACTTCGTTATGTTCGAGGTACAGTACAGTTTGGGATTCATTACAGTGCCAAAGCAGCTCCTCTATTAGTTGGTTTCACTGATTCTGATTGGGCTGGTGACCCTGATGATCGGAAGTCTACTGCTGGTTATGTCTTCACTCTTGGTTCAGGACCTATTACATGGGCTTGTAAGAAACAGGTTGCCATTTCTCTTTCGTCAGCAGAAGCAGAGTATCGTGGTGCCGTGGAAGCTAGTAAGGAAGCCTTGTGGCTTCGTCAGATCCTATCAGAGTTTGGCTTTGAGCAGCAGCATCCAACCACACTTTGGTGTGATAATCAAAGTGCCATTCAGCTATGCAAAGATCCAGTCCAGCATCAGCGCAGCAAACACATTGAACTACACATGCACTTCATCAAAAAGCTCATTCATGACCATGTTCTTGAAGTGCAATATTGTTCAACAGATGATCAGGTTGCAGACATCTTCACAAAGGCTCTCACAGAGGCGAAGTTCACTAAACTTCGATATATGCTTAGAGTTCAGGAAGTTGTCACTAAGGGGGGATAGGCTCTAGTGCCTCCTTCCTTCTCCTATTGTGTCATATTTGTAAATCCTTCAATCCTATCCCAAGTTGTTCTTAAGGGGGGATGTTAGGATATTCTGACACATAGGAAATAGTTAAGTTCAACTTGGTCTAGTATAGAGTTAGGTATAGAGTTAGGTAAAGTGTGTTTCTTTACCGTTGTACATTTTGTAACTTACAATCCGACGGTCACGATATGTAGTGATCCGACGGTTCACTCTCTCCTCGGTATTACCGACACTTGATCCGTGGCTTGACACCCGATTGGTCCATGAGTTCTATTTAAAGCGCATGGAGGGTCATTGTTTGGGTAATCCGTGCATGAGAGAAGCTTATGTAAATTTTCATTATTTAATTAATAAATTGCCTGTAGTAGCCACGTTGGCGCAGGCCGTGGACTGTTTCCCTCTTTGAGGGTTTTAACCACGTCAAAAATATTGGTGTATTGATCTGTGATCTGGTTGTGAGCGGTGTCCTTTGTGTTCTTTCTGAGGAACTTACCCTGTAAATTCCTACAAGTCTCACATCCATGTTATGGATAGTTATGAAACTTGAAGACAAGTCTAGTGGAGAGGTGATGCCATATATTAATATATATGCTCCAATTAGTTATGGAGACAAAGAGGAATTTTAAGATTCGTTAATCAAGTTAAAGGAGGATAAATGGCACAATGATTCTATAGTTGGTGGTGACTTTAACATAGTTCTATTCTCTAAGGAGAAGTAGGGAGGATCTAACGTTAGAGACCCATTCTGAGAGAGATTGGAGGATCTCCTTAGTGGGTGGGACCTCATGGATGTTGTGCCAAAAAAGGGGAATTTCACTTGGACCAATAGAAGAGTTGTGGGTGAACACATTGCGACCAAACTTGATAAGTTTCTAATCCACAACAAATGGTTCGTTAAAGGCATTGATAATTTTTTTTAAATATTAGCAAGAGGAGAGTCTGATCACCGTCCTGTAGAAATCATAATTGATCCACTAGAGGATTTGGGGCCTATTCCATTTCACTTTAACAATGGGTGGATGCTCAAAGAAAGGGTGAAATATCTAATTCTTTAAGCCTAGTCCCTCTCGGTGAGTGGATCCCCAACTTTTTTCTAGGAATCTAAACTAAAAATGTTAAGAAGACTCTCTTCTCTTGGGAAAATTTTAATTTTAAACCCCTAGACCAAGAAAAAAAGGACCTCCTCAATCATCTTGCATCTCATTAAGCTCTGATAGAAGTTGAATAGGTGACTGAGGGTCTTATTGAATAAGAAATAAGGATTAGTAAATAAATTCCAATCCTTGGTAGGAAAGAGGAAGAGCACTGGTGCCTCAAATCTAGAAGCTTAGCTGAATGCGGGATATATGAACACAACCTTCTTTCACAAGGAGGTAAAAGCAAGGGAGATAAGAAATTGAGTCAACGAAATAGTTCCAAAAGGTTGGCCAAAACGAGCATCCTTTGAAGAGATAAATTAGGAGGCCCATCACTTCTTTAGAAGTTTATACACGGAGAATAAGGAAAATGATCGAGATGAGGTCCACTCCGTTATTTCTGCCCTACCTCCAATTCTTTCAAATCTAGATAATATCTAATTGACTAAGCTGATAGTGGAAGAGGAGGTAATTGAGGCTATTTGGTCTCTCGATCCTAACAAATCCCCTGGCCCCGATGGCTTCCCCATTTATTTCTTCAAACTATTATGGGAAATAATGAAAAATTCCTAATAAGAATGTTGAATTCTTCCAGAACGAAAGGGAGGTTAGGAGGCAATACCAACTCTTCATTCCCCGCTTTAATCCCCAAAGAAGCAAAGCTAATATCCTTCTCCAGATTCAAACAAATTTTTCTTTGTAACTCAACATACAAAATCCTGAACAAAATAATAGTCAACATGCTCAAAAAAATCCTCCCAAGAATTATCTCTGAAAATCAAGGAGGATTCATGAGGCATAGACAAATCATTGACAATGTTATTATGGTTCAAGAATTTATACACTCTAGCAAACAGTATGGAGAACTAGGCATGGTAATAAAGTTGGATATGGTGAATGCCTTTGACAGGGTTCACCATTCCCTTTTATTTGATGTTATGTACAAACTAGGATTCAGAGAGGAATTAATCAAATGGATTGTAGCTTGTATTGGAAACTCCTGGATCACCCCCTTGATTAATGAACGACCTTGCAAATTTTTCAAGCCTCCATGGGATTGAGACAAGCATGTCCCCTATCTCCTCTCCCATATATCCTCATGGATAATTATTTAAGAAAAAAATTGGAATTAGGCAAGGTTGAAGGGAAATTAAAATGCCTAAGTATCCCTCACAATACAAAAGACGTCAATCATTCTCAATTTACTGATGACACCCTTTTATTGGGTTGTGCATATAGGAAAATTTCTCTGAGGTTCAAGCAAATCCTGAACTTTTACATGTTCTATCTGGAGGATTAATTAACAAGGGAAAGAGTCAAATTTTTTGATGGAATTTCCTTATCTATACTCTTCAGGAAATTTAAAAAATCCTAGAGTTCCCTCTTGCAACTAATTGACGATTCTTTAAATACCTGGGTATTCTGATATCACTGGGTCTATTAAGTAGTTAGTTGGGATAATACCTTAAAACAAATTCATAAAAAAGATCCAGGTATGGGGAGAAAATTGGTTGAATGTTGTTGGTCGGATTACATTAGTAAAATCTGTGCTTTCCTCATTATTGATCTATCTATGCTCAAGCCTACTTGCTCCAAAGTCAGTGTTATCCAAAATAAGCATTATGATAAGGATTTTCGTATGGAAAGGGGGAAAAGAATGAAAAAGAAATCCAACTGATACAATGGAATATAGTCCGTCTCCCCAAAGCTAATGGTGGTATAACTGTTAAACATCCCCTATTCATGAAATTAGCATTGGGAGCCAAAGTAATCTCGAGACTGATATCTGATTCAAAAGAGTGATGGAAGATGGCATTTATTCAAAAATATTTCAGAAAGAATCAAAGCTTAAGAGTTGAACAGGATCAATGGATTGGCTTGGGTTCTCAAATTTGGAAGCTCTATAAAGAGGATATGCCCTTAATAGTAATTCATCTTGAATGGAGATCTGGGAATGACGCTCACATTAACCTTTGGAAGGACAATTTTTCCAACTATGGTTCGTTGGGTGCCCATGAGGATTATAAGGAATTAACCATTTAGTCGCAAGAAAATGGGATAAAAGAACTGACTAACATCTCCCTCTAGGATGAATCTGGTCACTGGAAAGGATGGTTTATGCCCCCCCTCCCTTCAACTCGTCGACCACGATGGTATAATCTCCTTAAGGTATTAAAAGGATTGACTCCAATTTCATAATTGGGTCGTCGTTCTTGGTCCTTGAGTGATATGTTATTAAATGTTAGTTTTGTTGTGCTAATTTCAATTACAGATTTATAAACAAATACTTGTCCATTGATTCTTGTAGATAGGTTTCCTTAGGTTATTTGTGAATGTAAATAGGTAAATTTTATCAAGTTTAATGTGACATTCACGAGAAAAATAGCATAAAATACAAGTGTTGAACAACAACAATAAAAATTACAGCAAACCATCAGTTGAACACTTAACACAACATTTTGATAAAGGAGTTCACCCTCCTGGGCTACATCCCCTTGGTCTAGCTTTCATGGCTTGGGCCTCTATATTAGCTCAGTATGGAAAAAAATGTTGTTTACAAAGCTCCACTACTCCTGAAACCTATTCCAATGTGTTCATAATGTCGAAATTAGCTAGGAACACCTTTTCCTAAGCTTAATTTGGTCGAAATTAGCTCTAGTTATGACCCAGATTGTTTTTCCCTAGAAAACCTCCAATAAAACTGGAGGAACTCCAGTTATCTTCACTAAACTTGGAGTTGGCACCAATTTTGAAGGTCCTCCATAATCTCCGCCGAATTAAAATCTGGTTTAATTAGTGTTAAATTGGATTAATTAAGCACTAATCCAAGTTTAACGCAATTACTGTTAGGATATTTCGACACATAGGAAATAGTTAAGTTCAACTTGGTCTAGTACAGAGTTAGGTAAAGTGTGTTTCTTTACCGTTGTACATTTTGTAACTTACAATCCGACGGTCACGATATGTAGTGATCCGACGGTTCATTCTCTCCTCGGTATTACCGACACTTGATCCGTGGCTTGACACCCGATTGGTCCATGATTTCTATTTAAAGCCCATGGAGGGTCATTTGTAGGGTAATCCGTGCATGAGAGAAGCATATGTAAATTTTCATTCTTTTATTAATAAATTGCCTGAAGTGGTCGCGTTGGCTCAGGCCGTGGACTGTTTCCCTCTTTGAGGGTTTTAACCACGTCAAAAATACTGGTGTATTGATCTGCGATCTGGTTGTGAGCAGTGTCCTTTGGTGTTCTGTCTAAGGAACTTACCCTGTAAATTCCTACATGGTATCAGAGCTATTTGAGGGCCGCGTCCATTGGTGATCCAAATCTGAAGCCGGTAGAACTGCATCCGACTGTCGTTTCCTAGATCTGTTGTTTCTGACTGCTTTCGGGCCGAGAGGACTGCTTTGTTGTGTTGGGAGCATCTGTTCTAGTGAGGAACCCCTTTCGTTTCACGCGAAAAGGTTTCTGGTAGCCCTAGCTGCGTCATTTTTAAGATCTGGAGGTATACAGTGTTTATTTGCAGTTTACTGTTATTTTCTCTCTATTTATTTCGGTTTCGGTTTATTTAGCTTTTTTTATTACCGGATCTATACCTTTCATTTCTGCGTATGCTCTTTGCCCTACGACTCTGTGTGATCTGGAAAATCAGAAACAGAAAGGAAGGATTTTTCTCATGCATATGCTCTTTTCCCTGCGCCTTAGTGTGATCTCGGAAAATCAGAAACATTGAGAAAAACATTTAGTTTTTCGGCTAAAGCTAACTTTGAGCCGCAAGGTTCATTTTTGAAAATATTTAGTTTTTCGGCTAAAGCTAACTTCGAGCTGTAAGGTTCATTTTCTTTGCATGTCCGTGTTGGGTTTTGTGTTTTTTGTTTTGTAGGGAAAAAGAGCCTTCTGAAAGCAAGCACGCAACCCAAAGCATCCCCCCCCCTCTCTCTCTCTCTCTCTCTCTCTCTCTCTCTCAAATTTTTTGTATAGCTCAATTGGTTCAAAGCTATTCTAAGAGAGTAGAGGTCTTGGGTTCAAGTCTCCATTTTTTGGGGGCAAATTTTTTCATTTCCGCACATTCCCGCACTTCATCGGCAACTTCATCAACTTTTTTCAAAAAGCCATAACTTCTTCATCCGGAAGCCGTTTTCAGAGCCGTTTTTTAAACGAGCCTAATTTTTCAAGATCTATCCATTGGAACACTTATTTTCAGCATCTTTAGCTTCAGTTTCCGTTGAAATGGAAAGTCAATACCAAGTTACCCTTGACAGCACCAACTAATTCCAATGGTTGTCCTACATTGAGGATTTACTTAGAAGTAAAGGTCTCTACCGAATAGCCTCAGGCCAAGAAAAGAAACCAAAGGATGAAGATAAGGCTGCTAAATGGGGAAATAGGCAAGATCAAGCACGTGGATTGATAGGGATGTCTATTTCTCCAGATCTTAGATTCCATATTGCAGAACTTGATACTCCTGATGAAGCAATGAAACAAATCA
The DNA here is from genome assembly GCA_031772625.1 of Pinus tabuliformis. NCBI lineage: Eukaryota > Viridiplantae > Streptophyta > Pinopsida > Pinales > Pinaceae > Pinus > Pinus tabuliformis. The sequence goes on from CM062805.1 coordinate 59,104,301, forward strand.
ATAAAGTTTTTGGGATTAAAAATGAAATTAGAGCCCATCAACTTGAAAATGAGTTGCTTACATTGGACCCTAATAATTTTTCTTGCATTGAAGATTTCTTGTCCAAGTTCAAGACCCTTAGATATCTTTTGGAAGGTGTTAAAGTTAAGAAAGAAGATAGTAACCTTATCTATTCCATTCTTACAAAGTTGGGACCAGCCTACTCTGTGTTTGTTTCCACCTTCCATTCTACAAGAGAAGCCTTCATTTCTCAAGGAACAGACTACAAGTCCCCTTCCTTTGACTCTTTTTGTGATTCTTTAATAAGAGAACAAGAAAAACTCTTACACCTTGGTCTTCTTAATCTTGGAAACTCTTCCAAGAAAGCGTTAGCCGCCCAGCAGCAACCAAATTCAAAGAATCCTAAGAAGTCATATCCTAAAAAGAATGGTCCTAAACCAAACAAGGGTCCTAAGCAATTTCAGCCCCAAAATGAAAAATCATTTCAACAAATTGATAAGAAAAATAAAAACAAAGGGAAGAAGACTGATAGACATTGCAATTTTTGTAATCGAGATGGCCACTTAGAATCAAAGTGCTTCAAGAAGATGGAAGCCTTGGAAGCAGCAATGAAGAAGCATAACATCCATTTGGGGCAATCTTCAACTTCAACTTCATCTTCAGGAATGGCACTTTCTGCATGTGGTTGTCAAACATCTCGGTCTGGCTATGCATTAAATGTATCTTCTTCTTCTCATTCTCATGAGTGGCTCATTGATTCTGGAGCTTCTTATCACATGGCCAAAAACAAAGCCATGTTTTCTTCTTTAAATGATTGTAACACCAAAAATATATATGTTGGTGATGATAGATCTCTTAGTGTTGTAGGGACTGGAACTGTTCATCTAGACAATGGTCAGTTTAATGATGTATTATGTGTTCCAACATTATCCTGCAACCTTCTATCTGTATATCAGATAACTCATTTAGGTGAAGGTAAAATCGTTGAATTTTCACCTCATGATGTTGTAATCAAGGACTTAAGAGATCCTAAAAAGATTTTGGCTACTGGCATTGCTGATGATTCTACAAGGTTGTATAAGTTTCACAACTTTGGGTCATCAAATCTTCCCTCAGTATTTGTTGCTCATAATGATGAAGTGAGCAAACTTTGGCATGAGCGATTTGGTCACTTAAACTATCGCTCCCTTCAGCATCTATGTAAAGAAAATATGGTGACAGGTCTTCCTATGGTATCTTGCAGAGATGGTGTTTGTTCCGGATGTGTACTCGGAAAAAATCATCGGGACAGTTTTGAAAAATGTGCCTCTTGGCACGCCTCAGCCCCTTTACAGCTTGTGCATAGTGATTTATGTGGTCCTCTTCCTGTTGTGTCATTCTCTGGCTGCAAGTATTTCTTAACTTTCATTGATGATTTCTCCAGACGCACTTGGGTATACTTCTTAAAACTCAAGAGTGAAGTATTTAACACATTTTTGGCTTTCAATGCCTTTGTTGAAAAACAATCTGGACATCAAATTCTTAAGCTAAGATCTGATAATGGCGGAGAATATGTTAAAAACACATTCATCAACTTTTGCACTGAGAATGGAATTCAAATGCAACATACTGTTCCATATACTCCACAACAAAATGGTGTAGCTGAAAGGAAGAATCGCACCTTAAAAGAAATGGCTAATTGTATGCTACAATCTAAAGGACTTGGTCTTAGTTTTTGGGCAGAAGCAATTAACTGTGCAAATTACATAATAAATCGCACTCCTACTAAGGCTTTAAAGAATATCACTCCAGAAGAAGCATGGAGCTCAATCAAACCAGATGTAAGTCACTTTCGTGTTTTTGGAAGTGAAGCGTGGGCCCATATTCCAGATGAAAAGCATAAAGCTTTAGAACCTAACAGTGAAAAATGTACTTTTGTTGGATATTCTGAAGATGTCAAAGGCTATAGACTTATTCCATTTAAGTCCAAAAATGTTATCATTAGAAGAGATGTAAAATTTGATGAAAATATATCGGCCTACGAGCCTAGTCCGACGGATGTGCCACCTCTCTCTATCTCTTCTACTTTTGAAAACATTTCTTCTTCAGATGATGAAAGTGAGGATGAAAATCCTCCCCCACCATCTCAGGATCCTCCTTCAGCTCCTCAGCTTCCAAAATGGGTTCGTGCTACTCGAGATGCAGCAGGTGATCTTGCCGGTGATCCTACAGATCAGCGACGCACACGTTCTCAGTTTGAGAGAGCCTCTTCTTTACTGGCTCAAGCTCCAGTAAATTATGATCCTGACACCTTTGCAGAAGCTTCAGGCCATCCATATTGGGAAGCAGCTATGAATGAAGAATATCATTCATTGTTGGCAAATGATACATAGGATCTTGTTCCTTTACCAAAGGGATGAAAACTTGTTAGATGTAAATGGGTTTACAGAACCAAGTATGGACCAGATGGGAAAGTTGATAAACATAAAGCTCGTCTTGTTGCTAAGGGTTTTTCACAGGTTGAAGGCATTGACTACACTAAAACCTTCTCCCCTGTTGCCAAAATGAACTCTATCCGCCTTGTTCTTTCCCTTGCTGCCTCTTTCAAATGGGAAGTCCATCAGATGGATGTTAAATCTGCCTTCTTGCATGGGGACTTGCATGAAGAAATCTATATGGAACAACCCATTGGCTTCATACAAACAGACTCCAGCCTTGTATGTCGACTTAAGAAATCCCTTTATGGTCTCAAACAAGCTCCTCGGGCTTGGTATGCCAAAATGGATAGCTTTCTTTTAGAATCTGGCTTTTCTCGATGTCATTCTGACAATACTGTCTACACCAAGAAAGTGGGCAACTCTCTTATCATCCTTGTTCTTTATGTTGATGATCTTATCCTTACTGGTTGTGATCCCAACCTTATAAACCATGTGAAGTCTAGCCTTAAAAGGAAATTTGAAATGACAGACTTAGGACACTTACACTATTTTCTCGGTCTTCAAGTCTTGCAATCCAAGGAGGGTATTTCCCTTTCCCAGTCCAAGTATGCTTGTCATATTCTACGTCATTTTCACATGGAAGACTGTAAGCTAGCCCCTTCTCCCTTTCAGTCTGGAATCAAACTTTCAGTCACTTGTACTTCTCCTGAAGTTGATGCTACCTTATACCGTCAACTTGTAGGAAAACTTTTGTATCTAACCCATACTCGTCCTGACCTTTCCTTTGTTGTTGGCCTTGTTGCTCGGTTCATGCAAAACCCCCGTGAAAGTCATTGGAAAGCAGCTAAAAGAATACTTCGTTATGTTCAAGGTACAGTTCAGTTTGGGATTTATTACAGTGCCGAAGAATCTCCTCTATTGGTTGGTTTCACTAATTCCGATTGGGCTGGTGACCTTGATGATCGGAAGTCTACTGCCAATTATGTGTTCACTCTTGGTTCAGGACCTATTACATGGGCTTGCAAGAAACAAGGTGCCATTTCTCTTTCATCAGCAGAAGCAGAGTATCGTGGTGCCGTAGAAGCTAGTAAGGAAGCCTTGTGGCTTCGTCAGATCCTGTCAGAGTTTGGCTTTCAGCAGCAGCATCCGACTACACTTTGGTGTGATAATAAAAGTGCCATTCAGCTATGCAAAGATCCAGTCCAACATCAGCGCAGCAAACACATTGAACTGCACATGCACTTCATCAGAAAGCTCATTCATGACCATGTTCTTGAAGTGCAATATTGTTCAACAGATGATCAAGTTGCATACATCTTCACAAAGGCTCTCACAGAGGCGAAGTTCACTAAACTTTGATTTATGGTTGGAGTTCAGGAAGTTGTCATTAAGGGGGGATAGGCTCTAGTGCCTCCTTCTTTCTCCTATTGTGTCATATTTGTAAATCCTTCAATCATATCCCAAGTTATTCTTAAGGGGGGATGTTAGGATATTCCGACACATAGGAAATAGTTAAGTTCAACCTGGTCTAGTATAGAGTTAGGTAAAGTGTGTTTCTTTACCGTTGTACATTTTGTAACTTACAATCCGACGGTCACGATATGTAGTGATCCGACGGTTTATTCTCTCCTAGGTATTACCGACACTTGATCCGTGGCTTGACACCCGATTGGTCCATGATTTCTATTTAAAGCGCATGGAGGGTCATTTGTAGGGTAATCCGTGCATGAGAGAAGCATATGTAAATTTTCATTCTTTTATTAATAAATTGCCTGAAGTGGCCGCGTTGGCTCAGGCCGTGGACTGTTTCCCTCTTTGAGGGTTTTAACCACGTCAAAAATACTGGTGTATTGATCTGCGATCTGGTTGTGAGCGGTGTCCTTTGGTGTTCTGTCTGAGGAACTTACCCTGTAAATTCCTACAATTACGCACAGTTTTTCGCTAACCGTTTGAGCTAACAGTTTGGGTGAACACATGTCGTGGTTTTCGGTGCAGTTTCTGCAAATGATTATGTAATGCTGGCCGTTATATAAGCTGTGACTGCTGATAGAGCGTTCACATATATACATTAAATTTTGCACTATCCATTTGAATTTATAGTTTTCATAGAACTGTTTGTTGTAACCGCCAGAGTGTTCACATGGGAGGGCTGGCCCGTGGGCTGGCCCTCCTAACTCCCAACTGCCCAAACATTAAACCTTACTGTTAGGCCCCTATACTACTAGTGTAACCCCTTATTGTTATTAGTACAACCCACTTATTATATTGATGTACCCATGTAGTGCCCATATTGTTACTATTGTGCCCCATAGAAGCCCACTATTGTTATTATTATGCCCTTACACTATTATTGTTATGTCGGCTCTAATTATGTTATGACCCCTTAGACTCCTATATATAGAAAGGAGGTCTTTTCATTTGTATCATCCAAGAATTGTTCATTTATGTAATGTGAAGGAGGTTGCCCCCTCGAAGAGGCTGAATCCTAAGGTGTTGATCTATCTTTTCTATCTTTTTGTGAGGTGGTTTCATATCATTTGGTATCAGAGCATTGGATTCTAGGTTTTCGCTACTCCAAATAGGTCATCGTGGCATTTTCGCTATAACTCTTTTTTCTGCAACGTTTTAGAAGCTAAAATAAAAACCCATTTGAGAATAAATCGTGTTGAATCTCAGGTCCAAATTTAAGAGATTTTCGCGCTATATTTGTGGAGATATGATTTGAGGAAGTTGGTCCTTTTGTAGACTCTTGAATTACATTCCAAACAGGTGACCTGGGGAAAATCATCATAACTATCTCTCTCAGCATCGGATTGAAATTTCGTAAGAAGGTACAGAAAGAGAACATACTGTAGTTTCTTGTATATAGTTTTTAGAGCCAAAGGTCGAAACAGTGACTCGTGGCACGTCGTACAAGTTCTCTCTACTGAACTAGTCTATAATCAGGTCATCTTGGGAGATTGTGCATAACTCTTCCTTGGAGAATCCAATTTGGGTAAGACTGGTGGCATTGGAAATAGGATACAGAGGGCTACTATACGTCACAATTTCAGATCTTAAAGATCCGAAAGTACAGAGTTACAATCGTTTCAAGATCGAGCTCCTAAAATCAAGAAAAAGCAAGATGAGGAAGTTTGACGGCAAGGATCCGGTAAATTGGATACTTCAGATGGAGCAATATTTTGATCTACATGGTGTACCATTGTTACAAAAGGTATATATTGCATCTTCATATTTAGAACCAGACCAATTTTTATGGTATGAAGGGATTTTTTCTCGTAAACAACTTGTTACGTGGTCAATTTTCACGGAGGAAATGATAGCACATTATGAGGATACAAAGAGCAACACCTTCTTTAGAGCAACACCACAACAATTGGAAAGAGTAAAAGGGCTTTCTGACATAGTGGAAAGCAAAATTATGGAAACCAAGAAGCATACCCCTCACAACTATAAAGATGTAAGTGTTGTTTCTCCTAGCCTTCCACAACCTACAAGGGTTACACCACAACAATTGGAAGAAAAAAGAGAAAAAGGGCTTTGTTACAATTGTGATAGCAAATGCACTAAAGGTCATAAGTGTGCCGAGAAGAAATTATTTTACATAGAATACGAAGAGGAGGAAGAAAAAGATCAAGAAACATCAAAAGAAGAAGATATATGCTAGGACCCCACCCCAGAGAAAGAAGAAATGAATCAAACCATATCTTGTAAAGCATTGACAATAATTACCACTCCTCAAGCTCTCAAGATAGAAGGAAATATCAAGAAGAAAAAGGTGCAAGAAGTGAACGATCACATCGAGAAAGAATAAATGAATCCAACCATATCTTGTAATTCATTGGTCGAAATTACCACTCCTCAAACTATCAAGATAGAAGGACATATCAAGAAGAAAAATGTTCAAGAAGTGAAAGATCACATCGAGCATCAAGAAATGAATCCGACCATATCTTATAAAGGATTGGAAGAAATTACCACTCCTCAAACTCTAGAGATAGAAGGACATATCAAGAAGAAAAAGGTTCAAGCAGTGAAAGATCACATCGAGCATCAACAAAAAGTTCTCCAACTTTTAAAGGATAACGCCATTTCGATGCAAAATCAAATGAAACAACAGGTAGATCAACATCGTAGTGAAAAATGTTTTGATGTAGGTGATTGGGTATTTTCACTGCTACATCTCAAGCAAGCTATTCATGAGAAGGAAATGTTGGCAATACTACATGCACTTAAAAAATGGCGACCTTACCGAATGGGAAGACTCTTCAAGGATGAGGATGTGGAAGCATTGTTTTGTGCTATTTCTATTATCCAACTAGATTGGATAAATGAAGCAAGGGATGAATGGAAGAAGGATGAAGAAGTATGGCCTCTTATTCAAAAGTTGCAAAAGATCCCAATTCAAACAATATTGCCAGCAATTGAAGAGGAAGGAAAAATCATATTGGAACCTGGAGCAGTCACAGAAACAAGAACCCGACAGCTACGAAATCGATCAATTTCAGAATATCTCATCAAGTGGAAGAACTTACCCGCTGAAGATTCCACATGGGAGGACAAGAATTTTATACAGAAGCATCAAGAACTACTCAAGCGTTGAGGACAACGCTTTTTTAAGGAGAGGGGCATGTTAGGCCCCTATACTACTAGTGTAACCCCTTATTGTTATTAGTACAACCCACTTATTATATTGATGTATCCATGTAGTGCCCATATTGTTACTATTGTGCCCCATAGAAGCCCACTATTGTTATTATTATGCCCTTACATTATTATTGTTATGTCGGCTCTGATTATGTTATGACCCCTTAGACTCCTATATATAGAAAGGAGGTCTTTTCATTTGTATCATCCAAGAATTGTTCATTTATGTAATGTAAAGGAGGTTTCCCCCTCGAAGAGGCTGAATCCTAAGGCGTTGATCTATCTTTTCTATCTTTTTGTGAGCTGGTTTCATAACACTGACATTTATACGATGAATGTTATGGTTAAGACATAACGAGTAGTAGAGATGGTTAAGTCCTTGGCCTGTGCAGAGGAGGTCGCGGGATTGAACCCCAGCACCTCCATAAAAATTTTGATGCACGCCATAACCCAACCTTTGGGGAGGGACATGTGACGGCTTCCGGGCTTGCCACTTGTCCGCTCCTCATTGGTCCTCCAGTAGCCAACCAAAATATGCCATGTCACCACACCTGACAATGAACCAAAACCTCGCACTTGGCGAGCTCTAACTGGATGTTGACCATTGTTGACCTTTCACAGTCCCCTGCCACGTCAGCAGGACAGACTGTTGACTATGTTTTTTTTTTTAATTTCTTCTATTTGGCAAAGCAGAGAAAACTCTATAAATTCCTCATACGAACTCAGTTTTCAGTGAAACGAATTGCGTTAGGATCATTTTGCTGAAGCAGACGTGGTCGTTAAGGTTTGAAGCCATTCTGAGAAATTTGATTTTTGAACTAAATACTGAGCACCTGATCATGCCTCCCCATTAGAATCCTTTTGGACCCCAAAAGATACTATCAATTGTTCAGCAGGTAAGGGTACAACTCCCGCAAATTCTCGATCTGCAACCATTTGGCTTTAGAAGGATTTTGACCCTTGAGTCCCATTCTAAGGTATTCAACATTCCCTCTATTTGAAGTTCTCGTTCTTCAGTCAAGTATGAGATCCTGCTGAAGTTCATCAAGATATTATGGTGAGAAATCATTTATTGATGGCAACTAGACATGCTCTCCTTAATCATCAATCAAAGGAGGCTCAAGCAATCTCAAATTCTCAATATTAACAATAAAGTACATTTTGCATATAAGGAGGCAAATCAAGCTTAAATGCATTGTTACCAATCTTTCCCAGAATCTTAAAAGGACCATAATGGATTGGCTTAAGGCTTTTACCTTCCCCTTGAAGTCTCTCTTTGCTAATATATAACCAAACTTCGTCTCCAACTTGAAATTTGTGATCGACTCGTTGTTTGTCATGCCTTGCCTTGTAGTTGCTTTGAATCTTTTCCAGTTGTTCCTCCACTGTGTGATGTATCAACCGAATTTGCTCTATGAACTTCCTTGCCTTATCGATGTCACTATGACCATCTGTGGTGACATCTTTCTCAAAGATGAAGTCCAATGGTGATCTTAGCAAGTACCAAAACACATGCCTCAAATGGCAATGTGTTTGTGGAAGAATGCTTTGCCCTGTTGTATGCATGTTGTATGTAATGCAACTATTCATCCCACAACTTGGGATGTTTGCTGCAATATCCTCTAAGAAGATGAATGGTTGTTCTGTTGACCACCTTGGTTTGTCCATCTATTTGTGGATAAAAGGCTGTACTCTTCTTCAACTTTGTGTCTATCATGTCCCACAAATTTGACCAAACATTCCCAACAAATCGAGAATCTTGATCACTTATAATGGAAGTAGGAAGACTAAAATGAACCCAAATGTTTTGGAAGAAAAGATGAGTTGTTTGTTCAACTGTAATTCTCTTTTTACATGGTGTTAGTATACACATCTTTCTGAAGCTATCTACAACTACATATAAGTAATCATGACCTTTCCTTGAAAATGGAAGACCTCCTACAAAATCCATTGAGATACTCCCCCATGGACGTGAAGGTACCGGAAGTAGAGTGTACAATCCTAGTTTCCTATTGATAGGCTTACTTGTTGCACACAAAGAACATCCTCTAATGAAACAAGATACATTATCAAACATCCGTGGCCAATAACAATACCTTTGGAGATTCGCTACTGTCTTTCCTACACCAAAGTGTCCAACAATCAATGAAGTGCGTGCCTCCCTTATGATACTGTTTCTCTCTCCCTATGGAATATACAACTTGCCTAAGTGATACAACAAACTGTTATGTACATGGTAATCCAACTCTTCAATTTGGTTTCCTTGACTCAAGCTTGCATACATATCTCGAAAGTCATTATCATATGCATATTTCTCAATGTAACTTTCATGCAAAATAGAATTATGCTTGAGTATAATAGATGATATTACAATAGGCCTTGAAAGCATATCAACTACCTTATTGTAGACTCCATTTTTGTACTTGATAACCAAATGAAACTGTTGTAGAAAAACCATCCATCTGAAGTGTCATGACTGTTGCAACTTTGACTGTGACTGTAAGTACTGCAATGGTTGATGGTCGGTACAGATAATGGTCTCCTTTCCCATCAAGTAGTGTTTCTATTTTTTGACACTTTGTACCAATGCGTAAAGTTCTTTGTCATAAGTGGGATAGTTAGTCACAACTCCATTAAAAATTTCATAATGAAATGAAATGGGCTTACCATGCTGCATAAGAACTGCTCCCATGGTGTAATCACTAGCATCTGTTTGAATCTCAAATGGCTGTCTAAGATCTGGAAGAGGCAATACCGGTGTTGAACTGATCTTTTGCTTCAAAGCATCAAATGCTTTCTGCTGTACATCTCCCCAATGAAAGACTTTCTTGACACTAGTCAATGTATGTAATGGAGCTGCAATGGAAGAAAATTAGCAATAAATTTCCTCCAATATTGTGCTGCCCCTAAAAGCTTCTTACCTCTGTAACTGTATTGGGCTTGGGCCAATTGAGAACGACCTCAACCTTCTATTATCCTTCACATGTCCTAGGCTGATGAGGAGATTGACGGAGGTAACCACAAACCAAGCTTTTAGTTTGGTAGCTATCCCTACCAAACCAGAGAGGGCTCTCTCTATGAAATCATAGCCAAGAGATGACAGGGATATAAAGGATTTTAGGTTAGATAGCTAGGTTCAGGTAGGTTTTGGAAAATTTGGGGTTTTCTTGCTGGATAAGGGAAAAAACCAGGTATCTAGGTTAGAGGATCAAAGGGTTACAACAAAAAATATATAAAGGAGCAAAAGGTCTTAATGAGCATGGAACATGAATTTATTAAGCAAGACAGAAGTAACACATAATGATTTTTCCATCAAAACAAAGCTTTATGCAAAGAATTCTTCTTATAAAATTAAGGAAAAACCATTGAAGAACTGACGAATGGAAAGGGAAGATGAATATCTTGCACATGAAACTATAACATAGAAAATACAAGATCACAAACTCACTGCACATGAATTCTTAGATAATAGTTGCAACTGTTCCTTTGATTTCCTTAAAATGCTCAAGCACAAGCTACAAGAGTTCTCTCCTCAAATGTCCAACCCTTCTCTCATTAAGAAAATGATACATATAAGCCAAAATAAATAGTTTCCCCGCCCTTAGGGGTGCAATCCATGAGTTGTGGAACAATTCCCAAGAATGTCTCAACCAACAAGTGAGACTGGGAACGTTGAATACAAACTCTTCATTTAGACTTTGATTTGATTTTTTCCTCATTAATGAGGCCTAAGTTATCATAAAAACAACTTACTAAGCTAATTTACCCATAATTACATCATCTAGACATCGAAATAGTAAAATTACATCACCCTTTTGACTTTTACCAAAGTCGAACTAGGAATTAAAAAAAAAATACATAGTGAAAATTTGATAAAAATCTCAGAAATTTTCAGGTGCGCAACGAGATGTTGGAGGCCATTTTTTAGTGCCTTTCTGAAGTATGAAGCCTGTTATGGAAATCTGGGAGAGTGTAGATGTCTTTAGAGTATTTGTGCACTCAAAATGACCCATTTTTGGCCGAGATATGCCCATTCTCCCAAGGTGTCTCCAGGAGTGCAACGAAATGAAAAAAGAGAGGCAGAAAGGTGTTTTTTGGCCTCCTTTTTGCAAATTTCTCAAAAAATGAGCCTTGGACCAGGAAAGTGGGAGAATGGGTTTTGAGAGGGGGTCATAAGATTTCCAAAAATGTTGAGTTTCCATCATTTGGAGCCCCGAGGAAGAAGCACAGCATGAGCTCGATGTGCTCCATTTTCAAGTCTTCACGAGTCTGCACCAAGACACAAAATTTTCTCCAAATCCTACCAAAATTTGTCAAGAGATGCCTGATGAGGTATGTTATGCAACCATGGATGCATCAATATGCAAATATAACTTACCCTTCTCCTCTTGGCTGATTAGGGTTTCATCTAGTTTGGCCTTCATTTGCTTGATTTTGACCTTTAAAATCTGATTTCTTGTGTAGTAATGGATGGACATTTTCCTTTGCACCTTGCTATCCCTGTTGGCATTGTTAAGGAGCTTCTCAAGGTGGAAATTGACTTTTTCAAGCAAAAAATCCCTGTCCTTATTTATTTCCATGATAATCCTCTCTTCAAAGGTCGATTCTTCTATTAGTGGCTTTTGTTCTCTTTCTCTCTGAAGTGCCTTCCTAAGACCCATTGTCCTTGGTCCCTTCCTTGCCACATGTCCTTCATGCTGCTCAATGCCCTCATGGTCCACCACTGCCTTGCCTTTCATCTCTTTCTTCTTGGCTTTGAATTGCTCTTTCTCCATGACTAGCTATTTTGCCTTAAGTTGACTGTTTTCTTGCTCAAGGAATGAAATGATGAATTTGGCCTTTGCCAAATTGTCCTTGAGCTCCATGATCTGAGAATCCTTCTCTTTGATGACTTGTTGTAGGGTTTGATGCTCATCTTGTGCCTCTAAGTCAACTAGGTCAAATTCATGCTCAATGGGCTCCTCATCATGCAAAGAAGCTTCATGATGTGATGGTGATCCCTGTTCTGCTGATGTAGTAGGCTTGGCCCCTTCCTCAATTTGAGGAGCAAACACAAGCCTTCTGCCTCTCTGATATGTCTTGGTCACCTCAGGCCTAGGTGCCTTGGAAACCTCATCATGTTTTCTTGATGACCCCACCTCCATGGGTTGTGCTGATATGGTTTGGTGCTAGCTTGGTGAAGTGGTTATATGCATTTTCAAGGCTGCCTCAATGAAGGTGTCCCATGTCATGTTCTTCTCTGCCAACTGATGGAGTACTATAACATTTATTAGGATATGGTGAAAGAGGATGGGGTAATTCTCTTTGCCTTTCAATTTCACCCTTTCAAACATTTTGGTTAGGCTCCTATACAAGTAGCTACACAAATGGAGAGACTTGACAGTTGTAAAGTGCATGAGCAGCCTTATGTGGTATTAATATAGTTTGGAAAATCTGCCCTCACATGTGAATAACTTCATGACAGCCTTGATTAATGGTGCATGTCTCTCCAACAAGTATCTAAATGGGAAAACATGTGAGTGAGCTCCTTTGCATTGTGATTTCAAATAAGGTTTGTACTCTTCTAGGTCTAGGTTCATGCCTTTGAACCAGTTTTCAGCATGGTTTGGTATGCCTGTAGCTTGAGAGATGGAATCCAATGAAAACATGAAATCAGTTCCCGCAATGGTGATTTTGTCTTCCTTCAAGGTGAGGGCAAATATACTTGTGAGCTGCTCATGGTAACCTACTTCATGCACTCTTTGACAAAACCCTAAACAATTTACATCTTCAAAGCATTGCATGACAAATGGGGAGGAGGTGATTTAATTGCAATTGGAGGGCTCAAACCTCAGTATATTTCCCCCCTTGTTGTACTTCCTCTTCTCTGATGGTGATGAGTCAGGCTCCATACTTCAAACCCTAGGTGAAAGGCAAGCAAAAACAATGAAATTTGCTGCTGTGAGGGAATGAGGTGGTATAATGGACTTAGGAGTTGCCTAAATTTTTAAGGAAATTTAGGAGGGTAGTGGATGATGTCAGTGAGTATGGGAAGAAGGAATTTTGGGAAATGAGTGAGGGGAGGGTAGAAAAAGGCCAAACACATGCCTACCCTAGAAAGAGATAGGGTGGACTAGGGTTTAAAGGAAAACGATAGAAAATTAGGGGATAAGGATTTGTGATGGATGGAGATGGTGTATTGGATGCAAATAGAGGTGCAGGGGCAAGGAATCTAGGGTTTAGGGCAGAAATTCATCATTTGAATATCAAAACCATGAAAATCATGTAAACCCTAAGAGAAGAAGTATTTGATCAATTTCTTGACATATGAGGCAAATGAGAGCATCAAAATGATTAAAATTACTTGTTATAGAGCCTGAAGGATGAAATGACTGAAGAGGAGCTTTGAAAAATGGATTTTGGTGGTCAAACACCAATTCTGGAGAACTCTGCCTCGTGCACACTGAAGGCTTCTCCAGGTGAGCAACGTAGGCTCTCTGCGCATAACAAGCTATCTTCCAACCCACTTTTGGAGGCCTTAAACTGCTCCAAATTTCAAACTTGATAGCTCGCTGGAAAGCTCTTGACGTCTTCTACAATATGGGTGCCTCAAGAATGTAATTTTGACACTCCATCAGGGAGAAAAAATTATTTTCCCAAGGTCAATACAAAAACATAGGGTGTCTTTGACAAAAGCGCAACGCCAACTTGCAGAGCACTTTTGATTGCCTTCCTGGAGGATTTTTGGGCTGAAAGTGGTATGGCTATAAATATTATGATGTCTGCTACACAATAGAGTCCTTAAGCATTGCCAAAAACCTGCTCCAAATCCCTAAAAAACTGTCTTGAATTCAAGCTGTCTAGAAGTGTAACAACTCTTTCGTAGCAAGTGTAGTTTGGGTATTTCTCTCAAATAATAATACTTGTGCATAAATGAAGTACGTTTTTGTTCCTTGGCCTATCATTGACAAAAACCTCTTTCACTTTTGTAAAATTCTTCTCCATTTGGTCAGAAACATATTTTGAAGCAAAAATGTCCCTATGAGAAATGATGAGACGAGGTAGTGTACTGTAGCATTGTTTTATTTGAAATAAAACATTACCTTTACCTTTATTTTGCTTTCCCTAAGCTGCTAACTCCCTTTACCCACTGACTCACATGATGGACATGCTTTTTTTTACATATGGTATCATGATGACACATGGAGTAAAACCGTAGACCATGAACTAAAATGAGGAATTTAACCATTTCATGACCCAAGACATTTAAATGAAGATATGATACCTCGAAGAAGACAATGACCATGATGAGTGATGAAGACCATGAGTAAGTGAACGGAGCAGCAGTGACCTAGACACAACAACCAGTGACCAAATTTTTATTTGAAGACACACTGAAATGACAAAAAATTGACTTGACACCCTAACAACACCTTGTAAGAGCATATTTGATCACTGGTGACTGGCATGACTGGAAGGCACTAACACCTTTGAGGGATCGATCTTCAGATCACCTCCTCCAACAATGTGTCCCAAATACACTAAAGAATTCTTGCCAAATTCACATTTTGACATCTTTAAAAACAATTGTTCTTTTCTCAATACATCGAGTACTTTGTTTACATACATGACATGTTCATCTCTGGATTTGTTGAATATGAGAATATCATCTAAGTACACAACGACAAAGTCATCTAGAAATGGTCTCAATACATCATTCATAACTCTCATGAAAGTAGTTGGAGCATTTGTAAGACCGAAAGGCATAACAAGCCACTCAGACAATCCTTGTTTAGTTTTAAATGCAGTTTTCGAAATGTCCTCTTTAGCTATTCTAACTTGATGATAACCACTTTGTAAGTCTAACTTCGTGAAATACTATACATGCCTCAACTAATCAAGCAAATCATCAATTCTTGGGAGTGGATAACGATTCTTTACCATGATTTTGTTCAGTGCACAAAATCCACACGCATGCGCCAAGTCCGGTCCTTCTTTGGCACCAAAACAATGAGCGAACCACATGGAAAAGTAGATGGGTGTATGACACCTTTGTTCAACAATTCTTGAATTTGCTTCTTGATTTCCATGCTCTCCATAATCGACATGTGATACATGCCAATATTTGGAAGTGGAACATCCTGCTGCAGCTGTATCTCATGCTGAATTCCCCTCTTGGGAGGTAACCCCTTTGGTTCCTGAAACATCTCGCCATGCTTGCTTACCACATCAAACAAATCAGATTTCAATTTATCATCATAACCTTCAAAATATTCATAATCAATATCATTCTTTTTCTTGATCATGAGAAGCACAAAATTTTTACTTGCATTTACTAGTCTCTTCATCTACCTTGCATTTTTTTTTTTTTAACAACATCGTCTACTTGTATATTATAAAACTTGTGATTCAAATCTCTATTACAAGACGGAGGGAGTTCCGAGAGATGATATTCAAAATTGGGTTCGCAGACCCGTAGTTCTCTAGACTCCTCTTAACTACACTTAAAACTGAACATAAACGGCTATAATTCCTTACAAAAGATCCTGCTATCCAGCTATATCTGCAGTGCATGAGGATTAGGGAGAGTGTTGGGTAACCGAGTCATCTGGGAGGGGTTCCCTCCTGCTCACTCTTGTTGAAGCTTCTCCTTGCTGACTTTCTGTTAAGGTGTGGAGATGATCTATTACTGCTTCCATGTGAATGCAGCGATCCTTGAGGTCTTCAATGTCTTTTTTCCTCTTCTCCAACTTCTTTCTTTTGGAGTTTCTGTCCGCATGAAAGTCTTCAGTTAGTTCTTGCACCTGTTTCTTCAGGGCGTTTATCATAACCACGTGAGCCTTGCACATGTGACAATCTCTATTATTGAAGATGTTGTCCATTGGGTTCCTTGGTTGCTGCTGATTAGCTTGCTGGTTATTCTGATCAGCCATCTTGCTAAGAGCAATGTCTGCTTTGTCAAATGCTGGTGAGTTGGGCAGCTTGCCGATTATATGGCTGGACTGATTGCCTGAGGCAGAGTGTAGTTGCGTGCGCTGATGCTGGATGTGGACACTGTTTGGAAAACATTCTCGATAGTTAGTTTTATAAAAACCACAGCTAAAAGAAGGAGAGTATACCCTGCGCAGAGAGAGGCCGATTGTGTCTCCCTTCGAAGAGAAGTGTCGCTGTTGATGACTGCTGCTACACTGTGCTGAGGACTGCCGACGGATGTTGTCCGCTGAGAGGGTCTCGGAGCTTTGATCCTCAATGCTGGCCTTGCTGCTGTGAAGGAGACCGCCTTGGCCCTTCCACCGGTTTGAAAGAGCTCTCTGTATGTCTCTGAGGTTATGAAGAAATGTGAGGACCTTGGTGTGCCTACTGAGATTATAAAGGCTGAGGCGGGCTTTCTCCCACTCGTGCTTGAGAGAAGAGGATCTGATCGTGTCTGTCGAGAAAGGATTTGTGATGATATTTCTCAGTCCTTGAAATCTGCCGCAGGCATGGGTGCGGTCCCGTCTTCTGTCAAATCCTGTTGTGTGTCTTGAGGAGCCCCTTTGGATTGCATCACTGCTCGGATCCTTAGACCGATTCCCCGTCCTGATTATCCAGTTGTGGCAGTCGAGAGAGATTATGAGAGTAGAGAATCGTTGTTGCCCTGATCGTATATCTCTAGTTGGATGCCTGAGGTGACCTGTGGTCAGAGACATGAGGGACAAGAAATGACTAAGGGATATCGTGCACATAGATTTCTTCGTTCTCCCTCACCTGGCCCGTGGGTCTTCTTATGGCCTTGTTGGCCAACTCATCTGCTGTCGTGTTGTGTATTCTGAGGACGTGTTTATATGTCACCTTGCTCATACCCCTGACTTGTTCCAGAATTCTTTCCTTTATTCTGTTCAGTGCGCATTGATTGAAGTTGTTCCCTGTGTTCATGGCTGCTATAAGGATGGCTGAGTCCCCCAACACGAGAAGGTCGTGAATGCCCATCTTCCATGCAATGGAGACCCCCAGAAGGAGGCTATAAGCCTCTGCTTTGTTGTTTGACAAATTCCCCAAGCTCCATTCATAAGTGGCCATCGCTCTCCCTTGGGGGTCCCTTATTACTCCCCCTGCTCCAGCTATGCCTGGGTTGTTTTTAGAAGCCCCATCAAAGTGGAGCGTGTGCAGCTTTTGCCTTTGTATCCAATTGTTTACTTCCTCTTTTGTACCTCTAATCTTCCATTCCTTCTGTGCATATCCTGTGATTAGCTTGCGTTTTGGAATTACCTTATAATTGAATTTTTGTACCCAATCCTTCACCTGCTCTACTGTGTAGTCAGGGTCTGCATGTTGGATCCCATTTGCTTCGATTGTTTCAGTTGTGAGCGCAATAGTTTTAGCCAAAATACTTTGGACACTAGGCTTCTTATCTTTGAAAATGCTGGAGTTTCTGGCTAGCCATAACTGCCAGCAGAGGTTGGAAGGTATGCTGGACCAGAGTCTCTTGGCTAGGGACATGTTTTTGTTTGCGAAAGGGAAAAGTCTTCCCCAGCCTTTCTGAAGAAGAGGGATTTGATTTGGTAGTTCCCCAATCTCGAGAGGGCTGGTTATGAGCCTCCAGCAGGACGAGGCAATAGGGCACTCTATGAATAGATGGTTAAGACTTTCTTCCTCTTTCTTGCACATAAAGCAGATTGAGGGCCCCTGGATCCCCTTTTTTCTCAAGTTTTCTGCTGTGAGGAGCTTGCCATGGAGCAAGGTCCAATTGAAGAATTTGATCTTCGGTAGGCTCTCGATTTTCCAGACATTCTTATGATATTGCCAATTGTTTAAGATTGCTTGGTTTTGGAGCGCTTTATAGCCTTCCTTGACCGAATAATTGCCACCATTAGGATCCCATATGTAGCTGTCCTCTTTTTCTCTGCTTGAAGGCGCTGCTCCTGCCATTAAGAGTTTGAGATTAGTCCAAAGTTCCTTTAAACCATCTGGTAGTTGACTGATTTGCCATCCTTTCCATCTGTCCTGGTCCCAATTTGAGATGTCAAAGAGGTTTGTGAGATTTTTGTCCAGCATCCACTGTTGCAACGGCCTCAGGTGGAGGAGCTTTTCCTTGGCTTCCTGGCCCATTATTCTATCTCTCCATATGCTGGTTTGTTTCCCGTTGCCTGGGACTTTGGAGATGTGAGACTTGAGGAGAGGCAGAGTTTTCTTTATCAGCTTCCAGACCGGGGTGCAATGCCTTTCTATGATTGTGTCTGAGAGTATATTGCTGTTGCTTCCATTCAGGTACTTCCTTTTGAGGACCTCTGCCCACCAGGTGCCCTTTTCAGTTAAAATTCTCCATATTAACTTAAATCCCATTGCCAAGTTTGCAAGTCTAGGGACTCTAATTCCCAAGCCTCCTTTTTCAATGGGAATGATGACTTTTTCCCATTTTACAAGGCTGAATTTCTTCGTTTCTTGCTTTCCTCCCTTCCAAAGGAAGCTTCTGAGGATCAACTCCAAATGCTTGTGGATGCTTGAGGGGGCAAGCGTTATGGCGAATTGGTAGATAGGGAGGGCAGATAGGATGGATTTAATTAGGATAGTTCTTCCCGCCAGATTGAGCCAGTGCATCCCCCAACCTTGAAGCTTCCCTCTCATCTTCTCAACTAGTTTGACCCATACTTCACTTTTGATTGACTCTCTTGCAAGCGGAAGTCCTAAGTACATGAAGTATGACCAGCTCGATTGGGCTGGGATTTCTAGTATCAGAGAAATTCTTTGAGTTATATATCTTGGGACATTCCATGTGTATATCTTGCATTTGTTGTTATTTAATTTACCCCCTGAGGCTTGTAGGAAGAGGTCCAGGATGGCCTTGAATCTCCTTGCCATAAGGCTAGAGGCTCCACCTATTAGCAGCGTGTCGTCTGCAAATAGGGAATGGTTGATCCCTTTAGCTCCTCTTATTATGTCCACTCCCGTTATTTCCTTTAGCCTTCTTTTGTTTTCCAGGTGTAGGCTTAAGGTTTCCGCCATGATAATATAGAGGAAGGGGGAGAGAGGGCAGCCCTGCCTCAATCCTCTAGTGCTTTTAAAAGCCCTGCAAGGCCTCCCATTGATTAGCGGGGCTGTCCAATTCTGAGAGACACATGCCATGACCTTGTTGATGAAGAGCCTTGAGACCCCAAATTTTGCAAGCACATTCTCCAAAAATGAGTGGTTTACCCTATCAAATGCGCTGGCCATGTCCAGCTTTATAATCATGCCTTTCTCCTTTCTAGCTATACTGCTGTGTATTGCCTCTTGTATCAAAATTACATTATCAGTAATGTGTCTCTTTGGGAGGAATCCACCTTGGTTGTCCGAAATAATTGAGGGTAGGAGTTGTTTCAGCCTGTTTGCCAGAATCTTTGAGATTATTTTATACGAGACATTGCATAGAGAGATAGGTCTGAACCTATCAAAGGATTGAGGGCTTGGCTCTTTAGGGATGAGGGCAAGAAACGAGGATTTAACGCTGCTGCCCAATTTGTTTTTTTTGTGGAAGTTTCTCACCATTCTGAGAAAATCTTTTTTTATGATTTCCCAATGAGTTTTATAGAAACTTACCGTGAAACCGTCCAGCCCTGAGGCTTTGTCGAGGGGCATGCTGTTAATGGACCATTCCACCTCTTCTGTGGATATCTCTTTGTCCAAATCGCAATTCTGAGCTTCTGTAACCTTCTTTTCGATGATGTTGATGAAATCTGGGATATCTTCATACTGCGGATCAGCTGAGAGCAGCGTTTGGAAATGATTTGAGGCAGCGTCCTTTATTTCCTCTCGATCTGTGATCTCTTTCTCATTGAAGGTTATCTTGCCTATATTATTTCCAGCTCTTCGGACCTTGAGACAGTTATGAAAGAACGATGTATTTTTGTCCCCCGAGTTGAGCCAGAGGCATCTGGACTTTTGCCTTAACTCTTCCTCTTCATTTCGATGCTGGTTGTATAAAGCTTTGTTTAGCTCACCTTCTATTCTTTGATCCTCCTCCGTTTCTTGTATTGTCTCCTTATCCTGGTTCCATTTCTCCAGATTTCGTTGCAGCTCGTTTTTAACCCTCCTTTCCTCATTAGCATAGTTTCTCGCCCATTTTTTTATGGCCATCCTTAGTTGTTTAATTTTTGATTCCCATACAAAATGAGGAGATCCTATTATCTCAGTCCTCCATGTTTCTTTCACCAGGGATTTGAAATCCTCATTGGCATCCCAGACCTTGTTATATTTGAAGGGAAGCGGCCCCAGGTCCTCCTCTTTTTCTAAGTGCAGTGCCACAGGCTTGTGGTCCGAAGTGTATCCCTGTATGATTGAGCTGTGGATCCTTTGAAAGTTGATTGCAGCACTTTCTTGAACAAGAATTCTATCAAGTCTCTCTTTAATATTACTCCTTCCTGTCCTCTTATTTGACCACGTATATCGCCCATTTTGTGGAGGGATATCTATGAATTTGTGAGCTTGGATGATTTCCTCCAATTTGTCTCTGAGTGGGTCTGTGAAATACTTCCCTCCTAGTTTTTCCTCTGCGTTCCTAATTAGATTCAAGTCTCCTCCAAGGAAAATTTTCTCCCCTTGTGAGGTCTCTATGTCTGCTTTCAGAGAATCCCAACATTCGGCCTTGTCTCTGAAGTGGGGAGGTGCATACACATTGTAGATTGTGAGTTCCTCCTTCTGGTCTGTGCTTTGCATGTCGATTCTGATCCACCATCTGCTTTGGATATTACTGATGAGAGTCCAGTTGCTTTTTTTCCATAATACTCCTATGCCTCCTGAAGCTCCTAAGGCGCTCGTGGCTATTCCTTCATACCTTCTGTTTTTTGAAATGCTGTGTTGAAATTCTTGGTCGCTGATTTTGGTCTCCTGGAGTAGGAGGAAGTCTGGTTGTTCTGATTTAATTAGATCTCGGACTGCGTTTGTCTTAAGGGAGGAGCCCATCCCCCTACAGTTCCAAGAGACCAAAATCATCATTTACCTGTTTTGTTGTGGTTCCCGCTTTTCTCCTTCGCCTTCTCGCCGATTCCCCTGTTCTTGTCCAGATATGTATCTATTGGTTGTTGAGTTCCTGTGGTCATCTCTTTTGCTGCATTCTCATCTCTTATCTCCTTGTTTGACTTTCTTCCAGCTTTCCTTGGGGGATCCGTGGCTACAATGTTTTCCTTTGTTTTGTTTCTTGTTATGATCCTTTCCACTGTGTGAGGAGGGGAAGCCTGAGGTGGGGAGGAGGGGGGGGTTCTGATGCACTTGGGGGATGGAGGGGGAGATGAGGGTTCCTCTGAGGCTAGGGTTTCAAAAGGGTTGGAGGATGAGGGGATGGATTGGTCTATGCTTGCGGGGACAGAGGGGGGGGGAGGGGTTTCAGAGAGGGGTGCCTCTGGTTCTGGGGGAGGGTTTGATTTCTTTTTTTTCCTGACAACTTCCCATTCTTCCTCTTGGGATTCAGGGTTGGCGTTAGTTTCTGATCTAGCTTTAGAGCACCTATTTGCGAAATGACCATATTCATGACATACCTTACATTTGAAGGGGAGTTGCTCGTAGTCCACCTGTTGAATATGCGTCCACTGATCCACTCTGAGTTTGACTGCTTCTGGTAGCCCTTTTCCCAAGTCCACTTCAACACAGATCCTAGCACATGCATGCATGTTTTCTTTTGGTTCCGATCTGTCCACATACTTTCCTATTGCGTTTCCGATTGCTCTAACTGATTCGTCTGCCCAGCAGTGAAGCGGCAGATGCGGAAGACGAACCCAAACGGGGACTGCGTTGGGGACGTCCATTTCTGGGTCGAAGTCCGGGGTCCAGCGATTGAGATACAGACCTCTGGTGTCCATGAAGTATGGTCCATTCCTGAAAATTAGATTTCGGTCCTCAATTGTTTCGAAGAGGAAGGTGAAGAAGCCTCTTCCACAAAACCGTATCGCTATTTTCCCCTGAACCATGGCGTTCCAGTTTCTTTCCACCCAACGTTGAACCGTTTTGGGGGAAGGCCATAACCCCGTGAACTGTCCAACCAGCCCACGTTCTGCCAAGGCAACAGCGGATCTCCTTGGGAGGGTTGGGGGGAGAGGGATTTCCGGGATTTCGTCAAGCTTCTTAATAAATTTTGTGGCAGTGGGTCGGATCCTTTCAGCGTTGTTCTCTGGAATGAGTGTTGCAAAAGCTTTCTCCATGTCAGCTTGTCCAGATCCTGGGGAGCCCATCGTATCCGAGTAGCTCCAACGAAGACGGAAGGGAGGGGGAATGAGCAGGAGGCCCAGCAAGAAGAGAGGAGCGGGAGGATGCCCACGGGGGCAGCGCGAGCTGAAAGAGGCCGGGCAGATGGCCCAGAGCGCAGGGGAGGCGGGTAAAGGGCGGGAAGGCACGCAGCAGAGGCTGCGGCCCGGCAGCGGGCCTGCCAAAAGCTCAGGTCGCAGGGTTTCCACGGCAGGGGACTCCATCGCTCCAGCGCCGTAAATCAAAACCTAGTTTAATGTTAGGTTCATCTACCTTGCATTAACCAAAGAAATGTTCAGCTTTTTGCAATGGGCTCTCACAATGTACTCTACCCCATTCTTGAGCAATAAGTATTTTTTCTCATGGTGAAAAATACTACTTTCCTATCATACAAATAAGGACTACCCAAAATGATTCCTTAGATGTCAAGTGGAACTACATCTAACTCAACTTCATCAATGAACTTTTCAGTAATGGCGAACTTGAATAAGCACTTCCTTGTAACCTGTAAATTTTCATTATTGACTATCCAACACAATGGATATGGCTTATGATGAGGTACAGTTTCAAGGTTAAGCTTTTTGACCAAGTCTTCTGAAATTAAGTTTGATTGTGACCCACTATCAAATAATGCATCAATCTTTGTATGATTTGAAATTACCCTTACATGAAACAACTCTATTTTTTATTCTTCATTTGGAGTGTTGTTTTGACTGTGTGAGGAACTAGTGCTTGCAACAACTTCTTTTCCTTTTGTGACCATGGCTAAAATCTTGGTTTCAGCACCACACTTTGATCCAAGTTCATGTTGTGTGGTAGTGGTTGTATTTTGTTTTCCCTTATTGTTTTGTTTCTTAGGCCTAAGTTCGGGATGTAATTTCCAACAATGTTCTTCATCATGCCCAACTTTGGAACAATGCTGGCATATGGTTTTCTCCCCTTCTTTCTTCACACTTCCATTCTTATTTCCCTTCCATTTTCCTCCCTTCTCTTTCTCCTTACCCTTGAATGGCTTATTCTTACTACCTTCTTCCTGAATGTTCTTTCCCCTTGATTGAAGGTGTGTGGCCCATACACATACCTCATCCAAGTTGCTTGGATTGAACTTAAGGATAGTATGTTTTAAATAGGAATGTAAACCCCCAATATATTGCAACAATATATCTTGGGAATAAAAATTTACTCCTAACAACAAAGCCCTCTTTCTAAACTCCTGGGTATGGTCTTGGACTGTTTGGCCTTTGAGCTGTCAAAAATTCTACTAACTCATAATGGCTTTTTTGCATATAGGCTAAAGGATAAATCTGTCTTTTAATTGCAAAAACAAATTCAACCCAAGAAGTGGATATATTACCATGAATTCACATTTCCTCTTGAGTCTTTGCTTCCCACCAGACTAATGCTGCTCCTTCTATCCTCAATGAAGCCAACTAGATCTTTATGTCATCTTCTTGAAGGTTCTGAATTCTGCAGTATACCTCCAATTTTTGAATCTAATTGTCTAACTTTTCTGCATTCACCTCACCATTGTACATGGGAAGTTCAAACTTAATGTTCAATTTGAGTAAGGGAGTTTTTCCTTTTGGGGTTTGGGAATGAGTATGGACAGTTTTTGTCATGGAAGTGGAAGATGTTGTTGTTTGAGATGTTGAGGATGATGAAGATGATGAGGAAGATGATGAATATGGTGGGGATGGAGGAGTATTTCCTCCATTACCCTTTGAATCCTTCTTATCATTTTTTTTTATCTCCTAAGCTTCCTTCTCCATGTGGAAGCTTAGAACTTTCTCCAACAATTCTAGTGTTCCTCTCTTCATAGAGGACTCTAACCATGCCAGTCAAGTCATATAAATCTTTCTTGAATGCTTCCTCTTCTAAAAGGCCTTCAATCTCTTTCTCTCCTGACATGATGGCTATGGATTTAGGCTCAGTTTTTGGCACTGCTTGTACCTCTTCAATCTCAATTGAAGGCAAAACTTGAGGTGTTTAAAGTGTAGCTAGAATTGGAACTTTGGGTGGAGATTGTGGCCTTGTGGTTCTTCTTCTTCTAG
Source organism: Pinus tabuliformis (assembly GCA_031772625.1). Lineage (NCBI taxonomy): Eukaryota > Viridiplantae > Streptophyta > Pinopsida > Pinales > Pinaceae > Pinus > Pinus tabuliformis. The sequence continues at coordinate 59,128,587 of CM062805.1, forward strand.
GCATTACCTCAGGAGTTGCAACCAACAATTTCCCTTCTCCTCTATATAACTTTAACCTTGTAAGCATCACAATTTTGCAACCATTAAAACCCTACTTGCACAAAACTCAATTAATCAAACAAATAAACCTTTGCTCTGATACCAAATTGATATGTTATTGAATGTTAGTTTTGTTTTGCTAATTTCAATTACAGATTTATAAATAAATGCTTGTCCATTGCTTCCTGTGCATAGGTTTCCTTAGGTTGTTTGTGAATGTAAACAGGTAAATTTTATCAAGTTTAATGTGACATTCATGAGAAAAATAACATAAAATACAAGTGCTAAACAACAACAATAAAAAGTACAACAAACCATCAATTGAACACTTAACACAATGTTTTGATGAAGGAGTTCACCCCTCCTGGGCTACATCTCCTTGGTCCAGCTTCCATGGCTTGGGCCTCTATATTAGCTCAATATGGAAAAATATTGTTTACAAAGCTCTATTGCTCTTGAGACCTGTTCCAATGTGTTCAGAATGTCAAAATTAGCTAGGAACACCTTTTCCTGAGCTCAATTTGGTCAAAATTTGCTCTAGTTATGACCCAAATTGTTTTTCCCTAGAAAACCTCCACTAAAATTGGAGGAACTCCAATTATCTTCACTAAACTTGGAGTCGGCGCCAATTTTGGAGGTCCACCATAATCTCCACTGAATTAAACTCTGGTTTAATTAGTGTTAACTTGGATTAATTAAGCACTAATCCAAGTTTAACCCAATTGCCGTGCAATTTTCTGCCAATCGTTTGAGTTGACGGTTTGGGTGAACACATGTTGTGGTTTTTGGCGCGGTTTCTGCAAACAGTTATGTAATGTTGGCCATTATATAAGCCGTGATTGCCGACGGAGCGTTCACATATATACATTGAATGCTACGCTGGCCATTTCAATTGACAGTTTTCAGAGAGCCTTTTGTTATAACCGTTGGAGCGTTCACATGGGAGGGCTAGCATGCGGGCTGGCCCTCCTAACCCCTAACTTCCTAAACATTAAACCTTAAATCTATGCGATGAACGTTATGGTTAAGATACAACGGGTAGCGGAGATGGTCAAGTCCTTGGCCTGTGCAGAGGGGGTCGAACCCCGACGCCTCAATAAAAATTTTGATGCGCACCATAACCCGACCTTTGGGGAGGGACACGTGGCGGCCTCCGGGCTTGCCACTTGTCCCCTCCTCATTGGTCCTCCATTAACCAACCAAAATATTCCATGTCACCGCACCTAACAATGAACCAAAACCTGACACTTGGCGAGCTCTGATTGAATGTTGACCACTATTGACCTTGCATAGTCACCTGCCACGTCAGCAGTACAGACTGCTGACTGTGCATTTTTTTTTTAAATTTCTCCTGTTTGGCAAAGCGGACAGAACTCAATAACTTCCTCATACGAAATCGGTTTTCAGTGAAATGAATTGCGTTAGGATCATTTTGCCGAGACGAACATGTTCGTTCAGGTTTTGAGCCATTCTGAGAAATTTGATTTTTGAGATAAATACTGAGCACCTGATCATTGAGTCCTGCCCTCTCTTATTATGTTAATCTTTGATATTCCCTATTAGTTAAAAATCTCCCTCATCCTCCTCGTAGAATTTGGTCTAAAATATTGAACGACTATATTCTGAAAACCAATATTTTTTGTTGGTCTTTGGTACATTAGAAAATACTTATGGCTAAAAAGCTCTGAAAAAGAAACATTCTTGGCCCCTCTAGATGTGCCTTATGCCTTGTCTCTAAGGATTCTATCCTCCATATCTTTCAACATTGCCCCTTTTCCCTCGAGGCTTGGAGAATTCTGCTTAGTCCAATTTTCCATCTTGATCACATTCCATAATCATGGGTCAATATGTTTGAAAAATGAAGTCAACTTTACCCTTAGAGTCAGAAAGCCTCATCCCTTCCAATTCGTTTCTGGTTGACTTTTCCAAAATTCTTTTGTTGGTCTATTTGGATTGCACAAAATAAAGCAATTTAAAAAAATGAGAAGTTGTCTCCCTTGTTGGTTGCATATAAAGCCTGCTCCCCCATGTTTGAGTCCATTTCTATTTGTGGTTACAGTGACAAAGATTTAGAGGTTTTGAGTGAAGCAGAACGTGCATGGATCTCTCTCGACAAGAAATTTCTTCATGCTCAGTTGGCACCAACAAACCAAATAAGAATCAGGTATCCTGCCTGAGACTAAGTCAAGTGGAATTCTTGAAATGGAGAATGGAGAAAGCTCAGTTCTCCCTTTTCTTTGACGGAGCATCCATAGGTAATCTGGGGGAGGTAGTAGTGGGAGGGGTTCTCATAAGCCCCGATGAAAAAATAATGTCCAAATTGGTATGGGGGTTAGGACCAACAACCGACAACATGGCGAGTTCCTTTCTCTTTGGAAAGGTTTGGAGGTGACAATAGAAAATAATATTCACAATTTCTCAGTTTATGCAGACTCTATGATCATCATTCGAACAATGACCGAGGTCAAAGGTTTGATAAGTTTTTCATCTCTCCCCATGGCACAGAGAGTGATCAACGTTGCCTCACAATTTGAAAATATTGATTTTTTTTTTTTCCATATCCTTAGGAAGTTGAATGTAAGGGCGAATGAGCTTGCAAAAAAGGCTTCGATTTTGGGGAAGGAAAATTTGAAGTGGGGATAACGTTGAGCGCTTCTACCTATCCCTCAATATGAACTTGATAAATTTTATTAATAAGAGCGGGGGTTCAATTGTTCTTAAGAGGCATAAATTTGTTTTGTGGACAATTTCTAAACAATGGCATGAAGTCATGGTGATTTCCACTCCCATTTCAAGGATTGACACGTGGATGTTCATCAATCCCTCCCTTCACAAGGTGGTCAAAATCCTTAGCTTTGTTTTCTGGTGATTCTCAAATCCCAGGCTTATTAACTTCTCATCCTTTCTCATTAATTGGAATTACAATTTGTTGGGTTCTCTGATCCTATCGAGACAATGGTGTCTAATCCATTTAAGCCTCTCTTGGTGGAAGGTGGTTTGGATCTCCTTGACAATGTTGAGGATCGCCTCAGATGGGAATAAGAGTATATGGACGTCGACCTATGCCTTGTAATTCTTTTGTTCGACCAATCTTTGGATCATGAAGTCAAATTTATGGTGCTTTTTTGGCTCATGTGTTAGTAGAGATCCATTCTATTTATTGACCACCTAGTCTCACCTTAATGCAAATGTGTCTCAAGATGTTAGTAGCTTATTCGTTGTTCCTATCTTCTGTGTTAGGTAGGGAAATTGAGAGTTTTTAATCATGGCTAATTCTCTTGACCCTGCTGAAAATCCTGATGCCTGCTTAGTTCTAGATAATTTGTTGGATGCTTCTCATGCATTGCTCGTCTCCATTTCAAAACACGAAGACATGGTGGAGCATCAACGCATGTCTTTCCAGTGGTTTCTTGAGGCAAAATTGCTTCGTCATCAAGCATACATGGAGCAAACAATGCACGACATGAGGGAGGACATTCGTGAGATTGATGAGCATATAACGACTCTGTAGATTATTGGGAATGACACTGCATCGAGGATTCAAGGAGTTGATGGAATCAAAGCAATCGTCGGAGGAAAGAAGGCTTGTTGCATTAGGGACGATGGCTCCAAAGTGCCTGATCGACCTGGTTCAACTGCTTGGTCCTTTTGCATCAATTATGATCATATTTTGCCATGTTACTATGTAATTTTTGCTTCATTTTGGGTAGTTTTTGTAAGGTTTACATTGATAATGTTTTTAGGTTAATATGGAACTCCAATCCTAGAGCCTGCATAATTCTAGGATATCTTTTGAACTGCAGAAATTTTGTAATAGAATTGCTATGTACAACTTATTATCCTTAATCCAACCCTGTTAATATAAATTTCCTAACCATTCAATTAAAAAAAAGTATTATTTTATTTCTTATTTCACTCCCTAATTTATTTGTTTTATTATTATTGATATTATCTATTATTACTTATTTTATTTATAATAATAATTTTTTTGGTTAGTATATATATAAACTATTTATATAATTGAAATTATTATTTAATTGTTTATATATTCCTAATTTACCTACCCCTCTTCTTATTATAATTAATTTGATTTATTATAATTATTATTTATAAATGTTGAAATTTATTATTTTTCTAACCTAGTTCTAATAGTGATGATGAACCATATTAGATGCTTCAAAACAGGTGCATAATTATTTCAATTATGTAATAGATCTTGAAGATTGTTATCTAAATGTAATCCCTTTTAAGAAAGAAGAGAAATGAGGTTTTTTTTTTTTTTTAAGAAGTGATTTTGTTAAAATTAATATAAAAATAAAATCTCAATAGTGAGAATGTGTATTCTTTTGTTAAACCTTTTTTAACCTTTTTACATTTTATTTATTTTTATTTTTTAATTAAATTGAACTTAGGCCTGTTGATATGTTGTTACTAGAATTGTGCAAGGCTAGGATGAGCCTAGATGTCCCGGGGAACAATTTTTATGCTCAAATGACTCTCATCAGCAACCCCTCCCATGAGATTTGAACCAATAGTCCTCCATGAGATCCTTTCATGAGATTTGAACCAATAGTCTATCTAATAGAGACTAAACCCTAAGCAAACCAATTCATATACACTGCATGGGTATCTTTCCAGAAAATCTATCCACATACAATATCATATCCACATACAATATCTGTGTGGGTCACAAAGGTATCCATTCAAAAATAATAAAATAATATACTAACAAATTAAAAAATAGTAATAGCAAAAAGAAAACTAATATAGGGTATAAATAAAATACTTTAATTTCCATCTTAATTTAAACTTTATATATAGAGATAAAGTAATTGAAAGTTAAAAAAAATAATTTACATTTTAGTATGAGGGAGATATGTAATTCCTTCACTACTTAATACCTGGACAGATGACACAAAAATAATATTATTGATATTATATGATGCATAATTCATTCTATGTCTTATTGACACATATATTTAAAATAAGAATATATGACAAAAATTAATGTCAACAATAAATAAAATATTTCAATATCTATATCAACTTGACATGTAAAATTTAAAAGAATATATATATATATATATATATATATATATATATATATATATATTTAAAAAAATACTAGTAACAAAAATAGTTCAATGTATGCATGTGTGTGTAAGAGGGATATAGTATGGATATATGTATTCTACTTCAAAATATGAGGAGACATGTATTAACATTTTAATGTGAACCATAGATAAAATATTTCAATGTAAACTATGTATATATTATATAAAACAAGTGAAAATAGAAAAATTCTCATAGTTAAAATTTTTATAATATGTTTCTCAAAACCAACATAGACCCATTTTAACTCCAAATTTACCAAAAGTTGAGATAAATTAAATTTCTTGAGGTGCAAACATGTTTTTTGAAATTTTGCATTCAAAAAAATGTTTGTGTTTTGAGATATTTGATTCCATTAGACATTTGGTGAATTTAGAGAGATCTCTTGGTGAAATTTAAACAATTAACTATTTTCTAATTATTTTTTGAAAAGATAAATCTATTTAAAATCTATACATTTTTTTTTTTTTTTTCTGTGTGGTTCACGGGGCACCAGGTGGGCCGCTACGTCCACGTAGATAATCGGGGCAGCTCCACCCGAAGGGAACTGCCGTTCGGCCAGATCGGGCCTAACCCCGAGGGCGTCGAGGAGATTTGACCCCGTGACCTCCCAAACCGGGAGAGTACTATCAACGGGAACTCGACCATTTGAGCTATCCCTCGGAGCTAAAATCTATACATTTTTTATATAAATATAAATTGTTAATATTAAATTTTTTTCATTAATTTTTATAATAAATTACAATATATAAATATATATATATATATATATATATTGATTCCAATACATATATCTTTATTTACCAATATAATGTCATGAGTGACATCTCACATTTTACTCTTTTGAAAGAACTTGTTTCTTTTACAGTGTTGTCCAAATGGCTTTAATAAGATTTGAAAAAGTCTGATCATAACATTGAAATTTCCCTTTCCCTTTATAATGTGAAATAGATTAAGGGCAAGTCCTAGAAATATAATATCCAAAATAAAATAAATGGGAATATAAACTACCTATGTCCTCATTTACCAATATAATCTTATGAATGATATCTCACATTCTACTCTTTTAAAAGAATTTGTCTTTTATAGTGAAGTCCAAATGGCTTTAATAAGATGTGAAAAAATCTGATTATAATATTGAAATTTGTCTTTCACTTTGCTAAAATATAATATTATCTGAAATTGATTAAGGGCAAGTTCTAGAAATATAATATCCAAAATAAAAAACAATGGGAAGCCATGCTTCACCTTTTAAGGTGGTAATTGAACTTGAACATGCTTGACCTTTAAGGTGGTAATTGAACTTGAAGTATGAATTTTTTAAGAATAAAGTTCCAAAATTATCTCAATTATTTGTTTGTTTTTATTTTTTATTTTTTTATAATTAACTTGAAAAATTATAAATATATATATAAAATTGAATTTGAAGTACGATTTTTTTTAAGAATAAAGTTAAGAAATCATTTCAATTATTTGTTATTTTTTCCAAAAGTGAATTAAAAAAAATTATAAAAATATATATAAAATTTAAATTAATAACTAGATAAAAATGAATTTCAATTATTTGTTATTTTTTCCAAAAGTGAATTAAAAAAAATTATAAAAATATATATAAAATTTAAATTAATAACTAGATAAAAATGAAATTCAATATTTTTGATTTGATTACATTTTTGATTTAATTATATATATAAAGTTATATAATATTGTAATCTAACGAAAAAAAAAATTAATTTAAAAAATTAATATAGAAATAAAATTTTAATAATTAAATGGTATAAAGTGATTTTTTTGTAATATTTAATTTTTTTTAATTAAATTGATTTTAGATTAATTTAATGTTGATCGAAAAATGATGTGTTTATTCATTGATATGTTGTTATTTATGTACAACAATTTTTATGTTCTAATAGGGATTTTTATTCACAACTTTTCCATGAGATTTGAACTAATAATCTAAAAGACACTAAACCCTACACAAAACAATTGATATATGGTCCATGGATACCTTTTATGGGCAAGAAAACTTATCAACATATAATATGTTGATATTTTCATGGGCAACAAAGCTGCTAATGAACCACCATTGGGCAAAAAAGCTGCTAATGAACCACCATTCTGTAACATACATGGTTAACTTTGAAATATTTTATTTATGATTTACATTTTCCACATTAAAATGTTAATATATGCTTTTCATATTTGGAAGTAGAATACAAATATCCATACAATATAATCTCTATATACACACATTAAATTAGTTTTGTTATTAATATTTTTTAAATGTTCCATGTGTATTTGTTTATATATAATTAATTAATCAATTCATAATTTTTGTTATTAATAAATTTTGAAGTTTTAAAATTTTAGTTGATATAAAATTTTAAATATTTTATTTATTATTGACATTAATTTTTTATTATTAATATATTTTTGTGTTTGATTTTAGACTTTTGTAATTTACACTGGTTTTGATAATATTTTTTAGATTAATCACATTTCAAGTTGTTGATTATGATTTATCTTAAAAATATTATCAAAATATATATTTTTATTTTAAATATTATATGTTAATTGAATATAAAATAAATTACAATTCATATAATATCAATAATATTATTTTTACATGTCATAAAAAAAAGTTTTATAATAAAAATAATTTTGCTTTTACTTTTAATTTTTTATTTTTTATATACAAAATTAATATAAAATATAAATATTATTTAATTAATTTTAAATTCGTATAATATCAATAATATTTAAATTAATAATATTATCTTTTATATCTTCCGGAAAAAATATATCTTTCTTATAATAAAAAATAATTTTTCTATTACTTTTAATTATTTGATTTTTATACACAAAATTAATATAAAATATAAAATATAAATATTATTTAATTAATTTTAAATTCTATTTAATATCATCTCATATGGAAAAGTAAATTATTTTATTTATATATAAAAAATTAAAATAAAATAAAATATTATTTTACTAATTTTAAATTAATGCTATTCACCCATTCTGCACAGAACTTAAATTCTACTAAATACTTTCTGTATTTAGTGTCTGGTCTATTGAGTGACTATTTTTCAACTTTCAGATCTAATGATCCATCAGTGAACAACTAACCCTCAAATTCATAATTTTGACATTCTCGATTCCAGCTGAAAGTAATGCGAGAAATGGGGAATGTGAAAAATGCTGCAGTGGCTTTCATTGTGCTCTGGCCTTCCATTATCTTCTACATTGCGTTCCTCAATGTGGGCAATTCATCTTCCTCGGAAATATGGAAATGGTGTTCTGCTCATCCTATTTCTCTCCTAAATATATTGTTTTTCTTCAATGTGGATATCATATTCTGGATCATCAGCTTACTGCAGAAGAGCACTTGGGTATCTTCTCTTTATCTAGTTCTAATTCTATAGAAACTCTTTATTATTGCAGCTATGATACATAAATGATGTTAATGATAATACTTAATTCGTGATGTGTTCGCAGTTGATAGATTTGTACTGGACTGTATTGCCTGTGATGATGGCTTACTATTATGCTACTCATCCCTACTCTCAGACGAATATATGGAGATCGAGGGTTGTGATATTTTTGACATGTGTATGGAGCATTCGTCTCTCACACAGTTACTTTAGAAGGGAAGAATGGCAGTGGGGAGCCAGGGAGGACTGGAGATTCGCTGATCTGCGAAAGCGCTATGCCAAGCATTGGTGGTGGATGTCCTTTTTTGCTGTATATGTCTCTCAGCAGGTACAACACAATTTCTCTCTCTTTATTCGAATGTTTTATCTATGCTTATCTATTGTTTTTAATGTAATTTCACAATGCCTAGCCTCACTGTAAATAGGCCAGAGATCAGCAGATCAATTGTAACCCCCCCTTTCCATCCCAGACGTACAGACACAGACTAGAGGCTCCACTCCAGTACACTATAACCATGCCCAGGGAATGGTGTCAATCACAATTTAAGTCGCCTATGGAGCTCCTTGCAAAAGTATAGTACCCAAGATCGAGAAGAATAGCCCTAAATATGTCTAGCTGGTACGGGAATCAGGGCTAAAATTCACCATGGGCAAATCGGTGATTTATGCAGTACTACATATACCAAAAACTTTTCTGATTCAAAGTTGGCTTTGGAGTCTAGGTCTCTTTGTTGATGTCATAGCATCCTCCTCCATTCTGGCACTAACTTTGTTGAAAGATGCTTGTGTGCTCCTTGTGGGCCTTGATTTGTTGTCCTTGTGATGCCTTCTTATCTACAAGCTTACTGAAATCACAGTTCATATTCCTTTTTGAAAATTTAGTTCCGCATTAGTATGCCTGCTACTATGACAATACCTATCCAACATGTAGAATTTGTATTAATTTATCCTTCCTATACACGTATCTGATCCAGAGGGGTGGCATTTAAGACACCTTTTGCATGCTGAATAGTCTTTATGGAAATTGCGGCCAAAATTCACTGTAGGCACATGGGTGGTTTATGAAGTTCTACATACTCACTAGCTTTGCCAATTCGAAGCTGGCTTTGAGGTCTAGGCCCCTGTGTTGATTTCATAGCTTCCTCCCTCAGTCTGGTACTATGTGCTTTATGGGTCACTTTTGAGTGTTTTTGTTGTCTTTGTGATGCTCCTTAAATGCAAGCTTAGTAAAAGCACGGTTGCATAACGCTTTTCAAGGACTTAGTTCCACATTAGTATGACTACTATATGACAATACCTATGCAACATGCAGAATGTATTGAATTACCCTTCCCATATGTGTATTCAATCCAAAGGGGTGACATTTAAAACACCTTTTGTTTGTTGAGTAGGCATTTCCCTGCTGCTGCTACTACTAGCACAAACCCACTAATCCAGGTATAATACACATTTCTTGGTGGCAGAGCTCCAATATTTGATATGTCGGACTCTCAAGGAATGTATTTTTTAGCTTTGCAACCTTGAAGTGTATATCAAGCTCGGGGTGCCCATATGCAGTGCATCTAATGCACATTCTAGATTCAATGTACCATTACAAAGGCGCACACATGAAGAGTTGATGCATCATCCTAACCCATAGGACTGTAAAATGCACCTTGTTTCTCTGGGTGCAATGAAGTATGGTTTGTTGTGATTTTCTTGCTTTTTTCTTCCTTGATGCCCTCAGATGCACAGATATGATAAGAGTCTACATGTATTAGATGACTAACATAATGGCCATTGTCTAACAATTGCAGATCTTCCTCGTTGGGATTTGCCTTCCAATCTTTGAAGTGCATAACAGTCAACAACCTTGGAATGCTTGGGATTACTGTGCTACTTTGGTTTGCACAACAGGCATTGTGTTTGCTTACTTTGCAGATACTCAGCTCTATAGTTTTGTTTCCAAGAACAAGATGTTAAGGGATCTGGGTGTCCCAGCTGAACCCATTCTCGACAAGGGATTATGGGGCATTTCTCGGCATCCAAATTACTTTGGAGAGCAGCTCTGGTGGTGGGGATTGGTTATTTTTGCATGGAATGCTGGCAAAGGTTATACTTTTATAGGATCTGCTTTGAATTCATGTTGTCTGGCATATGTGACGGTGCTTGTGGAGAGAAAACTTGTTGGTAAGAAATACAGAGCAAAAGAGTATGAAGAATATCAGATGATGACCTCTGTGTGGATACCTTGGTTCAAGCTTAGACAAAACATTGGCAAGGATAAGAAGAAACATTGATTTCATCAAAACTGGGAGGTATCTACAGAGAGCTCTCAAAGAGGACTTTGTCCATAAGTTTTTTATTTGAGACTCACTGTCTAAAGTCTTATATATCTTCCGTTGGTTGGGCATCAGTGTATTAGGGTCCATTTAATCTTTAGTTTTGTTGGCATTCAATTTCAAATGAGGCAGGAAAGACAGACAAAGTCTAGGACAGGGAATTCGATCTATATGAACAAGAGCTCAAAGAGTAAGTTATCTGTAATTTCAAAGTGCTTCTCCCCCGGGTTGGGCAGATTGCTTTGGTGCCCTTCTCATTTTATTTGATCTGTTTCTTGGCCCCTGAAATCAGTCTTATCCAACAATCCTCACTTCCCACAGAAATCGGTTTCATAAAACTTTAAAATGTTGGTCTTCCAGGAAAGCTATTTCTGTAATTGGTGTCTGTCTTTCCTTCAAGGAAATCATACCAGTTAAATTTCCCTTTCTCTTGCATATACCCATGTGGATTTAGTTCTTTAAAACAAGTTGAAGAAGATAGCTGGTGACAGTCTCAAAGATAGCAGACTATGATTATCAGGCTCTTATTGGTCATTGGCCAGAACTTACTAGTATGTGATAACAATAGGATTCTTATTTCTACTTCCATGATAGCAATAGGTCTGGTATATCATAGAACTTTTGGCCTCTTGGGTTCAAGCTATTTCAATTTCTGCTCCTGGTCAAAACACACCTGCAGTTATAAGTTTATAACCATGTTTTTTACTAGCGGGCTTGTATTGGTTAAATCGTTAAGACAATTGAGGACGTACTCTTTATTTTCAGCTTTTCACATGATGAAGTGTAGTGACTAACAAGTGATGCAGACTTTCGGACTTCATGAAATTGGAAGCTAGTATTGTGTGTAATGTTTGTCATGAGAAAATAACTTGAAGGTAATCTTTTTGGAAATTGACCTATATAGGTAAATTATTAGTTTTTTTCTTAGATCTACGTGGTGCATAAAATAATCATTCAACACCTTAAAAAAAGAAAATAACCTTGTTGAAATAGGTGTTTGGCTTTCACCCTATTGTAGAATTTCCTTGAAATTCTGGAACTGCTTGATGAACCAACTGAAACTAGGTTTGATTCATCAAGACCCAGAATTTCTCTACTTTAAATTTACAGTGGAATAGAAACAGAATTAAAAACACAGTCACACGATAACAATAACACTATTTTCTAGGGAACGCAACTGGGAAAACCCTCTGCTAGCTGTAGAATTTTATTGACAGAAAATAGAGCAATTGATCTCTTTACAAGGCAAACTGTTTCAATAGAAAACAAGGCTGTTCTCTCTGCTAATACTTAGCTCGAAACCTCCCTGCAAGAACTCGACCCAGCCCACTATTTCCTTGCGTAGCCTCTGCTCTTATCTCGCTGGAAATCTCCTATTTCTTAGCGCTGGACAGGCCCCTATTATTTCGGAATTAACTCTTAAATCTTAGCGCACTTCTGCAAGGAAAATTATCTTTGTCAAACTGCATATAGGCTTCTCCTTAGACGCTCTTCGTAGCAACCAGCTCTCATGCAAACTTGTGCTCACAATTATGATACAATGATGTGCCTCGTCCTCCTTATAAGCTTTTCGACTCATGCTAAATCTGGCAAGTTAATTTTTAGAACTCGGACTTGTGATTGATCCTTTAACTGAGTTGAATTGACTCTTCTAACTCATCCTAGCCTCAATTAGACACCAAGATTCTCACTCGTCTTTTTCCAAATATAAACTCGCACTTGGAGACAAACAAAACTGAGCCTCCAAATTCTGCTCATGAGTTAATTGCTCCATGACTTGTCCTCGAACTCATTCATGCTAAAGAAGGATTGAGCGAGGTCTTTCTTGACTAAGGCACAAGTCAAGAAGACCTTTCTCGCTACTATTTTCAACACTCCCTCTTAGCGAGCAAGCGATTCTGTACAACTCCCGACTTATCTCTGAAATGGACAAAACTGCATCTTGCCAATGCCTTGGTCAAGATATCTGTTGTCCGCTCCTCTGTTGGAATGTACGGTAGCTTCACTATCTCTTTATGAACACAATCTTTGAGATGATGATACCTAATATTGATCTACTTTGAGGGATCATGAAACATTGGGTTCCCAGAGAGCTTGATGCAACTCTGATTATCACAGTGTATCACAATAGGCTCCATCCTCTTGATTTGGGGTAGCATCGGATGTGCTCTAAGCCTCAAATTTTGCAGGGAGGCTTGGGCACAGGTATTCCAAAGAACTCAAAAAGCGTTTTGGGAAATTCCACCCAAAAGTGATTTTATTAAAATAATTAATATTTTTAATGGGGTTCCTAAGTCTAAACTTAGGAAAATTAAAATATTAATGGGTATTAATTTAATCAGGGGTGAAACTTCTAGAAAAAGCCACGAATCAAGCCAAAACGATTTGAGCCTTTGATTATGTTTTAATCTAGGCCGTTGGTTGTCCAACAGGAAGATATAAAAAGGGCCCTGAGGGTCATTTGGAAAATACACAGAGAGATTGAGAAAATCGATTTTTTGAAGTGAGAAGTTCTCAGGGGGAAGATCGATAGAGGAGATCTTGCAGCAGAGGGGCAGTGAGAATCCAGAAGAAGGAATTTCCATAGAGTACTAGGTAAAGGGAGAGAAAGACGTCCAGAGGAAGGTTGATATTGACCCACGCAGATGCAGCGCAGTCCTTGAGGTGAAGTCGAGTTTCTTGTTGAGGGAAGTCGAAATTCAGTTGCCGGAGGCTAGGGTGTGAGTCTGGGAGGTAGGGAAGGTCGATTTCTTAGCCAATAGAGGATCTAGAGGAGAGGCAGTGTAATACCTAGAAGGGGTGATGCAGAAACTGGCCAGAGTGACGTAGTCCCGCACAAAGGCCACGCAGAGGGTGATGCAGAGCTTCTAGAGCAGCAGGATCAGTCACTGATTCTCCAGTGACAGGGTGAGATCATTTCACTAGTCTTTTGTTCAGTATTCTCTCTATATCGGATTGCTAGTTGAACATCCTAGAATTGTACTTAGATTTTCTCTTGCATAATAATAAAACCCTCAGAGTTGCTGCACCAGTTTCCCCACATTGGGTTTTGCCAGGGACGTTTGTCCAAAAATAATGATGTCCTATGTGTTTCTATTTCTTGTTCAATTTCTATGTTTCAAAATCATATTTAATTTGGTGTAGGCTGCTTCAGTAATTTGCTTCGATATTTCATGAAGAAATTTGAAATAAGTTTGTAACATAATTTACAAACTAGGAGAAGTAGATTCAGCTGGTTGCAGTAGGATTCCTAAGATTGTTAAATCTAGGAATTTTCACACATCCTCTGTCTGAAAAGTCCCACAAGCAACTTCCTTATCCAAATACACTTGCACGCTGCCAAACTGGTAGTCATGTACTTCACCTCTACTGAATTGAGTGCAACTGATCTCTGCTTCCTGCTGTACCAAGAAACAACTGTTGACCCAATGCTGAAGACGCCACCTGAAGTACTCTTTCGATCTGTGGAGCACCCTGCCCAATTTGCATCTGTGAAGCCCTCAAGCCTCACTCCATCAACCTGTTTGTACCACAATCCATAATCTGTTATGCCTCCGAGATACCTCAAAACATGTTTCGCAGCAACCCAGTGAACTCTGGTCGGTTCCATCATGAACTGACTCAGTTGGTTGATTGCAAAACAAATATGAAGTTGTGTGTTGAACAAGTACATCAACAACTTGATGAGCTGCCTGTGTATTGTAGCATCTACTCGCTCTGCTCTACTAGCATCCACCTTCCTCTAGTTTGTGACTAGAGACTGGCCATGGGTCTGCGATCCTTCATATGAAATCTCTGGAGAATCTTTGTAGTGTACTCACCCTACTAAACCTCCAATCCAAGGAAATAGTGCATAAGCCCCACATCCTTTATCTCAAACTCCCTTGCAAGGTCCTTCTTGCAATCCCTGATCAAGTTGTTTGTTCCAATCAATATAAGGTTGTCAACATAGAGCACTAGAATGAGCAAAAGTCCTCCAACCATGATGTAGTATATGTTGGCATCCGCCTCACTCTTAGTGAAGCCCAATCCTCGAAGGTAGCTGTCATTACGAGTGTACCATGCTCTTAGAGCCTGCTTGAGTCCATAAAGAGCTCTCTTCAGCCTGCACACGTGTGTCTTTGCTGAACTGCTCAAACCCCTCTCACTGCTCCATATAATTCTCCTCCTCAACCACTTTGTTGAGGAATGCTGTCTTCATGTCCATTTAGTGGATCTTCCACGCCATTTGTGCTGCAAGTTCCAAAATAGTCCTGATGGATGAATACCATGCTACTGGGGCAAAGGTCTCATCATAGTCTATGCCCTCAATTTGTGAGAAGCTCTTGGCCACAAACCTAGCCTTGTACTTCTACACACTCCCATCTGTTCCATGCTTCACCTTGTACACAATACACCCAACGTAAGCCAACTACTGCTTTGCCCTCAGGTCGTGACACAATTTTCCCAGACATTGTTCTCAATGATAGAGGAATATTCCTCCACCATGGCATCCTACCAAACTTGTTGAGAAGCTGCCTCCTTATAACTAGAAGGCTGAGTGTCCACCAACCCTGTCATCAGTGCCATATATCTTGTGTACCTCTGTGGTTGCTTGTACTGCTTGAACATGGTGCTAGGAGTTTCAACTTGCTCCTGGGCCTCCTGAATCAACTTCTCGGCCCATTTGGCTTTCTTCCTCCTTGTGCTAGGAGTCTCTAATTGAGTAGTTGTTTTCTCTCGTCCTGGTCTCTTCTCCTCATCATCCTACTCTGCATCCTGCTGTGTGGACCTCTTGCCACTTGGCTGAGACTCAATCTGTGATCTTGGCTGAGGCTCCTCCTTGGGAGCGAGTAGCTCCTCCATCTCAGGTACTCCAACCTGCTCTCGCTCTAAGGACTCCCTTAGAGCTCTGGACTCCTCAAACCTCACATCCCGCCTGAGAACTGTCTTCTTGAGTCCTGGTAGATACACCTTGTATGCCTAAGTTGTCTCACTGTATCCCACGAAAATACCCTTTTTTGCTGTGGGCTCCAACTTCTTCCTGCTATCTTTGGACACATGGCAATAAACTTTTGTGCCAAAGATACAAAAGTGTGAAACATTAGGCTTCTTGCTTGTGAAAGCCTCCTTCAATGTAACTCGTCCAAGAACCCTGTGTGGACTCCTGTTCTGCAGAAATACTGCAGTGTTGCATGCCTCTGTGCACAAGAACATGGGCAATGCCTGCAACATGGCCTTGGCCACTCCAACAATACTGCGGTTCTTCCTCTCAGCCACCCCATTCTGCTGAGGGTTATGGGGTGTTATCAACTCTCTCCTAATGCCCTCCTTTGCACACAACTCCTTGAAGGCATTGGAGACATATTCTCCACCATTATCACTCCTCACTGCCTCGATCTTCTTCTTGGTATGATTTTCTACGAAAGCATTAAACTCCATGAACTTGGTTAACATCTCAACTTTCTTTTTCATAAAAAATATCCAAGTTTTATGAGAATAATCATCAATGAAGGTAACATAATACTTGTGTCTCATAAGAGATGGAGAAGAGAAGGGCTCGCATACATCTGAATGCACCAGCTCCAAAATCCCTTTGGCTCTGCTGTCTCAGCCCTGAAAAGAAGTCTTGGCATACTTGCCAAGTGTGCACCCCTTGCACACATCATGCTGGTAATCCTGTGGCTATCTGCTGAAGAATCTTCAGTGCCCCATGATGCAAGTGTCCCATGTGCCTATGCCAAAGTTCTCCAATATCTCTACTCTACTCACCACCTGCCTTGCTTGCTGCTCAAGGCTGCACATGTCTCAACCTACAACTTGTAAAGGTTCTTCACCCTCACACCTATTTGCTTCATTGTTCTAGAAGCTAAGTGCTTGAGGTACGCCTTACCTCTGCTGAAGATGACATCATATCCCTTGTCCTCAAGGGTAACTACTGAAGCAAGGTTCTTCTTCAGTTCTGGAACATAGAAGACAACTCTGAGATGGAGAGAGCTTCCAGACTTCCTCTCAAAGCTGATAATACCAATTCCCTTGGTCGCATACTTTCCATTATCTCCTAGCTCAATATGAAGCCTACATCTCGTCCTCCAACTAGCGGAAATACTCCCTATTCCCGATCATGTGGAAGGAGGCTTTAGAATCAATATACCTCGTGTTGCTCCTCATTGAGCTTACCATCCAACCTATCAATGAGAAATCTTTCTCGAATTGAGAAGCAAACCCATCTACCTCAGCTGATGCAGCCGCATAATTCTTACTGGACCTCTTATTCCGATTAGGACACTTAGTAGCATAGTGCCCAAACTCATGGCAATGGAAGCACTTGATCTTACTTAGATCCTTCTTCTTCTTCTCACACTTTTGACTAGATTCGGCCTTCCCTTTGCCTTTCTTGCCCTTGCCCTTGCCTGCAAGAGAAAAATTCTCCTTGTCCTCGGTCTTTGTTGATCTACCATCTCAAGTTCCTCTTCGGATCTATCTTGAATGTTGTCAGTTCATAACCTTTCCCAACTGGGAAAATTCTCTACCACTGACAACATCCTGGAAACCATACCAAGACTTGTGAAGTCCTAGTAAAGCAAAACTCACAAGGTCCTACTCAGGTATAGTGACACCCACACCACCTAGCTCATCTCGAATCTGAGTGAACTTCGTAAGATATGTGATGATGGGTTCTTCTTGTCTCATTCAGATACTTCTTAGCTTGTCCTTAAGGGCAAGCTCCCTGGCATCACTGATACTATGATATAGATCCAAAATAGCTTTGAACATCTCAAACGCTGTCTTCTTCTCATGGATATGAGGAACTATATGATCTTTGACCCCTTTTAGAAGGCCTTGATATCATTCTTAGTATGTTGGGTCAACTGTTGGGGATATTGTGGTGGCGGTATAGCATTCTTCACAAAATCTTCCACCTCATTATCCTCCAATACTATCGGATCCTCCCTTTCCAAGAGACGAAGTTAGAGGGCTCCCTCTAAATAGTGGTCTGATCTCAATCCTTGAAATGCCATCTTGCTTACCTAGAGAGTTCTCATTCACAAATCTGATCTATTCTTCACAATCTGATAACTATGTGCTGGTCTTTATGTTGTTCTTTGTTCCGATACCATGTAGAATTTACTTGAAATTTTGGAACTGCTTGATGAGCTAACTGAAACTAGGTTCAATTCACCAAGACCCGAAATTTCTCTACTTGAAATTTGTAGTGGAATAGAAACAAAATTAAAAACACAGTCACACAATAACAATAACACAATATTTTCTAGGGAACCCAACTGGGAAAACCCTTTGCTAGTTGTAGAATTTTATTGAGAAAATAAAGCAATTGATCTCTTTATAGAGCAAATTGTTTCAACAGAAAAGAAGGTTGTTCTCTCTGCTAATACTTAGCTTGAAACCTCCCTGCAAGAACTCGACCCAACCCACTATTTCCTTGCACAACCTCTGCTCTCATCTTGCTAGAAATCTCCTATTTCCTAGTGCTGAATAATTCCCTATTATTTAGGAATTAACTCCTAAATTTTAGTGCACTTCTGCAAGGAAAATGATCTCTGTAGAAATGTGTATAGGCTTCTCCTTATGCGCTCTTCCTAGCAACCAACTCTCACACAAACTCATGCTCACAATTATGATACAATGATGTGCCTTCATTCGCCTTATAAGCTTTTCGACTCATGCTAAGTCTGGCAAGCTAATTCTTAGAACTCGAGCTTGTGATTGATCTGTTAATTGAGTCGATCTAGCTCTTCTAACTCGTCCTAGCCTAAATTAGACACTGAGACTCTTACTAGTCCTTTTCCAAATACAAACTCGAACTCGGAGGCAAACAAAACTAAGCCTCCAATTTCTACACATGAGTTAACTGCTCCATTAACCGTCCTCGAACTCGTGCATGCTAAAGAAGCACTGAGCAATGCCTTTCTTGACTAACGCACAAGTCAAGAAGACCTTTCTCTCTTACTCCTAGGTATAACTGCCATCAAATGAAGGAGAGTCATCTATTATTAAGGTACATTAACCATTTTTGTAATAAAATGCATTCATTTAATGTTTAAAGGTATTATAGTATGGAACCATAGGTTGATTTAGAATCTGGAAGATAGACCACTTTTGGTTGTGTTCTTGTTCCCTTGCTTCACCTTGGCAGTTATCATTTGCCCCTAGTATAGTGTAACTTTCCTTGAGGCCTTTCTTTCCCCTTCTAGGAGGGACACAAATAGGAGGCACTGATTGATGTTGCATGTCCATGATAACCCATACTTAACATTTTATATCTTTCCTTATATCCATGTCCCATCTTTCCTCATCCTTGAGTAGGGACACTGAAACTTTTCCCTAAGAGGTTGATGTAGTTGAAAGAAAAGAAAGAGCACAACCCGTGATGATAAAATGCAAAAATTGGTTGAGATATAATAAACTATTTGGATAAAATCATAGCTTGAGCTCTACTCCCATCATTAGTAGTCACCTAAGTCACCTGACACGGGAACACGGGACACGCAGGACACAAAATTTGGAGTGTCCGACATGGGCACGTTGACCCCCCAGAACATGACACGTAGTACACAATATATATATATATATATATTAAAAATTAATACTAAATAGATATTTCTTATACAAATTCTCCTTCATGATACAAATTTAGACATAGATCTAGATTTCTAGATTGTAAATTTAAAATTTGTAAGTTTTACAAAGTAACATTATGCATACAAATACAATTGTGACATATTCATCAATGATCCAATAAGAGAAGGTCAAGAAACAACAGTTTTCTCATTAAGTCATCAAAATCAAAATGTGTTACATAGGTAGTAGCAATGCCAATGACAAATAGAAATAGCAAATACAAAACAACTACAAGGTATTAGGTAGCTCATGACTCACGAGTCATCAATCATCATCATCAAAATCAACATCACTGTCACGGTCACCACTGCTCTCCTCTGCTGCATCCTCCTCCTTTATATCCAATGTCATCTCTGCATCTGCTGGTGTGGAGGATGACCCCTCAGGAGTATCACCATCATCAAAAGTGACAGGCTCTAGCACTGGGTCATTAAGATCCAAGTTGGCCAATGCCAACTCAACACTATTATCCAAACCCATATCATCAAGAAAGACATCCCACAACTTTGTCTTTCCCTTCAACCACTCATCCTTGTGCCTATAAGTAAGACGAAGGTTGGTGTGCACATACACCATTGTTACTGCCCTCAACTATTCAAGCCTGCTCTTCTTGACACTATACAAATACCCTTATGTGCTCCAATTCCTCTCGCAACAAGAGGATGAAGTCACCTGAGAGAGGAGCCTCATGGCTTAACCACTGTAGAGGAGGGCATGTTGCCACATGAGTTGCACACCAAGAATAGGGCTTCATAGCCCCCCTGTCTGTAATCACATTATAGTCTGCAAATTGCCTAGTGCCAGTGGAAAACTCTGCAAAGGCATCCTCCACCTCATCAAGGGATGCTCTATCCTGAAAATCCTGCCTCAATGCATCTTTCCTCCCCTGTCAAATTTCACCATCCATGTGAGGAGGGAATTTGCGGGAAGGTCCACCATTCAAGCACTCATGGCTATAGTATTTTGGGTTCAATGAGTGAGCCAAAAAATGCAAAGGTGTGCAATTCTTGTCTCATCTGCTGACAAGAATCTCCTGTATGGTGGTGGAGAAGGCCTCTGATGATGTCTCATACTCAACGCGCTCACTCTGTAAAATAATGGTCCTCACAGACTCAATCATGGAATCCCCATTCCTCGTAAACCTCTCCTAGGATGGGTTGGTCTATATCTGCAAATCATAGCAAAGAAATGATATGGTTCATGATCTTAATAGTGAGATCTACCCACCAAGCATCATCTAACACTGTGTCCTTGATTCTTTTTGAGGCTACTTTATCTGCCTTTCTCCAAAAAGACCAAAACTCTGAAATAACCATGGCCCTAAGAGTGGTCTTGACCTCCCTCAACCTCTTCAACATGATGAATGAAGAGGAAAACTGTGTATCTGCAATATTCAACAATGATAGATTGGTGTACTCCTTAAAGATTGTGAGAGCATTTGTATGATTTTGTACAAAGTTGTGGATATGTCATGCATCCTCAATAATACTTCCAATCCAAGGCACATAAGAAGCAATAGATTTAAATGTTAAATTCAAGGAATGGACAATGCAAGGTGTCCAAAATACTTGTGGATATTTAGCTTCCACAATCATGCCGACAACTTTGCAAACATGTGCATTGTCTGTAATGATTTGCACACAAGAATCAACGCCTACATGTTCAATAACTTTAATGAACAACTCACCAATATATTGTGCATCCTTGTATTGCCCAAGGGCATTCACTGATTTCAAGAAAACTTGTCCATTCAAGGAAGACACCATGAAGTTGATGAGTGGGTGGTGTGTTGGATCTATCCATTCATCAGAAACAATACTGACCCTAGATGTTGGCGATGCTGATTTAATAGGCTCAAACATTTTGTCCACCTCTTTCTTTTCCTTAGTCAACAATGTGGTTCTAAGCTTCTCTGGCCTAGGAGGCACATACCTTGATGGAGACCCTTGACTTAATGCTCGACACATCTCAAGAAATAAAGGCGAGCTTGCAACATTAAAGGATATGAAGTTCTAATAGAAAAAAAATGCAATGGTGAGATCAAGCTCTTCCCATCTCTCTTTCTGGAAAATCTTGTCCATCAGACCAAGTGTCATTGCGTTTCTTTTTGTTGTTTGACCCACACCCCCACCAAAACTCTCAAATGGAAATTTGTCGATGCTTTTCCTCAAGAATGGAAGGGGATCATTGTTCTTTTTTTTTGGAAGGGGATCATTGTTCTTGTTTTTTTTAGATGATGCAGCCACCTTTGCCACACCAACATTGGCCTCTTTTTCCATTTCTTTCCTCTTAGCTAAAGACATCTGTGTACATGCTCCAATTCCACAACTTGGTAAAACCAAGAAATGAGTTTTCACACGGTAATAAGTGTTCTTGAAATGTGTTAGGCCCCTATAATACTAGTGATTCCCTCATTACTAATGTCATTGTATGCCTTATTGTTATTATTGTGCCCCTATTGCCCCCATATTGTTATTAGCATGCCCCATAGAAACCCACTATTGTTATTTTTGTGCCCTTATGTTATTACTGTTATGTTGGCTTGATTACATTGTGACTCCTTTGACTCCTATATATAGAAGGGTGGTTTAGTCATTTGTATCATCCAAGAATTGTTCATTTGTGTAATGTAAAGGAGGTTGCCCCCTCAAAGAGGCTGAATTCTAAGGCATTGATCTATCTTTTCTATCTTTTTGTGAGCTGCATTTCTAACATTTGGTATCAGATGTAATATTCCTAATTAGCCATGGCTAATTGGAATATTCGATTTTGCTCAATTTTGCCTTCTATAGCTATTTATAAATAAAAGGGTGAGGAGAGGGGGACATACTCACTTCATGAATAAAGACACTCCCTAGTAGCACAACGTTGTAACTTAAAAGGTGAGCCAAGGGGGGCCAAAGAACCACGTAGGGGAGGGGCCCACGTAGACACTTGGAGTGACTGCGCAGATGATGAGAAACACGTGGCAAGAGGAAAGCTACGTTGGAGGAGGTGAGCCTTGGGATTGAGAGAGGCCAACGCTATAAAGGAGAGAGGAGCCTTCTTATTTTGGCATTCGATCACGTGCATTTGAGCTAGTCACTTCGACTTAGAGCACACTGGCTATTTAGCTAGTCTACAACACTATTTAGTGCATTGAGTGTCTCCGTTCGGAAATCTCACCCTTAGCCCCGGGGGACTTCGAGTGCCTGCTCGGGCAAGGTATTTCCATCAATATTTTTGTAGTAGTTTCATCAACATTTTGGCAGGAGGATTGAGCATCTTGGATGACTGCGCAGTCTTGAGAGGGATGACGCAGTTCTTTCTGGAAGGAGTTCTGGATTGAGGTTTTGCAGGGGGATTTGTGCTGGGAGGTTGAGCAAGGGATCAGCCCTTGCATATTGGAGGATTTTGGCTGAGTTTCAGGCAGAGTTGTGGTGGGTTCATTTCAGCAGCAACGCAGAGCCTTGAGGGATTGCGTGGGTCCTCAAGGGGGTGATTTTCGGGGGTCGGCCATTTCAGAAAAGCTTTTTGGGTTTTTCTGGGTTTTCTGAGTAGAATCCGATTCCAGAGTTTCAGCATTTTCTGAGGAGGGGAACAACCCCAAATCCTCATTTGATTTCTAGCAGCAGCAACAACACGACAGTTCTCCAGCAGCTTGGACGCAGTTCAGAGAGGGGCCATTCCTTTGCTATTTTGAGTGTATTTCTTCACTTGCCTTGTGCAAGTCGAGGTGCCATCTTTTTGATCACCTCCTATACTCATTCTATTACTCAGTATAATAAAATGGCTTAGCATTTCTCTCTGCATTTCTTGAGTATCTGCTTATGGTTATATTGTTATATGTTGCACCATTGTTATTTTTATCTCTTTGAGCTTCCCGGCTACTATACCACTTGTGTGTTTTCTCCTATACTCTTAGACAGAGTCTGGAAAGGGCCAGGTAGCCTCCAGATCTCGTCCTCTTTTCAGAGGCGACATATCTGGTAAATGCCCTCCCAGTCCATCTCTGGTTGGAGTTTGCTTGTGTTTGAGGAATATTCTTGATAAGGGATATTACATCAGAGCTTTGGATTCTAAGGTTTCACTGCTCCAAATAGGCCATTGTGGTATTTTCGCTATAACTTTTTTTTTTTGCGACCTTTCAGAAGCTAAAAAAAAACCCATTTGGGCCGAAATTGTTCTGAACTTCGGGTCTGAATTTCAGAGCTTGTCGCGCTATATTTGCGGAGATATGATTTGAGGAAGTTGGCGTTTTTGCAGACTCCCGAATTACATTCCAAACAGTTGACCTGGGGAAAATCGTCATAACTTTTGTTTTGAGCATCAAATTAAAATTTCGTAAGAAGTTTCAGAAAGAGGACGGCCTGTAGTTTTCTGTATATCAGTTTCAGGTACTAAGGTCGAAACAGTGACACGTGGCACATCGTACAAGTTCGCTCTACTGAACTATTCTATAATCAGGTCACCGTGGGAGATTTGGCATAACTCTTCCTTGGAGAATCCAATCTTGATAAGACTTGCGGGGTCAGAAAGAGGACTCAAAGCGCTACTGGAAGACGAGATTTCAGATATTCAAGATCCGCAGTTACAGAGATACAATAGATTCAATATTGAGCTTTTACAAAGTGAAAAAAAGGTGTGTGGTTTTTTTGAATTTTGCATAAGATTGTTTTGAAAAATTAGTTTGAAGGAATTCAAAGGGAATAGTGAAGAATTATTAGCATTAATTGATGGCCCGAAGAAAGAAAATGGAAACACCTAGTAAGCAACCTGAAAGCTCTAGCATGATTCGTGAAGAAGAGGAAGAAATGCAACATGATATATCAAAATTTCAAGACCAAGTACAACAAATTCCACTCTCACTAAAGGTAAATGAAGCCAAGATGAATGGCGTGGAAGCTAATATGAATGGAATGCAAGCTAAGATGGATGGTTTAAAGAAAGGCATAGAAGCTAAGATGAATGGCATGGACGTTAAGATGGAAGAATTGAAGATAAATTTGAATAAGTTGCTACAAGAAATGGTCACTAATAGTGAAAGGGTAGTAAAGGAAACTAATGATAAGAACAAACGAAATGTTAATCATGATTTCATAGACTCTAATGTTGGATTGAAGACCCACCATGTTCCAAAAATCGATATGAAGAAGTTTGATAGCAATGATCCCAGAACATGGATACTACAGATGGAGCAATTTTTCAATCTTCATAATGTGCAAAACACACAAAAGGTACGTATTGCAACTTTATATTTGGAACCAAATCAGTTTGTATGGTATCGATGGCTTTGCTTTCATAAACAAATTGTCACTTGGGCAATTTTTACAGAAGAAATGATAGCACATTATGAGGATACAAAGAGCAACACCTTTTTTTAGCCAATTGATAAATCTCAAACAAAAAGGTTCAATGATGGAGCACATTGAGGAATTCCAAAACTTGAACATAAGGGTAAAAGATATTCCAGAGGAGCATAGGATTGATGTGTTCATCGAGACTTTAAAGGATAATATCGAACATGAGGTTCGCCTTTGGGAATCTGAGTCATTGGAGAAGGCATTCAGGGTAGCAAGAAAAATGGAAAGCAAAATTATGGCAACAAGGAAGCCTACCACTCACAACTATAAAGATGGAAGTGTTGCTGCCCCTAGCCTTCCACAACCTACAAGGTTGACACCACGACAATTGGAAGAAAAAAGAACAAAAGGGCTTTGTTACAGTTGTGATAGCAAATACACTAAAGGTCATAAGTGTGCTGAGAAGAAATTATTCTACATAGGTTGTGAAGAGGAGAAAGAAAAGGAACAAGAAATGTCAAAAGAAGAGGATATACTCCAAGAACAAACCCTAGATAAAGAAGAAATGAATCCGATCATATCTTGTAATGCATTGGCTGGAATCACCAATCCTCAAACTATCAAGATAGAAGGACATATCAAGAAGAAAAAAGTAATAGTGTTGATTGATTCGGGAAGTACCCATAATTTTATTCATTGTAAGATAGCAAAGGAATTGAATTGCTTTCTGTATCCAGCACCAGAGTGTCAAGTGATGGTTGCAAGTGGAGGAACCATAAATTGCTCTGGAAAGTGCCATAATATCAAGCTATCCATGGGAGAATATGTATTGAATAGCCCAATTCTTTCCATTCCAATGGGTGGTGTTGATGTTGTACTAGGAGTCCAATGGCTACAATCCTTGGGTACAATAGCTTTTAATTTTCAAGAACTTTTCTTGAAATTTTGTGCGAAAGGAAATCAAGGGGTATGGCAAGGAAATCGAGAAAGATAAGCAGCTCTAATGATATGACAAAGCTTCTAAAGAAGGAACAACTAGGTGTAATTGCACAATCATGTTCGCTAGAGGTTCTCACATCGAAATCATCTATTTATCCAGATATCCAAAAAGTCTTGGACAATCATTTCAAGGTATTTGAGACTCCCAAAGGTCTCCCACCTATTCGTGATCATGATCATGCTATTCATTTGATTCCAGGAAATGTTCCTCCAAACATCAGACCATACAGATATCGATATGCTCAAAAGAGTGAAATTGAACGTATGGTTGCAGAAATGATAGAGGCTGGTATAATTCAACTTAGTCAAAGTTCTTTCTCTGCTCCAGTAGTATTGGTGCACAAGAAGGATGGATCATGGCATATGTGTCCGGATTGTAGGGAGCTCAACAAGCTCACTATTAAAGATAAACTTCCCATTGCTGTCATTGATGAATTATTGGATGAATTGTATGGATCAATTTACTTCACCAAGTTGGATTTTCGTTCAGGATATCATCAAATCAAAATGAAGACTGAAGACATTCCGAAAACAGCATTTAGAACTCATGAGGGTCATTATGAATTTTTGGTCATGCCTTTTGGCCTTACCATTGCACCTTCTACATTTCAAAGTTTGATGAATTCCATTTTCAAACCCTTCCTTAGAAAATTTGTGTTAGTATTTTTTGATAATATACTAATCTACAACAAGTCTTGGAAGGATCATGTTGAACATGTTGACAGGGTGCTCAAACTATTGAAGGAGAAACAATTATATGCAAAAAGCTCCAAATGTTTCTTTGGAGTACAAGAGGTGGAATATCTGGGTCATATTGTATCTCATGAAAGTGTTAAGGTAGACCCTAGCAAAATTAAAGCCATTAAGGAATGGAAAATCCCCACATCCATAAAGCATTTGCGAGGATTTCTTGGGTTCACAGGATATTATTGCAAGTTTGTTAAGAATTATGGGAGAATAGCAGCACCTCTAACAACATTATTGAAGAAAGATGCATTTTCATGGACTCCAGAAGCAACAAAGGCCTTCAAACATCTTAAAGAGGCAATGTGCCAAGCATCGGTCTTAGCTACGCCGGACTTCACAAAAACCTTTATTGTGGAATGTGATGCTTCAGGAAATGGAATTGGTGCCATACTAATGCAAGATGAAAGACCCATTGCTTTCGAAAGTCGTCTAATCAAAGGAAAGTATTTACACAAAGCTATTTATGAGAAGGAAATGTTGGCAATACTACATGCACTTAAGAAATGGCGACCCTACCTAATGGGAAGACACTTCAAGGTAAAACAGATCATGATAGTCTTAAATACTTTTTAGAACAAAGATTATCCTCTGAAGAGCAACAAAAATGGGTCACAAAGATGTTGGGTTATGACTTTGAAATCATCTACAAAAAAGGGAAGCAAAATGTTGTGGCAGATGCACTCTCAAGAAAGGATGAGGATGTGGAAGCATTGTTGTGCGCCATTTCTATTATCCAACCAGATTGGATAAACGAAGCAAGGGAGGAATGGAAGAATGACGAAGAAGTGTGGGCACTCATTCGAAAGTTACAACAAGATCCCAGTACATATGATACATTTAGCTGGAAAAATGATTCGTTATGGTACAAAGATCGCTTATACCTATGTAAGAATTTCCAAATCAAACAAAAGATTCTTATGGAATTGCACACTTCTCCCTTAGGAGGGCACTCAGGATTTTTAAAAACTTACAACAGGTTTAAGAAGGAATTTTTTTGGGATGGCCTTAAATCGGATATTCAAAAGTTTGTGGATGAATGTTTGATTTGCCAACAAAATAAAGTTGAAACAATTAAGACCCCAGGTCTATTACAACCTTTATCCATTCCAAGCCAACGTTGGGAGGAAGTTTCAATGGATTTTATCACAGGTTTACCCATGTCCGAAGGAAAGAGTGTCATCATGGTGGTAGTTGACAGACTTACCAAGTATGCACACTTTTGTGCATTATCACATCCATTTAAACCCAATACAGTTTCTGCTGCATTTTTGGAAACAATTCAAAAGCTACATGGAAACCCAAAGATTACTGTAAGCGACAAAGATCCCATTTTCACTGGAAATTTTTGGACAAAATCATTTTCTTGTCTCGGTACTCAGTTAGCTCATAGCTCATCTTATCATCCTCAATCTGATGGGCAAACTGAGATAGTAAACAAATGTTTGGAAGGATATCTTCGTTACTTTGTATCTGATAAACAAACACAATCGGTCAAATGGTTACCTCAGCTGAATGGTGGTATAACACTTCCTTCCATACTGCAGCAAAAATGACCCCATTTA
Organism: Pinus tabuliformis; assembly: GCA_031772625.1. Classification (NCBI taxonomy): domain Eukaryota; kingdom Viridiplantae; phylum Streptophyta; class Pinopsida; order Pinales; family Pinaceae; genus Pinus; species Pinus tabuliformis. Next base: position 59,156,708 of record CM062805.1, read on the forward strand.
TGGCACTTTATGGATATCATCCACCATCCATCACATCATATTTAAGAGAAAATTCAAAGGTTCAAGCAGTGGAACATCACATCGAGCATCAACAACAAGTTCCGCAACTCTTAAAGGATTACCTCACATTTGTGCAAAATAGAATGAAACAACAGACAGATCAACATCGCAACGAAAGAAGTTTTGATGTAGGTGACTAGGTATTCCTACGGCTACAACCATATAAACAAATGTCCCTCAAGCAAGCTAAGAAGGATAATAAATTATCACCAAAGTATTATGGTCCGTACAATGTGTTGCAAAAGATTGGTACTATGGAATCCAAATTAGAGCTTCTTGCAGCTTCCCGAGTGCACCCAGTTTTCCATGTTTCATGTTTAAAGAAGGTTATAGGTGACAAGCTCCTAGTTCAAACAATATTGCCAGAACTTGACGAGGAAGGCAAAATAATATTGGAACCGGAAGCAGTCACAAAAAAGAACTCGATAGCTACGAAATCGATCGATTTCGGAGTATCTCATCAAGTGGAAGAACTTATCTGCTGAAGATTCCACATGGGAGGATAAGAATTTTATACAGAAGCATCCAGAACTACTCAAGCGTTGAGAACAACGCTTTTCGGAAGGAGAGCGGTATGTTAGGCCCCTATAATACTAGTGATTTGCCCATTACTATTGTCATTGTATCCCTTATTGTTATTATTGTGCCCCTAGTGCCCCCATATTGTTATTAGTATGCCCCATAGAAACCCACTATTGTTATTTTTGTGCCCTTATGTTATTACTGTTATGTCGGCTTGATTACATTGTGACCCCTTAGACTCCTATATATATAGAAGGGAGGTTAAGTCATTTGTATCATCCAAGAATTGTTCATTTGTGTAATGTAAAGGAGGTTGCCCACTCGAAAAGGCTGGATTCTAAGGCGTTGATCTATCTTTTCTATCTTTTTGTGAGTTGGTTTCCTAACAAAATGATTGTTGCAATAGTTGCATTTCCAAGCAACATTGCCTCCTCCCTTCGACTTGCTGCTTGGCCCTTGATCTTTGATCTCTTGTGACATACTTCCATAAGGGATATTTGTTTTCTTGAGCCTACTGTCTTTCTAAATTCATTCTACCCTCAACTTTTGAAGCTGCTGTTGCAGCCCCACTTCCAATAGAGGGAACACTTGCAGACCCTGATGAAATTGGAACAAGAGGGGCATCACCAATGGGGACATTCTTCCCCTTCCTTTTCCCCGTCCTTGCTGCCCTTGATTGAGCCATGAATGTTGTAAAGAAATAAAGAAAATGCACAAACTTGTAAAAAAAATGGACATGCAAACTGTTGTAGCAAAAATGCAAAAAAAATAGAAGCAAAATGCACTTGTTGCTTGAATCACCTCCAAAATGCTCCCAAACCCTTTGCTAGAAGCTCCAACACACCCACAACAGAAGACACTCAAGAATGAGTGACAAATGAGCCCAAATCGAGCTTTATTGGCCGCGTGACACGCCTTTCTCTGGGAGACATGTCTCGAAATTGGGACACGATGGACACGAGCTCGGGATTTGTGTGCCCTTCGAATCCCACGATCCAGGACATGATGGACACACTAATCAGACACGTGTCCCAATGAATTGTGTCTGATTTGTGGGATTCAGGACATGAGGGGGGATTTGGATGAATCCAGTTTCTTAGGTAGTCACCCAATTCTTCCTATGCATGAGCTATCAAAATAAAATGAACTTTGAATATCCCAACCCCAATGAACAATAAACCATTTCATCTTTAAGAGGTCAATGACGCGTAAATGAAAGCTTGTAACACAAGCTATGTAAGAAAAATAAAATCAATGAAGAAAATGACACATGAGAGTGGTGGTAAAAATAGGTCGAGGAAATGTGTTAGGATATTCCGACACATAGGAAAAAGTTAAGTATAACTTGGTCTAGTGTATAGTTAGGTAAAATGTGTTTCTTTACTATGTATTTTTTTAACTTGCAATTTGACGGTCACGATATGATCTAGACATGAAGTGACCCGACGGTTCATTCTCTCCTCGGTATTACCGACACTTGATCTGTGGCTTAACACCCGATTGGTCTATTGGCGCCCGAAGTGTACACCAAGGGCCACAATGTTCAGGGCAGGTGTTGTCACTCTAATTCCTGCCCACCCCGTTTTAGCTATCTCCTAGGCAAGCTAAGGGGGGTAGCCCCTAAGGTGAATGAATGAGAATAACTTGTGGAACACAGGATCTAGGAGGCTTAAAGATGGACAACTTGACAAATATAAGCGAGTCTTGATTAACTGAGATGAATAGATCAAACACTACACGACCAAGACACAACCACAAGATAGAAATAGATTATAGGCCAATGTCTTTATTCTTAATTAACCATAGACTAAATAAAAACAAGTTATCTAGAGCAATCTATAAATGTGACGAATTGCGACAATCATGAACGATCAAATGCGAATGCTTAAAACTTTATCATGCAAGAGATTCCAGATTTAAAATAATTTTCATTAAGAATTCAGATCCAGAACAATTTTCCAATAGGCAATATAATTTTTTAAAACATTAATCGCACTTGCCAATAGAGAAATCACTTACCACGAAAGGACACCAAGGAACTTTAGATGAACAATTTAATTATTCCTTAGGAAATTAATTTAATGTGGTAAAATGAAGAGATTAAATTTTTAATGTGACAAAAGTAAATTAAAAGGGTTAATAAATCGAAATTTTTAATGGGCCATGGGCCACATTAATTTTTTTAATGTATTAGCGCAAATCCTCTTTTAATTTAATTCTTTAGTAATCTCAAGTCAGAAAAATGAGGATTTTTTAAATTTTAGAATTTTAAATTTTTTAGGTTTTTTAATGTTTTAATGTTTTAGATTTTTATTTTTATTTTTCTTCTTTTAAACAAAAATCAAAACAAAAATTTAAAATGAAAATAAAAAAATAAAAAAGGGAAAATAAATTAAAATTGAAACCTAAACCGAAAGATAGATTTAATACAAATGAAATAAAAAAATAAAAAAAAATCGAATTAAAATGAAATCAAAGGGAAAGAAATTAAAACAAATCTAATGTAACTTAAACTTAACCGAAAAAAAGGAACCAACAAAAGAAACAAAACCTAACGCATATATACACCTGAAAGAAAAAGGGAAAAGAATATCGAATTGTTTTGTTGCTGTGCAGGTGGAGCTTGATGACGGACAACGAAATGTGAGGAGCTGTTGGATATACAACAAGAGGATGAGCTGCGGATGCGGGTTTGGAGCAGCGGGAGGACAACAAGGGCAGGTTGAGGCCACACACAGATGGAGATGAGGGCGATGAGAGAGGGATGGAGTAGCGTAGGAGATCGGACACCGAGGAGGGAGAGGGATCCACAGGCTTTGAAGGCAACGATGGGAGTATAAGGGACAACGCAGGAAATGGAGCAACAAAAATGGGCTGCGTAGGTTGGGATGCGAAGGAGCAGAGGAGAGGTAGCGAAATTGCTTGCAGGGGTATGGTAGCAACGGAAGAGAGGAGGACGCAAAAGAGAAAGGCGGGTAGCGTAAGGGGTTTGCAGATTTAATGGAGAATGCAGGCAGCAGCAAAAGGCTGTGGGCCTTCTTAAAAAAAAATTTCGAAATTTTTGCAGTAAGAAGAAAAAAGAAGAACTCAGGGAGCATTTCCAGGCAGCCAATGGTAGCCTCAAATTGTTTACAGTAAGAAGAAAAAGGAAGAACCCAAGGAGCATTTCTAGGTAGCCAACAGTAGCCTCAAGAAACCCAAAATAAACCCAGAAAATCAAATTCCACGTCAATATATTTTTTATGCTTCAGATTTAGCCTTGAAACCCTCATGAAAGTTTCCAAATCTAAAAATTTTTAAACCCTTGGATTGTAACAAAATTGAATATCCCTGGAAAATTACGTTGATAAACTCCCACAGATCCAAATTTTATCCTCTAAAGCCTAGATCTGGACTCTACACAAATTTCCTCCTCAGATCTGTAGCTACATGACAACAAGAAACACCAAAACGATATATACAATGATAAAAACTAAAACCCAGAAAAACCCATGTTAGGAAATAATTACAGAATTTACAAACTGCACAAGAATGATAGATCTATTAGATTTGAGGAGTATGAGTCCAACTCTGCTCCCAGATCTGATAATCTAAGGCTCTCAACAGTCAGATCTATCAATTTTCCCCACAAAAATTAAATGTTTAAATTTTAAGAAGGTGCTAACTTGAAACCCTTTGTGCATCACTAAATTTTTTTTTTCTTATGATAAGCCCAGGATTAATTTTACTAGGCTCCTCGGAAAACATGGATCGGGAGTTGGCTGGTTCAACTGAAAACTTCCTTTAATGCCCGAGGATCTAAAATCGAGATTTTCTTGCAAAACTCAATCTAGCCATTAAAAATAGAGCAAGAAAATAATAATAAAACTGAGACAAATAGAGATACCTGCTATTACGTTCAAAATTTGGATTATTATTCAAACCCCAACAACTGAGCAAGATACCTGTACTCAAATCACTCTTTAGAAGCTATCATCAATGGCTTTAGAAAAAATTATGCATGAAAACAACACATCTTACAGTGTTCCCATGAAGAGTAACACTAACAAAACTTAACGCCAAAGTCTTTCTTTATTATCCATAAAAAGATTACACAAGAGCTTCTTGCTAAGCACACGACTCAAAGGTCGGATCCATCGACTGACAAATGACTTCCTATTTAAAGATAAATCCTCCAACAACTAGTTTGAGTGATCCTCGTCAAAGCAATCTCGACCGTTGATGAAGATTACAATTTCTTTTAATTTCATCCGTCGAAATATTTAAATATTTGGGGAAATTCGAAATTTCAGTTAAATGCATTTTAATTAACTCAAAATTTTTAAATTTTTGAGTTAATTTCCATAGAATTTTGATTTTGACTTAATCCTAGAGATCAAAGGTTTAAAATCTATCAAAATAATTAATTTACCTTAGTTCCTAGGGCTCTTAAAATTTAATTTTTAGATGAATTTTGCCCTTGGAAAATTTAAATTTACCTAGGACCTAGAATTAAGTAAACTTCTGGCTTAGGATTTTAATTAATTTTTGGCCATAAAATTTAATTAATTAACCTATGAGGGGATAAATTATTTTTTCAACCCTCAAGATACTTTACATCATGATTTTCATATTTTTTACGTCACAAGGGGGAAAACCCATTTGTAATAGACCCTCACAGACTACTCATTTTTGCGACACAAATATAATCCAACAGACCAAGCAATTTGTAATAAAATAACCACACCAAATAATTAGGATTATTCCCAAATCACTTTTACATAGACTCGATCTAAAACACTAGGACTTGCCTAAGATCTTAGCGACAAAATCCATTCTAGCTTTGGGGTAAGACTGGAGGAAAACTCTGCTGACCATCTGAGAATGGATCGGTGAGACAAAAAACCTCCCAGAATCGAAATCGTCACTAGAAAAGTAGGTTTACCTAGGTCGTTACATACATGACACGGATCTGCTGAGATTATTTACATTATACACATGCAGAAAGGGTTTACATAACATCTTAGAAGTCAAGTTGATGATGATAGCTGGACGACACAGACACATCAATCAGGCGCTATCCCTTTTGTGAAAAAAATGGGGTGTACTGCTATGGGTCGTTGAAACGTAGTGGTCAACATGGTCCATGATCTCTATTTAAAGAGCATGGAGGGTCATTTGTAAGGTGACCGTTCATGAGAGAAGCTTATGTAAATTTTCCTTCTTTTACATTAATAAATTGCCTGAAGTGGCCGCGTTGGCTTAGGCCGTGGACTGTTTCCCTCTTTGAGGGTTTTAACCACATCAAGAATACTGGTGTACCGATTTGTGATTTGTTTGTGAGCGGTGTCCTTTGGTGTTCTATCTAAAGAATTTACCCTTTAAATTCCTACATGGTATTAGAGCTATTCGAGGGCCGCATCCATTGGTGATCCAAATCTGAAGCCAGTACAATTGTATCCAATTGTCGTTTCCTAGATCTACTATTTCTCACCGCTTTCAGGCCGAGAGGACTACTCTATTGTGTTAGGAGCATTTGTTCCAGTGAGGAACCCCTTTCGTTTCATGCGAAAAGGTTTCCAATAGCTACGTCATTTTTAAGATCTGGAGGTATACAGTCTTTATTTGCAGTGACAGTTATTTATCTCTCTATTTATTTCAGTTTATAGTCCTCTATAATTTTTTTTATTACTAGATCTATACCTTTCATTTCTACATATGCTCTTTGCCTCGCGACTCTGTGCGATCTGGGCAAACCAGAAACAAAAAGAAAGGATTTTTCTCATGCATATGCTCTTTTCCGCTACGCCTTAGTGTGATCTCGGAAAATCAGAAACATTGAGGAAAATATTTAGTTTCCGGCCAAATCTAACTTTAAGCCATAAGGCTTGGATTTCTTTTGCATGTTTGTTTTGGGTTGTGTGGTTTTTTTTGTTTTGTAGGCAAAAAGAGTTTTTTCAAGTAAGCACGCACTCCAAAGCTTCAGTGAGCAAAAAAAAAAAAAAAAAAAAACCCTTTCTTTCTTTCCAAAAATTACTAACCTTTTAAACTAGCTCACTTGGTCCAAAGTTAGTTTATGAGAATAGAGGTCTTGGGTTCAAGTCTTTTTTTTTGTTGAATTACTTTTTCAAAAAACACATGTAACTTATGTTTTAAAGTTACTTTATGTAAAAGTGTTCTCACCCATTATAAAAAGTGAGTCACTTATAATTCCGAAGTCACTTTATCTTTTATTTAAGTTATAATTTAGTGGGTAGTTCATAAAATACCATTGTAAAAGTGACTTTCACTTATTTATAAAAGTGGGTCACATAAAGTAATCTTTTTTTAAAAGTGAGCTAATTAGATTAAGTTTGGAAAGATTTTTTTTTTTTTTTAAATATAACATTATCATTCACTTCCCAACATTCATGTAGTTCGTCGGCATCTTCAACAACTTTTCTTCAAAAAGCCATAAATTCTTCATTCGGAAGCCGTTTTTAGAGCCATTTTTTTTGAATCAGCCTAATTTTTCGAGATCTTTCCATTGGAACACTTAGTTTCAACATCTTCAGCTTTAGTTTCTTTTAAAATGGAAAGTCCATGCCTAGTTATTCTTGACAACACCAACTACTTCCAATGATTATCCTACATTGTGGATTTACTTAGAAGTAAAGGTCTTTATAGAATAGCCTCAAGCCAAGAATATAAACTTAAAGATAAAGATAAGGTAGCCAAATGGGAAAATAAGTAAGATCAAGCACATGGGTTGATAGGGATGTCTATTTTTCCAGATCTTAGATTCCATATTGCAGAATTTGATACCCCTGATGAAGCAATGAAATAACTCAATAAAGTTTTTAGAATTAAAAATGAAATTAGAGCCCATCAACTCGAAAACGAGTTGCTTACGTTGGACCCCAATAATTTTTTTTCCATTGAAGATTTTTTGTCAAAGTTCAAGAGTCAAGACCCTTAGACTTCTCTTAGGAGGTGTTAAGGTTAAGAAAGAAGATGGTAGCTTTATCTATTCCATTCTTACTAAGTTAAGACCAACCTACTCTGTGTTTGTTTCCACCATTCATTCTACTAGAAAAACCTTTATTTCTCAAGGGCAAGCCTACAAGGCCCCCTCTTTTGATGCCTTTTGTGATTCTTTAATAAGAGAACAAGAAAAACTCTTACATCTTGGTCTTCTTAATACTGGAAACTCTTCTAAGAAAGTTTTAGCAGCCCAACAACAACCAAATTCAAAGAATCCTAAGAAGCAACATCCTAAAAAGAATAGTCCTAAACCAAACAAGGGTCCTAAGCAATTTCAGTCTCAAAATGAAAAATCAATTCAACAAAATGATAAGGCAAATAAAAACAAATTGAGAAGACTGATAGACATTGCAACTTTTATAATCGTGATGGCCACTTAGAATCCAAATGCTTTAAGAAGATGGACGCCTTGGAAGCAGCAATGAAGAAGCATAACATCCATTTGGAGCACTCTTCAACTTCAGCTTCATCTTCAGGAGTAACACTTTCTGCATGTGTTTGTCAAGCATTTCGGTCTGGTTATGCACTAAATGTATCTTCTTCTTCTTCTCATTTTCACAAGTAGCTCATTGATTCTGGAGCTCCTTATCACATGGCCAAAAAAAAGCCATGTTTTATTCTTTAAATGATTGTAACACCAAAAATATATATGTTGGTGATGATAGATCTCTTAGTGTTGTAGGGACTAGAACTATTCATCTAGACAATGGTCAATTTAATGATGTATTATGTGTTCCTACCTTATCCTGCAACCTTCTATCTGTATATCAGATAACTAATTCAGGTGAAGGTAAAATCGTTGAATTTTCACCTCATGTTGTTGTAATTAAGGACCTAAGAGATCCTAGAAAGATTTTAGCTACTGGCATTGTTGATGATTCCACAAGGTTGTGTAAGTTTAACAACTTTGGGTCATCAACTCTTCCCTTGGTATTTGTTGCTCATAATGATGAAGTGAGCAAACTTTGGCATGAGCGATTTGGTCATTTAAATTGTCGCTCCCTTCAAAATCTATGTAAAGAAAATATGGTGACAGGTCTTCCTATGGTATCTTGCAGAGATGGTGTTTGTTTCGGATGTGTACTCAGAAAACATCATCGCGATGGTTTTGAAAAACGTGCCTCTTGGCACGCCTCAATCCCTTTACAGCTTATGCATAGTGATTTATGTTTTCCACTTCCAGTTGTTTCATTCTTTGGCTACAAGTATTTCTTAACTTTTATTGATGATTTCTCCGGACGCACTTGGGTATACTTCTTAAAACTCAAGAGTGAAGTCTTTAACATATTCTTTGCCTTTAAGGCCTTCGTTAAGAAACAATCTGGACATTAAATTCTTAAGCTAAGATCTGATAATGGTGGAGAATATGTTAACAACAAATTCATCAATTTCTGCATTGAGCATGGAATTCAATTGCAACATATTGTTCCATATTCTCCATAGCAAAATGGTGTAGTTGAAAGGAAGAATTGCACCTTAAAAGAAATGACTAATTGTATGCTTCAATCTAAATGACTTAGTCTTAAATTTTGGGCAGAAGCAATTAACGTCGCAAATTACATAGTAAATCGCACTTCTACTAAGGTTTTAAAGAATATTACTCCAGAAGAAGCATGGAGCTCAATTAAACTAGATGTAAGTCACTTTCGTGTTTTTGGAAGTGAAGCATGGGCCCATATTTCAGATGAGAAACATAAAGCCTTAGAACCTAAGAGTGAAAAATGTATTTTTGTTGGATATTTTGAAGATGTCAAAGGATATAGACTTCTTCAACCTAAATCCAAAAATGTTATCATTAGAAGAGATGTAAAGTTTGCTGAAAATATATCGGCCTATGAGCCTAGTTCGACAGATGTGCCACCTCTCTCTATCCCTTCTACTTCTGAAAATATTTCTTCTTCAGATGATGACAGCGAGGATGAAAATCCTCCCCCACCTTCTCGAGATCTTCCTTCAACTCCTCAGCTTCCAAAATGGGTCCGTGCTACTCGGGATGCAGTAGGTGCTCTTGCAGGTGATCCTACAGATCATCGTTGTACACGTTCTCAGTTCAATAGAGCCTCTTCTTTACTGACTCAAGCTTCAATGAATTATGATCCCGACACCTTTGCAGAAGCTTCAGGCCATCTAGATTGGGACACAACTATGAATGAAGAATATCGTTCATTATTGGCAAATGATACATGGGACCTTGTTCCTCTTCCAAAGGGACGAAAACTTGTTAGATGCAAATGGGTTTACAGAACCAAGTTTGGACCAGATGGAAAAGTTGATAAACATAAAGCTCGTCTTGTTGCTAAGGGTTTTTCACAAGTTGAAGGCATTGACTATACTGAAACCTTCTCCCTTGTTGCCAAAATGAATTCTATCCACCTTGTTCTTTCCCTTGCTGCCTCTTTCAAATGGGAAGTCCATCAGATGGATGTTAAATCCACCTTCTTGCATGGGGACTTGCATGAAGAAATCTATATGGAACAACCTCCTGGCTTTATACAAACAAACTCTAGCCTTGTATGTCGGCTTAAGAAATCCCTTTATGGTCTCAAGCAAGCCCCTCAGGCTTGGTATGCCAAAATGGATAGCTTTCTTTTAGATACTGGCTTTTCTAGGTGTCATTCTGACAATATTGTCTACACCAAGAAAGTGGGTAAGTCTCTTATCATTCTTGTTCTTTATGTTGATGATCTTATCCTTACTGGTAGTGATCCCAACCTTATAAACCATGTGAAGTCTAGCCTTAAAAAGCAGTTTGAAATGACAGACTTAGGACACTTGCATTATTTTCTTGGTCTTCAAGTCTTGTAATCCAAAGAAGGTATTTCCCTTTCCCAGTCCAAGTATGCCTGTGATCTTTTACGCCACTTTCACATGGAAGACTGTAAGCCAACCCCTTCTCCCTTTCAGTCTGGAGCCAAACTTTCAGTCACTTGTACTTTCCCTGAAGTTGATGCTACCTTATACCGTCAGCTTGTTGGAAAACTTTTGTATCTGACCCATACCCGTCTTGACCTTTCCTTTGCTATTGGCCTTATTGCTCGGTTTATGCAAAACCCACATGAAAGTCATTGGAAAACAACTAAAAGAATACTTCGTTATGTTCGAGGTACAGTTCAGTTTGGGATTCATTACATTGTAGAAGCATCTCCTCTATTGGTTGGTTTCACTGATTTCGATTGGGCTGGTGACCTTGATGATCGTAAGTCTATTGCAGGTTATGTCTTCACTCTTAGTTCTAGACCTATTACATGGGCTTGCAAGAAACAAAGTGCCGTTTCTCTTTCTACAGCGGAAGCAGAGTATCGTGGCGCCATAGAAGTTAGTAAGGAAACCCTGTGGCTTTGTTAGATCCTGTCAGAATTTGGTTTTCAGCAGCAACATCTGACTACACTTTGGGTGAATCAAATTGCCATTCAACTATGCAAAGATCCAGTCCAACATCAGCGTGGAAAACACATTCAACTACACATGCACTTCATCAGAAAGGTCATTCATGACCATGTTCTTGAAGTGCAATATTGTTCAACCGATGATCAAGTTGCAGACATCTTTACAAAGGCTCTCACAGAGGCGAAGTTTACTAAACTTCAATTTATGGTTGGAGTTCAGGAAGTTGTCACTAAGGGGGTGTTGTCGCGCAAACTGACACGACAACGCTCAGACCGGGGGCTGTCACTCTGATCCCCGATCCCTCCGTTTAAGCCTGTCTCCCACGGCTAAGGGGGGTAGACCCTGGAAGGTGATGGAGGCCAACTGCCAAACAGCTTGGCTGGGAGACGAGATGCACTAAAATGGTTTTATTGATTTGATAGACCAGTGCCTTGTTAGATTGGTGCCTAAATGATTACTTTCTAGGTGATATAAGAGCATGAATCATAAACAACAATCACTTATCATCAAATGATCAGAACAATGCTTTAAATATCCAGTAAAAACCACAAAGTTCCTCGAGTAACGATATCTGGCAAACTAAGAGAAATAAATTGCTTTAAATAACAGTGAAACCAGATACTTATTTCGTATTCAGACCTCAGCATGAAAGATATACGATGATAAACAACTGAAGGTGGTAAGAGCAATTCTCCACAAAAAAAGAAATTTTTATGCTTTTTTCAAATATATATATATATATATATATTTTTAAAACCAAAATAAAACAAAATTGAAATCTGATTAAAATCTAGAAATTAAATTATGCAAATATATAAACCTAAACTATAATCTAAGGAAAATACATCAAAATTTAAAAAATCTAAAATCGTAACTATATTAAAACAATTTAAAATCTAATAAAAATAAATCTACGCTAACTATGACTAACCAAGCCAAATCCGAATCCAAAACAAAAAATATTAAAACGTAAACATATATCCTACGCACTATATCGAATAACCAAAGCGTTACATCCGACAAAACCTACGCTAAACCTTTGGGATTTTATTTAAAATACAGAATCTGAAATGAAAACGAAACTATAACAACACGAATCGAAACCCTCAGCTACGTAACACACAGAGTATCGAATACACCCTATACGACCACAGAAGAAGCTTCGATTTCCTTTTCCGTCTGCGTACGTGAGGAAAACCTTGACTCCGTCAGAAAGATAGATTGAAAAAAAATGGAAATTTGATGCACAGTTCGACGGCGACAGTAATAACAAAGGTCGATTTGAGCTTGCAGGCATACGATGAATCGATATACTAATTTATGAATGACACATGCAAAGAAAAATCGGCGTGAGCATGTTGAAAACCGATTTGAATAATACCTGGTCCGAAAAAGACTGCATGATGGGGAACTACGCATACTGTTCTGAATCTGAGGCTTAAATCTTGCCCGGAACCCCGTGCGATTTCATCAAGAATTGCCGTATCTTGGCGTTCATATGGTGCACTGGAAATGGAGTTGGAGCGCCCGACTGGTAACACGCACGCATTAACGATATTGCTTTGTGTAATACGATACCCGCGTGGAAAGATATTTGTCGGTTTATCTGGAAAGTTGATTCTCTGCGTGATGGCCCTTCAGCGTAACTGAGGTCCCCAGCTCTTGACGGCAGAGAGAATGACGCTCATCCACAGGTGCTTAGAAAATTCATTCAGCAAACATTATCTGCGTGACAGAGAGCTGGCTTGACGGCAGAGAGAGCAGTGTTTCATGAAATCACCGAATAGTTTCACGCCTACGTCCAAACTGTAAATCGTATCTGGTTAACCTGGAGCTTGACGGCTTTGATAACTGAGGATGCTGCGTTGAAATGTTTCGATTTGCCTGAAAGGACAAGATCACCCAAGGAAAATTTATGCCTAAAACAAAAAAAAAAGACTAAAAACCCTATACAAGAAAACACAACCCTAATGAAAAAGTTGTGAAAAGCAGAATTTTGAAAACCCTAGATCAACTGATTAATGTACAAACTTGGCCCCTTAACAGCCAGATTTAGCCATAAATACAGAAATATTTTCAGATTATCAGAAATTTGAACTTTGCTGTGAACAGAAAGAAAATCTCTCATGTAAAACAGGAAATAAACTTTGAATGATTAACCCAGGGAACAATCAGCTGGGCTCTGCACAGAAAAGCCTGTGGGAGTCGGCTGGTTCAGCCCAGAACTTCCCCAAACGCCCACAAATATCCTTCACTAAAAAGTTTCCCTGCACATCTCAAGCAACCATCAGCACAGAGAGAAAGAATGCTGCTAGATCTCAGAAAATAATGGAGATACCTGCCATTATTTCAGAAACCCTAGCAGCCCTCAAACCCTAGCAGGTGAACAAGATACCTGTGCTCACACTACTCTAAAAACAAGCTATGATTAATGGCTGAAAACTGAAATATGCAGAAAATTAAAGATCTCACAGCATTTCCAGAGAGTAACACCAACACGATTTGGACCCCAAAGTCTTTTTATTAACCAGAAAATCAGATTACAAGAGAGCTTTTCAGTACAGACTCACAGATCAGATAAACCTGTAAAATGACCCCCTAAGACCCTATATAAAGGAAATGATCCCAACGGCTAGTTTTGAGTGATCCATGTTGAAGCGATCTCGACCGTCGATGAGGGTTAAGACATCTCTTAATCTCATCCGTCGATTTTATTTAAAAAAGATATTTTGCATGCATTCACAAAAATATTATTATTTTATTGCTTAGGGTTTTTGCTTTATGTTTTTAATAATATATATATATATATATATATATATATATATATATTTTTTTTTTTTTAAATTTTTATTTATTTTATTATTTTATTCATTTTTTAATTTTTTAATTCATTTTAAGATGGATCATCGAAACTAAGCCGTTGGAAACATCACCTAGGACCTAGGACTTAGGACTCATGAGGGGATTTACAACATTTTTCAACCCTCAAGACACATTTCATCATGATTTTTACAATTTACATCTCAAAGGGATGAACCCACTTAATACAGACCCTCATAGAACACCCAGTTCTGTGACACAACTATAATCTAGCAGATTAACATACTAAGATTCTCCTAAAGTTCTAATGACGAAATCCATCCCGGCTTTGGGGTCAGGTTTGAAGGAAAACTCTGCCGATCGTAGATCGGTGAGACGAAAAACCTCCCGGGACGCAGATCATCATTAGAAAGTTAGGTCCACCTAGGCAACTTTACATACATGACTCTGATCTGCTTAGATTATTTACAATTTATACATGCAGACTGGGTTTACAACAAAAATGATCAAGCTGTTGATGACTGTAGGCTGGCACGGACACGTCGCTCAGGAGCTACCCCTCTCTGCCAACAGAAAGGAGGTGTACTGCATGGGCAGTTGACCGGTAGTGGTCAACATCTGGCTCTACTTGGGGACACGTTGCTGCACTGGTAGGAATGTGAGAATCCAGAATCTGCATCCATACAACACACAAATAAAAATAAGTAGCGTCCATTCCCAAATCATCATATACATTAAGTACAGGAAAGATAAAAGCTATTCATTTATTGACTAACTAATAACATGAAAAGTAAATCTAATCCTAAAAACATAAATGAAATGTTGAAAAGACAAAGAGTAGGGATAGAAATACAATACAAAAGATGCCCCATGGCATCAGATGTCATCTCTGAAGAACAGCTTGAGCATTTGGCCGTTCACTGGTAGATCAAGTGGTTCGCCATCCAATCTGCTCAAGTAGAATGAGTTTGGCCCAGCTATATCTCTAATGATGTATGGTCCCAGCCACAAGCTGTCAAACTTCTTATGCTTTCCCGGTTTTTCATTTTTGCGATCCCAAAGTAAAACCATATCTCCAACCTGCAAAGATCTAGATCGAGAGCATTTATCAAAGCTTTTCTTAATATTAGATTGATTTTTACATATAGTTTCAAAAGCTGTCCGACGAGTCTCATCTAATTCCACAATCTGATCTATCCTATTCTGAACAACATCTTTATCGGTGGAAAATTTTGGAGAAGCTGATAGGCTGGCAATTTTAGGTGCACAGGTAAGGTAACATCCAAGCCATAAACCAATTCAAAGGGAGATTTACCAGTAGATTTCTTCTTAGTAATTCTGTCTGCCCACAAAGCATACTTGATTTTGCTGTCCCAAGACTTCTTGTTATCTCCTACTATTTTCTTGATAATGGTTATGAGATTTTTATTACTTGATTCAGCCAAACCATCACCCTGAGGATAGTAATTCGACGAATGAGATAAGACAATGCCATATTTGAAACAAAAAGATGTAAACTCTGAAGAACTAAAAGCCTTGGCATTGTCCGTAGTGATCTTAGCGGGGACACCAAATCTAGTAATGATATTATTTTCAATGAAATCCATGATAACCTTTTCAGTGGCATTCTTAGCAGGAATGGCTTCGACCCATTTAGTGAAATAATCTGTAGCAGTCAAAATCCAAGAGTAGCCATTGCTAGAATTTTCATGGAACTTCCCTATGAAGTCCAGACCCCAATGCTGAAAAGGTGCCTCTACAATAACAGGTTGTAGAGGAAGGGCAGCAAGCTTCTGCTTCCCAGTGAACAGTTGACAGGCTTGACACGTTCTAACAAACTTGTGCACATTAGAAAAAATCGAAGGCCAATAATAGCCAGCTCTCAGGATTTTGTGGGCGGTAGTTCTAGCAGCATAATGACCACCACAAAATCCTGAATGAAACTCGGAGATTAATCTTTTGGACTCAACATCGTCAACACACCTAAGCACTATGCCCTCAGGATTTCTCCATCCAAGGCCATCCTTCATAAGGCAGTACTTAGTGGCTTTTAGTCTAAGAGCCCTTCTCTTATGAGCGACTAAGTGGTTAGGACATGCAAGATTTGTTAAGTAGTAAACTATGTCCTTATACCATTCATGCTCAGCTAACCTTCTTAATTCTGGTGAAGAAAGATCATCAAGGCAGAACAAACCAAGAGTCTTTTCATTACTTTCAGTTAACATTTGAGCTAAACCTTGGCCTTTGATCAGCTTGGTGGGTCTAATTTCTAAATCATACTCCTGTATCTTAGTAACCCACCTAGCACGAGTCCCTAAGCAATCAGCTTGAGTTAATATGTCCTTAACAGCAGAATGTGGGACGAAAGCAATGATCTTAGAATAACCCACATAAGTTTTAAAATGCTTAAGAGACTTGACCAGGGCATAAGCCTGCTTTTCCATGGTATTGTACTTCAATTCGGAGTTTTGAAGTGCTCTACTCATGAAAGCGATGGGCTGCTCATGACCATCTTTATTCTTTTGAAGCAAGACACCGGCAATGGTATCTTCAGAAGCGAAAGAAAAAATCATGAAATCCTTGGAGTAATCAGGACTAACCAGGACAGGAGCCTTCGCGATAGCAGACTTGATTTCTTGGAAAGCCTTTTTGCCCTCTTCTTGCCAGACAAATTTCGCATCTTTCTTCAGAAGACTTTGAATGGGCTTAGCTATTTCCGCATAATTTGGGATAAATCTTCTAATAAAATTTATCTTTCCAAGGAAAGACTGAAGGGACTTGAGGTTATGCGGGAGAGGAATCTTTTGAATTGCTTCAACTCGCTCGGGATCGACCTTGACTCCTTCCTTAGAAATGATATGACCCAGTAATTTCCCTTCTGTTACCCCAAAGACAGATTTAGCCGGATTCAAAGAAATTCCATATTCTCTGCATCTATCGAAAACTTTCCTAAGATGATCTATATGACTGATACCATCTTTAGAGAAAACAGTAAGATCGTCTTGGTAGATTTCGATAATTTTCCCGATTAACCCTTTGAAAGCATAATCCATGGCCCTCTGGAATGTAGCTCCAGCATTTGTTAACCCAAATGGCATTCTGATGTATTCAAAAGTGCCCCACGGTGTTGTGAATGTGGTCTTGTGTCGATCTTCCTTTTTAACCCAAACTTGATTATACCCAGAAAAACCGTCTAGCAATGACATCATTCCAGACCCAGTTACTCTTTGCAACAAAGTTTCCATTTTTGGCAAAGGGTAATTATCCTTTTTGCACGCTAGATTAAGGTTTCTAAAATCGACACAAAGTCTTATTGTACCATTCTTTTTCCTGACAATCACTAAATTCGAACACCATGTCGAATGCCTAGTTTGAGCGATGATCCCTGCTGCAAGCATTTTCGCAAGCTCTTTCTGGACCAGGGGGGCTAACTTAGGATTAATCTGCCTAAGTTTCTGCCGAAAGGGTCTAGCATTTTCGTCCTTTAATGGAATGGTATGCTCCATAATATCCTCCCTATAGCCCTTCAACTCATCATAGGAAAAAGCTAAAACATCTCGATATTCGCGAAGTAAATCGGTTAACTTTTTCCTTTCTTCCAAACTAGTACCTTTACCGATTTTAACTATTTTCGGATTTTCAGAAGTACCAATGTTAACTTCAAGGTACTCACTGCATAGCCCTTCACTGATAGGCTCTAATGCCTCATTTCTTCTCCTATTGTGTCATCTTTGTACATCCTTCAATCCTATCCCAAGTTGTTCTTAAGGGGGGATGTTAGGATATTCCGACACATAGGAAATAGTTAAGTATAACTTGGTCTAGTGTATAGTTAGGTAAAATGTGTTTCTTTACTATGTACTTTTTGTAACTTACAATCTGACGGTAATGATATGATCTAGACATGAGGTGATCCGACGGTTCATTCTCTCCTCGGTATTACCGACACTTGATCTGTGGCTTAACATTCGATTGGCCCATGATCTCTATTTAAAGAGCATGGAGGGTCATTTGTAAGGTGACCGTTCATGAGAGAAGCTTATGTAAATTTTCCTTCTTTTACATTAATAAATTGCCTGAAGTGACCATGTTGGCTCAGGCCATGCACTGTTTCCCTTTTTAAGGGTTTTAACCACGTCAAGAATACTGGTGTACCGATCTGTGATCTGTTTGTGAGCGGTGTCCTTTGGTGTTCTATCTAAGTAACTTACCCTGTAAATTCCTACAAAATGGGCAACTCGGATCTTGTGATTGCTTCCTCTTCACATTAAAACACTTAAGGATGATGGAATTTTATATTCGTTACAAGGATTGTTGCATCTTCCATGAAGTAAACCCCTACCATAATACTAACGACTTACACCTGCTGATTGATAGATCGGCCTAGGAACTATTCCTCTCCTTAGGGTTGGAAACACTTGATAGGGCCTTTTGACAACCCTCTCATATCTAAGCATGGCAACTTGTTTACAAATCGTAAGCTAGGAAGACATTTGTAGATGATGCTTGTGTGAAGCACTTTGGTGCCTTTTGCATTACACATGGTCCACTGTGATACCTTTATGGTTATTTCACCTATAATGATGATCTCTCTTGATTTTAAGTGTATGTTTCAGATGCTTACTCCTAGCTATAGCTGCCATCTTGTTGTAACATCAAATGACTAGGTTAATATTTTCTAACTTTCCTCAACATTTGTGCACCCGCCATTTTCTCGTTATCTCAAAATTTCCAATCCATTCTGTTAGGCTGGAGAGTTACATCATACATGGCTTAAACATATCCTGAATACAATGTTGCATATCTTGAATTTGTATGGGTGGAAGTAAGATATTTTTTCTCCAATTCACACTACTCCACAGACCCATCCAATCATGCCATAGTTCCAGTCATATGATTCCCAAGAACATGATTATGAAGTAGCTCAAGCATCCATGGTTTACTGTTTCTGACTTTCCAAGACTTGAGTTTTCCTTGCTCATACTTACACTTTCTTTAGAGGCAATACCACCGCAAGCACTGGGCAGAATTCTTCTTACAACAGCCATTTTGTTTTTCAAATAAAAAGAAAAAGATGATAGCCATGCCTGTAAGAACACATCTTTGAGGTAAACAAAAATCTTTGTCATTGCATCGTCAGTGAGCAATTATGCAGGTTCCAAATAAAGCAACTCCCTGTCAATACTACACTGATATGAAAATGGTGGCAGCTACCATCTCACATGGAGCAATAATTGAGGCGAGCACTTGAAGGCCTTGTAGCAAGTGCAACTCAGGTAGTGGAGGACCGAGGTATCATTTCAAGCATGGTCTATGCTTCAGGATCCAACTACCATTGAATACATGATAGGGTCACTTAAGAATGCTCCCTCTTACTCCACAATACTCAGAGGTCAATCAATACCCTAATCAAGATACATAAGAGGATACAACAATAGATATTGCTGAGGTAAACTCTGGTTCGGAACAATGCATTCTTACATTGTCTGAATTAAGCATGTCAGACTGGGATGCAAAAGTTCCAACTGAGTGCTTTGTCAAGCCTCAGTCAGTGGATTGATGGAATCACTACAGTTGTCATGGTATTGGCAGTTGAGAAGCAAATAGCTATGGCTATCTTACGCCTATCAAAGTGGGATGACAATATTAAAAGTCGGTGAGCTATTTGATTGTGGGAAGTATACAATGGTCAAAATGGTTAAGAAATTTATATTCTCCATGCAAAAGGGAGCTGTGAGCATGCAGTTTGTGAGTCAAAGGACACAGATTATTCTCGATGAAGTTAGGGAATATGGTCTCTTCACTCGCCTTCAGTGCCTAAAGTTTATTTGTGAACACTTTCAAACAAGTCTTGGAAGGAATGGAAAGAAAAAGTCATTCTGTTGTGGGAGAGAGAATAATCAAAGATTACATCTTGGTCCATTTGGACAGTTGCATTGACAAGTTCAATTTTCTAATGACAAATTGTAGGAATGGCTGCTAAAGGTTACATTGCAGCTACAAAGTGAGATTACGGATAACAATAATGGATTCGATTTTCGAGACTTGAATAAGTTGAAGAAGGTAATGGAAAAGGTTCCTGCTGAGAATATTTCCAAGGTTATTAATATCATGATAAATACCAAAAATCTGAAAACTCAATCAGGTCTTGGTTTACAACAGAGTATTGGAATGAGAGTTATTGTGGAGAAGCTCAACTTTTTCCATTTTATTTCATATTTTCGGTCTGTGCATAGAGGAACATATTTTAGAGAAATTCAGACTTCTTTAGTTTGTATGCTGCTTCCAGAGTAATGGGGTTTTCTTTGCCTTGTGCGCACAACAGATGGAGCATCTTGGGAATTGCTACTCCATATGACAAAAAAATAAATCTTGATAGATTTTGGAATGACTCCTGTGTTTCCAAGGTTGGAAAGTTTTGAATGCTCTCTTGGACGATTGGATAGTTGGGCATATTACGTTATTGAAAATTTTAGAAGCTGTTGAACATCTGCGGAGTTTGAAGCTTACTAAAGCATCAGGGATTCTGGAAGATCTCGAGTTACGATATATACCATGTACATTTACTTGTGCATATCTTGGACTATATCTTTTGAATTTTCACGACACCTTCACGATTTGTTAGACCGATGAAAAACATTCAAAATCATAGCACAAGGACCAGGATCTAAAGCAACATCATCCTGAACCTTTACCCGCCATCTTCAAAGGAATGAGAGCCGTTGTGGTGGGTGGAAAACCTGTTCAAGAAAAAGTAACAAAGAATCAGTTGAAGGGGCCCGATGTCCAAATTGATGTAGAAAATCCACGAAATTCTGATCTGCTAATAAGAGCAATAAGAGCAATCTGAAATATAATTTCTTCTCAAATAAACACAGAATTTCTCTACTAGATGCAGCAGAATAGGAACAGAAATAAAAGCACAATTCACACAACACAACAACACAATTTTTCTAGGGAACCCAACTGGGAAAACCCTCGCTTGCTTGAGAATATTATTGAAGAAGAATGAGCAATAGATCTCTTACAAATACACTTGCTTCAATAGAGAATACAAACTGATCTCTCAGCCTTAGACCAAGCATGAAACAATCTGCAAGAATACTGATCTGCTTCCCTCAAACTAGCCCACACTCAAGCCTGAAAGCCTTGTGCAAATTCCTTAGGAAATAGGCCCCTATTTCCTAGTGCATTCGGTCTCCTCAAAAATAGGAATTTCTCCCTATTTTCGTGTGCACTGTTGGAAGTTTGACAACAAATTAAGTAAATTTGGGTAAAATGTAACAAGTTAGGTTTATACCGAATCATTGGTTATGTAACTGAGGAGGCACATATAAAACCAAATGAATGCCCGAACTGTTGTATGGAGAATCATTATTGATTAATAGAGATTCCAATCGCTTGCCCCGTGGATGTTTCCTTGACACTCTATCAAGGTTTTACCACGTAAATCCTGTGTTGTTATTTGTGTGTTTGGTTTCAGTTTTCCAGTTAGTTATGAATCTTTCTTGGTCAATGTATAACTGAATGTTTATTTTCTTTCCTCATTTCCCCTATTCGAACAACAATTGGTATCAGAGGAATCTGCCTGTGTGTGAGGGAGAGAACTCATTGCTTGAGTATTGCTTGAGCATCGCTGTTGAGGAAGTCTTCTGCGTGTGCGTGAAGCGTGGCTGAGGGTGGCCATTGCTGCGTGTAAGAGAAAAGGAGGGCAGAGTCGTATTGCCCACTGCCGGTTGAAGGAACGTTGGCAACATCTGTCGAGGAGGAAGGAGGAGGAAGGCGCGTACTGTGTGCTGGAGAATACCTCTGCCTCTGCGTGCCAACGCTGTCAATGCGTGGTGCTGGTCCTGTGTGGAATACCTCTGCCTCTGCTACGTGAAAGAGAGGAAGCTGCGTGGCTGAGCATACCAGAGACCTCTGTGTGCAAGAGACGCTACCAGGCCACTGTCGCTGCACCCTGCGTGTACTGCGACTCGCTGCTGCGTGGCGTGAAGGAGCGTGAAGAGGTTGCGTCTCTGCGTGAGGAGGATAGTCTCCGCGTGAAGGAAACTGTTTGGACACTGCCAAACCCTCGGTGTGTTCGTTGCCACAGTTGCGGCCAGAAGCGCTGCTAGATCTGCGCGTGAAGGAACTTGTAGCAAAACGGTGGCCAGTCTCTGCTCTGAGTATGGCTAGTGTCTGCTCTGCGTAGCAAAAACAAACTTTGGAGCCAATGCAGAGGTGAAATCGTTGGTGGAACTTTCTATTCAGAGCTGCCCAGAATTGCATTGAAGCCTTTGCTGTGTGATGCCGGTTGTCCATTCTGCGTGAAGCCTCTGTAGAGCTGCGCATGCAGGAGTGGCCTGGTGTGCAGAGCCAGAGCCGCGTGAAGAGGGTGTTGGGGGTGTTGGATTTGTTGCTGCCTGAACCCCATCAAGCTGCTGTTGCCTGTTGAACCCGGGTATTTATCAAAGTTTCCAGAACTTTTTATTTTCAGCAGAAATCTTTTTGAAACAAAAACAACAGATTGAAATCAAATCAAGTTTTTTTTTAAGGGGTGGATTTTATACAAATATTGGAGGAAAGAACTTCAAGAAAATAAATTCTTTGTTTGTTTTCACAAAAAAAAAAACAAAGGGGTTTGCAAGAAAAATGGTTTGCAATTTTTTTAAGAAAAATAGAAACCCTAGTTGAAAAAACCCTAGGAGGAAAGAAAAAATGGCCAAGATGTCGAATGCAAAATTCGAGGTGGAGAAATTCACCGGAAAGAGCAATTTTGCTCTTTGGAAACTGAAAGGTAGGGATCTGCTTGTGCAACAAGCGTTGCACAAGGCATTGGATGGGAAAACTAAGAAACCTGCAACTATGACTGATTTAGACTGGGAGGACTTGGATGCCCAAGCTCTTAGTACCATCAGGTTATGCCTGGTGGATGAGGTTCTCTTCAACATTGTTGAAGAGAGTACAACTTCAGGATTGTGGGAAAAACTGGAAAAACTCTATATGACAAAGTCATTAACCAATAGAATTTATCTGAAAAGACAGTTGTACAGTCTTCGAATGAAAGAAGGTTCAAAAGTTGCAGAACATTTGAATGTTTTTAATACACTTATATGCCAATTAACAGATATGGAAGTTAAAATTCAGGAAGAAGATAAAGCCATAACCTTGCTGTGTTCTCTGCCCGAATCATGGGATCACTTCGTAACTTCAATCAGCTTGAGCACTACTGATTCTTTGAAGTTTGAATTAGTTGTGGGAGCTCTCTTGTTTGAAGAAGTATGAAGGAAATCCAGTACTGAAACAACTGCATCAGAAGCCATAGTAGTTAGAAGACGCTCAAAGGAAAGAGGAGAAAAACCAAGGGGGTCTTCCAGATCTAAATTGAAGGGAAAGAAGTGTAAGGTAAAATGTTGGCACTGTAATAAAATTGGACACTTGAAGAAAGAATATTGGAAACGAAAAGAATCCGATAACCCGAAGAAGGAAGCGAATCAGGTCGATTCAGGTATGATAGACGAAGTTTTATCTGTTGAAGAATTATGTATGATAGATGAAACTTCACCTGAATGTAATGTCTCTCAGGGTTTAGAAAGCTGGCTGTTAGACTCTAGTGCTTCTCATCACATGTGTCCACACAGAAATTGGTTTACTTCGTATGAAAATGTAAATGGTAGTTCTGTGTTTATGGGTAATAATGTGTCATGTCAGACTATTGGGATGGGGAATATCAGGATTAAGATGTATGATAACACAGTTAGAACATTAACTAGTGTTAGACATGTACCTGATTTGAAGAAAAATTTGATTTCTTTGGGAGTGTTGGATTCAGATGGTTATAAGTTTACAGGTCAGGATGGCGTCTTGAAAGTCTTTAAAGGAGCCCTAGTGGTTATGAAAGCAGAAAAGTTCGGAAATATTTACAGGTTAAAAGGAAGTACTCAGGTCAGTGAAGTAGCGGTTGCGTCAGAAAATGAAGAAGCAGTTACTCGTCTATGGCATTAGCGATTAGGTCATATGAGCGAGAAAGGTCTTCAGATACTGATGAAATGTAAATCTCTTCTCGATCTGAAATCCTTGAAGTTAGATTTCTGTAAACATTGTGTGTATGGAAAACAGTGTAAACAGAGATTTAAAGTTGGAAATCATAATAGTAAAGATATTTTAGACTATATTCATTCTGATCTGTGGGGACCATCCCCTGTTGTATCATATGGAGGTGCTCTATATTTTTTAACGTTTATTGATGATTTCTCCCGTAAAGTTTGGGTCTTTATGCTAAAAAAGAAAGCTGATGTATTCAATGTCTTTAAACAATTTAAAGCAATGGTAGAGAAAAGAACAGGCAAATCTATTAAATGTTTAAGAACTGACAATGGTGGTGAGTTCACTTCAATTGAATTTGAACAATACTGTAAGGATGAGGGAATTATTAGACACAAAACTGTTGTTTATACTCCTCAGCAAAATGGTGTTGCTGAGCGTATGAATCAGACTCTTATGGAAAGAGCCAGAAGCATGATCAGCAATGCTAACTTGCAAAAGGAGTTGTGGGCAAAAGCAGTATCTATTGCTTGTTATTTAGTTAATAGATCACCTTTAGTAGCAATTAATTGTAAAATTCCTGAAGAAGTTTGGACAGGTCAGTCTTGTGATTATTCACATTTGAGGATATTTGGCTGTGATGCTTATTCTCTTATTCCTAAAAATCAACGTTCAAAATTAGATCCAAAATCGAAATGTTATGTCTTTGTTGGGTATGACTATGCAGTGAAAGGATACAGGTTGTGGGATCCTACATTGCGGAAGATAGTCATTAGTAGAGATGTAACATTTGATGAATCTTCTCTTTTAAAATCAAATGTTGAAAGAATTGAACAGGAACAGGTATCGCCAAATCAACAAGTTCAGTTGGAGGCTAGACCTTTCGGTGACAGTCAAAAGGAAGGAGAGACTTCTGGAGAAAAAGGTGTTGAAGACACAAAGGAAGCTGTTGAAGCTTTTGAACCAGTTCAAGTTTCTGAACCAGTTCAGCAACCAGTCGCTCTAAGAAGGTCTACAAGGGAAAGAAAAACTCCCAAAAGGTATGAAGATTTTGCTTCATTTTTTGCTTTGATTACTGAAGATGGGGAACCTTCTTGTTATCAGGAAGCAGTAGATGATACAGATAGCGAAAAATGGAAAACGACTATGGAAGAAGAAATGGATTCCTTAGCCAAGAACAATACCTGGGATCTTGTAGAGCTTCTTGAAGGGAGAAGTGTTGTTGGATGCAAGTGGGTCTTCAAACTGAAATAGAAAGTTGATGGAAGTATCGAAAGGTATAAGGTGAGACTGGTAGCAAAAGGGTATTCTCAGGTTGAAGGTATATACTTTCATGATATTTTTTCTCCAGTTGTAAAACTTGTTTCTATTCGTACTGTGTTGGCACTAACTACGTTACTTAATCTTGAGTTAGAACAGTTAGATGTTAAAACAACTTTTCTACATGGTGATTTGAATGAAGAGATATATACGGAACAACTAGAAGGTTTTGCACAAGGTTGCAGCAGAAGATTAGTTTGCAAGCTCAGGAAATCATTGTATGGTCTGAGGCAGTCTCCCAGACAATGGTACAAGAAGTTTGATTCCTTCATGGTGAGCCAGAAATTTATAAGAAGTGAGTATGATCATTGTGTATACTTCAAAAGTTTCAATGGCATATTCATTATCTTAGCTTTGTATGTTGACGATATGCTTATTGCAAGCAAAAGCATGGAAGAGATCAACAGGTTAAAGGCTCAGCTCTCTAGGACGTTTGATATGAAGGATCTTGGAGCAGCCAAACATGCTTTGGGCATGGAGATACATAGAGACAGGAAAAATGGTAAGCTTTGGTTATCACAGCAGAAGTATGTGGAAAAAGTACTTGAAAAGTTCTCTATGAACAATGTGAAACCTGTTAATGTTCCATTAGCTTCCCATTTTAAGCTTTCTTCGGTTTTGAGTCCTAGAACTGATGAAGAAAAGCAGTATATGTCTCATGTACCATATGCAAATGCTGTAGGCAACTTAATGTATGCGATGGTATCTACAAGACCTGACATTTCACATGCAGTTGGAGTTGTTAGTAGGTTCATGGCAAATCCAGGTAAAGAACATTGGCAAGCGGTGAAATGGGTGCTTCGATATCTAAGAGGCACAAGTGACCATTGCATCGTCTTTAATGGTAGTGAAGGATCAGTCTGCGGATATGTAGATGCTGATTATGTAGGTGATTTGGACAAAAGAAGATCTACTATAGGTTATGTCTTTACTCTTGTAGGTGGAGCAATTAGTTGGATGTCAAAGCTTCAAGAAACAGTTGTGTTGTCCACTATCAAAGCTGAATATATAGCTGCTTCAGATGCCAGTAAAGAAGCAATCTGGTTAAAGGGTCTGCTCGATGAGATTGGAAGGACGCAAGAGAAAGTGAATGTACTTTGTGACAGTCAGTGCTATTCATTTGGCTGCAAATCCTGCTTATCACAGCAGAACCAAGCACATTGATGTAAGGTATCATTTTCTGAGACATGTGATCAATGGCGGAAAAGTAGCTCTTCAAAAAGTCCATATGCGAGAGAATTGTGTAGACATATTCACAAAGCTAGTTACAGTAGAGAAGCTGCGATGGTGTTTAGCTTCTCTTGGCTTGCAGAAAAGATGATGAATGGGCATGGGCAAGGGATTAGGAAAATTGTTGTCAAGGTGGAGTTTGTTGGAAGTTTGACAACTAATTAAGTAAATTTGGGTAAAATGTAACAAGTTAGGTTTATACCGAATCATCGGTTATGTAACTGAGGAGGCACATATAAAACCAAATGAATGCCCGAACTGTTGTATGGAGAATCATTATTGATTGAATAGAGATTCCAATCCCTTGCCCCGTGGATGTTTCCTTGACACTCTGTCAAGGTTTTACCACGTAAATCCTGTGTTGTTATTTGTTTCTTTGGTTTCAGTTTTCCAGTTTGTTATGAATCTTTCTTGGTCAATGTATAACTGAATGTTTATTTTCGTTCCTCATTTCCTCTATTCGAACAACACGCACTTTCCAAGGGAAAGCTCCTCCAATAATTCGCACAAGAAAAACCTTGGCTTCTTTCCCACACAAGCTCACACAAACCCGTGCTCAATTATGATTATAAATTGTGCCTTCGATCTCCTTATAAGCACTTCGAATAGGTTATTGTTAGCAAGTTCTATGTTTGGAAAAGTTAAACTGGTGGTTTCCTAGTTAACAATAGTTAACACATCTTGTTAACTAGTCCTTCCTAAAAATTAGGAGGCTAACTCCAACAATTCTTTCAGTTCCCAAACCAACTCACACTAGAAGACAAATAACTCAATCTTCCACAAACTCGCCAAACTACTTTTTGAACTCGTCCACATCACTGGAACTTGTACATGACTAAGGAGAATTCAAATTCGATTCCTTGAATTAAGGCACAAATCAAGGAATCCATTCCTTCGCTACTTTTCAACAATTGAAATAGAAAATGACTAGAAATCTGCATTAGCAATTATATCTAGAGGAAAAAATAGTGATATCAGATGCAAAGCAACAGTAAGGAGGGAGCTGCAAATGATGAATTGGAATTCCAAAAGCATCAAACTAGTTCAAACTCATCGGCTTGGACATGGAAAAGAATTGAATGTATATCAATGACAAGGAAATCTCATTTTGATCGATAGCCTCGAATTCTTCGCCCCCACCCCCACCTGCTCGATAGTTAATAGAGGGGGTTGGCGGTCCGAAATTGTATTCCACCAGTTTTGAAAGTAGTAACATGACAACCAATTATTGGGTCTAACCACCTCCCTGACAGTTTTCAAAACAGCCAGGGACCCCCCCCCCCACGAAACCACTTAAGGCCCTCCTTTGAAATGCATGGTAAGCCAACAAAGTGGCATGGTGGTTTAGTTAGTCGAAGACATAAGGATATCATGAAGAGCCCTTAAATACCACTGTCGATTTCCACAATGTTGACAGAGTGAGTGAGTGCATGGCTAATGTAAAGACTCAAAAGAACAACGTAGTAACAACAATTTTTTGCAATGAAATCAATGTTTTTGTATCCTAAGATACTTGCAGTCTTCAATCCTTACGAGAGTCGGGGTCATTCCACTTGTTACTCAGAAAACCATCTCTATGTCTTCGAGGGTTGCTGTGGAGGATTGCATTGTAGTGACGATGGTGTTAAGCTTGTTGATAACAGTTGGGCACCAACCAGGTATGAGAAAATAGCCACAATGCTGTTCTCTTAACACTGGATGACCTGACATGTCAAAATTAATTTAGGTGATGACAGCAAGATGCATGGAGTGACCAAATCCCTTATTTACAAATAGTTTTAGCTGCCCTTCACAGATATGGAGGGCTGGTTCATCGAACTTTGGGTTTAACCATAGTTTTATCACATATGGAAATCTGCATACCTGTCAGAGTAGTCCTTGCACGACTTGGTGTTTACAAGGATCGATAATCAACTCCTATCTCAGAATTCATTAGAAGCAGATGACATTATGTGTCTAGGAGCTCTTGTGAGCAAAGGTGTACTCATATTTGTGCCATATAATTTTGGTCGAACAATATTATGGTCCGCTTAGAAATCTGAGCACATCCATATTACACATTATTTAAGGACATATGCTCATTCATATGGAAGGAAAGCAGCTAGGATAGAGGACAACAGAAGACCATCAACGAATTTCAAGAGCATGGCAACCCGACAAGTGCTGAACCATAACACAAAGTTCAAACATCTCAACTCTTTCGAGCAGCCACCACAAGCTATATTTTGCCATGGGGGAGTTGGACATTTTGTCTTCACTCAAAGGAGGGATTAACAGAATGCAACTTATTCTACAGGGTGCTTTTGGAGTTGTTAATACGGCTCAGCAACAAAGGAGAACCATGCGTTCTTTACAAGGTCATGGAAGAGACCACTAAGAAGAATGCCTGGATTTCTAGTGTTGTTGTGCCATTTAATATTCCTTAGGTCAAGGATCTATTTACTATCATTCTGTCATAAGTTGGTAAGGACAAGAAAGAAAAGTAAGGAGCCTTAGTTAACTTTACATAATTTGTATTTTAAAACGGGAGGTTGACATATACTTGCTTTTGCTTCGGAAAAGTTAGTGGATAAAATGAGATAGATGGCAAAGCAGGTGGTAATAAAATCATATGGAGGATTTAATGCATTTCAATAGTAATCCTATTTTTCAGGGAAATGGGACAGCGTATGGATTTGAGGTGTCACGAGCTCCAACATCACCGTCAACCATTATTCTATTTTAGAAAGTTAGTTCCATAAATAAAGGCTTGCAATCAGTATTGGAGAAACATAAAGCAAGCAACACCCTCAACCATTATTCTATTTTAGAAAGTTAGTTCCATAAATAAAGGCTTGCAATCAGTATTGGAGAAACATAAAGCAAGCAACTGAAGGCTTCATGCTTCATGAGGGGGGACTAATTTTTGGCAGTGAGAGAACTATGTCTTTGTAAATAAACCCGAGGGGCCATCTTTATAATTCTTTGATCGAGTCATCCATTGGATTCATCTCTTGTTTATATAGAGCCTTATTTTCTTCATTTTTTCCTATGTTAAGCTTCTTTAAACGTCATCCCTTTTCCTTCTTTATTATTATAATCTGCAATCGTATATATGGGTTTTGATGGCAACATTTTGGTACTACTTCCATTGCTATGTGTATCTTCGACATATACCTGCATATTACTTTTAAAAGTGTTTGTTAGTTGAATTCACAGATTGTGTTAAGGTCTAACATTTGTGCTGGATTATTTTATTAATTTCCAATAGTTCACTTTTCCTCATCTTAGGTTTACAATGACTTCCGTACTCACTGTTAAGTTAAAGATTCAATGTTCTTCTCTTTTCTTCCACCTGTCATTGTTAGATTTTGTGCTATGCTAGGCAAGATTATGTGCCCAATGGAAAGGCCTCCGGGCTGAAAGTTTATAATGAACAAGCTGCTGCTTAGTGACTGAATCTTTTATAGCTCTAACATCTCTTATTACAAAAATATCATCTAGTTTCAACCAAGGAACCTTGCTATTGCTTCCTTGATTTTTTTATCTCCAATTTATTGAAAGTCACTAGGTTTTTGATGAAGAGAAACCTCTATGTATTCTTTTCTCTATAATAACTCTTTCCATTTGATCTTCTTCCATAGACCTGACCCTCTGATTCCATTAGCCCACGATTGAGAAAGGTAGTAATCCATTAGTGTGTCAATCCTATAAAATTTAAAAAAACTCCTTTTTTTTTGGTCAGGGTAAATTAGGGTTAGGTTATGGCAAAATATGTATTAAATAGCATAAAAATACCTTCGGAATCATAGTCCTAGGGTTAGGATTTGCATATACTAAATTGGAAAAGCAAAAATATCATTTTTTATGCATTTTCAACCACTTTTTAGTGCTAATGGTCTAGGATTCTACAGTTTTATTTATTTATTTATAGTGATTGAAAAATTGCTGCAACCTATTTCCTAGTTTACTCATTCAATAACCTTTTTTTTATTTCTTTCTTATCATTAATTTTTGGCTATTTTCTTATTGTCTTCATAAATTATGCATGCTGTAGATTGTGCTTCTTAAACATCCTAATATATGACAATAATTGACAATATAAAGGTAGCATGTACTTGGGAACTTATTTGAGCCTCTCCAGGACTAATTAAGTCCTCTAGTTTAGCCATACAGTGATTTGAACTGGTTACCTTGATGCTACATGTCATCTCACCTAGATACCTACTTTATTGAGCATTATCCTTGGGTATAATATTCAGCGGAACCCTTGGAGGGTATTTGGTCCAGGAGTACTTGGGTTATTTAATCTCCGAGATCCATTGGGGAAGCTTCTTGTTGTTTGGATAATATCTAACCATAGAACAATAGGGGAGTAGTTGCTAAGGTGACAATGGCAACTGATCTTATTGTTGCCCTTAATTTAGAGTGCTTAATGAGGCTTTGCACTAAGGTACTAGATTTTGTCGTAATATGCACCATTTCTTAACTGCATGTATTATGACCAACATTTATTTTTCATAAATGAGTTTGAGTAAGTTCATTCCTTAAGTTCGCTGCTTTCAAAGGCAAGGGACCTTCCTTCTTGCATTAAAACTACAATAATGTCATGTCCCGAGGCATCACACTCAGTAAAGTCTTTTGTGAAGTCAAACATGGTAAGGATGGAACTTGTAAACATAGTCTCTTGAATTTTTTCAAAATCTTTGATTGCTTCTCGAGTCCAAGGAAATGCCTCATTCTTTAATGATGTTATCAGAGGTTGTGCTATTTGACAATAATTCCTGAAAAATTCATGATAATAGCCTACTAATTCCAATAATTCTTGAAGATTCTTCAAGGTTTTGGGAATTGGCCATTCCATCATAGCTTTAATATTGTTAGGGTCCACTTTGACACGTTTATGAGATACAATATGACTCAAATATTCCACTTCTTGAACCCAGAAAAAACATTTGAAAGGCTTTGCATATAGTTGTTCCTCTTCCAATGGTTTTAAGACCCTCTCAACACGTTGCACATTCTCTTCTAGATATTTGCTTTACATCATTAAAGAATTCTAAAACAAATCTTGTGGGAAAGGTTTTGAAAATATAATTCATCAAGCTATGAAATGTTGAAGGTGTATTAGTAAGGGAAAATGGCATAACCAAAAACTAATAATGACTTTCATTTCTTCTAAAGGTTATTTTGGGAAATGTCTTCTTGCTTCATTCTCACTTGATGATATCCGAAATAGAGAATCATCTAAGGAAAAAAAATTGTTCCTTGCAACTTATTGAATTATTTATCAATGTTAGGAATAAGAAACTTACATTTGATGGTCATTTTGTCGAGTTGATTATAATCTGGAGACATATGCCATGAACCTTACTTCTTTTGAAGCATCACCATTGGTGTAGAGAAAATATTTTGGCAAGGTTGAATGATGCTAGCCTCCAATACTTTTTGAATCATATGCTCAATCTCATTCCTTTGTGCACACGAGTACTAATGGATCTTTCAATTACCTTTCTAATTGCTCAAAAAGACAACCAAAATACTGTGCATTTAATTGTTAACGTGAAGCTCATATGGAACTTGCGAGTTACCGTGCATTGTATATGCAAACTACACTCTCTACTTTTAGTGGCTTGTTTTATGGTTGTAGTATTAATGATCACTTTTGCAAATGGAGTATAGACAATTCACAAGCTTGGCAAGGTTCTACAAATTTAGAAGTGAAGTGACTGATGCTACTTGTAGGGAAGTAAACATGTTTGTAGGAAGTTAAACACAATTGTAGAAAAGTAAACACATTTGCAGGAAAATAAACACCCGTAGAAAATTAAAAATCACACTTGAAAAATTGAAACAACACACTTCTACATAGCGGGTTTATGAAGTTTAACGTTGTAACCCCTAACACAAGTAGAAATACTAATTTACTTTTGCAGAAAAGGAAATGTCACACTTCTATCTAGTGAGCTTATGAAGATTGATGGTGTAACCCCAACACAGGTTGAACAAACCACACAAACAAGAAATAAATCACACAGACAAAAATAAATGAAAAACTAATCCTTCCCCAGATGATCCTTGTTTTTACTCCAACCAACAAATGTAATCATTGTGTTGGGCACACTTATTCAACAATGTAAATGAATGCAAACTAATTTAAAATGCAAGCATGTCAAATTAGAAATAAATATGAATAATCAATTGCGTAAATAAATTCATAAATAAATAAATATGACCATGCACGAATAATTAATTGCATAAATAGATCAAATCACACAACCATAAATTAATTACAAGTAAATAAAATAAATTTTATATGAATAAATAACCGAGGAATTAAATTACACAACATGAAAAGAGAATCACCTAAATTATACAACACTTTGTTCTATTGAAGTGGACCTTACCTCCATAGAATAAAGAGTTGATATTTTTCAACACTAGTTACATTGATAACATAAATTAATTAAATTAAGTATGTTAATTAATTTTTTTATTATTCCATAAACATGCAACAATAAATAAATAAATAAATTAATGAAATCATACACTATATACATTATAAACTACAATTAAAATTGTATGGTGTGTTTGGTTGCCTATGAGTCCCAAAAACACCTTTGCAATTGGTTGCTTCTTACAAGGAGATATACAAACAAATGGATGGTGTTAGTGATCAAACATAGATTAACAAAGCACTAAATGAAACAAAAACAATGCATAAACAAAACAAAACTAAAACAAAACTAAATAACATAAAACAAGATTGTGAAGGAAAACAAATCAACAAAAAAAGTAGGAAAATGATCATTTTTATTGATTGCTGGTGGTAGAAGAGTTACAAAAGTATCAAAGACACTTGGAGAGAGTTGCTTGAGCAATTGTGCCCAGTAGCTTTCAACAAATTCCATAAACATGCAACAATAAATAAATAAATAAATTAATGAAATCATACACTATATACATTATAAACTACAATTAAAATTGTATGGTGTGTTTGGTTGCCTATGAGTCCCAAAAACACCTTTGCAATTGGTTGCTTCTTACAAGGAGATATACAAACAAATGGATGGTGTTAGTGATCAAACATAGATTAACAAAGCATTAAATGAAACAAAAACAATGCATAAACAAAACAAAACTAAAACTAAACTAAATAACATAAAACAAGATTGTGAAGGAAAACAAATCAACAAAAAAAGTAGGAAAATGATCATTTTTATTGATTGCTGGTGGTAGAAGAGTTACAAAAGTATCAAAGACACTTGGAGAGAGTTGCTTGAGCAATTGAGCCCAGTAGCTTTCAACAAAGATTTCCCTTCTCAATATTTTGCAAGCTCTTACTTTCTCAAAGAAGCGTAGAAAGCTTTCTACAATGGTGAAATTCTCTTCATCTTCCTGCTATTAAGGTTTCTTGGGGCTCAAGGCTTGAATGGTCAGCCCATCATGTTAAGGGATTGGGTGTTTTTCTAGCAAGTTCGCCTCCCAAGGTGTTGACTGGGCTTCTAGTGACCTTTGCATCTATCGAAGGAAAAACCATGATGTAGTGAATTTTTGTCTTTGTAACACCTGAGAGGGTTGATTTTTAAGTCAACTTTAAGAAAACTTTTTGATTTTTTCTTTTCATAATGTTTCCAACTAAGAATGTAGCCTTTGTACATGATGTTCACTGACTCTGAGTGTCTTCTGCTACATACAAATGAGTGTACCATTTTCTAATAATAACAGTTGCTCCATGATGTGTGAGGTTAGGAGCAAGCATATAATACATCACATTTTGCGGTTCTGATGACGAGTCTTACTTTTTGAGAGAGAGAGACTTGTTGTAGAGATGATTAGGAAAGGATCCTTGATTGAGAATTGCAAGAAAATCATGCTATGAAGAAATATGGATACAAAAGTGTCTATACGAGGTGTACATCTCCCATGCTTGCTATGATGACTATGACTAAAATATTACAAACATACAGGGAAGGTCTTGTCAAGTCAATGTTGAAATGGATGATTTGTTGCTGACTATAGAAGATAACTGCTTTCGTCCTCAGGGGCATCTTTGACAAATAGGCTGCATTGGGTGCCCACATGTATTAGATACAAAGCACTACTGAAAGAGGTGGCGTTAGATGCACAGGCATTCGACTAAATGAGAGAATTGCAATTGTCATAAAGTACGATGCTACCCTGACATGAAAACTTATGTGGGTTTCAAATGTTAGGGAGATTGGTGACATCAAATGGGAAATAACGATTCCCATTGTGCTACCCGAGACTGCCCCGAAAAGGTGGGAAACAATCAAGGTACTACTTTGATTGTGGAAGATGGGTGTTGATGTCGAAAGAAATGAAGTGCTAACTGCTTAAAAGATGATTCCGAGAAATCCATATGAAACTGAGGAAGATGTTGTAATAAGATGGGTCAATAGGCATGATAGTGAGAGCTGACAGTATGGGAAGGATACAAAAAAATTCCCAAGGTTGGAGCTTTAATGTGAGTGGCAACAGTCAAAACAAGAGTGTTGAGGTGTATGCCCCTAGAGTCAATAGGACATCTAGGGGAGGTATATGTATGTTTTGACTATCGTGGTAGATGTATGAGCAAATGGTGATTAATGGTGTGGGTATGAGGTGGGTAAAAAGTAAGCTCCAACCAAGGGCGACTAAGGACTGCTGCCAAGTAACTGACACAAAAATATGGGTGAGAATCCTTTTCTAAAAAAATATTTGTACACTTTCCAAAATAATTTAAAAGTGGTTTTGGATGTACAATCAAAGAGATATGTGCCCCAAGAATATAGTGGCCTACGTGATTATGTAGGTGGGTATCTGCAGAGGGCGGGGGCTCCTTTCACTGGTCTGAGTGTGAGGTGGATGATACAGATGTGACAACGCAGATGGTCTATTGCAATGTGGATGGGTGGTAGGCCAAGTGCAGAATGTGGTGGTGCATTGGTCATGATCTGAAAAGAATGTTGGCCTGGGAGAGAGTTGGTAAGCATAAAGTGAAGAAGAGAGAAAATGAGGTTGATCTTCAGGTCATGCAAATGAAATGGCTCTTGGGCTTGAGGAAGTGGTCATGGATACCAATAGCGTGAGGTGAAATAAAATTGGGGTAATGCATGCGGGTAAAGTGCTATCAACCAAAGTGAATGTTTACCGTGTGCATGTGGAGGGTGATAGAAAATGTGGTTGAGCTAGTGGACCTCACAGTTAATTTCAGAGAAATTATGTCAGGGTATGTAATGTTTACGGGGAAACCTGTCATGCTTAGTGAAGAATGATGCCTTAGATGTGGATTGGTGCCAAGGGACTGAGTTCATTGTGGAAGCTACCAATAACCTGCAACTTCTATGCCATTACCCCAAGTGAAACCATCGTTATATAAAAACATGTATAATGGAACTGTTGAAAAAGATGTATCCAAAAACACAGAAAGGTACACTTGATGGGTACTTTGAAATGTGAAATGGGCTCGAAGGTGAAAATTTTTGGTGAATTGAAAGGAGTGTAACATGATGTAGATGAAGATGTCTTGATCCTAATGCCTCTAATGGTTTTGTGAAGGAGCTCGTGGGCTCCTGTATAGGTCCTTGGAAGAATGGCACAAATGGCGAATATAAGAGCTGTAGGCAGGGCCCACATTGCAACTCATTTGTACTTGCTGATGTGGAACTTTTTGTGGAGCCCAACTTCGTTTCTTAATGTTGCAGTCAACTAGAGTACCCGATATTCGAGTGATGAGAGTCAGGTTAGTCATTGTGAAACCCTCTTTTTCAATTTAGTAGCTCTAGGGTAGGTAGGTCGTACAGTGTGGCTTGTACGACCTTGGTTAAGCAGAAATCCCAAATCCTCGCGGGCGACCGTCTGACATTTGAGCGAGTCTACGTGGATGAGTGAGACACAACTACGATGACATCGCGATTGAAGGAGATACAATCACAACCATTAATCATGGAACGATGAGAAAACGACATTATTCATGGTTCCTATGGAGGAAGAAATGAATCAAATATGATGTTGGGTGTCATCAACAACAGGTGGTGGGAGTATCTCCTGGATGATCACCGGATGGTGAATGGGAGACGGTTCCCGGCAAGGTGTTGACGTCTTGGTAGCCAAAGAGTTGTCCTCTATGGGGGGGGAGATCTTCTTGAATTATATGAAGGGGGTGCCTTGCTATACTAAGTTGTCCCAATATCTAAAGTGGACATGAGGATGAGAGGTGAGAAGAGCTGGTATATATATCACAAGGATGAACACCATCTAATGCAATGCTTGTGCTTATGTAGTAGATAGTCTGTGTGGTAGTGTCTCTCGCAACTCTCAGTAATGAGTGGGGAGTAACATCCTTAGGTGGGGCGCTTGTAGAGGGCGTGTGTTACCTATTGATCTTAGCTTTAGCAACAACGAGAAGAAGCACTGAGGGCCTTGCATTAGTTTGTTGTAAGGCTGCCCATGCCTGCTGTAATCTACGAAGGCATGGGAAATGCCATGTGTGGCGTCCTTGTGAACAAATGTGACAATTGTTACGATTGCACTTGGACTTGTTTTTGTGAGCAAGTCAAGGGGCCAAAACAAAGGAAAGATAGTAGCTCCTAAGCTCCTTCAAATATGGACAATGGTTTATCAAACATCCTTGTAGATAACATAGGGCACATGAAGGGGATTGTTTTGGAAGAGTTGGTTTATTTTGCTTCTCTTTCTTGGTGGAGATTGACGTAGGGTGAGAGGTATGATGGCAAAAAGCACATGGGTGAACTGTTTGTGGAGCTTCTTCCTTAAAAACATAGTAAATGGTCTGAGACTCATCATTTGCTGTCGGAGTAGCAAGAAGTGATGGTGTAATAGTACTGGCCCGATGGACCGCCAACAATGCCTCCCAATATTGAGGGAGATTAGAGCAATGGTGTGCGTAATGACCATGCTGTGAAAAAATAGTGCACAGGTGGTTAGTGCGTAATCCCTTACTGCACGGTGGAGTGGCCTTGTTTCCTTGAGGGGAGGATGAAGGTATGGGTGCCATTGGGGCATGAATAAGGGCTTTTAGTTCTTCCAATGTTGGGGATTAGTTGGTAGGTGCACTAATACATTACATAATGCACGTGGGGGAAGTACCCTAGGAGAAGATTTAGTTTGGGTGTTGTTCATATTACCTTTCGGTTTATCCTTCTTGGTGGTATTCGCTAGTGTCATAATAGGTGAGAATACCAAAGGTAAGGTCTTCTGAGAGGGTTTTAAAGGAACTACTCTAGTAGAGGTGATACCTGAATTTGTGGACATGGCTTAGGGAGCCAAATACTAGATGGGTATCGCAAGAGCCACATTCGACAATGTAAGCGCTACCATGACTTGGTGCGAGGCAAAACTTGGTGGGGGGGTACAAAAATGGTGTTTGGGTGATCACGTAAGGGAGAAAGGAAGGTTCACTGGTCGTGACGTTTGGTGTTTCTAAAGTTGGTGTTTGAGTGTCTTGAGACTGATTAGCACTTGATGTGCTCATCATGCATACCAGAGCTATGGAAACTGGTGTGACTATGGGTGGGTCTCTTGGATATGTGCCGAGGAGTGATGATGCTTTAAACATCCCTGGACCAACATTAGTAAAAGAAGGGACTGATTTGTTCTGTGTCCCAATGAAGGGTAACACACCATCAAGGGATGAAGACGTCCTTGTCTAGTAATGTGTTAGTTGGCCAATGGTGACTATTTTCCTGTTGTGAGGGAACATCATGGTGCAAAATAATGATGATGCTACTGCTTTCATGGAATACATATAGCTGCGTCCCAACAAGATGTTCTAATCAAGTTGGGCATCAAGGAATTCAATATCTATGAGAACACTTTTGCCGACAAGTTCCACCAGGACATTCTGAAAAAGTTCTACGGGGGTTGAAGGGCGCCCATCATATGCCCTCAATGTAATAGGAGAAGCAGTGATTTCAAGGGATTCTAATTTCTGCCAAATTGACTTTGACATGATACAGGGGGATGCCCCCTTATCAACAATGCATCAATGGATAGTTATATTTTGAATAGTGAATGGAATTTGAAAGGCAACTATAGATGGTAGTCGTTGCTATGAATTGTCCATTAATCAAAAGTGATCAATCATGAATCTGATGGGTCGATTGCACCTAATGTGGAAAGTAGGGCTTTCTGTTGAGTTAGATGTGTTTGCAAGATCTCTAATCCCGACATGGTTGATGGAGACTGCGCAAGGTAATCAATAATGCTATAGCTATAAGTTACCTTTGAGTTATGGGAAGTATGGCATGATGACCCTGTTAGAGTCGATCTTGTCAGTCCTCCGTCGGAGATCAAAACTCTTTTTGCATTTCATTTTTAGGTGTCTCGCTCCATTCACTCAGCTGCATTCTGCTAGGGGCATGCCATAATCTGACAAAAGGGTCTTATCAGTCATTACCCCTCATGCTTTGTACCTGCTGGCTCAGGTCTGGTCATCAAAGTTCATTAAATGATAGTCAATATTTGGTCTTTTGATGGGCAAAAAATCATGTCAGTCATAGGTCTAGGGTTTCATAAGTCGTGTTTTCAGAGTACCCAAATACGCCAGCAGGCCAGAGGGAGGTTCAACAAGTTTCATCTCTAGATTTTCATCATCCATAATGCTCAAGGGTGATTCCTCTTTCAAAACTCTGTTTTGAAGAGGAAATCGTCAAATTAATGTTTATGATAAATATGTAAAGTTCTCCACCATGAAGTACTTCGAAAGCAGATTCTGATCATCCTTTGCCAAATTCAATGTCAGCTACCCCTGCAAAAAATTGCCAAAACAAAACATTGCAAAAGTGGGTTTTGAAGAAACAAAAATCAAAACCATGACTCCATGTCTTTATACAGATTTTTTCATAAGGATCAAGGTCATTTTAAAAGCCAAGGTCGGAGAGAAGCATTTCAAAGGAATTCGGTGAGCCAATGCGCGTTTTGGGTGAGGTTGGAGGTGTCTTGACAGGCGCGGCGCATACAGTAGGTGGCGCGGCGCATTAGGCGTGATCCTCCAGTGCAATTTGGAACGGGCGCAGCGCACCGGTAGCGCGCGGCGCATAGAAAGGGCGGCGCGGCGCATACAGTCTAACACACAAAAAAATGCTCGAAATTCCTCCAAATCACTGTTGAATTGCTTGGGCGTGCCAGGTAGGGTTGACATCTCGGTGGTTCATACATTTTTGTGTGTTGTGTGATGGTGGTTTATGGTTCCAAATGTTTGAAACAAAATTTCCAAACCCTACCTGTAAAAATCCTTATGTCAATTGCTGTTAAGGGTTGAAAATTCATCATTTTGTTACCAAGTTTCCCCTTCGATCCCATCTGTCCCTTTTTCCTTCATTCCCTTTTTCCTTATACCATATCCCTTTGAATATCATTGCTCCCTATCCCCTAAAATTACTAAACCCTTATCCCCAATTCCCTTTCACCCATTGCCCAATATAAAACCCCAAACCCTACCCTATGCAAAGTTCCCAAACCATCCTACATTGCCCTAAATAAAATCTATCCTAATACTCCTAATCCCTTCATATTTTCCCTCCCTAACAGTCCCTTGTTACATTGCTCCCTTGGTGACAGATTTCAACCATATTACAACAACAGTCCAACACAGTGTTGCGATCAACATTTATTTCTCCAAGCAGTTTTCATAGCATCAATCATGTCATCTAATCATTCATTCGACTATGAGGTGGAAACTCATAGTGACTCACCCACGGAAGAACGTGCACCCCGGAGGCCTCACAAAAGTGGCAGACATGTTAGAGAAGAACCGACTACCCTCATAGAATTGCAGGCCTGCCCTCTTGCCGTCTCTTGTTTTCAGTTTCAGTCATGCTATGAGTTTTGTGAAAAGGTTGCAAATGTTCAATTTCACCATGAGTTGGCTCGCCTATTTGTTCTACATTTACATTGTGGTCAAGTTACTTTGGCCGGTGTTACTTTCACACTTACACCGGACTCTATCTCATTAGCTACCGGCATGCCTAATATTGGAGAGCCATGGAACAAGAGACAAAAAGTTGACCGACAACATTATTGTTGGACACCTAATCCTAAATGGGTTAGTGTGGAAGCTGAATAGACTAAGTAGTCCAAGAGACCTTGGGATGTGAAACCCAAGAGTCACATAATGTACTATAAATGTATATCTCTTGTTAATAAAAATTGTACTGCATGTTTTATCTTTCATATCTCTCTTGCTGTCCATGTGTATTTAACATGGTATCAGAGCAGGCGTATTCCTGCCCTGCAAAATTAATTTGAGCCATTTGTTTTATGGCCTCTATATGCAGTTTATTTTCTGCCTGAAATCCACTGCTGACTGACATCTCTGACCTCTGTCTGCCATACCGGCGCTCTCTGTACCTGCGCTCTCATTCTCTGCCACTACCTGCGCTCTCTGTCCATAAACGCCCCATTTAAAAGCGCTGCTCCATTTGCGATTTACCATTATTGGCTGTCCTGACTGCCAAGCGTTTCATGATAATTAATGCTGTCCTGTTGCAACATAAACCTAATATGTGATACACCCCCGTCTGTCTTTCCAATGCATCTGCGTACATCTTGTTCTAATCAAAGACCATTCAGGTTCTGTTTCCATGTGAAAGCGGCTGAACCTGTGGGTTGAGGCGTGAATCCAAGTGCGTGTGAGAGAGGCATGAACCCAAGTGCGTGGAGAATCCTTCGAACAATGCTGTGGTTTAACCTGCCTATGGTTTAACGCTGGAGCAGTATACTTTCTGACAACGCTGTGGTTTATTTGATTATGTAACGATTTTTATGTCTAATGAAAGTGGTGTTCTGGACATGGTACGCATATCGTTTTCTAGAACAACGAATATTAAACCATAAACTGCACGCAGAAACGAGGTGTATCGGTTGTAAGCAGCTCGACTGGTATAAGTATTAAAAAAAAAAATTCGAAGTTTTGGGTTCTTTTTCCTGCATTTAGCGCACCGATTTGATTGAAATCTGTGAATTTCTGGCTTGTACAGAAACTCGCCTATGTTTTTATTGTGTTTTTGTCGACTTTTTGAGCGGTCTGGCCCTGGATTGCTCGCTCTGTAATCTTTGGCGGTTTTCTGGAGTCTCGTCGTGGAGAGATTGCAGTGGATCTATGTTTGAATGGTGATGTACTGAGCGTGGCGCAGCGAAAGCGTGGAGATGTGCTGTTCATGCGTGGTATTGAATGGTATCTCTGCGTGGTCATGAATGCGTATTAACGCTGTGGTATTGAATGGTATCAACATTTTATTGAAAGGTATCAACATTTTATGCGAATGGTATTGAATGGTATCTCTGCGTGGTATTGAATGGTAACGCTGTCCCATTGGTAACGCTAAACTTTGCTTAGCTGTGTAATGGATACTCTCGTTGCTACCCCATTTGAAGATTGTTTCAGTTTGTCACGGGTTTGTTTTTAATATCATGGATCCACAGAGTTTTCTGCAGATTTCATAATTTCATAGGTTGCGGGGAAATTATAGTGGTGATGAGATGGGACTGAAAGACAATGGTATACAACGTTCTCTCATGGGCGCGTACCCATAGCATTCAATTCTTCATTCCTTCTATGAAGAGGTCATTTTATTAGAGGCCAGAAGCATCGATAATGGCACATTTTTTAGTAAAAAAACATGTGTGTTTAAAGAGCATGTGTGTTTAACGCTGTTTTAACGCCGTTGAATGTATGATGTGTTGGTCGTTTCTCTGCATAAAATATGTTAAAGTTGACCGCGAGACTGTGAAGACCGTGGTATGCTTCATAAGTTGATATATGCATTGATGGATGTTCTATCGCGTGATTTGCGAAGACTGTGTGCCTCTTTTTATAATCCGTGTTTGATTACTCCCGCATTGGTCTCTGCGGAAAGTTCCATGTGAATACCATGAAATATTTATGTTCTGCGGTACATAGATTTTTGAAGACCGTTTATGGTTAATGTTGTGTTAATGATATGGAGTATTGTAAATTGGCTCTGCATTGAATTTCTTTGAAGATTGTGGGTTTATACATATGGCCGTCCAAATTTGAATGCATTGAATGTGTTAAATGATGGTATTTAACGCTGTTGAATGCACGCTGTTTTATAGAATGGTCCAGCGTATATATTGAATAGTATTGAACACGGATAACTCGCTCCCGTTCTTGGTCTTTCGGTTCATCTTTCGTCTTCTGCAGCGGCGCCCACGAACAGAATCATGGCAATGGGTATGATTAAGCCCATGAAGGCTGGACTTGAGGACCCTCAAGAAGAATTTGGGAATGTATGCTTCGAAAAATGAAATACTTTTGTAGACCACAGTGGTTGTAGTTGTGTTATTTCTTCAGGAATTTTTAATCTCTCCGGCGAAAGTTGGCGGTTTATTTTACTTTTGGTTGATGACAAATCAAAGCCTTTCAAATCGAGGTTTTAAATATCAGTCCGTGCATTAAAATTATTGGTTTTTCAGAAGCATTAGGATTCGAAGAAATAAAATAATGCTTCTTGACAAATTTTCTTCAAGTGATTTGAACTGAAGGCAAATTAAAGATTGCACCGTGGACCTTTGAAATCACCGTTTTTTGCAGTCAAGACGGATTCCAAAGAAGAACACCGGGAAAACAAATAAAATTCCTCGAGAGTTTTTCTTCAAGTGAATTGTGCAGTTCTTGATCTCAGAGGATGATCTAATAGAGAAATTTACTGCTGGTATTTCTACTGTGACAGCTCTTTCTAGTATTTGAA
Source organism: Pinus tabuliformis (assembly GCA_031772625.1). Lineage (NCBI taxonomy): Eukaryota > Viridiplantae > Streptophyta > Pinopsida > Pinales > Pinaceae > Pinus > Pinus tabuliformis. The sequence goes on from CM062805.1 coordinate 59,199,790, forward strand.
GTTTGCAGTCGTTGTTGCCCCAGTGTGGCATTGTATTTAAAACTCATTATAGTGCATTGATTCCTTGATTTGATTGCTGTATAAAGAGTTTGGTGGGCTGACTATAATATTTATGGAGAAAAGTTTTATCGGTTGTTTTGTCAGAACATAATGCTAGTCATGAGTAAACTCTTATTTTCATGTAATGGATTGTAATCGGTGCTTGCTGGTTGAACTCTGATCATTTGCTGCACATGTATAAATGATATTACTGTAGGTACTACTTTTCTGCACTGAGTAGTAGTTGTAAGGTGTAAATCTGACATTGAAGAAAAAAAAATGGCTAGAATCAGTGAAGTATTAGAGTTCCTCAAAACTCTAATGTCGTCTACTACTCATGATACATTAAAAGTCAGCGAAGTTTCTCTCATAGATATTCAGGTCTGTCTACAAAATGCACAGGAAAAGATTGATTTTTTGCAGATTGAATCACAACTACAACAAGAAGAGCTACATCAAAATAGACATCATTCTGAACCTGTTTTTGTTCAGAACATTGAGACTGCAACCCATCAACAGCAAGTCAATAATGTTACTGTTCATTCAAATAAAGTAGCAATTGTACATGCAGATGCAGAAACTCAGTCAGCACTTCCCAAGCCCATTATCAGACCTTGGGAACAACTTGTCCACAACAAGCACAGAACTGGTCTTGGATATGACAAGGACTTGTCCTTTCATATTCCAGACTATGCCAAGCCCATTCAGTTTCAGAGTGCTGGATTCATTCATGACAGTTCACTTGCTCCTCATGACAGTTCACCTCCAGCTGTTCCAGATTCTACCCCTCTTCCACAGCAACAACAACAACAACAGATCGTGAAATGCCAACACTGTGACCGAGTTGGCCATTTGAAAGATCACTGTTTTGATCTTCATCCATGTAAGCACTGTCATAAAACCAGTCATTCTTCACACAGATGCTTCAGAAACAAACGTCCTGCAAGAACAAAGATTCATCTTGGATGGATCGCTTCTTGGCAATGGGCATCAACAACCAAGAAGATATTCCAAACACATGTCAGAACTTGTTCCAGAGTATTGAACAATCTTGCAGTTGAGTTTTCTCCATCATCTCACCTTGTATCTGACAGGGGGGGAAATGATGGTCATCTACAAGCTTCAAAGCCACATCAAGCGAGCCTGAGCCACAACCTGCCACACCAGTTTTAGAGTTGTAGCCAGAAACAAAGATGCCCATGAACATGCCTTCAGTTGGCAATCTGGGACACTTCCTCTAGCAGAAGACTTCAGCTTCTTGCCAGTTTCGGAAGAATTCCAGGAACACAATTGAGAACACTTCCTCTAGCAGAAGACTCCAGCTTCTTGCCAGTTTTGGAAGAGTTCCAGGAATTGCATTAAGCATTCCATAGTTGTTGGTCATCCTTAAACCATCACAGGTTGAGACTTCCCTTTTTAGGTTGAAGTTTTCCCTTTTATGCAGGGTGAGACCTCCCTTTCATAGTTGAAGGTTTCCCTCTTTAAAACAATAGGATCACTTCCTCTAGCAGAAGACTTCAACTTCTTGCTAGTTTTGGAAGAGTTCCGGGAACTGCACTAAGCGTTCCAGTGTTGGTGGTCATCCTTAAACCACCGCCCTTTATACCAACATTTCAGAGAGCACATTCAGCCTTGTGCTGCCATGCATTTTTTGCACATTTTTTTATTACAGCTCTCTTCTTGGACTCATACATAACCCTTCGGATTAAGGGGGGGAATGTTGGACACCTAATCCTAAATGGGTTAGTGTGGAAGCTGAATAGACTAAGTAGTCCAAGAGACCTTGGGATGTGAAACCCAAGAGTCACATAATGTACTATAAATGTATATCTCTTGTTAATAAAAATTGTACTGCATGTTTTATCTTTCATATCTCTTTTGCTGTCCATGTGTGTTTAACAATTATGAGCCATATGTTAAACCTGCTTTCTTGAGGCAGCTTAAGAGGGTGTTTCCCTTCCAATATGTTAAAGATGAATATGCCCCTCTAATGAAGTTAATTATAAAGTATTTCAGTTTTGAAGGCTGTTTCTCCCGGTTATATGCTTATCACATCAGGTTGCTCATGCATTTCACCCGGGTACGCATGATGAACATCCCATATTTCATATGCCGAAACATAGAGAGGATGACCGCCCTTGTGCAACACAAGACCCCTGAGCAGCAGTTCAACAACATTTGTCATTTTGCTCTCATCAAGATTTTGGTGGTGCATCAGCTTGATTTACAGGGTATCACTTGGGATGATTTCATCTCTCGTGACTTCTTCCGAGCTTCACAGGGACCTTCAGAGACTAGATTTGAGATAGGGGGACCTTCTCATCAGTATGAGCGCCATGAGACCGCTAGTGTGCCGGTATTCATCACATATCAGAGGGGCGCTAGACATTTGTTTGCAGTAGCAAAGCGAGTGTTATCTCCACCCGGGGTGGAAGGGGCCTCGCTTCTGACATCAACACTACAGGTACAGGACAGAGGTAAGGAGCCAATGCATGATGAGGGGCCATCAGGTGAACGAGAGACCAACTTCGTTCTCCTTCATGATGATGATACAGATACGGATCCGCAAAGTGCACAGCTTAAAGAGATCATCCAGGAGCAACAAACAGAGATCCAAGCCTTATCCCTTGACTTGGAGAGAGCTAAATGGAATATGAAATACCTGGAGCAGAGGAACAAACAACTTGAGGATTGGCAAGCTGAGATAGAGTTGCAACTGATCAAGGAAAACCGGCAACACATCATGGCAGCACAAGGTAGACCTATGGAGCAAAGAGATGAGGACCGGGAGTATGTTTTAGAGAAAGTGAATGTTCACTTGGAGCAGCTATTGGAGAAGGCTAATAGGGAAAAAGCAATGCTGAGGTGCATGACTCACCATTACATGGCCCGAAACATGAGCTCCAAAGCGAGAATCAGGAGCCTAAAGGCGAAATTGAGGAAGGTGACAAAAAGACAAAAGAGGCAAAAAGAGAAAGATCAGCTCCGAATCTTGGCCAAGGCTTCTTTGGTCCCGCATGACATGTGATAGAGAAGGTACAACCCAAATTTCAAGAAATTTGGAGCACATTTTTGCATTTTGAATTTTTTTGCACAAAAAACAGGGTTTTTCTCCCTGTGCGCCGCGCCACCTGGGGCGCGCTTTTGATAGGGAGCTCTAAATGACAAAAAGTTTATATTTTTGGATTTTCCATGGAAAATCATGACTGCTGGTGCATGGCCAAGAAGTTTGGGCAAGTTTTGAGTCCTCAGGAGGTCAAAAACACCCAAAAAATGACCTCTCTGCCCCTATTTTGACACACAGGAAGCAGTCTTGGGAGATTGCAGTTTTGGAGGGGCAAATGACATCCAAATTGAAAAATTTTCACTTGGGTTGGAAAGTAGACAGGCAGGGCTTTCCAACAAGCACACTTGGGCTCAATTTGGACTTCAGGAAGTGCCTCAAAACCACCTCCAAAGTGGCGCGACGCATACATATTTTGGCGCGGCGCACAGAGATCCAAAGGCCAAATCACTTCCGCTCTGCAAGAATTCGATTTGTTTCAGTGCGATTTTCTCCCAGTAAGTTTGTCAAAGCCTATTCAACGATTTTTGGCTATGGTACTGTGGTTTAGAAGCGAAGACAGTTGAAAGTGAATATTGGCGCGTGGGTGAGTTAAACGTAAATTGCAGGTGGGCTTGTTCAGTAACAATATATGTTTTCTCTTCATTAAAAGCGCATCTTATTTAAAAGCCATGTTATTAAACTGATAGTTGTGATTCAAACGGTCAAAAGGAAGGCAAACAGTCGCCCCAGAAGATTTACGCTGCATTTTTGTTTGTTTGTTTTTTTTTTTATTGGTCAGCAGAGAAATTAAATGTAACGCTGCTCTTGTTACTGATGGTTTGCTTTTCATTTCCACTTGTAATGATTAAGCAATCCCTCAAATTTGGGTCTATTCACTTTCTCATAGCAAAACTTATTTATTGTATTGAAAGTCATTTGTAAGGGGTTGGGAATTTCTAGGAATAACGTGGAGAAAAAACCCAGCGTTTTCATTGTACAGTTTTTTGGCTAGGAGATTGATAGAATGATGCAGCTCTGATTCAGGAGATCCCTGTGGTATGGGTTTAGCAATGTGTTTCTTCTCTGTTTCATATGTATCTTGTTATGTTTACAGTTCATTCATGATCATTTCCATTTGAATGTTTTTTTAGTGAGAAAGGTAGAATCCATTTTTATTGCTCTGCCTTGGAAAAGCATTCATGTTCTGTGTGTTTGCTTCTGTCTGAAAAGGATTCATCACATATGCCCTTTTCAGCTCCCTCAACAAACTTCCCACTCCATATTATTTAAATCTGATTGCTAAGCTTCCTACCTATCTTGCCTCACGAACTATTCTGTGTCTTCGATTTAATTTCCCAGCTCATGCGGTCCTTTGGTCCCACACAACCCAGAAAATTCAGTCATTCAAAAATCGCCTTTTTTCATATCTATTTGCTAGCCTAAAATCAAGATCCATTTTAAGTCATTCTCAGACCCTATTTGTTTATCCTTCATTGAGCGTGACCCGGAGAGATTCGTCTCCTGTTTCTGGTAGGGCTAGCTACCAGACTGAGCGTGGTTTGTGGTTATCCTGAATTCTGCCTTCCTTCAGCCTAAGGCAGATTTGGGCTCTAACAGACCCCTTGACCATCTTGGGGATGGGTTCGACAGGGGGTCATGTTAGACTCAAAGGTGGCGTAACTTTGGTGTTGGTTGATGTGGATGGATTTGGTCCTGGAGGGGTTTCATAATCACAGTTTCATATTTGTAGGAAATCTATCCCTACCATATAGATATCACGACTTGCTGTGTCCTTAGAACTACCCCTTGCTTGGTTTTGGTATTGGGGAGGGCTGACCTCATTTTGAGTGGCTATTGCTCCTTGGTGGGGGAACATATTCTACGTTATTGCAGACTGTTGATTTGCTCCCCCTGCCCCCTGGCCTCTCTCACGTGCTTGAACTCTAGGAGTTCAGGGCAATGATGGGTGTAGTTCCCATACTCTCCACAAATAGCACAAGCATGGTTAGTCTAGAGGTTGGTGTTCTTGTTTTGCTTTTGGTGATTATTTGTACTGTAATTCTAGTTTGGGTTTTGATTAGGGGGATTTCCCCCAGTTAGTGCCCTCAGTTGTTGCTAGTTTCTCCTTGTCCTTGGTCTCCTTTTGGTTTTTTCTTCTCTTTACTTTTGCTAGCATTTGGTGGGTTTGCAGTGTTGAGTTTCTCAAATGATTGCTACTGTTAAGGGAAGGAAGGCTGCACAAAATTAACCTCCATGTTTTGCTGAGATGGAGGGTTATTTTATTCAGGTGTTGGGAAAGGATAGTAATGATTTCCTCGACTAGGGTTTGTGTAGTTGGATTGGGAGGTTGAAACCATCTCCGAGGCGCGAGGTGGGTACTAGTGACCCTGCATGGGAGGGTTCTAAGGGGGAACAGGTTGGTTGGGGTAGTATCCAACATTGGATGGTGCTGATGCTGCGGGTGGCCCACCAAATGATTGGAAATGAGATTGTGTACCGTACATATTTCTAGGATATTGGAAGGTGTTCCCTAGTTGATTCTGGGTGACATTCCCGATCAAACTGTTTGCAACATTTGATGCTCTTGTTTTATCTTGTCCAAAAGACTATAAATGAGGGGCATCTAGGAGTACAAAGTAAAGGTACCCTTAATGTGTGTAGATGGGCTCAAATTGTTGAGCTCTACTAATAACCTTTTCTTTTGTTTGTGACATAGCTATGGCCACATATTTTGCAATTGTTGGCAAAAGATATTTTAAGAAGAAATCAAGACATAGGTCTTTTGTTATGTTCACTTTACAAAGAATACAATGCTTTCGCCACTCATTTACATGGTCTGAAATATGTGTGGAGGTCGTTTGCCAAAAGTGTGTCAACAATTCCAGCCTTGTGTCATGACGAACTGGGAGTCAGAAGAAGGTGAGAAATGATTTAGCTAAGGACCTAAAAGCTCCATGGGAACGAGCGGTCTCGCTCACATACGATTTCACTACAAGCCCAGTGAAGGCGCATTGAAAAAGTCTCAGACAAACGGAGTCCTCTATGATGCTATTGGATGAGTACCACAAATGGAAGGTCATAATGTGGTTGCAAGATACTCCCCCTACTTTCCTTCAAACTTAGGGATATCTGAAGGTAATTGGTTGGCATAGGGGGCCATTTTTGATTTTGGGCAATGGGATCATTTGTAAATTTCATTAAATTTGGGAGATTTAATGAGGCTAAGAATGGGATTCTATTGGTATGTACCATGTTAGAATGACCTTCCAATGGGGTGTTAAAAGGGGTCCTTTGTGAGGATGTGTGGGGAGGGGTACTCGGTGGGGTGGCATTTGGGCTCCCCTAAGGGGTGGTGAAAAGGGGACCTTGAGGGGGAGAAAACCCTATCAAGGTTGCACCAAGAATAAATGTGCTAATCAAGGTGGATGAATGATGTCTCCTATGTCGAAATGGTGAGAGACCAGGCACACCTCCGAACAATGGGGGGAGGTCTTGAAGGCGTCTAGAGCGACGAGTAACCCTTGGGTCCCTTACATTGCCCTAGTGAGTGTGTCTCACTTATATGGTGAGGGGGATTTTCTAGCAAACCAAATAAATCACATACATAAGACAACGAAAAATAAATGGTTAAAATTTCGTCTTATCTATCTAATGTGTGAAACAATCAAGAAAAAAGGTTTTATGAGGTTTTTGCGTATGATAAAAATCCTAAAAAGACCTAACGTCCTTCCACTCAAATAGTAACTAGGCCTTGAGAAGATTTTATAGTAGGGTATTGGGGCCACATCTAGAAAATACTGGCGACGCTTTGAGCAACAAGGTGTGGAGAGGGTTAGAGTGGGGGGCGTTGGGGCTACGACCCGAAAGAATTGGGGACGCTTCCAGTAGCCTGATCAAAATTGCCTCAGGGGGAGTGCTTTCGCATTGGCTACCTATAGGGAAATATGCCCTAAGATTTGGCCACTAAGTTACTTTCATCTAGTGGGAATGACTGAATCTCAATTTCTAGTTGTCAGTTTTGGATCCAATACCCCTACCAAGTGTCCAGAGACAACAAGGAGGTATGTGACAGTCCGCCACCTAAGCCTTGCCCCTTCATGGGTTTCAACTCATTACTAGTTTTGACACTGAATGATGTAGGATCTTAAGCTCCCTAAAAGTCAACTTCAATGTTTCAAGATGAAAAACAACCACGACGACTTATGTGCTTCCTACCCCTATGGTCCTAACTTGAACTATAAATGATTTTGTGGCCCTTGTGGGGAATTTAGTGTGTTTAATTTAAAGTTGTTTTTAGAGAGTCTTGCATTTACTTAGGGTGTGCAACAAAAAATAAGCTCAAAGAAATTAAGTACAAAGATTCCAAAAGAGGAGACCCTTTATACCAAGTTTGAGTGAACTTAGTGTGTGAAATGAATGCCTATGCAAGTGAAATTGTGAGCATATAATGTGTGAATTGCAATGATGTGGATACGTAGTGATCTTTTACAATTCCCAAAATTACACTATGTTATGCTTATTTCTTGTAAGAAAACAAATGTTGTGTGGATGATGGGCCACTTCTTTTCTAATTATGCTATGCGAACATATAGGGAGATGAAAAATTAGTGCTTTGAGAAAAAATTTAGATAACCCCACAGGTTTGCCACAAGGGTGCAAGGGGGGTAGAGCCTACTTTATTTATTTTCCAACACCAACTCCTAGTCCCAAAATAAATAAATGAATTAAAAGCTTTGGCTCAACAAAACAAGTAAAAAAGATGTCTGGATTTAGGGCCACTTACTCTCCTCCTAGTTAAGCTATATGTGATGTGAATTGGAATGAAAAAACAAGTAAAAAGACATATGGATTAGGGAAAATTAATTTCCTCCTGGTTAAACTACGTTTGAATGCAAAATTTCAAAGTAAAAGATAAGCAATTGCTCTACTTATAGTGGTTAGTAAAACAAATTAAAATCCTATCTTAATTGTAAAAAATGCAAGGGTGCAGACAAGTCACTAAAGGCTACCACAACACTTTGGAAAAGGAAATTATAATGAATTTTTTGATTCTCTGTGTGTCTCACGAGTTATTTTCTTCATAGTTATGAGACTCGTGTGTCTGTCTCTGCAAAAAGCCGTGAGGCCAGCTCGAAAAAATAAAAATGGATACTTTTCGACTGCGAACAAGTCCAATGGTGTTGAAAATTGTAACTAAGTTCGGTCTTCATAATGACATGTAATTATGAATTTATGTAATGAGATGTAAAGAGAAAGAATTATTGTATTGCTTGCTTCATGGGTTTCATGAGCAAGAGATTTTATTTTTGAGTGAAGACTCCCATTGAGATCCTTTAGGAATTATTTGTCATCTAGTCATAAAAGGATAGAGTCATTGTCATGTAATGAAGTCATGTTACACTTTGTAAAAGGTCAAAATTGTCTATGTAAAGTATTCTCCAAGACCTTGTCACTTATCCTCTTCAAGTCAGCCTACAACGATGAAATAAATTGCTAGAAGAAGTCAACCTAACTACTTGTGATCATGTTGACCTAAAGGACATGAGGAAAAGTGTATATATAGCCACACTCGACCTCACTTAGAGGCAAGAAACTCGACAAGCTATTCGATCAAGAAGAAGTGCGAAGGAGAGCCTAACAACAAAAGTGCAAAGAAAGATAGCGAAGGAGGTTTCTTCTGGGTATAGTGAAGGAGACTTTCTTTTGGGGATTGCAAAGGAAGGATTCTCCGGGGTCAGTGAAGAAAGGGTTCTTCTGGAATACTTATTTTGGGTGACTAAGATAGAGACCAAGGCTAGAGACCAAGATTCTCTAGATGAAGTCAGCGAGATCATAGAGACTGAGATTCTCTAGGAGAGGCTGAGAAGAAGCAATGTGAAGGATAGAGCTGCGAGTTTCTCTAGAAGGAGCCAAGGAGAGCAGTTCGATATCAAGAAGAAAGTCAAGAAAGGGAAGAGGCAGAGCATCAAGGTTAGTGACAAGGTTGGGAGGATACTAGAGTCAAGGGTCTTTGTCATGGTCTTGGTACTCATCAATTGAAGATCTAGAAGAAGAATTTTGATTAGGTTTTCCTTTCAAGAGGTGAGAGGTTTTGGCCCTGGCTGATAAGCCTATATACTGTGTCACTTGTCTTTTATTTTTCATATTGGTAATTGTCTTGATGAAAAGAACACAATAATAACATAATGAAGAAAAAACTATAAGCTAAGAAGAAAAAGTATATCACAAGCAATTATCAAGCAGAGAAATCTTTTAACTATTCCTACCTTAGATTTCTTAACAGATGGAGATCTACACAAGTTCAAAGAAATAATGTGATGGAAACACAATGGAAAAAGAGAGAGGAAAGACCTACAAAACAACCAATTAGATTAAAAAAGACAAGCAAGTGGACACACCATTTTGTATGGTGTGTTTGGTCTTGATGAGTTCCAAAAACACCTTCCTTGCAACTAGTTGTTTCCTACAAGGAGATATACAAACAAATGGATGGTGTTAGTGATCAGAGATGGATTAACAAAACATTGAATGGAATGAAAACAAATAAGCATAAAAAATTCTCCACAATGGTGGAATTCTCCTCACAATGGTATGTGATTGCTTTGGAGCAATTTTGGCAGCATAACAATGCACAACTTCTTATTTTTGGATCTCCATGCACTTGCATTTATAGAAATTTTGAACACTCCTTCCCTTTGTCTCATGAATGAGGTTGTTTGCCTCATAAATGAGATGAGAGCTACCATCCTCTTGCCATTAAGGCTTCTTGGGGCTCAAGGCTTGAATAGTTAGCCCATCATGTCAAGGGATTGAGTGTTTTTCAAGCAAGTTCACATCTCGAGGTGCTGACTCGACTTTTAACGACCCTTGTGGCTTTGAAGGAAAAACCATGACGTAGTGAATTTCTATTTTTGTAGCACTCGTGACGGTTTTTCTTTTTAAGTCAACTTTAGGAAAGCTTTTTGATTTTTTCCTTTCATAATGCTTCCAGTTGAAAATGTAGCCTCTGTACATGCCAATCACTTTGAGTGTCTTATGCTATGTACAAATGAGTGCACCATTTTCTCATAATAACAAAATTAAAAGCTCAATAATAATAATAAATTATTCAATTATCATTCATACATTGTTGTAAGAGTCCTTTGCATGGAATGAAAGAGACTCCTTTTTGACATAAGTTTTGTTTAAAAATAAAATAACAACTAATAGATGAGATCCACAAGTTTCTTATGTCATTTGCTAACAATTAACAAATAATGTGAGAATAATGAACACACTAAGAGGGCAAGGAGGGAGAGGGGGTAGGTGTGAATCATTGTATCAACAAATTTTGTCAAATTAAACAATTTTATAATTTGCTCACAACTGAAAACATAATAAAGCAATAATAAACATCATCATCTTATCAACACAAGAAGACACCATATGTACATGGAAACCCTTGCAGGGGAAAACCACAAATTCTTTTTATTTGCTTCAATCTTGATTACATCATTTTGCAAGTACTAACCTCCAAAATAAATTTGCAGGAACCAACCTACAGGAGGCTCCAACCCACAAAATAGATTTGCAGGCACCAACCTACTGCATGATACAACCTGATTGTGGCACCAAATTCGATGATATGTAAGCACCGACTTGTGATATGCTCCAACTTGATTGAGACACCGACCTCAATGATGTGCAAACATCGACTTGTGATAAGCTCCAACCTGATTGAGGCACCCACCTCCTTCTTCAAATTGTAATGGACCGCTTTTCATAATATTTCAAATCGGATCCACAAGCATCAATAAAAATATCCTAAAATCTGTTCATATCAGTATCATCACTTTCTATCCACCCATCTGCGCCAATAACATCTTCTTCAATTCTTTATTTTATCATATACACAAAAGTTGCTCATGAGCCTAGAATATACCAACATGAGAAATATAACTTTTTGACATCAAAGATGTGTCCTCATAATGACCTTGATTGATCACAAAAGTATTGCATCCATTTCCTCTTTTTCAATTTTTTTGGACATTAAGAACACCCTAAAACTTAATAAAAAATTAATGAGATGACAAAATGCACTTTTCAAGGCACATTCAATAGAATGCATAGTTCCAATTCTACAAATTGCACTTTTACGGGTGAGACAAAGGCACTATCTAACATGACTATAGCCCCATTAAAAATAAAAAATTGGTTATTCTGACAGGACTTGACACTTATGTGAAGTGTGATGACAAACAATGAATCCAAAGCCCTTGAATCAATGTCCAACAATGCCTTACTAATGATGTCTAAATAATAAGCCTTCGAGCTTAATCATATTTGTCTTGGACCAAAATCAACCTCGTAACCAAATATGCGAACAATGCCTTTGGGCCTTAGACGCAACCAATATGCCAATAGTGCCTTCGGGCCTTGGACACAAACAATATGCCAATTGTGCCTTCAGGCCTCAAATTGTAACAATGTGCCAACAATACCTTCGAACCTTAGACCTCAGACGTAACTAAAATGAAAATAGTGCCTACGGGCCTTCAACATAACCGATATAGCAACTGAGCCTTTGGGGCTTCGACTCAACAAATATGCCAATGATGCAAGCATGCCTTCGTGCCTTCAACTCAACAAATATGCTAATAATGCAATAGTGCCTTCCAGCCTTCGACTCATTACATATGCCAACAATGCAATAGTGCCTTCGGGCATTCAACTCAATACATATGCCAACAGTGCAATAGTGCTTTTGGGCCTTTGACTCAACAAATACGCCAACAGTGTAACAGTTCCTGTAGGCCTCACAAATCAATAGATATGCCTTTGGGGCTCATGACTCAACAAATCTACCAATAGTGTCAATAGTGCCTTGGGTCTCACGACTCAACAACTATGTCAATAAGGCCTTCAAAGAAGTCAATATGCCCATTGTGCCTTTGGCCAGCAACACAACATATATGCCAATCATGCTGATAATGCCTTCAAGCCTCACAACTCAACAACTATGTTAACATAGCCTTCGAAGAAATCGATATATCAATTGTGTCTTTGGACCTTCAGTACAACAAATATGCCAACCACGCCAATAGTTCCTTTAGTCCTCACAACTCAACAATGCCCTTGGGCCTCAAAACTAATAGTGCCTTTGGGCCACAACGTAACCAAAACAACAATGTCATCAGGCCGCAGTGCAACCAATACAACAATGCCTTCAGGCCATATTGCAACCAATACAACAACGCCTTTGAGTCACAATGTAACTTATGTGCTAAAAAAGCAATTGGGCTGAATACGTAGATCCAACCATATGTCAATAGAGAAACTAATATGCCAACCGTCCCATAGACATAACCAATGTGCCAAGAGTTCCTTTGGGCCTGGCACTTACCTATAGATCAAATGTTGAATGCACACTACTTTTGCAGGACTCGGGCACACATTTATATATGAGTGGGAGCTTCCCCAGGTCAACATAAATTTGATAAATTCGAGCTGGCATAAGATTAATTTTTGGTGCTAAAACCCCCATCTGACCATACAATGTAACATAGACCTAAGGGTCCATAGTCAAACTGTTGCTATCATCAACATGAAATCACCACTGCCACGTGGCACTCTTTGAGTGGTGTCATGTGTCACCTAGATTCTGATCTATTTTCCAACAAAATTTTCACCATGTGTCGCCTTTTCATGCTACCACTTCATTGCCATGTCATCATGTCCACTGTTACGCTGTCACCTGTCACTGTGTTGCCACCTCATCTTGTCTACATCATCATCATCATGCTGCCATGTGTCCAATGTTTTAAAAACCTGAACCGGTCCACCTAATGAACCGAGTTTCGAACTGGGACTACTAAGGTCTAATTGAACTGGTTTTAAAAAAATACATTAAATAATTAATTTTTAATGAAAAAACTATTTTTAAGATTTAAAACCATGATTCCAAGGCAATAGAGACAAAATATGCAAAGTTTGCTCATTTATATACCATGTAAAGGTGAATATATCAAAATGGCATCGAGTGCAATACATATCATTGACAAAATACATAAGCAATGAGGCTCTAAATGGCCTATAAAGTCCAAAAACAATGCTACAAGCTATGAGGCCATTGGCCTACTACAAGACTACAAGTCTAGACTCTAGAGTCTACACATGATCAATCATCAAATTCATCACCACTACTAGACACATGATCATCATCATTAGCAAGAGCTACATAGACATCATTTGGATCAAAGTCTAAGGATGCCTCAACCTCATTTGCAACATCAGTAGCAATGCCAACAATAACGATAGAAGTGGAACTAATGGAAGCACGAGTTGGTCGATCTGCACGATTAGTGCCTTCCATTGGTTGTTTTCCTTTCCTTGATGCGACTGCTAATCTTGGTTTTAATGGCACCACCAAATCTGCTTCATCCCCCTCTAATGCCATGTCAATATCAAAATCAGCATCAAACACGGGATCTTCAATCTCCTCCACCCATTCTGATGTTGGATCAATATCGTCCAACACAATGGGATCTAGATTAGGTGTTTTGTTCATCATTTGGTTCCTCCTTAGTCGAAGGTTGTATTGCACGAAGACAAGATCATTTAACCGTTTTTGTTCCAAACAATTTCTCTTCTTTGTGTGTATGCGCTCAAAAACAGACCAATTGCGCTCACAACCTGAAGCACTGCAAGTTTGGTTGAGGACTCTAATTGCAAACTTTTGGAATTGAGAACACTGGACGCCAAATGACTCCCACCAATGCGCTGCAAAGAAAAATACATTAATTAGTAACTTAATTTATTTCATTACTTATTTACAAATTACAAGTATTTATAGATAATTTGAATTGTAAATTTGTAAACAATTTAACTTGAAAAGAAAAACAAATTGGAAATTGGAATTGCTTACCTGGTTGATCCACATCTCTTGCCATCTTTGCCAAGTTTTTGCCAAAGGTACCAACTGCCATACTGAAAAGAGTAAGTTGTCTATGTATTTCCAACTGGTCTGCATGGCTAGGGACCATGCGCTCCAAGCAATCAATCAATCCAGCTCTGACCTCCCCATCTTGCAGATCTCCTAGCCGAGCTTTATAATGATACTTTGGGTTCAAAAAATACCCAACTGCATGTATATGATAATGGAGTTGATTGTCCCATCTGTTATCAATGATCTCCCATATACGACCATATTTAGCTAACTTGTCCTTGTAAGCTAACCTTATCTGCTCCTTTGCCTGATCCATAACCTCATAAATGTAACCCATGGCCAATTTTTCCCCATCCACCATCCTTAGCACTAACAAGGGGCTTGATAATTTTCACAAGCTCTGCAAACCTTTTCCAAAAATAATTGTCAAACAATTTGTTCTTGGTGTCTTTGCCATGTTGTCTACGAGCCCACCGAGATTCAATCCAATCATCAGAAGAAAACATTTGCTATAGGTTTTTATGTTGAGCATTGAGACATTGCAACGTGAGGAAGTGAGTTACAAATCTTGTAATTGCAGGCCTAACAAGCTCTTTGCCCCCAATGTTTTTCCTCATTAGGTTCAATACCCATGAGTGGTTGTAAATGTATTTTGTAATGCACTTGGCATGCTATACAATGTTTTCTACCCACTCCACTTTGCCTATGTCCTCAAGCATGAGGTCTATGCAATGTGCAACACATGGAGTCCAAAATATGGTCCTATATTTGGACTCAAGCATCTTTCCAGCAAGAACATAGTTTGAGGCATTATCAATGATGACCTGCACAAAATTCTGCTCCCCAACTTCCTAAATAATGTTATCCAAAATCTCAAATAGAAGGTTTGCATCCTTCACCTTATCAAATGCATCAACTAATCTAAAAAACATGGTTCCTTGAGGGCAAAAAATAAGGAATTAATGATAGTGCGGTTCTTTCCATCAGTTTATCCATATGACATGATGGAACAACCTGTTTTGAGTCATGAATCTTTATACTCAGCCAAATACTCATAAATGGAAGAAATCTCTTTTTGCAAAAGAGCTCCCCTCAAGTCATGCATACTAGGGCCTTTGAAGCCCTTTCTTGCAGCTATAACATAGTACCACATAGCTTGGTAATAAGGTGAGCAAGCAACATTAAATGGGATATCTGCATCATACCACCATCTATTAATGTATTGATGAGAAGTTTCTTTGCATTGTTTTTTCCAATGTTGATCCAAAGTGGGTTGACAACTTCGCTGGGAGGAAGTCGGATTAGAAGATGCAATGTTGGCAGAGGATGAGAAATAACTCTGGATGTTTGTTCTCTTTGTTCCTTTTGATAGTTGGCCAAAAGAAGGATGAACATAGTGAAAGGGTCATTGGTGGAAGGGATAGAAGAGGAGTCTTGAATCTCATAATCATCATACCCACTCTCTTTCACGAATTCTAATAATTCCCTCTTCCTTGCAATGTCATCTTGGACAGCCTTGTCCCTAGCCTTATCCTCATGAAACTTTTCAAGCTTGGAAAGATATTCTGCCCTAATAGGACCCAACACTTCATTTGGTGTATCAAATGGCTTTACTTGGCCTCTTACTGCAACCAAGTGTTGTTTCAATTTGAGAATACCCCCACCTCCAATAGGTTTATGGCATAATTTGCATATCATTTTTCCATCAATCACATCACAATGAGCCCATGCATTGTCCTTGCCTTGTGGAGCCATGTTGGCTTGAAATAATTAAAATTTGCATTGAAATCTGCCATTTAAAAAAAATTTGAAGCTAGGAAACACGAAAAACCAAAGCTAAATTTAGGGAAACAAATGCACATGTAGCCTACAAAATTTGATGGCATAGAACTATAGATTTGATAGCATAGATGATACAAGTTAGAAGTTTAGAACACATAAAAAATTTAATACATTGACAACAGTCAAATGATGAATTTTCAAGTGAAAATCCTTACTAGGAAATGTAAACTAGCTTCCTTAGCCTCCTCTTGAAGATGCCAAATCCACTGACAACTCCAAACTATCTCCAAAATACCTCCAAGCCTCTAAGATGACTACTCCAGCAAAAAGTCAACACTCTCCAAGCTCCCAATCAAACTCACAAATACTCCAAATGAGATGTGTGAGACAAATGAGAGGGAGAAGGGCCTTTTAAAGGCATGGAGAGGGTGTTTTTGGAGGGAAAGAACCCTTACTTTCCCTCCAAAACACCCTACAAACTTGGAAAACAATGCTGCATGGGTCCTTTGCAACCATGGCAACTAACTGGTCGGTTAGGACTGATTTGTCCCTTTTTTGGACAAAATGAAGGGTTGAACCAAGTTTTTCTGTCGGTTTGACCCGATGGGCTAGCTAACTGGCCGGTTTGACCAATTATCGGTTCAAACAGACCGGTTTTTAAAACATTGCATGTGTCATTATGCGATTGGTCCACTGACATGCTTGTGCATCACGTCTATGTGGTGGTGGGGGATGACCTTTGTTAAAGCTCATGCAAGTATGCTCACAATCCGCTGCTCATCAAATCGTAGTTCATTTTTGATCATCAAATCTACCCAAAGTTGTGTGAACTTTAATCTTTTAAACATCATGCAAGTTGGGGGACAACTGTTGGCATTATGACTCAGGTGTTGTCCTTGATGGCAACTCACTCAGATGGCATATCTCTGTTCAGGCTCTCAAAATGAAAGAAAAATAGGTATACACAGGTTCCCTTTGACTAAGTCACGTATACACGCGGGATTGCCGATCAAAAGTCGCATATGCGTGTGCACACACTTTCATGCATGAAAAGGCGCATACGTGTGGGAAAACTTATTTGTGGTCCATGGTATTTAGTCCTTAGTATTTGGACCTATGGTTTTAAACCATGGTATCTCGTCTGAAGTATTGATCCTAGGTATTTGGTCCAAGGTATTGATTTTTTATGGTTCTGGACCATGGTATTGTGTAAGGCCTAAGACTATAAAAGAGGAAGGAGATCATTAGGCAAAGGTATTGACGAAAGCATTGAATATCTTATGAAGATTTAGATCTGGAATACTAGTCATTGGGTTATGGTGCATAGCTGGATCTGAATCAAGGAGGAACCTGAGCGCAAGAAGAAGGATAAGTACTATTGATGGATCAAGATTTTAAGGCCTGAATAGTAGTATCTTTGTGTGATTTTGATCTGATATTGTTGGCGCATGACTTGATCTATAAATCTGATAATCTGGGTATAACTGATGTTTGAATAAGTGAAAAGGATAAATTATCTTTTATAGATCTGTACGCAGGTTCAGCGAAGCAAAGGCGCATATACACACTGGTTCTGTAATTCAAAACAACGTATACGCAGGTTGGCCTTAATTCAGCAGCATATGCACACAGGTTGTACACATTGAAGTAGCGTACGTCTCTTGAAATATGTTTTAGCTACTTCTGTTTATTGCTGTAGTGTTCTGGGTTCAGAATTGGTGTCTGGTTACTGTTACTGTTTTCTGGGTACAACATTCAGAGAAGTGACTATTTGATTCAGTTTTTGTTTGGTGCAAAGGAGATTGGTTGATGTAGATTTACTTGATTTTTGATTGTTGTTATTCATGGATCCAGTCTGAAAATTTATGAAACGTGGTTCCTGAAAGAAAAGAGAATGTTGTAGCCTTCTGTAGGTCAGCACCTACGTACTAGTACCTCAGCTAGTAAAAGAGGTAAGGGGGTTGTGGCTCCCTTCCAGAAGAAGTTGGAGAACAAGAGAAGGTTGTAGCCTTTTTGTAGGTAGCAGCCTGCGTATTGGTATAAGACTGCACCAGTACAGAATCATTGTAAAAATAAGTTTCTAATTAAAAGAAGAAAGAGATGAATTGCAGCAGGTGGTTTTCACCCACATTGGGTTTCCACCTTATATCTTTGTGTCCATGTATGTGATGATCTATTCTGTTTTACTGCTCCTGTTTACTGTTCTTATGATTAATGAAGTCCTGATGCACTGATTAAAGATCAACAATTAATGAATCTTAAGTTTTCTGATATACACTAGTTTCTTTTGACACAATAGCGTATATACGCAGTTTCCTATAACTGAAGTAGCGTATACACATCTGATTGTGAAATGAAAAATAATTGATTTAATAATACTGATTCACCCCCCTCTTAGTATTATTTCCAACAATTGGAATCAGAGCAGGTCCTTCAGAAGAAGCTTGATCGCTTGAAGGAAGATCTATCATCATGAGCAACTACGAAAAGGAGGCATCTATCAGGCCACTAATCTTTGATGGAAGCAACTTCGTCTATTGGAAGGTAAGAATCACAGCCTATCTTCAATCTCTTGGTACAGAGTTTGGGATATTGTGGAAACAGGATACACATTTCCATCAGCAACTCCTATAGATACGGCTGGTAAGAAGCAGTATGAAACAAATGCAAAGGCTGTCAATACTCTATTAGGGAGTTTATCTCAATCAGAATTCGTCAAGGTGATGCAGCTCAAAAATGCAAAAGAAATATGGGACAAGATCGTTCTGAGCTATGAAGGAGATGATCAAGTAAAACGTGCAAAACTACAAACTCTCAGAATTCAATATGAAAATCTCAGAATGCACAATGATGAAAGTGTGGCTAATTATTTCTTACGTATAGATGAGATTGTTAATTGTATGAAAAACTTGGGTGAAGAGATAAAAGAGGTTACTTTGGTTGAAAAGGTTCTAAGATCTTTATCTTTTAGGTTTGAATCAAAGGTTTCGGCCATAGAAGAAAAGCAGAATCTTCAAAGCATTACCAAGTCACAACTAGAATTCTAACTGCTTTCGAAATGAGAAAAGGGGAACCATCAGACATGAGAGAATCTGCAGTCAAAACCTCAGGAAAAGGAGAATACAATGAGTCTGGACATATGTCAGAAGGAGAGGAAGAATCAAACTTTGTCAAGAACCTTCAACGGGGTTCTGGAAGATTCAGAGGTAAGCTACCTTTTAAATGCTTTGCTTGCGGAAGAGTCGGTCACTATGCAGCCAAGTGTCCACATAGAGATAAGCTTGACAAAGATAAGGAACCAATTAGATGGAACAAAAAACAGAATGTAAGTAAGAAGAGCTATTATACACATGAAGACAATGATGGATTTTCAAATAGTGATGAAGATGAACAAGATAAGAATTATAGACTTTTGATGGCTTCTGAAGATGATGATTTCTTGGATGCTATAGATGAAGAAGGTCTTTATGAAATTTGTTTAGAAGAAAAGAATATGATTATAGATACTCTAACATTCCAACTTGCTGAAAGGGAAAAACACAATGAAAAGTTAGAATGTGAAATTGTGGGACTTAGAAAAGATATTGAGAAAACAAAAGCTCTTAATCTTAGATTTGCTAAAGGATCTGAAACTTTAGATGAGATTATCAACGTGTAGTGTTCTCCTCTAATCAAGACAGGTCTTGGGTATACTGAAGAAGCATCTCAAGCACAGAAGCCATCTACCTCCAAAAGTTATCTTGAAGCAGCAAGGAGAAGTGAACAAGTTGACAATCAACAACAAAGGAAAAATCACCAAGTAAATCAGGGACAATTTACTTCAAGAATGAACAGAGATCACCAAGTAAATCAAGGGCAATCTACTTCAAGGATGAATAGAAGCTACAATAAACCGCAAGTAAATCATTCTCAATTTGCCTCAAGAACGAATGGCTATGGAAATTACAATCATCTGGACGGAAGGTTTGATAATCGAGGGAATTTCTTCAATGGCCAATGTTTCTCCTGTCATAACTTTGGACACAAAGCAGCTCAATGTGTTGCCTACAAGACCATCATGACCAGAGAAGCACGAAATCAAAGGAGTGTGACTGGAATCATGAAAAGAACCTACAATAACTTTTTTGCTCTTGAAAATGAAATAGAATGTTCTATTTGTAACAACTTCGGTCATGTAGATTCTGAATGCAGGAGTAGGTTTCAACAAACAACTCAGAAGGAGCAAGTTTCATTGAGTCCCAAAACATGGAGGAAGAAAGAACAACAACCAGAAATATGTGGTATAGCCTTATATGCGGAAGGACAGGAAAATCCGTGGTACATCGACAGTGGTTTCTCAAAACATATGACAGGCGATAAAGAAAAACTTTAGTCATATAGTGCCTTTGAAAAGGAAAGGAAGGTCTCATTTGGAAATGACACCCCTGCGTTCATAAAAGGTAAAGGTTCTGTTATTTTAAAAGAAAAAGTCAAAGCTGAAAATGTTATGTATGTTGATGGCTTAAAACATAATCTATTGAGTGTCAGCCAAATGTGTGATCAAAGAAATGAGGTAATATTTCGATCAAATGGATGTATTGTTCGTGAGCTTGATACAGGAGAAACAATGATCAAAGGCATAAGAACTCCAAATAATTTATACATACTCAAGGGAGGACAACAACAATGCTATCTAAGCAAGAATGATGAACACTGGCTATGGCACAGAAGATTGGGACATCTAAGCTTCTCTCAGATAAGGAAAGCATGCAAATATCAGGTGGTTCGTGATCTCCCTGACATTAGAATTCCTGACAATACAATATGCAAATCATGTCAGTTTGGTAAACAAACCAAAACTAATTTCCCTGAGAAGGAAGGATCAGCTAGTAGGCCACTTGAACTTGTCCATACTGATGTATGTGGTCCAACTAGGAAGAGGTCACCTCAAGGAGAAGAATACTTCATATTGTTCATTGAAGACTTTTCAAGGGTGTGTTGGATAGGACTTCTGAAGCATAAAGACGAAGCTTTTGAAAAGTTCAAAGCATTCAAAGCCTTGGTTGAGAACGAATCAGATCGCAGAATCAAATGCCTCAGGTTTGATAGAGGAGGGGATTTACCTCGAATGAATTTTTCGATTTTTGTGAAGAACATGGAATAAGAAGGGAATTCTCTACTGCAAGGACTTCTCAGCAAAATGGAGTAGTGGAAAGGATGAACAGAACGATTCAACAAATGGCTCGTGCTATGCTTGATGAGTCTGTAACTCCTGCAACCTTCTGGGGTGATCCTGCATTTGCTGCGGTTACTATTCTCAACAAGACAAACGTCTGGGTGAACAACGCTTAAACTCCGCATGAACTTTGGTATGGTAAGACTCCCACGGTTAAATACTTCAAAATTTTTGGAAGAAAATGTTACATCAAAAAGACTGATGAAAACCTTGGCAAGTTTGAACCTAGAGCAGATGAAGGCATTCTCCTTGGTTACTCTCCCCACAGCAAAGGATATAAGTGTTACAATAAAAGACTTGGAAAAATTGTTGAAAGTATTGATGTAGTGATTGATGAAGAAGGAAACATTCCTAGGCAGGTAAAATCCGAATATTTCGAAGATGATGAGGACTATCCTTCAAAAACAAATTAGACTTATGATGAAGAAGAAACCCATGAGGCACCCGAAGAACAAATAAGGATAGAAGAAAAGACTCCATCCAGGTACGTTCAGAAGAATCATCCAGAAACTCAAATTTTGGGGCAGAAAGAGGCGGTTATTCAAACAAGAAGAACTATTTCAGAAGCTTCAAGCTATCTAGCATTGCTCTCCTCCACTGAACCACAAAATGTAAGAGAAGCATGCAAAGATGAATGCTGGGTCAAGGCCATGAATGAAAAACTTGAGCATATTGAAAAGAATAACACTTGGGAGTTGGTTCCTAGACCAAACGATAAGAATGTCATAGGGACAAAATGGATATTCAAAAACAAGCTGAATGAAAATGGAGATGTTATTAGAAACAAGGCCAGACTTGTTTGTAAAGGGTATGCTCAACAAGAAGGTATAGACTTTGAAGAAACTTTTGCACCAGTTGCTAGACTTGAAGCCATAAGAATGTTCCTTGCTCTTTCTAGCTTTTAGAAGTTCAAAGTTTTTCAAATGGATGTGAAATCTGCCTTTTTAAATGGAGACTTGGAAGAAGAAGTGTATATTGAGCAACCAGATGGATTCATCCTTGGAAATGATCCAAAACTTGTATGCATACTTAAGAAGGCACTCTATGGTCTTAAACAGGCTCCAAGGGCTTGGTATTATCGTCTGGACAAATACCTCCATCAACAAGTTTTTTCAAAAGGATCAGCAGATAGCAATCTATATGTAAAAATTGATAATGATAAACTGCTAATACTGGTCGTGTATGTTGATGATATCATCTTTGGTAGCAATGATGAATCCATGAGTCAAAACTTTGCTTTGGTGATGCAGAAAGAATTTGAAATGTCCTTGCTTGGTGAGCTGACATATTTTCTTGGTTTACAAGTCCAACAAAATAAAGACGGTATCTTTTTATCACAAACCAAGTACCTCAAGGAGATCTTGAAGAAATATGGCATGGAAGATTCGAAACCAATATGTACCCCTATGGTAACAGGATGCATCCTCAGCAAAAATGATGATTCAGCAGCAGTTCATCAACCAACCTATAGATCCATGATTGGTAGTCTGCTCTATCTGATTGGTACCCGACTAGACATCATGCATGCAGTGGGAATAGTTGGAAGATTCCAGGCAAATCCGAAAGAAGCACACCTTCAGGCGGTTAAAAGAATTTTCAAATATCTTCAAGGGACACAAAACTATGGCTTATGGTATCCTAGAGATACAGATCTCACACTTCATGCATATACAGATGCAGATTGGGAAGGAAGCGTGGATGACAGAAAAAGCACTAGTGGTGGTGCATTCTTTATGGGTTCCAGATTAGTATCTTGGTTCAGCAAGAAACAAAGTTCAATTGCTTTATCTACAGCTGAAGCGGAATATGTGGCTACTGCATCTTGCTGCACACAACTCCTTTGGATGATGCAAATTTTGCAAGATTTTCAAATCACTTGTACTCCACCTATTTCTATTTTATGTGATAATACAAGTGCAATCAGCATTTCGAAAAATCTAGTCATGCATTCAAAGACCAAGCACATACCTATCAAATATCATTTTCTTCGAGAACAAGTGCTTGAACAAAAGGTCAAATTGGAGTATGTTCCCTCCAAAGAACAAGTTGCTGATATACTCACCAAACCACTGCCCAAGGAGACATTTGAATACCTCAGACAGAAGCTGGGAGTAGTTGATGCATCATCTTGCTGTTGAAACTTGTCTGTCTCAGGGAAAAGTGGTTGTACGCAAGTTTAATGAGGAGAATCCGCGTACATACGCCGGTTTTTTTGGATACAGTTGCGTATATGTTGGTTTTAAGACAAATAGTGGGCCAGGCTCAGGATGAAAGGAGTCTGATATGGGTCTGACAGAGACCATCTGGCACAGGTTCAGGGGGAGCATATATATTCTTCTAATAATGCATTTTTGGCATTATCCTAGAAGATCTTGGTTCAAGTTCACAGTGTTTTGGTTTCAGGAGGAACAGGTGCAGAAGGAGAACATGGTTGCTAGTCTGAATGATGATTGACAGATGCTGCTGATGATAGTTGTTGATAACTATCATAGTCTGGTTGTAGATATTTCGTCTCTATGTCATGTATTTCTTTTCTTATCAAGGTCATGTAACGGCCTACTTTGGTTTCCCCACTATGCCTGGGATGGATAATGTAATGTTCTTGTTTTATCTTGTGTAAACTTTTGGTGTATCCCCACTTGGTTGGGTAGTTGAGTCAATCCCCACTTGATTGGGAGATGGATGTATGTATGAGTCTTTGGTGATAGGAAGGTCATTTATGACGTATAAAGTTATGTATATTCTTGTAGAACATCTTCTTGCAGACCTTGCCTATAGTCAGGGGGAGCATGGACAGCACAACAGAGCAGAGATTTCAGCATGAACTCAGGGGGAGTATAACCCTTTGCCCTTGATGTCAAAGGGGGAGAATGACTTTGAGTGACTAGGGGTTGCCATCAAGTCCAAAGGGGGAGATTGTTGGCATTATGACACAGGTTTGGCACTGTGACTCACGTGTTGTCCTTGATGGAAACTCACTTAGATGGCAGATATCTGTTCAGGTTCTCAAAATGAGAGAAAAAGAGGTATACGCATGTTCCCTTTGACTAAGTCGCATATACACGCGGGATTGCCGATTAAAATTCGCATATGCGTATGCACACACTTTCATGCATGAAAAAGCGCGTACATGTGGGAAAACTTATTTGTGGTCCATGGTATTTAATCCTTGGTATTTGGACCTATGGTTTTGGACCATGGTATCTCGTCTGAAGTATTGATCCCGGGTATTTGGTCCAAGGTATTGATTCTTTATGGTTCTGGACCATGGTATTATGTAAGGCCTAAGACTATAAAAGAGGAAGGAGATCATTAGGTAAAGCTATTGACGGAAGCATTGAATATCTTATGAAGATCTAGATCTGGAATACTGGTCATTGGGTTATGGTGCATAGCTGGATTTGAATCAAGGAGGAACCTGAGCGCAAGAAGAAGGATAAGTACTATTGATGGATCAAGATCTTAAGGCTTGAATAGTAGTATCTTTGTGTGATTTTGATATGATATTGTTGGCACATGACTTGATCTATAAATCTGATAATCTGGGTATAACTGATGTCTGAATAAGTGAAAAGGATAAATTATCTTTTATAGATCTGTACGCAGGTTCAACGAAGCAAAGGCGCGTATACACGCTGGTTTTGTAATTCAAAACAGCGTATACGCAGGTTGGCCTTAATTCAACAGCGTATGCACGCAGGTTGTACACATTGAAGTAGCGTACGTCTCTTGAAATATGTTTTAGCTACTTCTGTTTATTGTTGCAGTGCTCTGGGTTCAGAATTGGTGTTTGGTTACTATTACTGTTTTCTGGGTACATGATCCGGATTTAAACAGGAACGCAACAAATTACAGAGATAACCATATACATAAAGATGCAGCGGAAATAATACTTCATTTCATTAATGGAAAATACTGAATATGCTTACAACCAAAAATGGAAATAAACCAGCTAGGGCGATGGTAGCTTATCTCTGAGAAGAGATGTGGTGGCTACATGCCTCTGAACTGTGTTACAATGAGGCTAGAAGGCCTATTTATTGTTGAGAAACAATGGAAAACCCTTAACATTCCAAAACCTAACCCTAGGAGATGAAACGCCAAACTGTGGGCCCCGTTTGGGTAAATTGGTACATCAACTTCCCGGGGTCGTAACTTTGGCATACGATCTCTGTTTGACGCGTACAATAGCTCGTTAGAAAGATCTATCCGAGCACTACCACTTTGGGAAGGGAAACATCAGTCCATGGACCCATGTTGCCCCTAGATTTCCCAAAAAACGTCATTTAGGGCCTCAAAACGACTCCAGAAGTTCAGGACCCGAAAAACTGCTAAAAGTAGTAAGTTGTGCTACAATTAAGGAAACTAAAATGCTGAGAGAAACAATGGTGGGGGTCCAAGTGGACTTGGCAGGTGGCCACCAATATCCACCTGGATCATTCCTCCCCCCTTAGGAAGCAATGGTCCCCATTGCATTGAGTTCCTCCATGAGATGAGGAAACTTTTGCTGAACTTGTTCCCTGGTAAGCCACTTGCCTTGCTGAAGGAGTTGGCCTGCTTTGACAACTCGATACAGTTGGATATTCTGTTGGCGAGTGTTCTTGATCTGTGTGTCCATGATCCGATCAGTTGCAGCGTGTTCCATGAAATCTTGATTTAATTCTGTGGGTTTGAGCTGTTCTGCAATGTCGGATGTGTCTAGCAATGGTGGAAAGTATGGCCGAAGGCGGTCCACATTGAACACTAGGTGCAGGCCAAGGAATGGGGGAATGCTAAGCTCAAATGCATTGTCTCCCATAGCCTTAGTAATGGTGTAAGGACCATATCGAAGTGGTCTCAATTTCTGATAGGCTCCAGTAAGGCGTTCCTTTTGCAAATGCAACCAGACTTTGTCGCCCACCTGAAACTTGTGTGGCACCCGATGTTGATCATGTCGCTGCTTGTACTTGGCATTTGATTTCTCCAGAATGTCATGGACCTGCTGGCGAATATGTTGGATGCGCTCAATGAAGCTGGTGGCCTTATCTGTTTCGGACTGGACATAAGCTGAATTTATGTGAGTAGCTGCAAGTGGCATGGCCACATCAATGGGGCATAGTCGCTGGAATCCCAAACCCACCTGAAAAGGGCTATGGCCAGTGGAGCTGTGAAGAGCTCGGTTGTAGCTGTGCTGAACATAGGGGAGGCTCTCGTCCCATGTGCGTGGATGCTTTGAGTTATACATGCGCAGAATGTGCACAATCATCCTATTGACAACCTCTGTCTGGCCATCAGTTTGAGGATGGAAGGCTGTGGACTTCGTGAGTTTGGTGTCCAGCATTGACCAGAGACTGGAACAAAATGTGCTGAGAAACCGACTGTCCCGATCTGAGATGATAGACTGTGGGATCCCAAAGTGCACCCACACTCGTTCAAAGAAGAGTTTAGCAGTGGCTTCTGCTGTGATATTCTTCTTGCAGGCTGCCATAATGGCCATCTTCGAGAACCTGTCGACGACCACAAAAACACAGTCATTTCCATGCTTAGTGGAAGGAAGGCCTGACATGTAATCCATGGAGATGGATTCCCAAGGTCGACTAGGGGTAGGCAACGGGGTATAGAGGCCGTGCTTCTTAATGGTCGGTTTGGCAATGGCACAGGCAGTACATGATCTGATGTACTTCCCAACATCCTGTCGAAGATTCGGCCAATAGAAATAATTTTGCAGTACTGCCACTGTTTTCTCGACCCCGAAATGCCCAGCAGCACGATTGTAGTGTGCTTCCCAAATCATCTTGGCACGCTCGCTTGAAGGAACACAAAGGTGACCCAGGTGGCATAACAGGGCATCCTGGAGGTGAAAATTTGGAACATGCCGACCCTCCAAGAGTGTCTGGTATGTGTGGCCGAATTCTGGGTCGCTTTTGTAGAGAAGTGGCCAATCAGAAGTCTCGTGCCCACAAGAGTTGAGCACGGTGGTTAACGCCATGATCGGTGGTCGACTGAGGCAATCTGCAACATTATTGGTGCTGCCCTTCTTATACTTGATATTCAAGTGGAACTGTTGCAGGTATGTAGACCACTTCTGATGGCGATCATTCTGCAATTTCCCTTGGGTCTGTATGAACTGCAGGGGTCGGTGGTCTGTGTGGATGACCGTTTCCTTCCCCAAAATGTAATGCTTCCATTGTCGGCAGGCCTGTACAATGGAATACATCTCTTTATCATAAGTGGGGTACTTCCGGACTGTGTCTGAAAGTGTTTCACTGTGATAGGCCACTGGATGTCCATGTTGAGTAAGGACTGCCCCAATAGCATAGTCAGAGGCATCTGTCTCGACCTCAAATGGTTGTTGTAAATCTGGTAACGCGAGCACTGGTGCCGTGCAGAGGCGATCCTTCAACTCCATGAATGCCTTCTGTTGAGATTTAGACCAAAAGAATTTTGCTTTCGCCCCTCCCTTGGTGACTTGACTCAAGGGCCAAGTAATATGAGAAAACCCCAACACAAACCTGCGGTAGAAGTTGGCAAGACCTAGAAAGCTGCGGAGCTCTGTTAGAGTGGTTGGAGATGGCCAATCCCGAATGACTTGGATCTTGGCTGGATCGACATGCACCCCCTGTTCATCAATGATGTATCCCAGATACTGAACCTGGGTCATGCCAAAAGTGCATTTCTCCAAATTGGCACATAGCTTGTGTTGCCGCAGTGTTTGGAGAACCTGTCGGATGTGGTGGAGGTGCTCTTCCCAACTCTGGCTGAAGATCAGAATGTCATCCAAGTATACTACTACAAAGGAGTTGGTGAATGGCCGCAAGATGTCATCCATTAGCCTCATGAAGGTTGCAGGAGCATTCGTCAATCCGAAAGGCATAACCAACCATTCGAAAAGGCCCTCCTTGGATTTGAAGGCAGTCTTCCACACATCAGAGGGTTCGATTGGTACCTGGTGATATCCCGACTTCAGATCGATCTTGCTGAAATATTTCGCCCCCTTTAGTTGGTCTAGGAGGTCATCAATCCGCGGGATCGGGTACCTATTACGGACAGTGATCTTGTTCAGCGCCCGATAGTCAATACAGAGTCTCCACGTCCCATCCTTCTTCTGTACCAACACGATCGGGCTCCCACAAGGCGATGAACTCGGACGGATGTGACCTTTCTGCAGGAGCTCCTGAATCTGCCTCTTGATTTCATTGTTCTCTAGAACGGAGCACCGATAAATTGGTCCATTGGGTAGCGGCGCACCTGGGGTCAGATCGATGGAGTGCTTAACCTGACAGTGCAGAGGAACCCCTGCAGGGGAGGTGAAGATGTCCTCGTACTCCTCCACAACCTTGTCCATCTGTAGTTGTCGTGCAGAGGGACCCCGTCTGGAGGCCGCGGCCACCGTCTTCTTCTTTCCTTGAGGGCGTATCATCAGGAAAACAAATTTCTTGGTTTTGGAAATGATCTTACTGCATTGTTTTGCAGTAATCAAAGAGATGGTAGTAGGTGGTGCTACCTCTGGTATCCTGTACAACTTATTTCCCAATGTAATAATAACAGCACGGGGCCTTGATTCATACACAACATGTCGCTTCCACAAGTATGGTTGTCCTAATAATACATCACAAACTTCAAGGGGAGCAATGTCACACAATACCTCATCCGTGAAGGGCTTGATGTTGTATGGAAGGCGACACTGCTGGCTCACGCGAAGATCTCGTCCTTGGTGAAGCCACCCAATGGTGTATGGTTGTGGATGTGCTGTGGTCGGTAAGCCCAACCGCTTCACGACCTCTGCCGAAATGAGGTTCTTTTGACTCCCGCTATCAACAATGAACTGTATCTAGGAGCCCTTTACCCACATCTGGGAGTGGAAGAGACGCTCCTCCTCCTCTAGATCTTCGGGTTCATTTTTCTGGATCTTTGCGGTAGCAACAGTGGCGTTGGGATCCGCATCAATGATCTGCTTCCCTTTGTCATTCCCCTTATCAGGTTCTGACTCAGAGTCGGAACATGCATCTGATTCTGAAACCTTTAGCTCAGCCACCAGTGACTACTTGGCCCGACACTCATTTGTGTTGTGAGTGGAGGTCTTATGGAACTCACACAATTTTCCAGTGTCCTTTTTCGGCTTCGATGCGCTGTTCTTTGCTTGCAGCTTCGGCGGGTTGTCTTGGGTTGTCCCGCCTTGGCTTTGTCCTTTGTTCTGTGGTTTAGGGGCACCTTTCCCCTGCTTTGGATTCGCAGATCCAAAGTCTCGCTTCTTTTGTTTAAACTTCTGCTCGACCTTGACGGCATATCGGTATGCTGCGCCGAGCGAGGAGATGTTCAGGAATTGTATTTCTTCCTAGATGTACTTGTGCAGGCAACCACGGTATTTGAGTATCAAATGTTGCTCCGAATCCTTGATACCCAACTTTGTGCGAAGGGTATGGAAAAGATTGGTGAACTCCGGCATGTCTTGGTCCCTTCCCTGCCGCAGCGTGGTCCACTTTATGTATTCATCCTCATAGCTTCTGACAGGGTAGTACTACTCCTTGATGGCATCCAGGAATGAATTCCAGGTGGGTGCGGCTGAAAATAGTGAGCCAGTACTTTCATCCTTCTGCTCGCAGTAGGTTTCCCACCAGTTCTTGACGTGGGGGGCTGCTTTGAGAAGAGCGAAAATAATCTTTTCCCGACTCGAAAATTCATGAACACCCTCTAGCAGATTTAACCATTTATCTACGGCATCTGCGTCTATCTGACCCTCGAATATGGGGATTTCAAAATTAACTTGTACCTTAAAGGGCGTGGCATTTCCAGAGTAGCTGCTGGAAGCCGATGCGTCGCTTCTGGGTAGCCGCTGAAGGATCTGGGCAAAGCTGTCCATCATCGCGTTCCGTTCACGCTCGAGGGCTTCTTCGAGCAAGATTTTGGTGGGATCTCATGCCCCCTCGTCTTTCTTCTCATCCGCCATGGGAGGCCGTCGGGATTTGCGAGGCTGGTCTTGCAAAGGTTCGACCAGTTCAAGCCCTAACTCCTTATATCTCGACCTTGTTGGGGACATGCAAAGAAAAACAGAGAAAAAACAGACCGCTTTGATACCACTGATCTGGATTTAAACAGGAACGCAACAAATTACAGAGATAACCATATACATAAAGATGCAGCGGAAATAATACTTCATTTCATTAATGGAAAATACTGAAATATGCTTACAACCAGAAATGGAAATAAACTAGCTAGGGCGATGGTAGCTTACCTCTGAGAAGAGATGTGGTGGCTACATGCCTCTGAACTGTGTTACAATGAGGCTCGAAGGCCTATTTATTGTTGAGAAACAATGGAAAACCCTTAACATTCCAAAACCTAACCCTAGGAGATGAAACGCCAAACTGTGGGCCCCGTTTGGGTAAATTGGTACATCAACTTCCCGGGGTCGTAACTTTGGCATACGATCTCCGTTTGACGCGTACAATAGCTCGTTAGAAAGATCTATCCGAGGACTACCACTTTGGGAAGGGAAACATTGGTCTGTGGACCAATGTTGCCCCCAGATTTCCCAAAAACGTCGTTTAGGGCCTCAAAACGGCTCCAGAAGTTCAGGACCCGAAAAACTGCTAAAAATAGTAAGTTGTGCTACAATTAAGGAAACTGAAAACGCTGAGAGAAACAATGGTGGGGGTCCAGGTGGACTTGGCAGGTGGCCACCAATATCCACCTGGATCAGTACAACATTCAAAGAAGTGACTATTTGATTCAATTTTTGTTTGGTGCAAAGGAGATTGGTTGATGCAGATTTACTTGATGTTTGATTGATGTTATTCATGGATCCAGTCTGAAAATTTATGAAACGTGGTCCTTGAAAGAAAAGAGAAGGTTGTATCCTTATGTAGGTCAGAACCTACATACTAGTACCTCAGCTAGTACAAGAGCTAAGGGGGTTGTAGCTCCCTTCCAGAAGAAGCTGGAGAACGAGAGAAGGTTGTAGCCTTCTGCAGGTAGCAGCCTGCGTACTGGTATAAGACTACACCAATACAAAATCATTGTAAAAAGAAGTTTCTAATTAAAAGAAGATAGAGACGAATTGCAGCAGGTGGTTTTCACCCACATTGGGTTTCCACCTTATATCTTTGTGTCCATGTGTGTGATGATCTGTTCTGTTTTACTGCTCCTGTTTACTGTTCTTATGATTAATGAAGTCCTGATGCACTAATTAAAGATCAACAATTAATGAATCTTAAGTTTTCTGATATACGCTGGTTTCTTTAGACACAGTAGTGTATATACGCAGTTTCCCATAACTGAAGTAGCGTATACACATCTGATTGTGAAATGAAAAATAATTGATTTAATAATACTGATTAACCCCCCTCTCAGTGTTATTTCCAACAACAACCACTATTTATTGCCCAAGGAAACATAGATCCGCTTTTGAACTTGCTTGATCTTTAATGAATTTGATGTTTGACCCCTTTTCACCCTTATCTCCAATGTAAACTTTCAAACTGACATATCTTCTCATTTGGGAAGAGTTTGGCCAAGTGTGATATACCATTGGAAAGGTCTCAGAGAGGACTATATATATATATATATATATATATATATATATATATATATATATATATATATATATATATATATATATATATATATAGATATATATATATATATATATGGACTTGAACATCACATCATCATCGAAAACTCAATAAACTGTGTGATCTTTTAAGTCATCGACTCTTATTATATTCCATATTCTTCTTCCTTAGGATTACCCTCTTACATCAATGAAATTTGTCATCGTCAATGACAACAGTATGTCCAAAAATCTCTCTACTTTGTCATTAATGAAAACACCACCAAATGTTGATGCTCATTGATGGCAACAGAGCGAGCTTCCCCTGTTAGGCTACTGGTCCAATGTCTGCTTTCTCTCCTCAATGAACTGAACTCTCCCTATCAAGCCGTTGGTGTAAATTATGCTCTCTCCCCCTTTGATATGGGCCCAAAATCTTCTTTCCTATTCAATGTCTTCCTTATCTCCCCCTTTGACATCAATGGGAAAGGGACCCACTAAAGATGGTTGCTTACCAATGCTAAATAACTGTTCTTTTACTTTTCTGCGGACTTGTTCTTCTTGTGAATGAATTCTCCCCCTATGAATATGGTCCTTGTTTAGACAATAAACTTCTTTCAGTGAATTCTTCCTACACAATCTTGCTATCATACTATAGGCATACTCCCCTTGTGAAAGAAATCCTTGTATTTTACATCCGAGATATCCCCTTTAAGTGATCATCAAATCACTTGCAAGAATCTCTGATCCACTACCAATATCCATTTCTAAATTGCTTGACTTCCTTGGACTACTTATTTTCTCCTTTTGATAGTTTCTCCTTCATGCACGACTTTCCTTCTTTTTGCAAATGCATCTATCCTACATAATCTTTGCTTCTTCAAGTTTCTATTCTAATCATATATATGCTTGAAGAAGCTTTCACCAGTGGATTCAATCTATCCTTGTTTTTTCCTGTTTCATTTTCCATGCCTTGGTGTTTATTCTTGAGTTAGCGGGGAGACCTTCTCGCTCGAACAATCTCAAATTGATCCTACAATCATGTGCTATACATCTTTCGTTGTGGCAGGTGAAATATTCTATATTGTGCTTGGACATTGGAAGGAATGGCCCATATGACCTATTGCTATAATTTTTTTCCATATATCTATTCTTGGAAGCCGTATAATATTCTATTTCTGACATAATCATAGGTCTTGCAATCCCTTGATTTATGTCCAAATCTTGTACATGAGAAACATGGCAATTTTTTTTTGATACATAGCTGGATGAAGTTGTCTAGTTGAAATAATTCTTCTAAAGTTGTTTGTTGGAAGAGTTTCATCTCTATGTTGATCTTTGACTCCTCTACTGCTTGTAGATCCTTTGAGAAGATTTCTTGTTATGGCGGGCCTCATACTTTCGTCCTGGTTTCTTTCCTTACTTAGGCTAGATGTATCTTGCTGATTCCTAGTGCCTTTCTGAGTGTCATTTGATATGTTGAAGTGAATGTGCTTGGGTTGATCCATCACTTGCTTAAAATCTTCAATTGATTTGCTGGTGGATCCAATGAATGTATGCACATATGTCTTAAGCTGTTCTCCATTGATGTTCTTAAGGGATATTCATCTTTGTATAGCCCACACTCTTCCAGATAACCAAGACCAATTTTGATGAGGGGAAATCTTTGAATGCTGAGGATGTGATCTAATGACTCAGACCCTTTTAGGAGTTTCAAGTTTTGATTGAGTTGATCTAACTCTCCTCTGAAAAGCACAACTTCTTTCAATTTTTCACAAAGCTCTTCCTTTTTTCTTAGTTGTTCTAACAAAAATTCCTTTATCCTTTTAGTTTCTTCTAGTTCAATTTTGAGAGAGATGATGGAATCTGCATCACGATTTCTATCTTGAAATTCTTGCAGTTGTTGTTCCAGTTGAACTACCATCTTTCTTAGAGATTTTATTTCTTTCAAGGCACTGATGGGTTCTCCTTCAAGATTGACTTATGCTTTCTTCTTCTTAAGCTATGCACAATATTTCTCCTCTTTCATTATTAGACTTGCTTCCATTGCTTTCATAATCACTGTCTTCTTTGGAGTAGAAGCTTTTCTTTTTGATATTTCGTATTTTCTTATAATCATTAGATTTGGACATCATCATCAATATCATTCATTTTTGCATAAGGAAATTTAGAATCATAGTGTCATATTCTTCCACATATAAAACATTTTAATGGAAGCTTACCTTTGAAATTTCTAGTACCCTTCTTTAGTTTTATGACAATTTGGCTTCTTCTTCATCTGATTCATGACTAGAGTCTTCTTGAGTCCCGTGCTTCCTTCCTTCCTTGGCTGCTTTGAGTATTGCTTCTCTGGTTCCTAATTTGTCCTTTTTGGCCCTTGGTTCATATGCAATAAGAATTCAATGAAGGATATCCATGCTCAAATTTTACATGTTAGATAGCTCTTCAATGGATGATACATTAGGATTAAACCATGAATGAAGCAATCTCAATATTTTCTGAACAATTTGAGCTTCCTTGACTTCTTCATTGAGACCTATGATAGAGTTGACAATATTGTCTAGTCGTAGGAAATATGAAGCAATATTTTCATCTTCTTCCATTTTTAAACTTTCAAACAGACCTCTGTAAGTTTGGAACTTTTCTTCGTTCACTTTTTTGTCCCCTTCATAAGAATTCTTTAGCTTGTTCCATAGTTCATAGGCTGACTTGCAATGCATTACTTTGACAAATTTAGTATCTGATAAGCCACTCAATATTGCAATTTTGGTGATTGCATTAGATGTATACAAAACTTTACCAGGTACATCAGTGGGAGGTGTTAACACCCAGGTTGTTCCCTATGACTCCCAAGGGAATACGGCCGGGGTAACCACTAACCAATCTTTTAATCACTGTTTCTAGCCAAACAGTGATCAGAGAGGGCTCTCTCTTTATGATTTATATCTACAGTGACGGTGTTTTAGGCTAGGTATTGAGTACAGGTTATGTTTGTGTTTCGGTTGATGTAATTCCCTTAGACTTTAGTGATGTAGTTTTCAGATATGTTGAATATCATTGGGCAATGGAGTCTGTGGCTTGGTGTGTTTGAAACTGTAAGATGAAGGATGAAACGTACAGGGCCTTTTGAGTGCTTCCTTAAAACATATTTTTTGGGTAATGACAGGAGACAAGAGAAAACAGAGGTCACAGGGGCAATAGTTGAATCCCTGAAAATGACTGTTGCAATAAAAATACAGTTTCGAATTGCAGCAACTAAGAATTACAATTCTTTCACTGTATATGAGGAAAACATATATAATAGCTCAGTTTGAGTCCAGGGTAAACATGGTTAAATCCTGATACTATCCTTTCACCTTGCTATCAAGTGTAAAACATTAGAACAACAAAGAGAACAAAAGACTCAAAACACATGACAAAGAGATTTGTGAATACTTATAGTTTTATGCAACACCCATGGAATCCTGTAACATGCATCCTTCACCACAAGACATCAAATACACCAAACTTCTGGAAGTTCCATTCCTCCTTTGTATTAATTCTCTGAAAATATTACAGCAGATGGAAGTTATCCAAGAGAAAATTCCAGCAACCCCTTCAGCATCTGTGAAGGGTGTATATATACTAGCGGTGGTCTACAGAAATATCTGAGTTCTGCGTTGTCTCAGTCTTTACATTCTCACCAACTCTTTAAGATATTATGTCAAAAATTTATTACACATTTAATACACAGTACAGGCATTTTAATGCTCTGTCAGAAGATATTTAGCTTTATAAGAATAGCTAAGTCGGTCTGAATATTTGGAGTTAATGCATAGAAAACCCGACTGTAGGCTGGTACACTATGTCTCGGACCTGTCAGCTGTGACTTTGACTGCTGCTGGTGGTGAGTGACTGGTCTGGCTGAGTTGGCTCAGCCTCTGCTTTTTCCGTAAATTTTAATTCCCAAAATTGCCACTGCGCGTGTCTGCCTTTTTCCTTCTGCGCTATTGGTTCTGGCCTGTCAAAATTGTCTGGGTCAAATGCCTCCAGACATCCTGTGTGGGCAGTTGATGTGCCAAAATTGCGCCTAGAGTCTCATCTGCTTCTGTGAATTTGAAGAAATTGGGTGGTGTATCAAACAGATGCTCTATCTCATTCATGAGAAAAAACAGGTTTTCCACCCTGTCATACACCATTTGCCCTGTGGCTGGCCCTGTGTCTGCTGAAGTGCTGGGAGGTTTTGCAATCTCTGCTACTGCATGGGCATCAATTCTCTTGTTATAGTTGTCCAGGGTGAGCAGTCTTCCCACGCTGCTCAAAATGTTGGGGAGGCCTCTGTTCTGCAGTGTTACAAATTTCTCCAGGAATTTGTTAATTTCTGTCTGCATGTCCTGTGTTCTCCTCTCCAGGGTCCCAACCAAGTTTCTCAATGTAACAACTCTCTTGGCTATGGCAATTGTTTCTGTCCTGTTGTTGATTCCCATGGTAGCCAATTGAGTGCTGGTCTTGTAATTCAGGATATTGATCATCCTGGTAGCTGCTTCTGGCATGTGTCCAAGGCTTGCCCTGGCTCTCTGTATCTCCTTGTTTGCTTTGGTGATGAGCACCATTTGCTCATCCATAGTCTCAATATATTGCCACTGGTTGGCAATGGATCTTCCAATGTTGCTCCATAATACTGCTTTCATCTGAGCAGTTACCTTTTCCAATGCAAGCTCTTTTTCCAGCTCAGCAATCCTTCTCTTAAGGGTTTTCACCTCTCTCTCCTTAGCTGCCTCATTTTGTTTGCTTTTATCAAATTTCTCATTAACATTAGCCAAGTTCTGTTTGAGCCCATCCAGCTCTTTCATTTGAGCTTCCATAGCTCGGATCTCTGCTTGCAGCTTTTGCATGTCTAGACTAGCAGCCTGTTCTGATGTTGTAGTTGTTGCTGCTGTGGATGGCGCTGTAGTTGGTGCTGTAGCTTCTGTTTGCTGAGGAGGAGGAGCAGTCTTTGGAGGGACTTCCTCAAGATTTATTATCACAGGAGGAGGCTGGGAGGGTTGGCCCTCTTCTCTTTGCTTCAGTGCTTCCTGTAGTGCTGCCTTTGCAGCTTCAGTTTGTCCTAGCTGGTCTTGAGTCCTAACCAGCTCTTTGTATAAGGATACCAGCAGGTCTGTGGTATCTTTTTCTTGCCGTTGCTGGGCAACTTCATCTGTTTGTGGATGGATGGTGGCCGGGAGTTTGATTTTCTTTCTTAGGGCTGCCATGTCTGCATCCCTTATTTTCAGCAGTTCTTGGATGCCTTTGACATCCTTGGGATCATGTCCTATCTCTATGATTACCTCCTCCAAGGATTTGATCCTGTTGTCCTTGGCTTGTGAGGATGCTCGTTCCAATTCTAGCTGGGATGATGTATTGTCTAGGCTGCTCTTTAACTTGTAATTTTCCAGTGTCTCATCTGCCAGGGAGGCATACACCATTTCACCCGTTTGTTTGTGTAACTCTATCTTATCCATGGGGTGAATATCTTTAGCCAGAACCTCCATATTGGTTCTTAAATAGTCTGAGGTGGACTGGGGATGTAGAGTTGTGGGCATGAAATGGCTCATTATCATTTTGCCCTCACTCACATCAAAAGCAGACATTAGTCTCTGCTGGTTGCTGGGAGCTAGTTTTAACAAGTGATCATAGAGTTGCACTTTTATGGGATCACTCCTTCTCTTGATTTCTATGAACTGCTGCTTTATACTTGAGTGCCCCTCTCTATGCTGGCCAGAAGAGCTGACCTCTCCTCCCATTGTCATATCTGGTCCTCTTTGAGATGAGCTGGCCGAGAGTTCTCCACTGGGTGGGCCCATGCCCATGGCCTGCCTTACTGCTATGTCCTCCTCTTGGGAGTCATTCAATCTTTGTCTCTTCTCTCCTCTGATAAAGGATGAAGTCTGGGGAGTCTCTCTCTCTCTCTTTCTGGTTAAGTCCTCCTTCTGAGGTGTTTGGAGGACTGAGCTGTCCACATTGATGTCTGTTCTTGGAGACAACTCTGTTTGGGGCTGCTGTTCTGTAGAACCGGGCAAATCTGTCTCTTTATCTTGCTGTAATGGCTGCTGCCCACTAGTTTGTGGTTTATCTTGTTGCTGCCCCAACTCCCGTTCTTCCATTTCTTCTTGCTGCTGTAGCAAGGTGTCAACCTGTTCTTCTGTTAATATAGGTGGTTGTTCCACCTGTTTGCCTTTGTCCTTGCTTGCTGCTTGGGTTGTCTGCTCGGCAGTTCGCTGTTGTGTTGCTGGTGTTGTGGTGGCTGCCCCAATTTGCCTCCTGTAGGAAATAGGCACCTGTCCACAAGTTTCCAAGTCAGCTTGTTTTTGGACATTTCTAGCCTCTTGCTCAAGTATTTCTTCATTAGTCATTTGCTCTACTAATGTGCCCTCTTCCCAATCTGGTGCATTTGCATATTTTTCAATTTCAGGTAATCTTGCATGAGCATAGTTGCCTAACTTATACCTGATCCTCCTGAGGGAAATAGAGTGGTTAGGGTCATATGGAATCCACTCAAAACTAGTTTTCAACTGGAGTCCTTCCAGGATCCTGTCTGCCTCTTTCCAGCCTTCCTCCTTCCTGTTGTATAAGAAGGGACCTAGCTGATTTCTCACTTTCAACTGTGATTTCTTGTTTCTACTCTGAAAGTGTAGGTAATCTGAGTTCCCAAATTGCCTGAAATATTCTAAGGCAAACAGTCTCATGGGAACGTACCTTGGCAGCCTAAATGGATTTAATTCACATCCATACACCCTAATGACTGTGTGATTCTGGTAGAAGTACCAGTTGCCGATGTTGTAAAGCTTGTTCAAATGAAGAATTCTTTTCATGTCATCGGTCAGTCTAGGAGGAGGGGCACCTTGCAGCACTGTTAGGGCTGGATGAACAAATAAATCAATAAAATCACAGTATGTATAAGGTGATACTGAGGTACAATGGAACACAGGGGTCCAAAAAACAACTGATCTTGGGGTTCCTTGGGCGTTGAGTGGCCTCAAAGGGACAGAGAAGGTAGCTGGCTGGTTGAACAAGAACAGATGGTATATGTAGGAGGTGTATCTGAACAGCCTCTCCCTCTTCAAATTCATGAACTGGTCATGAATCTTCTCAGCTATATAAGTTGCATAATCATAGTGGATAGCTGGAGGCTTACCCGGGGCAAATATGGACAGCATGGCCAATATGCTGTCATCTACATCTTCCAGTCCTCTGAATCCCAGGACATATCCAATCAAGTCCACCATCATCCTGCCCAACTCATTCAGGTATTGGTACCCAATGGGAGGGGTTCTGACTGCTTCAGAGCTAGGTGTGACAAATAGCTGGTTAATCTTCACAATCTGGTCATTAGACAGGTTATTTCCTCTCTTTATCAAATCTTGCATGGAAAGAGGGGTCAATTTCTTGGCTGTATGGAAATGCAGCATCTGATTTATACTCTCTGGAGTGATCTGAAACAGGACTAGGCCTGTGGGGCTAATGACTGCCCTTTGGCTGGGGTCATAGCACTCTTGGCAACTGTAGATAAGCTCTGGCATGGGATTAACTTGGGGAAGGTTGTATATGGGCAAATTTGATTCCCAAATTCCCAGGATATCTGCTCCACTCATGTGCTGGGCTCTCAGTTCATTTAACATCTGGATATTATACTTAGTTCCCATAGGAAACCAGTCCAACATCTGGTAATCCATGTCTCCCAGGGGCTTCCATGCTAATTCTTGGTGGGGGGCATTGATAGGCTTAATATTGAGAGCAATGGGAGTCTCCATAGCTTGTGAAGGGATAAACTATTGCAATTTGACAAGTGAGTTGGCAAAGACAGACTGCAGATTGCCCTCTGTGGTAAAACTTGATTTTCTGAACTGTCAGAGGGGAATTTACCAGCTAGAAATTGAAATACTGCTGGTAATTGGTTACAGAGACTCTTTTGGGGCCCAATTTAGCTCCTGGTAGTAATTCAGAGGTATTCAGCGGGGCATTTAGCCGAGAAAACGCAGGACGAGGGGTTTTCAGATGAATTGCAGTTTGTTACAACTCTGCAGGGAATTTTTGGACTTCACAGAGACAATGGTGGAGGTATAACCCGGTTCTAGCGGTGAAAAAGTCTGTTTTACGGTCCTATTATGCCTGTGAGCAGTTTAGAGCAGAATGCAGGTCGTATGGAGGGCAGGGCAGGGTAAATACCTGTAACTTGACGTGCAGAAGTCGTGATAAGGTGTACTGCAGTTGCTGGAGTGGTCGCCTTTGTTGAATTTACAGGTTGGCGGAAATCCGGGCAGAAACGGTTAAACAGAGAGTTCAGCAGACAAAACGATGAAATGGTGAAAAAACGCGTGAAATTTGGTTAATATG
The DNA here is from genome assembly GCA_031772625.1 of Pinus tabuliformis. Classification (NCBI taxonomy): domain Eukaryota; kingdom Viridiplantae; phylum Streptophyta; class Pinopsida; order Pinales; family Pinaceae; genus Pinus; species Pinus tabuliformis. The sequence goes on from CM062805.1 coordinate 59,239,676, forward strand.
AGATTTTTACCCATTTGGCGTTTTTTTTTTTTTTACGATGACGTCAGCATGACGTCATTGGTGGGTCACGGTGATGTGACGTCAGCTGACGTCATCGGGGAGGACGTGGCGGAAGACGACAGGTCAACGGGGGTGAGGTGGCAGTCCAGTCAGCGGTGAGCTGGACGCGTGGTGGAGGCGGGTACGAGACGTGGCAGACAGGTCAACGGGGACGGGCGGAGGTGAAACCGTGACGGTCATGGTTAAGGCTCTAACCGTCACGGTTTCTCGGGGCGGTTAGAGTACGGCGCCCAGGGTGTCAGAGGGAGCTCCGAGATGGTCCATCGGGCGACGCGTGGCGGAGGAGTGACGAGGCGCAACGTCATGTTCTCGGGAGTTAACGTGCGGACGTGGATAGCGCTCCGATATTGTTGTGGGCCGTCGGATCTGGAAGGCTTGATCCGACGGCTGGCGGAGGTGTAAGGTGCACGGCGGATAGGGCGGCGGAAATATTAACTGTTTGTGGGTTTTTTGACATGGTTTTCAAATGTTTCAACTTCTGACCACCCGCGCTTGCATTTGGGGGCGTGCTGAAGGCGGAATTTTGCCTTTTATAAGGTTTGCGGAGGGTTTGTGGGCTAGAGGGGTTTAGAGAGGGGTTTTTACCCATGCAAAGGTATTTTTTGAGGGGAAATGATCTGCAGCAAAGGGAGAGTATCGGAGATAGGTTCACCATGGTGGCCAGATGCCACTATGATCCCTCTTTGCAGATTTCTCGGCTATTATGCCTAGGGGAGGGAATATATAACATTTAGGGCTTTATACACCTTAGTGTTATTACTATTAGGGCAAGGGGTAGAATAAGGGAGTTAAATAGTAGATTTAGGAGTTAGTAAAGTGAAGGAGGGGAATCTTTGAGAAAGGGGATGTTAATGATGGAGTAGAGGGGAAAAAGTGAAGTTAGTGATGCTCTCTGCTGTGAATCCATGAAATTCACCACCTTTTTTGCTGATATGTCCATTGCCTTGGCAAAATATCTTTGACAACTATGTAATGGTGAACCTGTCCTTTCTGCAACCACAACTGCCTACCCAACTATTTCACCTAACATTTTTTAGTTTCTTCTTGGAGGGGCACTTAGACTTGCAACCCTCAATTGCCTTTTCTTTTCTTTGGCTTTTTCCTTTTTACTCTATCTGCTTCTACCCTTATCTCTTCCAAGGTCCCAGATTAGACTTTTGGGAACCTTTGTTTCTCTACCTGAACTACTTATCTGCCAAGATTAAGCTGTTTGGACAGACTTCTTTCTCTATTCTATAACTCAAAATTGAAACATGGCATGATCCAGCTTGAACTGTTGAATCATCCACAAAATTTGTAATAAGGTCCTCAATATTTGAAGTATTTCCTACACCTCTGATTTCCTGGAAATATGGGATCTTTGTAGTAACAAAGCAGAGCATATTTGGATTTTCAATAATCAATCATGAAATATGAAACCTATTACTATAGGTATCCAACAGTGGCTCCACATGGGGATGGTTTTTCTTTTGAAAGACCAAGAACAGCAGGTCAGATTGCCTTGTTGCTCGATTGTCCATCTTAATCTTTGAGCTCTGATACATGTAACCTGTCAAAATTGTGTGCTTTTTGATGGGGAACCTCTGGTTCTATGTGCCTATTGCTGCTAGGTGCAGCACTTGGAAAACCTCTTCTTACAAACTAAAAATAGAAAACATATATAGGCCTGAATATATACAATGAACCTTTGGATCCTTATCATAGTGGACCATCATAATAGTGCTTCAGCATCCTGCCATTGACAGGACCTTCATCCAGTTCAGTTACAGTCAAACTTTTAAGGAAATAAGTGTTATTACCTTGCACTGCTTGGACAGCAAATGGTCCTTTCCACAAAGAATCAAATTTCCCATGTTTCCCTTTCTCTTCTCTTCTTGCATCCCACTTTAGAACTTTGTCTCCCATATTGAAATCTTCTGCTTTGGTTCTTCTGTCAAAGGCCTTTTTAAGTTTTTCCTGTAGTATTTGCACTCTGCTGAAAACTTGTTCTCTGGTCTGCTGCAAACAGATTATCTGGTTGATCCTTCTTTGCATATCATTTGGCTCTGCTTGACTTTCTTGTAGAAGTTTCATAACTGGCACACCTAGTGATGAAGGAAATCTGGCCTCTAATCCATAAACTAACTCATATGGGCTGGTCCCAATTGATCTTTTGGTGGTTAATCTGTCTGCCCATAAAGCATTTACTAGCTTCTTGTGCCAGTTCTTTTTGTTCTCTTCCAGCACTTTCTTTATGATGTTTATCAGGCTTTTGTTTGATGATTCAGCAAGACCATTTCCCTGAGGATAGTAAGCTGTAGAATGGCCCAAAGTAATGTGAAATTTATGACAGAAATTTATCATTTTCTTGGATTTGAAGGCAGCAGCATTGTCTGTTATTATCTTTTCTGGGCAGCCAAATCTAGCCAGTATATTGTTTTCTAAAAATTGAATGATCACTGAGTCATTTGCTTGTCTGCATGGGGCAGCTTCAATCCACTTGGTGAAGTAGTCTGTTGCTGTTAGAATCCATCTGTGTTGTCCTGAAGATGAGGGATGAATCTCTCCAATGAAATCCAAGCCCCATTGTTGAAAAGGTCTTTCTGTTGAAATGGGCCTCAAAGGAAGTGGCAGCAACTGTCTTCTGCCTTCAAACAGCTGGCACTTGTGGCATGATGTTGTGAATTTCTTCACATCTGAGAACATGGTGGGCCAGTAATAACCGGCCCTTAATATTTTGTCCACAGTGGACTTCCAGTACAAATGTCCACCACAGTCTCCAGCATGGAATTCTTGCATAATTTTATCAGTTTCATTCTCAAGAAGACAGTGCAGCAAAATACCTTCATGGTTTTTCCAGAGTAGATTCTCATCTAACACACAAAATTTGGATGTTTTCATTTTTAGGAACCTAGACTTAGTTCTGGACAGTCCTGGGGGAGCACACAGGTTTTGTAACACATAACAGATATCAGAGTACCATGGAGATTGTTCAAAGGCTACATTGATCTTTGGAGTCGCCAGCTCTGTTTCACTGTCCAGTTGGTTGATATCTAAGGCTTGGAAATTTGATTCTGTCATTAACTTAGCCAAACCTTGCCCTTTTATCAACTTTGTAGGCTTTATTTCAATGTCAAATTCAAGTATGTTTGCAATCCATTTTCCTCTCCTTCCCTCTAAGTTTTCTTGTGTGAGAATGTCTTTGACAATAGGACTTGGTACATAAGCTACAACATGGGAGTAAAGGATGTAAATCCTAAAGTCTTTGATGGCTTTGATCAAGGCATAGGCTTGTTTCTCCATTATTTGGTACTTTAGGGGGCATCTCTAAGAGCTCTGCTGAAAAAAGCAATGGGCTTTTCATTCCCTTGATCATCTTTCTGCAATAATACAGCAGCAATAGTATGCTGGGAGGCAAAAGAAAAAATGATAAAGTCTCTATCAAACTGAGGATTAGTTAATACCGGGGTTTGGGTTAAAGCCAGTTTTATGCTTTCAAAGGCTTGCTTTGCTTCCACAGTCCACTTGACCTTTGAGTCTTTCTTTAGCATATTGTTTAGTAGTCTGATCAACTCTGCTAAATTTGGGATGAACCTTCTTAAAAAGTTGAGTTTTCCTAAGAATCCTTGCAACTCTTTGACATTCCTAGGGTGAGGCATTTGTAGGATAGCTTGTATCCTATCTGGATCAATTCTTATGCCATCTTTCGAAATGATGTGTCCTAGAAGTTTCCCTTCTTCCAAACCAAATAAAGACTTCTTGGGGTTTAAGGAGATGCCATATTTTCTGCATGTTATGAAGATTTGTCTCAGATGTTTCAAATGTTCTTGGTCAGATTTTGAGAAGGGTGTGAGATCATCTAAGTAAATGACCAAGAAATCATGAATTTCTTTTGCAAAAGCAATGTCCATTGCTCTCTGAAATGTTGCCCCTGCATTTTTCAATCCAAAGGGCATTTTCACATACTTGAAAGTTCCCCATGGGGTAGTAAATGCAGTTTTGTCTTGATCATCAGGGTGCACTAAAATTTGATTGAAGCCTGAGAACCCGTCAAGCAGTGATATCCTTGAGGCTCCTACTACTCTTTGGAGGATGTGGTCCATTTTTGGTAAAGGGTAGTTGTCTTTGAGTGATACTAGGTTCAAATTCCTTAAGTCTACACAAAGTCTAATCTCACCAGTTTTCTTTCTTGTAGGGACCAAATTTGAAATCCACTCAGAAAACCTGATTGGTGCTATGATCCCAGCTTTGAACATTTTTTGTAATTCCTTTTCAATGGAAGGAAGAAGCACAGGATTGATTCTTCTCAATTTTTGTTTGAATGGTTTTTGATTAGGCTTGAGGGGAATGGTGTGCTGTATAACAGAGGTATCATAAGACTTCAAGTCTTCATAACCCCAGGCAAAGACATCTTGGAATTCTTTAAAGAGATCAACATATTTGGGCTTTTGATCGGGGGGCAAAGAGGCGGACAGCTTGACTATCTTAGGCTTTTCCATAGTGCCAATATTACATTCTTCAACTCTTGCATCTAATGGCTGCATCTTTGGCTTCCTAGGGATGTCATTTGAGTCAAAAATATCCTCTAATGGGGTAAGGCCCACTGGGAGGAAGTTGTCTTTGAGTTGTATGATTTCAGTTTCAATGTTACTCATCTCTTCACAGTCCATTTGTTTAATTTGTTGAATGTTTTCATTGTTGAAAATGGTTGGGCTGAGCAGTTGTTTTGCTGTCCTAAGTGACATTGGGTGAGCAGATTGTTGAAACTGTAATTGTGATTGACTTGCTCCATCAACAATTTGAGATTGACTTGCTGTCTCAAGGTCAATATTTAATCCTGTAAACTCTTGTTGCAAAGTTAAAAAGTTGTTTATTTGCCTATCATTCTCAAATACTTGCCATTCTTTGACATTGTTTGGAATAGAAGGCCTATATTTGACTTCTGCTGTGAAACAATTGTTGGGTTGTAGTGGGAATTTGAAGGTGCTGGCAAATGTTGCCAAGCTGTGAGCATGGAGATTGTGGCCCCTTGGAATCTTTGTGAGAACAAACTCGGAGAAAGTTTCTAGTATTTCAATTACAGCAGACCTGTAGGACCTTAATCTTTTGTCATTGGTGACAAAATCCCCTTTTACTTGTTGAATTACTAGATCAGAGTCCCCCATGATTGAGAGGCTATGTGCTTGTAATGATTTTGCAATCTTGAGACCTAGTAGCAGAGCTTCATATTCTGCCATGTTGTTAGTGCATTTAAAGTTCAGTCTATATGCCCTGCCTTGTGCACAGGCTTTCTCTTTGTTATGTATCCATACTCCAGCTCCTGCCCCTAACTTGTTAACTGAGCCATCAAACTCTAGGACCCACAGACTATCTTGCTGGTCAGGGGATCTTAAATTCTTCTCATGGGATGGCCATGTGAGCATGAGTTGAGGTTTCTTTTCCCATTTGTCTCCTAGGATAATTTCATCATTTGTTTGACAATTTTTGACAACTAAAGGAGGGTGAATGGGTATTGTTGGGCTGATTAAATTTTGGCAGGTGCCACTTGTTTGATGGATGTTTTGTTCTTGTATGGGTGTCTCGGTCTTAATGTTATTGCTTAAGGAATTTGTGCTGTCATTGAAAAGGATGAAGGAGTCTATGTCCGAATGGACAGCATATATTGGAAAATTTTGAGGCTTTTCTTCACTGCTGACCATGTATTTCATGAGTGTTTCCCTATAAAGTCTCTTGGGTTGTCCAAAGACAGAGATGGTTGCATATGACATGTCTAATTGCAGGGAGCCTTGGAGCTTGGCTCCCCATGATCTTGATAAGAGCATTCCATATTTGGGTGGGATATCAGCAACAACAACATCCATTAAAATGGTTTTGTTGGGAAATTGAACCAGGGACACACATAAATCCTTAATCAGGCCCAAGCATTTTACTTGACTAGAATCAAAAGAAAACAGGTCTTTGTATGGTCTTGTTATATCCAAATTTAATCTTTCCATGACTGCTTTTGGCATGAGGTTGTGAGATGCACCTGAGTCAAACATTGCATTGTGCAGTATTTTATCATGAACGTGTAAGCTGACATAAAAAGGTAAAACCCCTGTGACTACTGTTTTTCCATCTACCTCTGGACCAAACAGTAATTCTGGAGTGTCATCTAGCACATTTACATCATCTTTGTTGTTGGTGAGCTGAAGGGATTTCTTGATCTGTTGCTTATATATGTCATGCTTGGCTAGCTCTAAAAGGGGAATTGCTATCTTTAACTTGCCAATCTCTGTTCCTAGGTCAAAGGGTTTATCCACCTGAATTTTAGGGTCACGGACAGCAGTCCTTTCCTTGTTCAATGAATCTTCTTGTTGGATTTCATCTTGATTTTGGAACCTGCCCCCCATGCCCATGTCTTGAGGGGTGATGTTCGGATTTGGGTGAGAGGATGATGTTGCTGTGGGCTCTTGTGGTGTGGACAGAAATTCAGTGACCTCCTCAACCACTACTTCCTTTGCAGGCAAGTTTGTTTTGTCATTAGGTTCAGTGACTGAGGCTTCTTTAGATTGCTGTTTCTCCTTTACCTTTTCAGGCTGATTTGCATTTACAGTCCGACTTCTTAGTTTGTACTGCTTATGGACTTCATAGACAGCAGTATCATATCCTTGCTTAAAGTCAAAGGATTCTCCTGATTGTGTTTGGAATGTTTTGTTTTCATCCTCATCATGGTCTTCTTGTGTTAGGAAAACATGGCTTTTACCATCCAGACCTATTAAATTGATCTCAGGATCTTCATTGAGCTGATTAGCCGAGGAAGTTTCTGCATAATTTTCTTGAAAAGGTGGTCTGATATCTTGGTCAGCACCTGTTTTTCCTATATTGGGGTTCTGTGTTCTCCTAAAATTTGGGTTTCTAGGAGTATTGTTTTGTGGTGCTTCCCATGATGACTTTCTTTCTACTGATTCCACTCTCTCACCTAGTCTTTTCATGCTGTTTAGTATTGCATCCAACTTCTGATCGAAGCCCGAGGGCTCTTCTTTGAAACCAACCTTCTTTTCCAGCTTTGCCCTGTTTTTTTGGCAATTAGGTTGGCCTCTACAGTGACTGCAACTCTTTGGGCTTCTGCAAGGGTTGGAGGGTCTCTTTCTCTCAACTGATAGGCCATATCAGAGTCAAAACCATCAGGGAAGTTATAAAGGGCCAAATCAGGAGGGGGCCTTAAGTTCTGGGGAATAGCATTGTATATGTTGTTAAACCTAGCACAATATTCCAACACCGTTTCTTGGGGACCTCTTTTAATAGTGTTATATTCACCAAGTATATGGTGTGGATCTCTCTTTTTCTCCCATCTGTTGGTAAATTCCTGGTATAGAACTTCAGAGGTTGCAATGGAATTTGCATTCAAGGATCTAAACCAAGTTCTGACATCCCCAGTTAGGCTTTGGACAAAAATTCTCATTCTAACACTGTCATCATCTATTTCATAGGTCTCAAAGTGGTCTTGCATCTTTTTAGCATGCTGGATGGCTGTCAAAGGGCCATGGGAGTCAAAAAATGAGAGTCTAGTTTGGTAGTCTTGGGGTAGAGCCGGAGCATTGGCTGGAATCTGCAATGGTGCATATCTGTTAGCCATGTTTATAGGGTTAATAGGGTTGATAGGAACAAATGGGACAACTGGGATTACAGGTGTACTGGGGTTAATAGGATGGATAACAAGTGGAGAACTGGTTGAGTGAGTATGTGCAGATGGTGAAGATGGAAAGGTAGGACTTTGAGGGGTTGAAGATGAACTAGGGGAGTTGGGTGTGGAACGAAAAAGGACTTTGCAAGGAGTGGGAATGAGGATGGGTTGGTCTGACCTTATATCTGAATCAGCAGGTTTATCCTGCTTGTGCTGTTTCCTTATGTTCTTTGGGATGATATTTGGGTTATCAACAATGATGGGTTGATCAGGGTCAGGGTGTGCCCTAGTATGCCTTGGGTTTCTTTTAGGAGCCAGCTTCTAAGTGTTCTTTCAGAACTTTATACAGAAGTTTTGTATTTACAAGGGCAAAATAAGAACTCTGGAATGACTATATATGTTTCAAGGCTAGGATAAGTTTCCCTAGTTAGCTCTTCCCTAAGATGCCCCTGTATTAGAGAAACAGTCCTAAGATGTCTTGGCTAGCTTCAGGCTTGATGAAAGCTTTGGAAGATAGATAGTGATTGAATAGTCTTATCCCCAGTGGAGTCGCCAATTATGTTAACACCCAGGTTGTTCCCTATGACTCCCAAGGGAATACGGCCGGGGTAACCACTAACCAATCTTTTAATCACTGTTTCTAGCCAAACAGTGATCAGAGAGGGCTCTCTCTTTATGATTTATATCTACAGTGATGGTGTTTTAGGCTAGGTATTGAGTACAGGTTATGTTTGTGTTTCGGTTGATGTAATTCCCTTAGACTTTAGTGATGTAGTTTTCAGATATGTTGAATATCATTGGGCAATGGAGTCTGTGGCTTGGTGTGTTTGAAACTGTAAGATGAAGGATGGAACGTACAGGGCCTTTTGAGTGCTTCCTTAAAACATATTTTTTGGGTAATGACAGGAGACAAGAGAAAACAGAGGTCACAGGGGCAATAGTTGAATCCCTGAAAATGACTGTTACAATAAAAATACAGTTTCGAATTGCAGCAACTAAGAATTACAATTCTTTCACTGTATATGAGGAAAACATATATAATAGCTCAGTTTGAGTCCAGGGTAAACATGGTTAAATCCTGATACTATCCTTTCACCTTGCTATCAAGTGTAAAACATTAGAACAACAAAGAGAACAAAAGACTCAAAACACATGACAAAGAGATTTGTGAATACTTATAGTTTTATGCAACACCCATGGAATCCTGTAACATGCATCCTTCACCACAAGACATCAAATACACCAAACTTCTGGAAGTTCCATTCCTCCTTTGTATTAATTCTCTGAAAATATTACAGCAGATGGAAGTTATCCAAGAGAAAATTCCAGCAACCCCTTCAGCATCTGTGAAGGGTGTATATATACTAGCGGTGGTCTACAGAAATATCTGAGTTCTGCGTTATCTCAGTCTTTACATTCTCACCAACTCTTTAAGATATTATGTCAAAAATTTATTACACATTTAATACACAGTACAGGCATTTTAATGCTCTGTCAGAAGATATTTAGCTTTATAAGAATAGCTAAGTCGGTCTGAATATTTGGAGTTAATGCATAGAAAACCCGACTGTAGGCTGGTACACTATGTCTCGGACCTGTCAGCTGTGACTTTGACTGCTGCTGGTGGTGAGTGACTGGTCTGGCTGAGTTGGCTCAGCCTCTGCTTTTTCCGTAAATTTTAATTCCCAAAATTGCCACTGCGCGTGTCTGCCTTTTTCCTTCTGCGCTATTGGTTCTGGCCTGTCAAAATTGTCTGGGTCAAATGCCTCCAGACATCCTGTGTGGGCAGTTGATGTGCCAAAATTGCGCCTAGAGTCTCATCTGCTTCTGTGAATTTGAAGAAATTGGGTGGTGTATCAAACAGATGCTCTATCTCATTCATGAGAAAAAACAGGTTTTCCACCCTGTCATACACCATTTGCCCTGTGGCTGGCCCTGTGTCTGCTGAAGTGCTGGGAGGTTTTGCAATCTCTGCTACTGCATGGGCATCAATTCTCTTGTTATAGTTGTCCAGGGTGAGCAGTCTTCCCACGCTGCTCAAAATGTTGGGGAGGCCTCTGTTCTGCAGTGTTACAAATTTCTCCAGGAATTTGTTAATTTCTGTCTGCATGTCCTGTGTTCTCCTCTCCAGGGTCCCAACCAAGTTTCTCAATGTAACAACTCTCTTGGCTATGGCAATTGTTTCTGTCCTGTTGTTGATTCCCATGGTAGCCAATTGAGTGCTGGTCTTGTAATTCAGGATATTGATCATCCTGGTAGCTGCTTCTGGCATGTGTCCAAGGCTTGCCCTGGCTCTCTGTATCTCCTTGTTTGCTTTGGTGATGAGCACCATTTGCTCATCCATAGTCTCAATATATTGCCACTGGTTGGCAATGGATCTTCCAATGTTGCTCCATAATACTGCTTTCATCTGAGCAGTTACCTTTTCCAATGCAAGCTCTTTTTCCAGCTCAGCAATCCTTCTCTTAAGGGTTTTCACCTCTCTCTCCTTGGCTGCCTCATTTTGTTTGCTTTTATCAAATTTCTCATTAACATTAGCCAAGTTCTGTTTGAGCCCATCCAGCTCTTTCATTTGAGCTTCCATAGCTCGGATCTCTGCTTGCAGCTTTTGCATGTCTAGACTAGCAGCCTGTTCTGATGTTGTAGTTGTTGCTGCTGTGGATGGCGCTGTAGTTGGTGCTGTAGCTTCTGTTTGCTGAGGAGGAGGAGCAGTCTTTGGAGGGACTTCCTCAAGATTTATTATCACAGGAGGAGGCTGGGAGGGTTGGCCCTCTTCTCTTTGCTTCAGTGCTTCCTGTAGTGCTGCCTTTGCAGCTTCAGTTTGTCCTAGCTGGTCTTGAGTCCTAACCAGCTCTTTGTATAAGGATACCAGCAGGTCTGTGGTATCTTTTTCTTGCCGTTGCTGGGCAACTTCATCTGTTTGTGGATGGATGGTGGCCGGGAGTTTGATTTTCTTTCTTAGGGCTGCCATGTCTGCATCCCTTATTTTCAGCAGTTCTTGGATGCCTTTGACATCCTTGGGATCATGTCCTATCTCTATGATTACCTCCTCCAAGGATTTGATCCTGTTGTCCTTGGCTTGTGAGGATGCTCGTTCCAATTCTAGCTGGGATGATGTATTGTCTAGGCTGCTCTTTAACTTGTAATTTTCCAGTGTCTCATCTGCCAGGGAGGCATACACCATTTCACCCGTTTGTTTGTGTAACTCTATCTTATCCATGGGGTGAATATCTTTAGCCAGAACCTCCATATTGGTTCTTAAATAGTCTGAGGTGGACTGGGGATGTAGAGTTGTGGGCATGAAATGGCTCATTATCATTTTGCCCTCACTCACATCAAAAGCAGACATTAGTCTCTGCTGGTTGCTGGGAGCTAGTTTTAACAAGTGATCATAGAGTTGCACTTTTATGGGATCACTCCTTCTCTTGATTTCTATGAACTGCTGCTTTATACTTGAGTGCCCCTCTCTATGCTGGCCAGAAGAGCTGACCTCTCCTCCCATTGTCATATCTGGTCCTCTTTGAGATGAGCTGGCCGAGAGTTCTCCACTGGGTGGGCCCATGCCCATGGCCTGCCTTACTGCTATGTCCTCCTCTTGGGAGTCATTCAATCTTTGTCTCTTCTCTCCTCTGATAAAGGATGAAGTCTGGGGAGTCTCTCTCTCTCTCTTTCTGGTTAAGTCCTCCTTCTGAGGTGTTTGGAGGACTGAGCTGTCCACATTGATGTCTGTTCTTGGAGACAACTCTGTTTGGGGCTGCTGTTCTGTAGAACCGGGCAAATCTGTCTCTTTATCTTGCTGTAATGGCTGCTGCCCACTAGTTTGTGGTTTATCTTGTTGCTGCCCCAACTCCCGTTCTTCCATTTCTTCTTGCTGCTGTAGCAAGGTGTCAACCTGTTCTTCTGTTAATATAGGTGGTTGTTCCACCTGTTTGCCTTTGTCCTTGCTTGCTGCTTGGGTTGTCTGCTCGGCAGTTCGCTGTTGTGTTGCTGGTGTTGTGGTGGCTGCCCCAATTTGCCTCCTGTAGGAAATAGGCACCTGTCCACAAGTTTCCAAGTCAGCTTGTTTTTGGACATTTCTAGCCTCTTGCTCAAGTATTTCTTCATTAGTCATTTGCTCTACTAATGTGCCCTCTTCCCAATCTGGTGCATTTGCATATTTTTCAATTTCAGGTAATCTTGCATGAGCATAGTTGCCTAACTTATACCTGATCCTCCTGAGGGAAATAGAGTGGTTAGGGTCATATGGAATCCACTCAAAACTAGTTTTCAACTGGAGTCCTTCCAGGATCCTGTCTGCCTCTTTCCAGCCTTCCTCCTTCCTGTTGTATAAGAAGGGACCTAGCTGATTTCTCACTTTCAACTGTGATTTCTTGTTTCTACTCTGAAAGTGTAGGTAATCTGAGTTCCCAAATTGCCTGAAATATTCTAAGGCAAACAGTCTCATGGGAACGTACCTTGGCAGCCTAAATGGATTTAATTCACATCCATACACCCTAATGACTGTGTGATTCTGGTAGAAGTACCAGTTGCCGATGTTGTAAAGCTTGTTCAAATGAAGAATTCTTTTCATGTCATCGGTCAGTCTAGGAGGAGGGGCACCTTGCAGCACTGTTAGGGCTGGATGAACAAATAAATCAATAAAATCACAGTATGTATAAGGTGATACTGAGGTACAATGGAACACAGGGGTCCAAAAAACAACTGATCTTGGGGTTCCTTGGGCGTTGAGTGGCCTCAAAGGGACAGAGAAGGTAGCTGGCTGGTTGAACAAGAACAGATGGTATATGTAGGAGGTGTATCTGAACAGCCTCTCCCTCTTCAAATTCATGAACTGGTCATGAATCTTCTCAGCTATATAAGTTGCATAATCATAGTGGATAGCTGGAGGCTTACCCGGGGCAAATATGGACAGCATGGCCAATATGCTGTCATCTACATCTTCCAGTCCTCTGAATCCCAGGACATATCCAATCAAGTCCACCATCATCCTGCCCAACTCATTCAGGTATTGGTACCCAATGGGAGGGGTTCTGACTGCTTCAGAGCTAGGTGTGACAAATAGCTGGTTAATCTTCACAATCTGGTCATTAGACAGGTTATTTCCTCTCTTTATCAAATCTTGCATGGAAAGAGGGGTCAATTTCTTGGCTGTATGGAAATGCAGCATCTGATTTATACTCTCTGGAGTGATCTGAAACAGGACTAGGCCTGTGGGGCTAATGACTGCCCTTTGGCTGGGGTCATAGCACTCTTGGCAACTGTAGATAAGATCTGGCATGGGATTAACTTGGGGAAGGTTGTATATGGGCAAATTTGATTCCCAAATTCCCAGGATATCTGCTCCACTCATGTGCTGGGCTCTCAGTTCATTTAACATCTGGATATTATACTTAGTTCCCATAGGAAACCAGTCCAACATCTGGTAATCCATGTCTCCCAGGGGCTTCCATGCTAATTCTTGGTGGGGGGCATTGATAGGCTTAATATTGAGAGCAATGGGAGTCTCCATAGCTTGTGAAGGGATAAACTATTGCAATTTGACAAGTGAGTTGGCAAAGACAGACTGCAGATTGCCCTCTGTGGTAAAACTTGATTTTCTGAACTGTCAGAGGGGAATTTACCAGCTAGAAATTGAAATACTGCTGGTAATTGGTTACAGAGACTCTTTTGGGGCCCAATTTAGCTCCTGGTAGTAATTCAGAGGTATTCAGCGGGGCATTTAGCCGAGAAAACGCAGGACGAGGGGTTTTCAGATGAATTGCAGTTTGTTACAACTCTGCAGGGAATTTTTGGACTTCACAGAGACAATGGTGGAGGTATAACCCGGTTCTAGCGGTGAAAAAGTCTGTTTTACGGTCCTATTATGCCTGTGAGCAGTTTAGAGCAGAATGCAGGTCGTATGGAGGGCAGGGCAGGGTAAATACCTGTAACTTGACGTGCAGAAGTCGTGATAAGGTGTACTGCAGTTGCTGGAGTGGTCGCCTTTGTTGAATTTACAGGTTGGCGGAAATCCGGGCAGAAACGGTTAAACAGAGAGTTCAGCAGACAAAACGATGAAATGGTGAAAAAACGCGTGAAATTTGGTTAATATGAGATTTTTACCCATTTGGCGTTTTTTTTTTTTTTTTTTTTTTTTTTTTTTTTTTTTACGATGACGTCAGCATGACGTCATTGGTGGGTCACGGTGATGTGACGTCAGCTGACGTCATCGGGGAGGACGTGGCGGAAGACGACAGGTCAACGGGGGTGAGGCGGCAGTCCAGTCAGCGGTGAGCTGGACGCGTGGTGGAGGCGGGTACGAGACGTGGCAGACAGGTCAACGGGGACGGGCGGAGGTGAAACCGTGACGGTCATGGTTAAGGCTCTAACCGTCACGGTTTCTCGGGGCGGTTAGAGTACGGCGCCCAGGGTGTCAGAGGGAGCTCCGAGATGGTCCATCGGGCGACGCGTGGCGGAGGAGTGACGAGGCGCAACGTCATGTTCTCGGGAGTTAACGTGCGGACGTGGATAGCGCTCCGATATTGTTGTGGGCCGTCGGATCTGGAAGGCTTGATCCGACGGCTGGCGGAGGTGTAAGGTGCACGGCGGATAGGACGGCGGAAATATTAACTGTTTGTGGGTTTTTTGACATGGTTTTCAAATGTTTCAACTTCTGACCACCCGCGCTTGCATTTGGGGGCGTGCTGAAGGCGGAATTTTGCCTTTTATAAGGTTTGCGGAGGGTTTGTGGGCTAGAGGGGTTTAGAGAGGGGTTTTTACCCATGCAAAGGTATTTTTTGAGGGGAAATGATCTGCAGCAAAGGGAGAGTATCGGAGATAGGTTCACCATGGTGGCCAGATGCCACTATGATCCCTCTTTGCAGATTTCTCGGCTATTATGCCTAGGGGAGGGAATATATAACATTTAGGGCTTTATACACCTTAGTGTTATTACTATTAGGGCAAGGGGTAGAATAAGGGAGTTAAATAGTAGATTTAGGAGTTAGTAAAGTGAAGGAGGGGAATCTTTGAGAAAGGGGATGTTAATGATGGAGTAGAGGGGAAAAAGTGAAGTTAGTGATGCTCTCTGCTGTGAATCCATGAAATTCACCACCTTTTTTGCTGATATGTCCATTGCCTTGGCAAAATATCTTTGACAACTATGTAATGGTGAACCTGTCCTTTCTGCAACCACAACTGCCTACCCAACTATTTCACCTAACATTTTTTAGTTTCTTCTTGGAGGGGCACTTAGACTTGCAACCCTCAATTGCCTTTTCTTTTCTTTGGCTTTTTCCTTTTTACTCTATCTGCTTCTACCCTTATCTCTTCCAAGGTCCCAGATTAGACTTTTGGGAACCTTTGTTTCTCTACCTGAACTACTTATCTGCCAAGATTAAGCTGTTTGGACAGACTTCTTTCTCTATTCTATAACTCAAAATTGAAACATGGCATGATCCAGCTTGAGCTGTTGAATCATCCACAAAATTTGTAATAAGGTCCTCAATATTTGAAGTATTTCCTACACCTCTGATTTCCTGGAAATATGGGATCTTTGTAGTAACAAAGCAGAGCATATTTGGATTTTCAATAATCAATCATGAAATATGAAACCTATTACTATAGGTATCCAACAGGAGGATTAGTGGGTACTTGATAATTATTCTCAACAACTGCCCAAACATCAACACCCAAGGACATGATGTAGGTTTCCATTCTTATCTTCTAGAATTCATACTTTGTTCCATCAAACTGAGGAGGCTTGCCATAGGATTTTATAGAGGCCATCTTTCCTGTGATCGATCTTCTAGGGATTAATTGTTCCTAAAGGAACCAAATTTGATACCAATTTTTATATTAATGGACACATTGAGAAGGGGTGTGAATCAATGTATCAACGAATTACACCAAATTAAACAATTTTATAATTTGAACGTAATTTAAAACATGATAAATCAATAATAAGTATCATGATCACATTAGCACAAGAAGATAACAGATGTATGTGGAAACCCTTGCAAGAGAAAACCACAAATTATTTTTATCTACTTCAATCTTGATTACATCAATTTGCAAGCGCCAACTCCGAAAAACAGATTTGTAGGCACCAACTTACTTCAGGCTATAACTTGATTGAGGCACCAACCTCGATGATGTGTATGTACCAAATTGTGATAGGCTCCATTCTGATTGAAACACCCACATCCTTCTTCAAATTGTAGTGGATCACTTTTCATAATGTTTCAAATTAGATCCACAAGTATAAATAACAATATCCAACCTTAAATATGTTCATATTAGTATCATCACTTTCTGTCCACCAATTTACACCAATAACACCTTCAATTCTCGATCTAATCATCTACACAAAACCTTCCCATGATGCCAGACCATACCAACAAGAGAAATGTAGATTTTTGACGTAAAAAATGTGTTCCCATAACTCCTTATGTCACCCTGTTAGATCATAAACATATTGCATGCATTTCTCCTTTTTCAAAATTGTTGGACATTAAGAACACCAAAAAACATAATAAACAATTAGTCAAGCGAAAAATGTGCTTTTCAGGGCATGTTATATAGAATGCACCATTGTAGTTTTATAAATTGCACTTTTACAGGTGCAACAAAAGGCAATTTCTGGTGCGACTATAGCCCAATAAAAAATAAAATTTTGGTTAGTCGGACAAGACTCAACCTCATGACCTCCATGGCAGTCATCGAGAAAAACTATCAATCTGCCTATGTGAAGTGTCGTGATAGACAATGAGTCCAAATCCCTTTAATCAATGTCCAATAATTCCTTCCTGATGATGTCTAAAGAATAAGATGTCAGGCTTAATCATTGTCTTGAAATGGAATTGAACTCATAACAAAATATGCCAACATTTCCTTCGGGACTTAGATTCAATTGATATGCCAACATTGCCGTCAGGCGTCAGTTTGTAATAATGTGTCAAGAATACCTTTGAACCTCAAACGTCAAATGTAACGAAAATGCCAATAGTGCCTACGAGCCTCCAACATAACCAATATACCAACTAAGCCTTCAACGCTTCGACTAAATAGATATGCCAATAATTCAATAATGCCTTCCGACCTTCGACTCAACATATATGCTAACAATGCAATAATGCCTTCGAGCCTTCAAATAAACAAATATGCCAATAGTGCAATAGTTCCTTTAGGCCTTCGACTCAACATATATGCCAACAATGCAACAATGCCTTTAGGCCTTCAAATCAACAAATATGCCAACAATTCAACAACACCTTTGGGCCTTATGACTCTGTTGACAGTGTTGGACCCACCAACATGTTAGGGGATCTCCCCGGTAAGAAGTCCCAACTAGAACTCAAACCGTTTGGAGTAGGAGTCCCAACAATGTGTAGTAAAGGTATGCCTTGTCTGTGATATCGCGTAGAGGTAATCAAGATATCCTTGTCGGAAGCAAGTGTGTGAACTTGCAGTGAGTCAAGAGAGATACATGGGGAGGTTCTGACACACAAAGGGGGAAAAGAAGTGTATCCCTTAGAAGCCTGTAATAGTACGCAATTTGAAAGGAACAAACGAGTTGAATGACATCACAAGCTGGAAAGCAGAATAGTCGACAATCCAAAGTGATAGGTTAAACCAACAACATGACTTCAACAAGATTCATACAATCGTATACGAAATAGTTCATACACAAATGCATAAGTTAAACAACATACGTTGCTAAAGTAACCAAAATAGTCTAACTACAATAACAACATATGCATGAAGATGTGTTGGCTATGTTATATTATATAAAAGTGAAAGTTCCATCCATATATACAACCATGACAGCCACTAGCCCCAATAGTGGAACGTTACAGTCAGCACTGCCTGCTCCTCCAAAGAGATGTACTAACTCTGCACTGTGGAGAAGCCAAGGTTCATCACAATACTCTCCAAGCCCTCTCTAAGCAATTCTTAGCAAAAGCTTGGCTCCCAAAAGCCTGTTCTATGAGTTATGAGGTTCTATTTATAACAAAGGGTGGGGTGACCCTTGAAATTCCCCTTTGTGACTCTTGGACTACCCTAATGGCTCTTTAACTTCATTATATAACCTTTTACATTACATATGAATGTTTGCATTCCACCAATGACACTTGGAATTTCATTTTACATCATGTTTACAATAATAATACATCTTCCACGTATACCCATGTGGGACAAAAATAGGCTTGAGTCATCCAGACAAGACAACACTAAGACTCGGACGACTGTAGAAAGACCAACTCATCAACATCTTCTCCGTGATCCTCGATGACAAATTGATGCCATGCTTGATAGTGCGCAATGGTGTTCGCATACTCTTTGATGATGTCTTCCTGGAAACACACTCTTGCCTCCATTACTTCCAGGGATACTGATTTGGAACCTCTGTCCAACTCGTCCTGTAACATGCACAACTTAGTCCTGAGCAAGGCTGGACCGACGATGTACATCCACATGTTATCTGCGCTAACTTGCAAATTTGCGTTGGTGGCCATGAGCATCAACTGATCAAAGTACGCGTCGAGCTCCAATCTGACTTGGTTCTTTTCTTTGGCCTCGGTGAGCATACTAATTGACGGGGTGCCATACTTTCTCACCATGACATCCAAACTCCTAAATAACTGTGCGTACGAAGCCTCAACACTGGTGATGAGCGGCGAGAGTTCTTCATAGTTCCGAACCAGACTCAGGATGCATTCTTTGTCCAACTCTACCTGCGGTTTCATCATCTTGTGCAAGTGAAGCGAGGCTCCCTTATACCTTATTGTTCATGTCTGTACATGATCAACAACGACATGTATATCTGTGAGTGTTCACACTATCTCGGTGCAGCGCTTCTGATGACCATTAGATGGATAGCTGCCTTGTGCATGGTAATGAACTTGTCATACAGTCTCCGCGTTATTGTCTCAAGAGCCGATACTTAAACAAGTATCACTTTCTTCATCTCTGCGCAGGTAGATCCTGTTGATTGTTTCTCTCTCTGCCTGGCTGCTTGCAACTCCTTAGCCATGCACTCGTTTTTTGCTATCAATAACTTCACATTCGAGCTCGTGGCTTTGGCATATGCCTTTGTAGCATCAACCAAGGCAGCTGGATGTCTTCATACATCTGACACAATCACTCGTTCTTCAAAGTGCCCAGGTGATGCATGCTCATCCAGGGTGTGCGTTCTACGTGCTTGTACAACTCTATGCTATGACTCATCAAAGGCTATGTTGTACACATATGTTCCCATATTATCCTCAAGGAGAATGATATCCCCTTGTTCACTCGGGACTTGCTCTGCTGTTGGAGCTGGTGAAGCCTGTGGGGTGACCTCGGTTGCTTTTGGCATGAGGTCAGTGTCCTGATCCTATTTCGGCTGCTCCATCTCCATGTCCATCTGTTCTACTATCGGTTCATCCTACGAAGCAAGTTCCTGTTCCTGCGGCTGCTCACCCTGTTCCTGCGGCTGCTCACCCTGTTCCTCATCTGTTGCTGGTTTAGAGTCTTCAACCTGTATTGACGTGGTTTGCGCTGTTTGTGTGCCTTGCACTTCCTCCTATTCCTGTTCCTGTTTATGCTGCGCTTCCTTCTCTCTTCTACGCAACTCTTGTTCTTCTTTGAGATTCTGATCTACTTCTTGCAACTTCCTCTCTGCTTCTTCTAGTCTTTAATCCTCCCTCTTTCTTCTTTGCGTTATTCTCCTGTCGTGCTGTCGCCTATTTGCATCTATATCCAAAGCTACTCTTTCCACAAGTGGGTCTTCCTTAAACTTGTAGCTTTTCTTCGTCTTTGTGCTTTTGACAATCTTCCTCTTGCCTTTGTCTTTCACATGTTTGTTGCTTGCTGCTGTTGTTGTTGCTTCTCCCTGTGGTGTTGCTGCCTTAAGTGTTGCTAGCCACTCTACTGCCATGTTGACCGGTTCATTGAGCCTAGAGGATTTATAACAATATCTCCATGGGTCTTCCTCTGGCCAATGACACGCCCCGTGGATCCAAGAATAGTACACTCTCGTACAGTGGTCCCTGCATAAGCCATGTGGATCGTACAGATTGAAACTCTTGGTGCCAAACTTAAACTTCTTGAAGTCCTCGACCTCGACATCTGCTTCTTTCAAACTCCGAATCGTGTACAACCCAATTTGCAAAGGAAGCATAGGCCATGGTGCCTTCTTCTTCATGTGCAATCCAGCTGATAACCCTGTCGAGATGTGGTATGAAACCTCCTGCATGACCAACTTGTCCATGGAAAACCTCGACAACACATGCAGATCTTTCTCCGCGCTGTACATCTTGATGAAGGTGCCATTGGGTGAGGCATACCAATCTACAATGTTTAGCAACGCCTCCATTGTTGCCTAGGACATGCAAGGCAGATCTTGTTCAAAGATCATCATGTACAAAGGGGTGATGAAATGGTCAGATAGTCTAGCCATGACTCCTCGGTAGCTGCAGTCTGAGAGAAACTTGCAATATACGTTCACAACATTCTCTGAAGGTGTCCATGCCCAACCCATGCCAGGAAACTATTGACGGGCACAGATTGCATCGAGCAGGTAGGAAGACATGAAGAATCTTTCTTGCTGATCCTTGGGCGGACTCCGAGTGTTGGATACATGCAATTTCATCTAGAGAGCCAACATGTCAAACCATTTGAAAGTTTTTCCTTCACTTGCCAATTGATCCAACATAACAACCCAACTTTGCGGGAAGGTCTCCGTACTCCCTTGGCCATACAAGCGACATGAAAAGATGACCAAGAATTGGTAAGCCTTCCTGAGTGTCTTCGTCTTGTATATCTGGTTGGGTGCCGTCCTGAAATTTGATGGCTCCCTTACCCAACGGTTTAAGATATCTCTTGTGTTCGCTCTACTGTTGGGAGTGTAGAATGGTGCATCCATCTTGTTCACCAACTGTGGAAAATGGTACATCTGTTGATAATCTTCCATCCTGAAGGAAGCAAGCTCTACTCCACTGGCACTACTCAGTATCATCGTCTTAGAATTAATGTGTGAGACAATCCATTGGATCACATCTGGGCATGGGAAGGTGGGATACCTGCACGCAACCTTGTATAATCTTGACTTATGAATATTGACATATACCTTTTGGTCCTCCAGATTTTTCTCAAAGCTGCCTGCGAATATAGTGATGATGTCTTGCCATGTGATCTTGATGTCTTTCTCAATAAATAGGTGTGTGTATGTGTACACGGGCAAGCTCATAGACCCCTGCTCAACCACATCTCCAGTACTTCTTTCAACTGTGTCTTTTGATCTAGCTCTCTTGGAGGCCATGATACTTGTACTACTAAGAAGCTGCTCAAAACCTGTGGTACCTGGAGATAGAGAATACACTCACGACAAGACAATGTCAGCTAAAAACATAAAGCAACTTGAGAATCAATCGGGCAACAAATTGGTGACTGCTGGGCAAGATTCCGCAGCATTGACTCCGGGAGGCTGGGAGACTGTTAGTTGGAACTGCGCATTGTGCAGTCTCAGCTGCCAGTGAAGCTCACTATTGATTGGAACTGAATAATGCGCTGTCCAGTGAGGTTGACTGCTGACTAAAACTGCACAATGCGCATATTAGTCAGGCTGGGTTACTCGCTGGAACTGCGCAATGCGCAGATTAGTCAGGCTGGTTGCTGGCTAGAACTGCACAATGTGCATTTCCAGTGGGCAGGACTGGGGCACTGCCTCCCAGGATTACGCAGATACAAATGAGAGCCAGTGGGGGAAGTCTCTATGCAATTGCTGGAGGCAAGGCAGAGCCTTGATTGCCAAGAATGCGCAGAGCATGCTGGGAGACACAAGATCTAGGCCAAGACAACCCAGATCTGCCCAATGGCAACCTGAAAACGCGAAGGACTGAATGTGTGTGCAAAGCTGGTGCAAATATGAGTGAATAGACATGCATGTAATTCAAGCAAGTGCAGAAATCAATCAAACGACAAAACCATGAAGCTCATGAAGAGAGTCGCCGCAACGATGACTGTTAGTGCAAAAATAGTGTTATGCATGAGATACTAAGGAAAGGAAATGCAAAACTCGAAACAACAATTCTACAAGCTAAAACACATTGGAATGCCAATATTCGTTCAATAAAACAAGGAAAACAACACTAATACAAGCCAAGAAATAAAAAGCGACAGAAAAAGCGACAAAATGCATGAAAAACAAAACTTACCCAGAAAAGTTGTGTTGACTGTGCCGAAGGTTCCTAGATCGAATGTGGGGAATGAGCTCTGAGGTGTCATTTAAATAGATTTGTCAAACTTAGGGTTTATGACGTGCATGCCACAAATCTAGGAAAAAGCGACACTTGGTGGGGAGTTTCTAAAAACGACTTTGCATGTAACTCCTACTGCTAAAAATAGGTCCTGAAAATCTAGGGATGCTTTTTTTTTTTTTGGGAAAAGCTGCCCGACATGCAAGGAAGGATTGCGCAGTTCTGGATGGAACATGCAACGAAGGGTCACTGAGGGAAAATCTTCTACGTTGTTTCTTGGCTGAGTGGCCTTGGCTGGCTGGCCAGCTCTGTGTAATTTTCCAGAGCAATGCTGTTGGCCTGCTCTGCACATTTATGGAGAGTAGTTCCGGCTGGCCTGCTCTGCACATTCATGGAGAGCAATGCCGACTGGCCTGCTTTGGGCATTTTCTAGAGCAAGGCTGGCTGGCCTGCTTTGTGCAAAGTTTGAGTGCAGCGTAGCTGTTGTGCCGCTCTACGCAATTCCTGAGGGGAAGACATACTTCCCTCTAGGATTGCGCAGTTTTGCCCGACAACCCAATGACTGGATGTGAACCAAGTGCTGGGTTAACTTGTTATTGGTCGACGGAACACGTAAGTGAACACAAGCTGTTAAGTGACAGATAAAATCAAATAAGCACAAGTCCCCGATGAATGCAAGATAACTGATATGATTTCGAGCAGGGAGGCTCCAAAACGAAGCGAAGGCAAGATTTTGGAGGGTGGTTGTAGCCGCTACAACATTGGCGACACACTGCTAGAAATCCAACTCTCTGTATGGACCTTGTTCGTGAAAAGCGAGTCTAACTCCTTCGGAAGTATTGTTCAATTCTTTGATTGTCATGACTTCAACACAAAGCTTGAGTTAAAGATATAGTCCCTGCCATTCTCTTGATCGGTCAACACACATACCAAGCCAATTCAATTGAGTTGTTTCGATTGGGGATGAGGGGTATATTGGTGCACAAGTAATATAGATGTCAGAGTCTTAGTTTCATCTCTGGTGTTGCTCCATTGCCAGCAGGCCTAGAAAGTACCCTGGTGGAGTCACGTAAGGACACAAGCATCGCTCCATTGCCAACGAGCTTGGTCATTACCCCAACGGAGTTACTTGCATCACCTCTCTGCACATGAAGCCTTTCTCTTCTTTCCCCTTATTTTTTTTTCATTTTTCAAAGGACTATGCATTGTCACTTATTTATTTCATAGGTGGAAGAGATATCCCGACTAATTGGGAGCATAAGAGGTTGTCCCTTCAGAGGAGTATTTTATATATACCTCTAAAAATACTTGTTAAGGTTTCCCCCCTCACCTTACTCTACTTGACTGAGATGACAAGGGTTAACCCAAAAAAACCGATTAGAGTAGGCAATACTAGTTAAAAGTGCAAGCGTTGTGTTTTCACCAAGACTCACTCTGAATAGAATGTATTTTCCATCAAAGTATCATCGACTGAAGACAAAAAGCTCTTCATAAAGATAGAAGACAACAGATAACCAAGTGCTGATCGCTGTACAAGTCCTCTTGTATTTTACCTTGCTTGTATCGAGAGCCACACACAGTTTCATGTGAAACTAAATCTATGGGTGCAAAACAAGAAGACAAACAAGAAAGCAAAGGACATAAGTAGATGAAAGCAAAGAAAGCAAACAAGCAACGCAAACAAAGTAAACAAAGCAAGCATGCAAACAAAGCAAAACAAGAAAGCAAACACTACTCCTATGCCTAAACTAAAGAGTGCAGGGGCCTCTTTACGTAAAGTGATATTTCCAATGCCACCATCAACGCATTGGTTGACCCATGTTGGTGAAGGCATGGTTTACGACAAAGGTAAGCGTATAAACTAGCAAACAAGAAAAATATAATAGTGAAGACCAACACACTTCGAGTTTAAAAATGTCCACAGAAAAGAAAAGAATAAAATTGCAAGATGAGCATTTTGCAGACGTATCATGGTTATGTATCACACTGTGCGTAGGCGATAAACATGCACACTCTTTTGATCGTGACAAACAAGCAAACATAAGAAAGAAAGACAAATTATGTTTAGCAAGAGTGCTCGCTGTGTATGATTCCTCCAATGCATGAGCAATGGGATCATGTGATTCAGGTGGAGGATGTGGAATCTCCGAACTAGATTGATCTTCAATGTAAACATGAGAGTGAAGAGAAGCCTTGGGTGTTTGATCAGATTTCTGATATGAAGTGGAGTCGACCTCAAGACAACAAGGGCTTGACATAACCATCAGGTCGAGTTGAAGTGCCTCGATAAATTGAGGGGTTTCGACTTCATCAACATGTAGATCATCAAAGACGGGTGGCTTAGAAAGATCAACATCGAATGAATCATCATCTTGATCAAATGAAAGAGTAAATATATCAAGACAACCATGATCAAAAAATCCGAAAAATTCATCAGCATCCTCATGATCTGATGAATCATATAGAGGGGTTGATGAGAAACAAGAATGTTCACCCTCTACATTTTCGGAAATGATAGATGAAATATTGAGTGGATTTGCAAGGAAAGATGTGTCCTCTCCGCTATGCAATGACAAACTGACATCCAGTGTATTCTATGAATGATCAGAAGTAGATGCATCTGGGAATGAATTCTCACACAGAAAATTAACAATGGTAGAATCACCAAAGATGTCAGGAAAAAGTAGATGAGGTGTGGACAGAAGGAGGTCATCCTTCACCGCAGGTTCTTCTTCAGATTCCCATGCATACTCATCATAAATGGTAGCGTAGGTTGGCTACTCAACACCAACTCCGTTGACAACTTGATCCTTGTGAACAACAAGTGTGGAGTCTGAAACGAGAGAACACATCATAGTACAATCCGGAGGATTAAAAAAATGCGGGGACAAAGGTTGAGGGAATAAGTTCACGTGACAACCAACAATCTTGTAGGCCAAATCCGTGCAAAAATCAAGAGCAAGTGGGGTGGGAGAATGTGATTGTTCAACAGATGTGTGCACACCTTCTCCCACCTCGAACTGTGGGGCTAGAGATGTTTGATGAGATGAGGACAAACAATCACTTGTGACAACAACCTTGTCCACCTTGGATTTGGCAGCTCTAACACTGAGGTATGCTGGGATGGGTTTTAATGATTCTAACACTTGTGGATTTTCAGATATGTGAAGAAGGTATTGAAATCTTTCACGAAGAAATTTCCAATCAATTTCATCCTTTGGGATTTGAAAGGCGAGATTACGAAAGCGATCCCAAAATTGTACAAGGGATTCATCAGGTGCTTTCCGTAATTGCATCATTTTCTTTTTGAGTACATTACGATCATAATGATGGAAAGCACGGTCTATCTCTTCAATGAACTGGTTGAAAGAGTGAATAGATTTATCAGGCAGTGTGACACACCATTGCAATGGGTGCCCTCGAAGCATGAATTCAAACAACGAGCATGCCACATAATCCTTAGGGTCTTCCAAGGTATCATAGAGAGATTCGAAAGCAGCTCTATGCCTAGGCCAAGCTGTTCCGCCTTCACCTTCATATGTGTATTGTGACAAGAGATCCCAGAACTCCCTCGAGACTTCAAACACATTTCCATAAGACATACATCTCGGAGGGTGAACTATAACATAAGTCATGATACATGTGCAGGGATTCAAAACAGATTTTGAGGACTCAGCTTGTCATCTAGCCCTCCTTCTAGCACTAGAAATGTTGACGGTGCTGGACCTGCCAACATGTCAGGGGATCTCCCCGGTATAAAGTCCCAACTAGAACTCAGATTGTTTGGAGTAGGAGTCCCAACAGTGGGTAGTAAAGCTATGCTTTGACTGCGATAACGTGCAGAGGTAAGCAAGATATCCTTGTCGGAAGCAAGTGTGTGACCTTGCAGCGAGTCAAGAGAGATGCATGGGGAGGTTCTGACACACAAAGGGGGAAAATAAGTGTATCCCTCAAAAGCCTGTAATAGTACGCAGTCTGAAAGGAACACACGAGCTTGTTGACACCTAATCATGGGGATTGGGTGAATAACTGTAAATAATGTAAATAATAAATAATGGAAAAGGAAGAGTCATTAGGAGGTGAAACCCAAGAGTCACTCCCTCATTTATATAACTATGAACAATCTAAATGAATAAACACAGTTCATTTGAGGAGTTACCTCTTGCCTGACATGGTATCAGAGCCAACTCCATTTTTGGCTTCTCTACCTTTGTAACTCCCTTCTGCCTATTCTGCCTATTTTGCAGAACTGACACCTCTGTCATACTCCTGAGGCCTCTACCTTACTCCTATTTTCCTGCCATTATTCTCTGCTTTTTGCATCGAATAGTTTGGTGTGTGTGTGCATTGTAATGAAGTGAAGGTCGGACTATGTTGGCTTCTTGCATATGTCGATGTTGAACCTCCCTCCATTATGTTGAGCGCACTACGAGCCCGACTGTATACAAAATACCTGTTGATATTATAAACACATCTGAGGCATCACTGCGGGGTTTGACGGGATGTGTTGAGAGGTTTTGTATTCGAAAGGCCGAATCATTTCAGGCTTCATCCCTTGTGCTTCCTGAGAAACTCCAGTATGGTGGGCATGCAAATCACCAACTAAAATTTGTGATGGGGAATATTAAGTCCAGTCATTCCATGGTTGAATGTATATTAGAGTTGCAATTTGGAGGCCCGTGCGAGAGATTTCTGTAGCGGCCACCCCTCCATAAGTTCTTGCGCATTGTTTTGTCAGCGCTGCGAGCAGTTTGGTATCAACACTGCGAGCAGTTTGGTTCCCACCGCTTGCTGTGCCTCCCCACTGTAACTCCTTCGTCGTCGTTGCACCACTCTCCGTGGCTCCTCTGCTTCAGACTCCTGTTGCACCACTCTCCGTGGCTCCTCTGCTTCAGACTCCCGTTGCACCACCCTCCATTGTCGTGGCGCCCACCGTGGGGCCCGAACCCATAACATATAATCCCCGCTCCCCTAGTCAACAACTCCGCACAGTCCAAGTCTATACATCGACCCTCGGTTCATATAACCATACCTCCCCATACCACCATACTTGATTTTATTCCATACTCGCTCCCACTACTTTTTAGTATTGTGTTTTATATATTACTGTGTGGCTTCCATCGCCTCCCTCATATAAGCCTCTCCCTTATATAATACCTCTTCTATATTTATATTAGATTTGTATTTTTTTTTACAAAACTACCACTGCAAGTGCTATTTCTCACAACATATTGGCAGCATAAGTATATTTTTTTTACAATATATAGATTTTACAATGCATTCATTGATATCTATTGTGGGAGTGATTTTCACTAGGAAGGAGAACTATCCATAATGGTCATAGAAGATCAAACACACTCTCATTTTTAATGAGCTGTGGAAAGGAGTTTGTGTTGGAGGAGACAAAGACTCAGAAAAGCCTACCTCAGACAAGGAATTCTGTTAGGTCTTGTTGTGCTATACAACAACCCCCCCATTTTATAAAATTTTTATACAAAATCATAATATGAAATGGGTCCCTTGCAAAATAAACTTAGTTAGATATGTAAATAAGTTGGTATTAACCCATCAAAAGAAAAACCCTTATCAAAAGGCTTAACGTAAACGAATTATTTCAAAAAGCCTTTTGAATAGAAATAAAATGTGGCTTTAAAATATTATAAAATTCTTCGTTATTGCGATAAAGCGATCGGAAGATCGCATATCGCAATAACAAAGGAAGCATGTGCAAAGACACATCCATTCTCTCCGATTCGAAAAGGCAATCACAATCGGATATCGAAAAAGTTAAATGCCAAAGCACAATGTAATAGAGCCTCTTAAAATCCTCCGATGCGATAAAGCATATCGCAATCGGCAAATCGGCAATGATAGCAACAAGCCAACACATGATTGAAGGCAGGCTCAAATCCTCCGATGCGATAAAGTATATCGCCATCGGCAATCGGTGAAACCACATTGATACAACAATAAAACCTGAATCCATTCCCCGATTGCGATGCATTAATGAGGCGCATATCTCGAGAATATATTTAAAAGGTTTGCATGCATTGTATCACCTTTCGGTGATCGAAGATGTTTAAAACAAGCTTTAAAGCCTTTCCTTTCATGTTACCAATTGCTGATTTGCGAATTATCACTAATTATCCACCAAGGAAATCTAAGCCATGCTTGAATGAATCATTCGGCATATAAACGACATGATGGGCATTTAAAACCTTCTTTACCACGATTGACAGGTTAAACGGCTAATCAATGAAGCAGTTAAGGGTAGATCTTTTCTTTAGATTTTATCCGCGGCAATCTTACTATAATCCATTATCACCTGCTGATCGACGTAACTCTTTTTCATTATCATATTGGTCTGAAGCAGCCTTTCTCTATATCACGTTTTTCAAATCGCTTGTGCAGAATTCCGCTGAAATCAGAAATTTGAAACAAATGGGAAAGAAATCAAAGAAATCCACAGTAGCGGCCCCTACAGCAACAGCCTAGCCAGCCAAGGATCCCGGACCAAGCAAAAAAGGGTTAATCTTAGACACTACATGCCTCGGTCTAGGAAACACTAGTTGGGAGAGCATCTATAATCTAATAGAAGCAGAGGAGCCTGAGGAAATATCAGAAGGAGGCACAACTGACTCAAGTAACAAATCGAAAGCATCCCTCAAAGATTTACCTTGCTCCTATTTGCACAGAATAGCAACGCGAGAAAAAATTCTCCCATATACTGACATAGTAAGATGGGTAGTAGAGGAAATTCTAGTCTCAAACAGAACATTCTGCACGACCTACGGGAGGATATTTGGCTCATTTCAGCCTGATGATCTAAGGAAAATGTATCACTTACTTGAGCCTGAAAAGCGGTACAACAAAGCCTTCCTTGAAAAATTTGCAAATGAAAACGAGTCAGAATTAGCCCCGATTAGGCAGTGGAGACATTTTCCCGAGAAGCACAAGTACGAATCATCAGGTAAGTACTCTGTGGACTCATTAGCTTCTCCTTACTGTTATGCCGGAGCTATGATGTGTAGAATGTGGGGAATACATGACTC
This sequence comes from Pinus tabuliformis, assembly GCA_031772625.1. Taxonomy (NCBI): domain Eukaryota; kingdom Viridiplantae; phylum Streptophyta; class Pinopsida; order Pinales; family Pinaceae; genus Pinus; species Pinus tabuliformis. Next base: position 59,268,652 of record CM062805.1, read on the forward strand.
TGCCAAGTTCACTATTGAAATGGTCCCTCTAATGGAGGCAGCTATCAACAGCTATGTGATGGATTGGGCAAATATTTTGTTCGACAAATTAGCCACAACAATTCTTGAGTTCAGATCAAATGCATGTAAAACTACTAGGACCATTCCCCCTTTTTATTACAGTGCTTATATTATGGATACTCTTTGCTTTAATTCTGAATATCCGGTACTCGGATGGAGATGGACTCCCAAAAACCCTAAGCCAATCCATATTTATCATCAACTATTATGGAAGGCTCACTACAAAAACCATTTGTATAAAATTTGCAATGGTTTTATGTTGCCTGTGTATTATGCCATTTTCGATAAGCCTGCCCTCAGGATTTCCGAGGAAGCAGGGATCGACTTGACTGCAGTAGGTAATTGATTCAGAGAAGACAAGTTCACTTATGTAAGGCTTTTGGTAGCCTTACAAAACCCCACATCCTTCCCCTGTATGTGCCCGATAAGCTGTTAGTTCGGGAATTGGCCTATCAGATAACAACAGAAGGGACATCCAGAACCCTTAGAAATTCTAAGAAACATGTATGGCCTACATTTCCTTTAAGATGCAGTGTTTTCACTCTCCATGATTACAAATATGTAGAAAAGGAGGCAGAGAAGATACAAATGCTCAATTTTGCAACAATCCCCAACAGACAATATGATCCAACAAAAGTCACCTATAATGTTCTTGAACAAGCCAAACTTACAAAGTTTGATCATGAAAAAGATGACTTTGATGACCTATTTTCCTCAGTAGAATCATTATTTCAGGTAAAAACATTGGCCAGGATCAAGTATCAAGATGAAGGGTTGGAAAAGTTTAATATGCTTAGAGAACAGAGGTTGCAAACTCTGCCTCTAGACTTATTAGCCACCACCCCAACAATCCAGTCAAGCGAGCCTGAACAACAAACTGTTAACAAACCTCCTGCTGTGGAAAAAATTCCTGAGAAAGAAAAAGCGCTAGAACAGGAGAAAGAACAGGGAAAAGGCAGTGAACACATGGATATAGATACTCAGATTGATCCCAAGCTCCTTAAAGAATGGCAACAGTTCGATTCCATTATAAGCAATCCTAAGAATTCACAGGGTTTCAGCACGCCTGAAGTGACAATTGGTCACAAGACATCAACAAATACAGTTCCAATTGAAGGAACCAGCAGTCCACCCATTGTTATAGACATTTTTGTGCCTTACAGCATAGAGCATGAAATGTCAATAATCTAAGGGATCCAAAGTCCCTAAACATGTTGTTATTACCCTTAGAGGAACAAGGTCAGCAAACCACAACACTGCAAATCAGTTCTCCACTGAAAAAAACACTCAAAAACAGGTCAGTTTTGGATCAAAGCAGCTGCTCCACTAAGCATCTGCGCTGAATGTCAAAAGCTCTATGGTGTACCTGCGCTGCATAGCAAGTGCAACAAAGGCTACCTGCGCTGGGCATACTTTGACATGTGGAGGAATCTTTTTCTCAATGTGTCAGTGCCCAGGAAGCTTCCAAAAAGACACTTGATCATAAGATTCGCCTAATGATGAGTTAAGAGCTTCTAAAACTCCAAGAGGAAGGTGGAAACTCCGAGTGAAGAGCTGAAGAACAACTGGAGTTGAAGAGGACAACAAGTCACACATCAAGCTGACTTATCTTCACTCCAAAACTCTATATAAGGATCTCATCCCATGGGATCTGGAGGCCGGAATTTGGTGCAAAGAATTGCTGTTGGTTTACAGTTGTGAGTATTGGGTGATTGCTTGAGGGAGGTGAAGAAGAGATTTCTCTCCGTCGGGAAAGTGATGCTAGATTGGACCTCTCATGGTTGTATCACCGCCTGAACCTTAATTCCATATATTAATAAAGCATTTGAGGTTCTTCTATTCGCATGTGTTTCAATGGTGTATTGTCTTACTTGCGTCTTTGATTTATGCTAATCCTTGAATCGATTATGAATGCATGCCTCTTGTAGTTTCCTTTTCTTGTCTTATTTGCAGGATCTCGTGTAGCTGGGCCTGTGAAAAGACTTGGATCTGGGAGCAAGCGGCAAACGAAGGAGATTGGATCGACCATTTGCGCAAGACATCGGTAAGTGGATCTCTTCCTTCTATCTCTTGCATGTCATAAAGAAGAAACTTTAGATAGCTTTGCTTTCAGCTGTTGCTAAGGAACTGTCACCCTTAGAGTGGGTTAGGGTCATTTCGAGTTGGATACTTTCCCCCACAACACCCATAATTCAAGATGTAGAGATAATTCCTAAGGATCCATCGGATGAAATTGTTTTGCATGTAGAAGAAATACCACCTTTAGATGTCTTCTACAACCCTAAGCATAGGGCTGTAGTAAAAAGACAAAGGAAAAAGAGAAGACTCGATCAATCTTCCCTTTTACTTGCACATACAGAGATGGCTAGAATTCAATCCTTCCGAAGACCTCACAAAACTCTCTCAATATGCTGGGGCATACTCGACAGCCACTGTGGATAAAGCATCAGAAATGAGCAATTTACTTAAGGAAAAGGATCAGACAATTGTTTCATTGGAGACACAGGTATCCGATAAACAGCAGAGAATAAAGCAATTAGAACATCAATTAGCAGCACAACATCAATTAAACAACTGAATAAACGAGCAATTGCTCAAGGAGAAGCAGATGATAGACCAAAGTGCAGTTCAGAAACAGAAAGAACTATCCTTAGCACTGGCCAAGCTGAAATCAATGAATGAACAAATGAGCAAAACAAAAGATGAGCAAATCGCTCAACTATCACAACAGATAGAAAAGTTCAAAAGTTTTCCTCAACCAGCAGAGTTCAGATCCGAAGCTCTCCAGATCAATAAAGCATTGATTAAACAGTTAAATTTACTATGTCATAATATTTCCCTTGCTGAGCCCCTTTGTGAGATTTCTTCATCAATGATTGACAAATCAGTTGACGCAAGACAGAATTTGGAACAGGCCGATGAGACATTAACAAACTTTCTTGCCTGGCAAGAAACCAGTGAAGGGAAAGCTGCAAATCTGCCTAAAATTTTAGAATCACACAAGGAAATTCTTTTCCTAGAATGGAAATCACAATTGATGAAAGCAGAAAGGGAAACTTCAAGATGTAGATCAGCAACCGGTAATTTGATTGAGTTAATTAATGATACTCTTTATCTGTCTAATTTGATTTCAGAGTGCACTCCAGGTAAATTTCCATCAGCTAAAGCACTGGAACAATCATGCAAACAGGATTTAGAACAAAAGGAGAGATTAATAGCAGGCATCCAAAGTTTAACTTGGGACACCTTATGGTTCTTTCTAGTTAAACCATACAGTCAAAAGGCAGCACTGAAATGTTTAACCGATGCAATCGGTTACATGATTCCTGAAATTCATGATGCTACATATTCAGCCCAACTGCATTCATGCTTGAGTCACCCTCCAGAATTGCAACCAATGCTTGCTATCTGCCAGCTCAAGCCAAAGGATGATCGGCCGAAACAGTGAATCATTCTACCGACTGCAAGTAGGTCTATTTCAAGGAGATTTTCATGATTTGGTTATACCACCTAATAGCATTTTTATTTCATAATCAGTTAGCTTAGATAGTATTTATAGACCCTTTCATGTCTTTAGAAAGGGTCCTCAATTTTTGTATAAAACTTGGATCGGGAGTCACACTATTGTGCTTCTGATATATATTTTTTATGAAGACTGGGCCTATATTCTGAATTTTAATGAAGAATACTTTGATGAGATATGCACTATTGTTTTTTTGTGAGAGTATTTCTGAGTTAGAAGACGGAATTTGAATGCGATTGATATCAGAAGGGATTCAAATTACATATGGTACTATTATCTATGTCTTTGCTCCACTCTTTTATATGAATTCGCGTTTATTCAATCTTGTTATCATTTGATATATGTATGTGTTTTAACAACACTCCTTATACTTATCACTACTGAATGTTTGAGGAATGTTATTATTTCAATCATATTTGTGTCAATGATATATGAAGAATAGTGTAATAATGTTTTAATGATTACTTTGTTCAACTACTTGAACAAAGTAATTATCATATGAAAAAATGTCTTTGTTTATCAATGGAGTCATCTATATGCCTATTTGTAAATAAAGATAATCAAAAGTTGCACTAAAGTGGAAATTTCCCAGGATATATTAAGTTGTTTATAATCTTGCATTCTATAATAAATCATCCATCATTATCATTAGATAATAGAAAATCAACCACTTATCCATCCTATTTACAAATCATTGGGAAACAGGTCCCATTATATCCAGTCGGAGCCACCAAACCAAACGGAAAAGGAGCTGCCTTTAAGGTCCGAACCGGGTGGTTTTCCCCAATGTTGATGCATCGATTTTCAAGGCATCAACATTTTTGGCGCTAGAGGGAGGGCTTGAACTGTGAATGGTGAGTAAAACCAAACCTACAACCCATTCTGAGAGTAAATGTCCCTCCACCTCACCTCCAACCTCTCCCTTGCATGCTATAAATCCAGTCTTCAAACGAGAAGAAGAGGAGACAACTACCACTTCTCAACCACAACCTATCTCAGATATATTAAGTCCTGAGTCTCCTAAAGTTCAGTCTCTCATCCATAAACTTCAAGGCTTCTCAATATCACCACAGAAATCTGAGGTATCTCAAGGCAGTGTGACTTCGCAATTCACTCCACCTCACCCCCTCCCCAGACTTCAGAGCAGAAAGCTTGGTATTGAACCTACCAAGTTGTACCTAAAAGGATAAGGGCAAGAAAAATCACTGAAGGATGTGATAGTGAGACTATCTCATCATCATCCTCCATTTCATCTTCTCTAGTGCGAAGTCAACCATCCACTCCCCCATTACAGATTGTTGTTCAACAGGGAACTGGAACTTCAACATCTGCTTCTCAACCTCCTCAAACTTCAATATCTGCTCCTTCCCAATCATCTGGAACTTTACAATCACTATCATCAGGTAGTAGTTCAACAATGGCACATAATCCATGGAATAATCTTGGTGGAGTCACGATCCCTGCACCATTACACCCATTACCAGTACATCCTAAAAAGTGGTTGCCGAAATTTAATCCAGATGTAGGCATACAAGCCGATGAGCATATTAATAACTTCATGTTGGCAGTGAACTTAAAAGGAGTAACAGAGGAAGATGTTGTGTCAGGCTTTTCCCTTATACCTTACAAGGATCTGCTGGCTCTTGGTATTTTTCCTTGCCATCAGGATCCATTACAAGTTGGAACATTTTTCAAGAATAGTTCTTGATTAAATATGGTGATGATAGATCTCTAGCAACGTTAATAAATGATCTTTCGAACCTTAGGATAGAGTCTAAAGAACCTATAAAAGAGTTCAATTCACGGTTTAATAAACTCTTGAATAAGATTCCAACTGCCTCTAAACCTAGTGAACAAATCAGAAGCGAATGGTATATAACAGCTTTACCTTCAAACATAGCTATTTTTGTAGATAGAGCTGCAAAACCAACTCTAGCTGAAAACATGAAAGAGGCACTTGCTGTAGAGAAACACATTATTGCTTTAGAAAAGAAGGCTGCTCTTGAAGACAGAAAATCCAAAAAAGTCTCTTTCAAAGATGATTCAAAGAAGAAAATGCCTAAAGATCCATATGATATGGAGGGTCTCCAAAAAGTTCTCAAGACTATGTCAAATGAAATGGTAGAAATCAAGAAGCAAGTAGCTGAGACTTCAACAAAAAGACCATTTAGAAACTTTAAGAAACCTAAATCAAAGCCACCAAATGCTATATCCAATGCAGACTCAGATCCCGAAGAGGAAGAAGAGGAAGAAACAGTTTTATCATCTGAAGAACCTGAAGAAGAGGAAACTGTAGAATGTCATGGGATGTGGGACTTTATTTTGCCTAATTCCGATACAGAAAATGAACAGGAAGCTTTTCCTGTAACTACCAGGAGTAAGGGTACTCCTGAACCTGTCCAAATAACTCAGAAGAAAAGGAATGCAGGTACTACTACTAAAGAAAAAGTTCCCACAAAGAAATCCACAACGATACCTTCTCAAAATCAACCATCAGCCTCAAATCCACCTCCAACATCTAGAACATTAATAGTTACAGATTATATGGACTATAACATTATTGAAGACATGAAGAAAAAAAGCAAATATCGCTATGTTTGAACTTAGTAAACTCAAACATCAACAAAAATTGCTGCTTAAGGAATTAGATGCTATTCCTTCTTCTCCTCTTCCCAATGCTGTATTATCCAAAGCTGCTAATGAGACAGGCAAACCACCTCCTGGTAGAGTAGAAGCTATTGATGTTGTTTTAATCGGAGATAGATTCAATTCCCATACCCCTCATTTCCTCTTAACCTACAAGATCTACAATAGAAATCTACACAACTGTTTGATTGACTCAGGGCCTTCCCCGAATATAATGCCAGCTTCAGTTTGTTCCAAACTGAACACTGAACCTCAAAAGTCTGCAATTCATATCATCCAGTTGGATAGAACTAAGTTCCAGGTTTTAGAAGAAATCAACTTAGTTACTATTAGGTTGTCAACTGATCCAAGAGTGGTTTAGAGAATTGATATTTTAATCGCTGATATACCTGAATTCTATGGCTTGATTTTGAGTAGAGACTGGTCTGAGAAACTTCATGGTTATATTTCCACCGATTGGTCTCATATGTGGCTGCCTTATAAAGGAAAGCCAAATCAAATCAAGATTGATCGAGAGAAACACATGACCCATACTGTCACTGAATTTGAACAAGAAAATCAACCAATAGCATTCAATAACAACATTTTGGGGAATTACTCATCTGAATCATTCTTTGGCAATTTTACTGCTCAACCATCCCCTTTCTCAGTTAATAATTTCACATCTCAAATTGAAAATTTTTCACAAACAGATACATAAAGATGTGTTAAAATTTCCAAGGAAACTATAAATAAAACTGTAGATAAACCTTTGTTTTGGTCATTATATTTTGATGGGTCTAAATCTAGTGAAGGTGCAGGAGCAGGATGTATTTTAGTTAGTCCCGAGGGAGAAAAGACCATGTTATCGTGTAGGTTGGAATTTGAATGCACAAACAATACAGCTGAATATGAAGCCTTGATTCAAGGACTCTACAAAGCAATTGGTCTTAAAGTTCAATATCTGAAAGTGTTTGGTGACTCAGAAATTGTTATAAAACAAGTCAAAAATACTATTCATTGCCTTTCTAGTCACCTTAAACACTATCAATCCTTGGTACAGGATCTTATATCTCAATTTTTAGCATTCAATATTTCTCCCATCCCTAGGTCCCAGAATGCAGCAACAGATTTATTAGCTAATGTTGCTTCCAAGCTTCTTCCATCTGAAGATTATAGTCCTGATAGATTCTCAGTAGAGTTAATTTTTAGACCATCAGTTCCTGATAATGTCACTAATTGGCGAGTGTTCAATCACGATGAAGACATTTTAAATTTCTTAACTTCTGACAAATCCTATGATGATCAAATTATTGATGAAAGTGACCATGACCTTCAAATGAAGGAAAAGCTTGAAGAAAATTCAATACCTAAACCAGTGGTTAAGCTTGAAGATCTTTATGACATCAAAGACAGGTTTAAACAGGTTACCAATTCGAAGCTCCAAAGTTCTACTTTGAGATTTGAATTGATAAACCTTGGTACTGAGCATAATCCACAAAACATCAATTTGGGATTAGGACTTTCTTCAGAAGAAAGAATTACATTCATTAGATTATTGCATAAATATAAAAATGTCTTCACTTGGAAATATGATGATTTGAAAACGTACAATACATCTATCATACAACATACTATTCCAATGCTTTCTGAACAAAAACTAGTACAACAGAAATTAAGGAAGATTCATCCTAACTTAGAGAGTCAAATAAAAGCTGAATTAAACAAACTCTTGAAGGCTAAGATAATTTTTCCTGTTAGACATTCAAATTGGGTGTCCAATATGGTGCCAGTAAGGAAGAAAAATGGTGACATTAGAATTTGTATTGATTTCAGAAATCTTAATAAAGCAAGTCAAAAGGATAACTTCCCTTTACCTACCATGGAGCAAACACTCCATTCAGTAGCAGGTTCTGAATTGATGTCCTTCTTAGATGGTTTTTCAGGGTATAACCAAATTTTGGTACACCCTGATGACAGACTTAAAACTACTTTTAGAACCAAGTGGGGAACTTATGCCTATCAAAAAATTCCTTTCGGATTAATCAATGCTGGAGCTACATTCCAAAGAGCGATGGACATAACATTCAAAGGATTGATCAATAAATCAGTAGTTGTCTATTTAGATGATATTACTGTGTTCTCCAAGAAAAGATCTAATCATTTACATGATCTGAAATAAATCTTTCAACGCTACAAAAGATATGGTATCTCACTCAATCCAAAGAAGTCATTTTTCGCTCTTGATCAAGGTAAGCTCTTGGGCTTCATTGTTTCAAAGGATGGTATTTATATTGATCCAGATAGAATCAAAGAGATTTATGATATTCCATTCCCTCATAATAAAAAATCCATGCAGTCATTTTTAGGTCAAATTAACTTTGTAAAAAGATTTGTTCCAGATTTCTCTCAGATTGTTTTGCCATTACAAACCATGATCAAGAAAAATTCAGTGTTTAAATGGGGGCCTTTAGAAAAAGAGGCATTTGATTCCATCAAACAATCAATTATAAATGCCCCTGCTTTAAGCACTCCTAATTTTTCAAATCATTTCATGTTATATACTCTTGCATTTGATTCATCTTATGCAGCAGTGCTGACACAAATTAATGATCAGAATTTGGAAGCACCAATCTCATTTTATAGTTCAAACCTCCAAGGTGCTGAACTTAATTACTCAGAAGCTGAAAAACAAGCCTTTGCTGTATACAAAGCCATTAAACACTACAGACCCTTTCTCTTAAAAGCTCACACAAAAATTATAGCCCCTTTTTCAGCAGTAAGACAGTTACTAGTTCAAAGGGAATTAGGAGAAAAGAGAGAAAATTGGGTCACAACATTACCAGAATATGACTTGGAAATTAAACCAGCTAAGATTGTCAAAGGCCAAGGTTTTTGCAGGTTGTTAGCAGGAGCTTCTAATATTCAGGAACCTGAAAGTACAAAATATACTGAAGAAATCAATCAGATAAGTACCTCTAATCCTGAATCCCAATATGCAAATCTGATTTTCTATTTGAAAAATGGATATGCCCCTTCTAATCTTTCCTATAAAAACAAACGTGCCATAAGGTTGAAAGCAAAAAACTTCATAATTGTAGATGATGTATTGTTTAGACGGAATTATGACTCGATTTTGTTAAGATGCTTAAAAAAACCTGAAGCACAAAAGGTCTTGCAGGAGCTACATGATGGACCAGCAAGAGGACATTTTGGAGCTGATACAACAACTCACAAAATCATTCATGCTGGGTATTACTGGCCTACCTTGTTCAGAGACACTCATGAATATGTAAAGAAATTCCGAAGTTGTCAAACTGCCAGTGGAAGACAAATGAAATCAACGTTCCCTTTACAACCAGTGAACATTGAACAACCTTTTGAACAATGGGGACTGGATATCATTGGAGAAATCATGCCACATTCGTCCAAACAACATAGGTATATCCTCACAGCCACTGATTACTTTACTAAGTGGGTTGAAACAATTAATTTGAAGACAACAAACTCTGAGGCAATCATTGAGTTTATAGATCAGTTCATCATTACCAGGTTTGGTGTCCCAAACGCTCTTATTTTTGATAATGCATCTTACTTCTCTAGAAATTCTATATTTGAGTTTTCTATCAAAAGAGGATTTAAATTGAAGTATTATGCAAACTACTACCGTCAGGGTAATGGCTTAGTAGAATCCACCAATAAAAATCGTATCAAAATCATTAAGAGAACTATTGAACAAAATCATAAAAAATGACATAAATCTTTGATATTTTCACTATGGGCTGATCGAATAACACAGAAGGCCTCCATAGGCACTTCTCCATTTAATCTAGTGTATGGAAAATAAGTTGTCATACAAGCAAACTTAATGCTTCCATCACTAGCTTTAGTGCAGTTTTTTGAAGAAAGTACCTCATCTCCTATTCAACTAAGACATGATCAGATCCTAAAACTAGAAGAAGAAAGAGAGAAAGCCCGAATTATACATGCAAAACATCAACAGATTATTAAGTCATCTTTCGATGCAGCTTCAACAAGCTCAAAACACTTACAAGTTGTTGATCTAGTTTTAAAGTGGGACAAAGCCCATGAGGATAAAGGAAAACACACTAAGTTCCAGAAAATGTGGCTTGGACCATTCCAAATCAGCGAGAAGATAGGCCCTTCTACATTCATATTGCAAGATCTATCAGGAAAGAGAGATTCTCTTCCTGTCAACGACCTTATCTTGAAAAAATTCTTCAATTGAGGAGGTAACCCCTTCTCCCTTTGTAAATATTCAATTTTCAGCAGGATTTGTGTGAATAACTTATTTTGTTTAAAATTCTAGGAAAATAAAGTTGTGAAAAGCCTCCCATTGGTCTTTGCTATATTGAAAAAGTTACTCAAAAGAAAATAGTTTTGATATTTACTTTTAAGAAATGGAAGCCTTAAAAGAAAAAGAAAATTCTAGGAAATTAGGTATAATTAGATTCTGAATACCCCATTTTATTTTTGTGAAATCTTCTCAAAACTTAGAAATACTGTAAATCTTTTTAAAGTTTTAAGAGGCCTGAAAATGGTTATCAATACAAAATAGAGACTGATTCAATATTAGCATCTTCAACTCCCACCCTATCATCCATTTTCTCTTAAAAAGAAAATTGTTCATCTCATCCATCAAAGTTTATAATTACTCAGAGTGTAATTCTAAAATATATTTGATATAAAAGATAAGAGGTCTTATTATAAGCCTGCTTACCATGATCATAGGGGAATAGTTCAACTGACATTACCAAAACAGGGTAATGGCTTATAATTATAAGACAAGGGGTCTCATCATGAGCCAGCTTGTTCAGTTAAATTACAACTAGTGAATGGCATTGCCAACAACTGGCCACCAAATCAGGACAATGGCTTTTTGTCTTACAAAATAAGGAAAAAGGGAAAATGCAATAAAAAAAATATGGAAACATATCTTTTGGATTCATTTTTTTTAGTTATACTCTGAAATGGATGGAATAATGAATGATCAAATGGTTAAAAGGTAACTCTGTCAAGACTATAGACGTTTGTTGGCAGCAGAGGCTCTACCTATGACAAAGGAGTCATTATAAAGCTAAGTTGGAAAAAACTTTTGTTTTATCATTATCAACCAATTAAGGTTTATTTAAAGCTTAGAATGTATTTAATTTAAAAAAAGAGAGAGAAGGAAATAGCAAAAATAGTTAACATTACCTTCAAAATCTATGATTATCTAGTTATATTAGATTTTCTCTATCAATTAAGATTTTCAGATTAAGAAAGTTTAAGTATTATATTACTTTCCCAGAGATAATTGTTTCTCCCAGTGAATCGCCAATTGTTGTGCTATACAACAACCCCCCCATTTCATAAATTTTTTATACAAAATCATAATATGAAATGGGTCCCTTTTAAAATAAACTTAGTTAGATGTGTAAATAAGTTGGTATTAACCCATCATAAGAAAAACCCTTATCAAAAGGCTTAACGTAAGTGAATTATTTCAAAAAGCCTTTTGAATAAAAATAAAATGTAGCTTTAAAATATGATAAAATTCTTCGTTATTGCGATAAAGCGATCGGAAGATCGCATATTGCAATAACAAAGGAAGCATGCGCAAAGACACATCTATTCTCTCCGATCCGAAAAGTCAATCGCAATTAGATATCAGAAAAGTTAAATGCCAAAGCACAATGTAATAGAGCCTCTTAAAATCCCCCGACGCGATAAAGCATATCGCCATCGGCAAATCGGCAATGATAGCAATAAACCAACACTTGATTCAAGGCAGGCTCAAATCCTCCGATGCGATAAAGTATATCGCCATCGGCAATCGACAAAATCACATTGATACAACAATAAAACCCGAATCCATTCACCGATTACGATGCATTAATAAGGCTCACATTTCGAGAATATATTTAAAAGGTTTGCATGCATTGTATCACCTTTCAGTGATCGAAGATGTTTAAAACAAGCTTTAAAGCCTTTCCTTTCATGTTACCAATCGCTGATTTGCGAATTATCACTAATTATCCACCAAGGAAATCTAAGCCATGCTTGAATGAATCATTCGGCATATAAATGACATGATGGGCATTTAAAACCTTCTTTACCACGATTGACAGGTTAAACGGCTAATCAATGAAGCAGTTAAAGGTAGATCTTTTCTTTAGATTTTATCTGTGACAATTTTACTATAATCCATTATCACCTGCTGATCGACGTAACTCTTTTTCATTATCATATTGGTCTGAAGCAGCCTTTCTCTGTATCACGTTTTTCAAATCGCTTGTGCAGAATTCCGCTGAAATCAAAAATTTGAAACAAATGGGAAAGAAATCAAAGAAATCCACAGTAGCAGCCCCTACAACAACAACCTAGCTAGCCAAGGATCCCGGACCAAGCAAAAAAGTGTTAACCTTAAACACTACGTGCCTCGGTCTAGGAAACACTAGCTGGGAGAGCATCTATAATCTAATAGAAGCAGAGGAGCCTGAGGAAATATCAGAAGGAGCCACAGCTGACTCAAGTAACAAATCGAAAGCATCCCTCAAATATTTATCTTGCTCCTATTTGCACAGAATTGCAGCGCGAGAAAAAATTCTCCCATATACTGACATAGTAAGATGGGTAGTAGAGGAAATTCTAGTCTCAAACAGAACATTCTGCACGGCCTACGGGAGGATATTTGGCTCATTTCAGCCTGATGATCTAAGGAAAATGTATCACTTACTTGAGCCTGAAAAGTGGTACAACAAAGCCTTCCTTGAAAAATTTGCAAATGAGAACGAGTCAAAATTAGCCCTGATTAGGTAGTGGAGACATTTTCCCGAGAAGCACAAGTACGAATCATTGGGTAAGTACTCTGTGGACTCATTAGCTTCTCCTTACTGTTATGTCAGAGCTATGATGTGTAGAATGTGGGGAATACATGACTCTGCCAAGTCCACTATTGAAATGATCCCTCTGATGGAGGCAGCTATCAACAGCTATGTGATGGATTGGGCAAATATTTTGTTCGACAAATTAGCCACAACAATTCTCGAGTTCAGATCAAATGCACGTAAAATTACTAGGACCATTCCCCCTTTTTATTACAATGCTTATATTATGGTTACTCTTTACTTTAATTCGGAATATCCCGTACTCGGATGGGGATGGACTCCCGAAAACCCTAAGCCAATCCATATTTATCATCAACTATTATGGAAGGCTCACTACAAAAACCATTTGCATAAAATCTGCAATGGTTTTATGTTGCCTGTGTATTATGCCATTTTTGATAAGCCTGCCCCCAGGATTTCCGAGGAAGCAGGGATCGACTTGACTGCAATAGGTAATTGATTCGGAGAAGACAAGTTCACTTATGTAAGGCTTTTTGGTAGCCTTAAAAAACCCCACATCCTTCCCCTGTATGTGCGCGATAAGTTGTTAGTTCGGGAATTGGCCTATCAGATAACAACAGAAGGGACATCCAAAACCCTTAGAAATTCTAAGAAACAGGTATGGCCTACATTTCCTTTAAGATGCCGTGTTTTCACTCTCCATGATTACAAATATGCAGAAAAGGAGGCAAAGAAGATACAAATGCTCAATCTTGCAACAATCCCCAACAGAAAATATGATCCAAGAAAAGTCGCCTATAATGTTCTTGAACAAGCCAAACTTACAAAGTTTGATCATGAAAAAGATGACTTTGATGACCTATTTTCTTCAGCAGAACCATTATTGCAGGTAAAAAAATTGGCCAGGATCAAGTATCAAGATGAAGGGCTGGAAAAGTTTAATATTCTTAGAGAACAGAGGTTGAAAATTCTGCCTCTAGACTTATTAGCCACCACCCCAACAATCCAGTCAAGCAAGCCTGAACAACAAACTGTTAACAAACCTCCTGCTGTGGAAAAAATTCCTGAGAAAGAAAAAGCGCCAAAACAGGAGAAAGAACAGGGAAAGGCAGTGAACACATGGATATAGATACTCATATTGATCCCAAGCTCCTTAAAGAATGGCAATAGTTCGATTCCATTATAAGCAATCCTGAGAATTCACAGGGTTTCAGCACGCCTGAAGTGACAATTGGTCACAAGACAACAACAAATACAATTCCAACTGAAGGAACCAGCGGCCCACCCATAAGTCAAGATGTAGAGACAATTCTTAAGGATCCATCAGATGCAATTGTTTTGCATATAGAAGAAATACCACCTTTAGATGTCTTCTACAACCCTAAGCATAGGGCTTTAGTAAAAAGACAAAGGAAAAATAGAAGACTTGATCAATCTTTCATTTTACCTGCACATACAGAGATGGCTAATGTGGTATGGAAAGAAGAATTCAATCCTTTCGAAGACCTCACAAAACTCTCTCAATATGCTGGGGCATACCCGGCAACCACTATGGATAAAGCATCAGAAGTGAACAATTTACTTAAGGAAAAGGATCAGACAATTGTTTCATTGGAGGCACAGGTATCCGACAGACAGCAGAAAATAGAGAAATTAGAACAACAATTAACAACACAACAGCAATTAAACAACCAACTAAATGAGCAATTGCTCAAGGAGAAGCAGAGGATAGACCAAAGTGTAGTTCAGAAACAAAAAGAACTATCCTTAGCACTGGCCAAGCTGAAATCAATGAATGAACAAATGAGCAAAACAAAAGATGAGCAAATCGCTCAACTATCACAACAGATAGAAAAGTTCAAAAGTTTTCCTCAATCAGCAGAATTCAGATCCGAAGCTCTCCACATCAATAAAGCATTGATTAAACAATTAAATTTACTATGTCATAATATTTCCTTTGCTGAGCCTCTTTGTGAGATTTCTTCATCAATGATTGACAAATCAGTTGACGCAAGGCAGAATTTGGAACAGGCCGATGAGACATTAACAAACTTTCTTGCCTGGCAAGAAACCAGTGAAGGGCAAGCTGCAAATCTACCTAAAATTTTAGAATCACACAAGGAAATTCTTTTCCTAAAATGGCAATCACAATTAATGAAAACAAAAAGGGAAACTTCAAGATGTAGATCAGCAACCGGTAATTTGATTGAGTTAATTAATGATACTCTTTATCTGTCTAATTTGATTTCAGAGTGCACTCCAGGTAAATTGCCATCAGCTAAAGCACTGGAACAATCATGCAAACATGATTTAGAACAAAAAGAGAGATTAATAGCAGGTATCCAAAGTTTAAGTTGGGACACCTTATGGTTCTTTCTAGTTAAACTATACAATCAAAAGGCAGCACTGAAATGTTTAACCGATGCAATTGGTTACATGACTCCCGAAATTTATGATGCTACGTATTCAGCCCAACTACATTCACGCTTGAGTCACCCTCTAGAATTGCAACCAATGCTTGCTATCTACCAGCTAAAGCCAAAGGATGATCGACCGAAAAAATGAATCATTCTACCAACTGCAAGCAGGTCTATTTCAAGGAGATTTTCATGATTTGTTTATACCACCTAATAGCATTTTTATTTCATAATCAGTTAACTTAGATAGTATTTATAGACCCTTTCATGTCTTTAGAAAGGGTCCTCAATTTTTGTATAAAACTTGGATTGGGAGTCACACTATTGTGCTTCTGGTATATATATATTTTTTATGAAGAATGGGCCTATATTATGAATTGTAATGAAGAATACTTTGATGAGATATGCACTATTGTTTTTTTGTGAGAGTATTTTTGAGTTAGAAGACAGAATCTGAATGCGATTGATATCGGAAGGGATTCAAATTACATATGGTACTATTATCTATGTCTTTGCTCCACTCTTTTATATGAATCAACATTTATTCAATTTTGCTATCATTTGATATATGTATGTGTTTTAGCAACACTCCTTATACTTATCACTACTGAATGTTATTCTTTCAATCATATTTGTGTCAAAGATATATGAAGAATAGTGTAATAATGTTTTAATGATTACTTTGTTCAACTACTTGAACAAAGTAATTATCATATGAAAAAATGTCTTTGTTTATCAATGGAGTCATCTATATGCCTATTTGTAAATAAAGATCATCAAAATTTGCACTAAAGTGGAGATTTCCCGGGATAGATTAAGTTGTTTATAGTCTTGCATTCTATAATAAATCATCCATCATTATCATTAGATAATAGAAAATCAACCACTTATCCATCCTATTTACAAATCATTGGGAAACTGGTCTCATTATATCTAGTCGGAGCCACCACACCAAATGGAAAAGGAGCTGCCTTTAAGGTCCGGATCGGGTGGCTTTCCCCGATGTTGATGCAACGATTTTCAAGGCATCAATAGGTCCCTATAATACTAGTGATTCCCCCATTACTATTGTCATTGTGTCCCTTATTTTTATTGTTGTGCCCCTATTGTACCCATATTGTTATTATTGTGCCCCATAGAATCCCACTATTTTTATTTTTGTGCCTTTATATTATTATTGGTAGGTCGGCTTGTTTATATTGTGTCCCTTAGACCCCTATATATAGAAAGGAGGTTTTGTCATTTGAATCATTCAAGAATTGTTTATTTGTGTAATGTAAAGAAAGTTTCCCCCTCTAAGAGGCTGAATTCTAAGGCGTTGATCTATCTTTTATATCTTTTTGTGAGCTAGTTTCCTAACATTTGGTATCAGAGCTTTGGATTCTAGGGTTTTGCTGCTCCAAATAGGTCATCGTGGAATTTTCGCTATAATTTTTTTTGGCCACGTTTCAGAAGCAAAAAAAAAAAAAACCCGTTTGAGAGGAAATCGTGCTGAATCTTGGGTCCAAATTTCAGAGCTTGTCTCGCTATATTTTCGGAGATATGATCTAAGGAAGTTAGGACTTTTGCAAGCTCCAAAATTTAAGCTAAAACAGGTCATTGTGGGATTTTCAATATAACTCTTTCGCTACAAAGTTTTGGAAGCTAAAACAAAAAACAATTTGAGAAGAAATCGGTCTGAACCTCGGCTCCGAATTTCAGATCCTGTCTTGCTATATTGTCAGAGATATAGTTTGAGGAAGTTAGGGGTTTTGTAGACCCCCGAATTACATTCCAAATAGGTCACCGTGGGAAAATCGTCATAACTGCCTCTCTGAGCATCAGACTAAATTTCGTAAGAAGTTACAAAAAGAGGATGGACTGTAGTTTCTTGTATATAGTTTTCAGATCCAAAGGTCAAAATAGTGACACGTGGCACTTCATACAAGTTCGCTCTTCTGAAAAAGTATATAATCAGGTCATCTTGGAAGATTGTGCATATATTTCTTAGAGAATCCAATTTTGATCAAAATGGTGGCATTGGAAAGACGACACAGAGGGCTACGACAGGTCGTGACTTCAGAACTAGAAGAGCTGAAATCATAGAAATACATCAGATTCAATATCAGGCTCCTACAAAGTGAAAAAAATGTGTGTAGTTTTTTTTTTTTCAATTTTTGCATAAGCTTGGTTTGGAAAATTAGTTTGAAGGAATTCAAAGGGCATAGTGAAGCATTATTATCGGTAATTGATGCCCCGAAGAAAGAAAATGGAAACACCTAGTAAGCAACCTGAAAGCTCTAGCATGACTCATGAAGAAGAAAAAGAAATACAACATGATATATCAAAATTACAAGACCAAGTACAACAAATTTCACTCGCACAAAAAGTAACAGAAGCTAAGATGGATGCTTTAAAGAAAGACGTAGAAGCTAAGATGGATGGTTTAAAGAAAGGTGTGGAAGCTAAGATGGATGGTTTAAAGAAAGGCATAGAAGCTAAGATGAATGGCGTGGAAGCTAAGATGGACGACATGGAAGCTAAGATGGATGGCATGGAAACTAAGATGGATGATTTGAAGACAAATTTGAAGATAGGCATGGAAGATTTGAAGACAAATTTGACAAAGTTTCTACAAGAAATGTTTACTAATGGCGAAATGGTAGTAAAGGAAACTCATGATGAGAACAAAATAAATGTTAATCATGATTTCATAGACTCTAACGTTGGATCGAAGAACCACCATGTTCCAAAGATCGATATGAGGAAGTTTGATGGCAAGGATCCTGGAACATGGATACTATAGATGGAGCAATTTTTCAATCTCCATAATGTGCAAAACACACAAAAGGTACGCATTGCAACTTTATATTTGGAACCAAATTAGTTTGTATGGTATCGATGGCTTTGCTCTCGTAAACAAATTGTCACTTGGGCTATTTTTACGGATGAAATGATAACACATTATGAGGATACAAAAAGCGACAATTTTTTTAGCCAATTGATGAATCCCAAACAAAAGGGTTCAATGATGGAGCACATTGAGGACTTCCAAAAATTGAATATAAGTGTAAAAGATATTCCAGAGGGGCATAGGATTGATATGTTCATAGGGACTTTAAAAGATAACATCCAACATGAGGTTCGCCTTTGGGAACCAGATTCATTGGAGAAGGCATTTAGGTTGGCAAGAAAAATGGAAAGAAAAATTATGGCAACAAGGAAGCCTACCACTCACAGTCATAAAGATGGAAGTGCTGCCCCTAGCCATCCACAACCTACAAGGTTGATGCCACAACAATTGGAAGAAAAAAGAGCAAAAGGGATTTGTTACAGTTGTGACAGCAAATACACTAAAGGTCATAAGTGTGCTGAGAAAAATTATTTTACATAGATTGTGAAGAGGAGGAAGAAAATGAACAAAAAACATCAAAAGAAGAGGATATACACCAGGAAAAAACCATAGAAAAAGAAGAAATGAATCTGACCATATCTTGTAATGCATTGGTTGGAATTACCACTCAAACTATCAAGATAGAAGGGCATATCAAGAAGAAAAATGTAATAGTGTTGATTGATTCGGGAAGTACCCATAATTTTGTTCATTATAAGATAGCCAAAGAATTGAATTACTTCCTATATCCAACACCAGAGTGTCAAGTGATGGTTGCAAGTGGAAGAACCATAAATTGCTTAGGAAAGTGCCATAATATCAAGCTATCCATGGGAGAATATGTATTGAATAGCCCAATTCTTTCCATTACAATGGTGGCGCTAATGTTGTACTAGGAGTCCAATGGCTACAATCGTTGGGTACAATAGCTTTTAATTTTCAAGAACTTTTCATGAAATTCTCTTCAGAAGGAAAGGAAATTGAATTAAGGGGTATCGCAGGGAAATCGGGAAAGATAATCAGCTCTAATGGAATGAAAAAGCTTCTAAAGGAAGAACAACGAGGCATAATTGCACAATTATGTTCATTAGAGGTTCCCACATCGAAATCATCCATTTCTCCAGATCTCCAAAAAGTCTTGGACAATCATTCCAAGGTATTTGAGACTCCCAAAGGCCTCCCACCTATTTGTGATCATGATCATGCTACCAATTTGATTCCAGGAAGTGTTCCTCCAAACATCAGGCCTTACAGAGATCCCTATGTCGAAAAGAGTGAAATTGAACGTATGGTTGCAGAAATGCTAGAGGCCGATATAATTCAACTTAGTCAAAGTTCTTTCTCTGCTCCAGTAGTATTGGTTCACAAGAAGGATGGATCATGGCGCATGTGTCCAGATTATAGGGAGCTCAACAAACTCACTATTAAAGATAAATTTCCCAATCTTGTCATTGATGAATTATTGGATGAATTGCATGGATCAATTTACTTCACCAAGTTGGATCTTCATTCAGGATATCATCAAATCCGAATGAAGACTGAAGACATTCTAAAAACAACATTTAGAACTCATGAGGGTCATTATGAATTTTTTGTCATGTCTTTTGGCCTTACTAATGCACCTTCTACATTTCAAAGTTTGATGAATTCCATTTTCAAACCCACCCTTAGAAAATTTGTGTTAGTATTTTTTGATGATATACTAATCTACAACAAGTCTTGGAAGGATCATGTCCAACATGTTGACATGGTGCTCAAACTATTGGAGGAGAAACAATTATATGCAAAAATGTCCAAATGTTTTTTTGGAGTACAAGAGGTGGAATATCTAGGTCATATTGTATCTCATGAAGGTGTTAAGGTAGACCCTAGTAAAATTAAAACAATTAAGGAATGGAAAATCCCCACATCCATAAAGCATCTACGAGGATTTCTCAGGTTGACAGGGTATTATCGCAAGTTTGTTAAGAATTATGGGAGAATAGTAGCACCTCTAACAACAATATTGAAGAAAGATGCATTCTCATGGACTCCAGAAGCAACGAAGGCCTTTGAACATCTTAAAGAAGCAATGTGGCAAGAACCAGTCTTAGCTACACTGGACTTCACAAAAACCTTTATTGTGGAATGATGCCTCAGGAAATGGAATTGGTGCTGTTTTAATGCAAGAACAAAGACCCATTTCTTTCGAAAGTCATCCAATCAAAGGAAAATATTTACACAAATCTATTTATGAGAATGAAATGTTGGCAATACTACATGCACTTAGGAAATGGCGACCTTACCTAATGGGAAGATACTTCAAGGTAAAAACAGATCATGATAATCTTAAATACTTTTTGGAACAAAGATTATCTTTAGAAGAGCAATAAAAATGGGTCACAAAGACGTTGGGCTATGACTTTGAAATCATCGACAAAAAAGGGAAGCAAAATGTTGTGGCAGATACACTCTCAAGAAAGGATGAGGATGTGGAAGCATTTCTTTGCGCCATTTCTATTTTCCAACCAGCTTGGATAAACGAAGCAAGGGATGAATGGAAGAATGACGAGCAAGTGTGGGCACTCATTCAAAAGATACAACAAGATCCTAGTACATCTGATACATTTAGCTGGAAAAATGATTCATTATGGTACACGGATCGGTTATACCTATGTAAGAATTCCCAACTCAAACAAAATATTCTTAGGGAATTGCACACCTCTCCCTTAGGAGGGCACTCAGGATTTCTAAAAACCTTCCACAAGGTTAAGAAGGATTTTTTTTGGGATGGCCTTAAATTGGATATTCAAAAGTTTGTGGTAGAATGTTTGGTTTGCCAACAAAATAAAGTTGAAACAATTAAGACCCCAGGACTATTACAACCCTTATCCATTCCAAGCCAACGTTGGGAGGATATTTCAATGGCTTTTATCACAGGTTTACCCAAGTCCGAAGGAAAGAGTGTTATCATGGTGGTAGTTGACAGACTTACCAAGTATGCACACTTTGTGCATTATATCATCCATTTAAAGCGAGTATAGTTTCTACTACATTTATGGAAACAATTCAAAAACTACATGGAAACCCAAAGATTATTGTAAGCGACAGAGATACCATTTTCACTGGAAATTTTTGGACAAAATTGTTTTCTTGTCTTGGGACTCAGTTAGCTCATAGCTCATCTTATCATCCTCAATCTGATGGGAAAACTGAGATAGTAAACAAATGTTTGGAAGGATATCTTCGTTGCTTTGTATCTGATAAACAGACACAATGGGTCAAATGGTTGCCTTTGGCTGAATGGTGGTATAACACTTCCTTCCATACTGCAACAAAAATGACCCCATTTATGGCACTTTATGGATACCATCCACCATCCATCACATCATATTTAAGAGAAAATTCTAAGGTTCAAAGAGTGGAAGATCACATCGAGCATCAACAACAAGTTCTCGAACTCTTAAAGGATAACCTTACCTTGGTGCAGAATAGAATGAAACAACAGGCAGATCAACATCGCAGCGAAAGAAGTTTTGATGTAGGTGATTGGGTATTCCTACAACTACAACCATATAAACAAATGTCCCTCAAGCAAGCTAAGAAGGATAATAAATTATCACCAAAGTATTATGGTCCATACAAGGTGTTTCAAAAGATAGGTACTATGGCATACAAATTGGAACTTCCTGCAGCTTCCCGAGTGCACTTAGTTTTCCATGTTTGATGCTTAAAGAAGGTTATAGGTGACAAGATTCCAGTTCAAACAATATTGCCAGAACTTGATGAGGAAGGAAAAATCATATTGGAACCTGAAGCAGTCAAAGAAACAAGAACTCAACAACTACGAAATCAATCAATTTCAGAGTATCTCATCAAGTGGAAGAACTTACCCATTGAAGATTCCACATGGGAGTATGAGAATTTTATACAGAAGCACCCAAAACTACTCAAACGTTGAGGACAACACTTTTTTGAAGGAGAGGGGCATGTTAGGTCCCTATAATACTAGTGATTCCCCCATTATTATTGTCATTGTATCCCTTATTGATATTTTTGTACCCCTATTGTCCCCATATTGTTATTATTGTGCCCCATAGAATCCCACTATTGTTATTTTTGTTCCTTTATATTATTATTGGTAGGTTGGCTTGGTTATATTGTGTCCCCTTAGACTCCTATATATATAAGGGAGGTTTTGTCATTTGAATCATCCAAGAATTATTCATTTGTGTAATGTAAAGGAGGTCGCCCCCTCGAAGAGGCTGAATTCTAAGGTGTTGATCTATCTTTTATATCTTTTTGTGAGCTGGTTTCCTAACAAATTCACCATTTGGGAAAATAAGAACAGCAAGGCTTATGCCTTGATTGCAACATCCGTAAATAAAGAGGTGAGTTACCATATTTCTCCATTTTCAAATGCTTTCGAAGCCTTACAAAAACTGAAGGAACTCTATGACTCACACTCTGCACTTGAAGTTGTTCAACTCATGATTAAATTGTTCAACCTTGAATTAGAAAATTATCATCCTCCTGCTCCTGCATTAGAAGTAAAATCTATTATGCATGATATCAAAGTCACTAATGTTGAACTATACATTCCTCTAGTACCTTTTGTCAAGGAACTTTATCCCACTTATTCAAATTATCTTGAGTCATTGCAAGCAAATGGAAACCTCAAAGAAATTACCTTTGACTCCCTTGTGAATAAATTCTCTGAGAGAGAGAAAGATTTTGGGAAGAAGACATCTCCTCAGTCTTCTGAAGATGCTGTGTGTCTTGCACATAGAGAGAAGAATCTTGCTCTAGATTCTTTCAGAGGAAGAGGTGGTCGAAGAGTAAGAGGAAGAAAAAATTTCAGAGGCAAGGGGGTATGGATCACATGATGCATCCACATGCAAGTTGCCTTGGGACATAATTGAGCAGGAAAGAAATCAACCCAAAGGTAAAACTAATGACAAAGAGAAAGGTAAAGCACCTGAATCCACTCACTATGTTGTGGCACATTGTAATATTGGAGTAAATGAAGACTTGTTTAATGCTTCACTTGCTTCTTGGAAAAATGATTGGTTGCTTGATTCAGGAGCAACTTGCTACATGAATTTTAGAAGAGATTTTTTTGAAAAATTTACTGTCAATGTTGATGGAGCAGTGTACCTTGCATACAAATCAAAACTCAAGCCATCAGTGCTTGGCATAATCAGGCTCAAATTGCTTGGTCTTCCAGACTTTATTCTACATGATGTTTTATATCTCCCACAACTGAGGAGAAACTTGCTGTCCTTGGTCCACATTTGCCAGCAAGGACACTCCATTCATATGTTTGATGGCAAGGTTGAGGTGAGAAAAGCATCAGATCACTCACTTGTCATGACGAGGATAGAAGAAAGGCTTCTCAAGATGCAAGGTAGCTCTACTCGTGCACAAAATTTCTCATACAATTCTCATTATGATGAAGGTACATTTCCATCAAGTTTATTATGGTATGCTAGATTTGGACACTTTAACTATGACAACCTTCACTTATTGAAGAAAAAAGGTGTTACTGGTTTGCCTACAATTCCTAGGAAACTTAAGCAATGTGATGCTTGCATTCTAGGAAAGCATAGAAAACAGTCTTTTCATGATTCACACTCCAGAGCACATAGAAAACTTGAACTCATTCATTCAGATTTATGCGGTCCATGTTAATCTAGGTTGTAATTGATGTTAATAGTTGAACAATGATATAACAGTAACTGTATGGAAAATATTCTTGAGATGGTACAATGTCATTGATGAAGATGTCAAGTCACTAATGAAGAAGTGCCAAGTGCCATTCATGTACCTTGATGAACTAGGAGCCTTGATGAAGAAACCAAACAAAAATAAGCTCATCCATGAGAAGCCCATCCATGAAAAAATGTTGCTGTCCTATATTTCTGCACTAAATAATGACCAGTTACATTAAAAATTATTTTTCACCTCCTTAGAGGCAGAATCTCATCATGATACCTTCACCATATTGAAGAGCATAATTTTTCCTTTCCAATGAGCTATTACACAGCCTGAAACTCCAAGCGGTTTGAAAGTTATGAATTTTTGAAGTTAAATTATTAAATCTAGACATGGAGCCGACCTGAGCAGCCTACACAAGTCAGCCTCCAAACAAGGACGTGTCCTTTCATTTTGCTGTATGAAAAAAACTATTTATAAGGTTTCAAAGCTCATTCGTTTGCCATAAATTCGGTGCAAATTTTAGAGAACATTTTTGACCGAGGAAGAAGATAGATGTATAGTTAAAAGAGTGCTTTTATTTCTGTTTTGGATCAAGTAAAGAAGGAAAAAATTGCAGATATGTGAAAGGAGTCAAACTAGGATACATAAAGCACTCATCTCCGCTCAAACCTGTGGTTTAGACCTGTTCCCAGAATTTTGCACCTGTGCCTAAAATTTTAGAACTGTTCCTAAAATTTTGGACTTATGCCATCTAAATGATTGGACCTATGGCAGAGGATCTGTGACATGTAAACCTTGAAACAGTGACAAATTCAGATTTGTGTGAAGTGACAAATCAGCTTGTGCTTGTAAAAAGACTTCTGGCATCTTTTTAAGTGTTGTTTGAAGCAACCTAGTGATAGATCTGAAGGAGCCTTTTGGCTGTATTTGGCATCATTTGAGGACAGTGTTGGAGCAGAAATAAAAGTATCGAAGAGCAGATCTAGAGGAGTTGTTGATCTGTTTGTAGGATTGTTGAAGAAGACATTTTGGAGCATTATAGTGACATATTTTGAAACAGTCCTACAATCATTTTAGAGCAACCTAACGACATCTTTTGGAGTAGCCCACTAACATCTTCAGAGCAGGAATCTTTGTCCACATTTGGAACAATATTGGAGACAGTATTGAAAGCATTATTGGAGTTAATTTGGAAGCAACTTAGAGCATTAGTAAAGGGTATTTGAGATAACTACCGAAGACATCCTTGGAGTCAATCTCTTAGACTTTTGAGAATTCTTAAATACTTGGAGACACCGTTGGGGACCATGATGCACTAGCCATCATGAGGTGACCTTGGAGAAATTGTTTGGGTATGCTGAAGAGCAATGGTGACACCTTCTAGGAGAACAAGGTTGTCATTGATGACGAGACGTGGAGACTAAAGTGAAGGCATTGCTGAAGATTGACAGGGCTCGTTGAGGATGATATTGGGAGCTGTGAAGTATCACCAAATACATACCTTGACAAAGTGAAGCTATAGGGTTGGCGCCCTTGGGGTTGGTGCCTCATAATTGACAAGGTTGGTGCCTTGGAAAGTCTAAGTTGGTGCTTGGAAAATATAGGATTGGTGTCCTTGGATTTGGTGCTCCTAAACTCAAGGTTGGTGCCTTGGATAAGATAGGGTTGGAGCCCTAGAGGATCAGAGTCCTCAAGGAACTAGGTTGGAACTTGTACCAAAGAAGGGTTGGTGCCCTAGGGGTTGGAGCCTCTAAACACAAGGTCGGTGCCTTAAGAGGATAGGGTTGGGGCCCTAGAGGATTGGTGTCCTCAAGAAATCAGGTCAGAGCCTGTACCAGAGAGGGGTTAGTGCCCTAGGGGTTGGAGCCTCTAAACGCAAGGTTGGTGCTCTAGAGGCCAGAGCCTCACAAAATTCCAAGTTGGTGCTTGGAAACAGGTTGGATGCTGGAAGATTGAAGATTGGTGTCTTCATATAGGGTTGGAGCCCTATATACATTGTACATGATTTATTGTGAAAAAGAAATTAATAAAAGCATTTGTTCTTATTGTTCATTTTGTGTTCTAAATATAAATGATCTAACTGATAAAAGTAATTGTTATCACCCCAAGAAACTCTCCTAGGTTGTAGCTCGGAGATGCTCGGGAACATTACAAGTTCAACTTATTGTTGGAAATGGATGAATGGAAGAGATGATGCTTGTTCAAGCCAGATAACCACTTCTACTATGCTTAACTCCAGACATGCGTGAACACCCCTAGACTACAAGGCTTTAGACCACCAATTACTCACAGTTCAGAGATTGGGTGAATATGGAGAATACTGACCACACCAGCAGATGCACAAGACCTTTTGATGGCCGGCTGCAACCAGTAAAGAGGTCTGAAAATCTAATTCCCTAGTGTACAGACAGGATGACAACTCTCTGTCACTAAGTGAAAAGAAACCTGAATTGCACATTCATTGGTACATGCAAGATTTAAACATAGAGGTAGGATGACAACTCCTCTAATGCTAAACATCAAGAGTTCAGGAAAACTGCATATCAGACACAACCTAGAACATAATAGAAATAGAAAGTGAACAATTAACAACAAAAGAAGCTTGTATTAGCTGAAAATGAAGACGAAATGCTGCAAGTATCAAAGTAGTTACAGTCTCTAGAAGTTGAACCTTACATCAAAACAACAACCATCAACCCTGATTTCATCTTCTTTTTGGGTATATATAGAGTTTCATTACAAAGGCACTCGGCCATTCTAAGTATGGAGGGGTCATAATTGACCACCAACCGCTTTAACTGCCTGATGGAGCTTCTGAGTGCGTTTACTTGTCTCTGTGAGTGAATTTGATCTCCTCGGGTGCTCTGCTGTCCTCTCGGGCAGCTGGAGTGTCCTTATCCATTAAGTTCCATAACTGCTAAATGCAGCTACACACTCATACTTGGTCCTTTTCTTTCATAGCCATACTGCCTGTTAAATGCAGTTGTTGAGGAGGAAATGCACTGGGTACTGGTAGGCGGTTGTCTTCGTCCTTCGGGTGCACGGAATGGTCAGGGCAAGTGGACTTCATGGCGAATGTACGAGCCGGATGGAAGAGCCAGACTGGCCGTCAGATTAAGGGGATAGACGGCGGGGATTACTTGGTTGAGGGTATCGGGAGATACAGAAGCGGAGTGAGTGTGGGTCGTTGGATCTCGGGCGGATAGATCCAACGGCTATCGGACGGGGGAGACGCGCGGGAGGTTATCGGGCGGGAACGTGGGACCGGGCGGTAAGCGGTATTGCTCGCACCGCTTTCGGACGATGGGCGGTAAAAGGACGATGGGGGGCGATCTCAATCAGCGTGTGACGCGTGGCGGCGAGGGAGGAATGAAACCACTTTTCATCGCGCGTTATCGCGCTGTCACTTTGCAGGCGTGGGGAAAGCGTTTGCCGTCCAATTGCAACGGAGATGATCGGACGGTGGAGGTTTGATCGCACAGATCTTTACGACAGGAGCCATTAGATCGGGGTGACGGAGATCAACGGCTGTAGCTACAACGACTAGGGTTTGTGAAGGTGCACAGTCATATGGGCGCGGGTTTATGAGGGTATGGGTTTAAGTGCTCAGGGCTTAAAGACAATGGATTTTATATGATTTTTAACAAAAAGAGTAGGAAAAAGAGATGAAGGGGGGGTGAGAGAGGTAAAGGGGAAGGTGAGGATGTCCATTATAGGCATTTTTTGAGCATGACCAGGGGCCAATTTTGCTTCCAGCTTTTGAAAATCCAGATTTTATAGCAGGGATAACACTAGCTCCTTCTGGGGATGAGATCCTCCCTGTGAGGTCTCAAGAACTGCAGATCATTGCCTTTCCTGTGAAAACCAAATTAGCAAAATTTCCTAGTGTTCCATTGGGCATGGAGTCTAACTGAGCCTACACTAAAAATGATAAGATAACATATTTACAAATTTAAGGCCGAAGACCCTAAATAACATAAATTTTCAAAAATTGGCCATTAACTGGGCCATCAAAAACTACCTTCCCTTCCATACTTTGCAGTATGAAAGTATTGTTTCCTTGGATCTGAGAAATGATAAAAGGCCCTGTCCAAAAAGCATCAAACTTCCCATGGTTGCCTTTCTTCTCTTTCAGTGCATCCCACTTCAGAACCAAATCTCCAACCTGAAAATTATCTGTCTTTTCCCTTTTGTCAAAAGCTTCCTTTATCTTCTTCTGATGTGCTGCAGACCTTTCAACCAACTGTTCTATGATTTGGTGTACCTCTGCTAAATCAGAGATCATTTTTGCCATGTCCTCTTTCTCATTATGCTCTTCTTGCAAGAACTTTGCCACAGGGAGGGTTAACTGAATTGGGAGAATAGCCTTAGTGCCATATACCAGCTTAAATGGAGAATTCCCTGTGGATTTCTTGGTGGTTACTCTGTCAGCCCATAGTGCATACTTGAGCTTAGAGTCCAATTCTTTTTGTTGTCTTCCAACAACTTTTTAATTATCCTTATCAGGCTCTTGTTGGAAGATTCTGCTAGACCATTGCCTTGAGGGTAATATGAGGTGGAATGAACCAACTTAATGCCCATTGAGTCACACATTTCCACCAATTCTTTTGCCCTGAAGGCTGCTGCATTGTCTGTGATCAATTTATGTGGACAACCAAATTTGGTGAAGATATTCTCTGTCAAGAACCTCATGACCACATGGTGATCATCCTTTCTGGTAGGGATTGCTTCAATCCATTTAGTGAAATAACTAGTGGCAACTAGGATCCATCTGTGCTGGCCACTGGAATGTGAATTGATTTCTCCAATGAAATCCAAACCCCACTGCTGGAAAGGGCCACTAGTATGTATAGGTTTTAAGGGCAGGGACTTCAGTTGCTGCTTCCCTTCAAATATTTGGCACCTGTCACATGATTTAACAAATGAAAAGACATCAGCAAATAAGGTGGGCCAATAGTACCCAGCTCTGAGGATTTTGTGGGCTGTAGTTTTCCAATAATGATGCCCTCCACACATGCTGGAATGAAACTGCTACATGACTTCAATGGATTGTTCTTTGTCCAGACACCTTAGCAGAATTCCAGAGGGATCCCTCTAGTAAAGCAGATTTTCATGAATGCAATATTTGGCTGCCCTAAGTTTAACAGTTCTGGCTTGGTTTGAACTAAGGCCTAGAGGAATTTCTAGCTTCAACAAAAATTGAGCTATTGCAGAGTATCAATCACAAGAAGCTAAATTTTCTGCCAATGACTGATTTTTCCTTGGTTTAGCTGTTTCTTCTTCTGTCTGACCATTCTCTGAAATCGTGCTCATGAGATTTATGTCCAACGTTCTGTAATTTTCTTCTGCCATCAGTCTAGCAAGGCCCTGACCTTTGACCAGTTTGGTGGGCTTCAATTCTATGTTAAATTCAATCAGCTTTGCAATCCATTTAGCCCTTCTTCCATCAACATCAGGCTACGTTAGAACATCTTTTATTGAAGCAGAGGGTACATATGCAATTATCTTGGAATGCAGAATGTAAATTCTGAAAGCTTTCAAAGACTTGATAAGAGCATATGCCTGTTTTTCAATGATATCATACTTCAGCTCAACATCCCTTAATGTTTTGCTGAAAAAAGCCACTGGATGCTCTGAGCCTTCTTCATCTTCTTGCAATAAAACTGCTGCAAGGGTGTCATTAGAGGCAAATGAAAATATATGGAACTCCTTGCTGTAATCTGGACTTCTTAAAGTGGGAGCTTCCATAATAGCTTTCTTAATGGACTCAAAAGATCTTCTTGCTGCATTAGTCCATTTGATCTTCGACCCCTTTCTCAACATGGAGGTAATATGCTTTACAAGTTCTTCAAAATTTGGGATAAACCTCCTTATAAAATTTATCTTGCCCAGAAAGGATTGGATATCTTTCTTTGATCTTGGGATAGACAAGGTCTGTATTTCTCTTACTCTTTTTTGGGTCAATTCGGACACTTGCGGCAGAAACAACATGTCCTAACAACTTGCTTTCTTTTAAAGCAAATTGTGACTTTTTAGGATTGATTGAAATCCCAAACCTTCTGCACTTCAGGAACACTTTCTTCAAATGCTGTAAATGGTCTTGATGGCTGCTGGAATACATTGTTATATCATCAAGGTAGACAAGGACAAATTTGTCCTTCTCTCCCAAAAATGCTATATCCATGGCTCTCTGAAAGGTGGCTCCAGCATTTATCAACCCAAAAGGCATCTTGGAATACATAAAAGTGCCCCAAGGAGTGGTGAATGTAGTCTTTTCTTGGTCATCTGGATGTACGACAACTTGATTATACCTTGAAAATCCATCCAGGAAAGACATTACTTTGGCCCTTGAGACCTTATGTAGCAAATGCTCCATCTTGGGTAGAGGATAATTGTCTTTCTTAGAACATTTGTTTAAGTTTCTGAAATCAATGCAAAGCCTGATTTCTCCACTTTTCTTCCTCACCACTACCAAATTGGTTACCCATTTTGAATATCTGAGAGGGACTATGATTTTGGTAGCTAGTAACTTCTTGATTTCTTTTTCAATTAGAGGAAGGAGCAAAGGATTTATTGGTCTCAGCTTCTGCTTGAAAGGAATGGTGTCTTTCTCTAAAGGGATTTTATGCTGGATGATCTTTTTGTCATATGTTTTCAGGTCACTATACTCCCAGGCAAAAACATCAACAAATTGTTTCATTAAACTGCAGTACTCAGAACTCTGGGCAACAGATAAATGGGTGGACAGATTTATATATCTTGGTTGTCCTAGACTCCCTATATTATGCTTACAGACTGCAGATTGGTCTTCTTTTTGGGCAGCCTTATAAGGCACATCATTTTGGTCAAACAACTTTTCTAATGGAACCAGACCCTTAGGTATATGATTGTTGGGCAGTTGGACAATGCTATCTTTACCAATTCTATTTCTAAGCTAGGATTGGGGATCTTCTTCCAAGGCTTCATTCTCTTGGTCAATTTGCATTTCGGAAAATTCATCAATGACTTGCAGAAACCTATTCACTTCATCATCATCTTCAAAAACTTTCCAATGCTGGACATTATCAGGCAAGGATGGTCTGTATTTCATCTGAACTTCATAAACTAGTCTGGGAGGCATGGGAGGAATAAACATGCTAGCAGACACAGCAAGGGAATCGGCAAGCTAATTTTTTACTCTAGGGATATATGAGATACAAAAATTATCAAAAGAATCTTTGAGTCTCCATACCTCATCTCTGTATGCTTTCAGCCTTGGGTGCTTTGCCTGGAATGTTTTATTCACTTGCTGAATGATAAGATCAGCATCTCTAAACACCTTTATGTTCTTGATTCCTCTATCTTTAGCTGCATTGAGACCTAATATCAGAGCCTCATACTCTGCTATATTGTTCGTGACTTGAAAAGACAGCTTAAAAGACATATGTGTGCTTTCTTGTTCTGGAGATATCAGCACCACCCCTGCTCTTGCAGCCTCCCTTGAACATGCTCCATCAAAGAGCATTTCCCAAACCAGACTTCCTTGCTCTCCCTTGGCCTGGACTACTGGTTTCTTGATCTGCATTGAGGCCTTCTGGGATTCTTCAATTTGGAGAATACAAGCTCCAAAATCAGTGTCCACAGCATATATGGGATGATTAGAAGGATTCTTCTCATCACTAATGATGTAGGCCAGCTGTGCTTCTCTGTACAATCTCCTGCTTTCCCCTCCAAAGACTGGGACAATGGCATAGGATAAATCATTCTGTAGTGTCCCACCTAGTCTCTTGATCCACCCTCTGGAAAAAAAACATGCCAAACTTGGGGGGGACATCTGCTACCACAATATCCATGATCATGCTCTTCATGGGCAGTTGAGTTAAGATAATGGCTAGGTCTTTGATTAATCCTAGACATTTTACCTTTCTTGAATCAAATGAGAATAAGTCATGATATGGTCTAGTGATATCAAGGCCTAACTCTTCCATGACAGCTTTAGGCATCAAATTGTGGCTGGCCCCTGTGTCTAGCAGGCAATTATGGAGGATTTTGTCATGAATGGTCAAGGAGACATAAAATGATGGAGAATTATTAGCAGGTTCGATCATTGGGCTAAACACAACTGCAAGCTTATCATCTTGCAAATTGACGTAGTCAGTGGGGTTTTGTGAGGCTTTCAGCTCAAGAGCATCAAGGATAGGCTTTCTAAAAATTTCACTTTTTACTAGCTCTATGAGAGGTACAGATATTTTTAACTTCTGGACTTCTGACTCAAAGCTAAAAGGGGAAGGAGACTTATCAGGACCTCTTACCTCTTGAGCTGGTGCTTTGAGGATGACTGGATCAGCTGCTGGCTTCTTCTGTCTGATATTCTGTTGCTCTGTTTGGACAACAGCTCTTTGGGCAGGGTTCTCCTTGACATTGTTTGCTTTTGACCTCAGATTATATCTTTGTTGTTCACCAGTCTGCAGAACAGCCTCTCTGTCCCACTCTTGACTGGTTTGGTCTTGGAGTAATGATTCTTCATAGGCAACCAATGTCAAGAAAGCAACACTGCCCTTATCTTCCATGCAATGAATTTCATCCTCTTCTTCAGACTGCTCCTCTTCCATGACTATGTTCTGGAAGGGAGCCTTCACTCTTTGCTGTTCATTTGCTTCTTTACCCCTTTGGATGAGCTGCAACTGATCATTTGCTCTTCGGAATGGGTTTGGATTTCTTGGAGCAAATGTGTTTGGAAGCCTTGTCTTTCCAGAGCTCTGCTCAACCTTCAGCTTAGATATCTCAGCAGCCAATGACTCTATCATTTTAGTCATCTTATCTAATTTGGGTTCTGAAGATGAAGCAGAGGAAGAAGAAGCCTCACCTCTTTGCCTCCTTCTATTAGCATGACTTTTAAGCTTTTCTGCAGCCATGATATTCGATTCCACCTCTAGAGCTGCATCCTGCATTTCAGCTAGAGTGGCACATCTTCTTTCTCTCAAGAGTAGGCAAAAATCAGAGTCAAAAGCATTGGCATAAGCGAGTTTGGCAGAGGTGGGGGTAGGCTTTACCTCAGCTGGTATCTTACTATACATACGGTTAAATCTTTTATTAAAATCAGGCAATGATTCCCCATTCTCCCTCTTGAGGTTTCCAAACTCTGTATGGTAATAGAGCAGGTCTTTTTTATCCCCCCATTGATTTAGGAATGCATCATCCAATGCTTCAATTTCTGCTATGGACCTGTGGGGAAATTCTCTGAACCACTTTCTAGCCTCACCATCAAGGCTCTGGACAAACACTCTCATCCACACATCATCTTCACTAATATCTAGGTTATCAACATAACTATAAAAAGACTCAAGGTGTTCTTCAGCTATTACTCCCTCTGTACCAGTGAACTTGGGCATATATTTATGATATTCTCCTGCAGGCATGGCATTCAAAGGAACAAGCAAGACCAGGGGTCCATACCTAGCAGCTATGATTCTTTCCATCTTTGTGGGAGCTTGCTGACCTGCCATGACTGGGATAGGTGGAAGGATACTGGCAGGCTGAATGGCAGGAGGCAATGAAATAGATGACAGACACAAAGGAATATGATGGACTGTATGGGAGGCTTTCTTTGGACTGAGATCCAAAGGGGAACTGACTGAACAAGGAGCTTTATGAATCTCTGAAGGTATTTCTTTACTAACAATGCTAGGCTCTAAATCTTCAAACTGTATATCCTCAGCTATAATCTTCTCTTTCAGAGATACATAAGATTTCTTAGGCTTACCTGATCCTGATGCTCCTTTCTGTGATGTTTTCCTTTGCTTAAAAAACTTCTCAGGGTCAGGTGCTGGGTCAGCGGGCGATTTCTGAGGATTTCTCCGGGTATGCCTCACAAACTGAGCCAGAACTGTAATGTGGAGTCGCCACTAGGTTGGTCCTCCAATAGAGTCGCCAGATAGATGATTACAACCAGAAATGTGTCCAGACTTTGTCTATCATCAAAGCTGGAACTGTGTCGTTCTCCCAGGGAAGCTGAGCTTCAATCTCCTCTCCCTGGCAACGACGCCAATTAATGTTATCACCCCAAGAAACTCTCCTAGGTTGTAGCTCGGAGATGCTCGGGAACATTACAAGTTCAACTTATTGTTGCAAATGGATGAATGGAAGAGATGATGCTTGTTCAAGATAGATAACCACTTCTACTATGCTTAACTCTAGACATGCGTGAACACCCCCAGACTACAAGGCTTTAGACCACCAATTACTCACATTTTAGTTATTGGGTGAATATGGAGAATACTGACCACACCAGCAGATGCACAAGACCTTGTGATGGCCGGCTGCAACCAGTAAAGAGGTCTGCAAATCTAATTCGCTAGTGTACAGACATAATGATAGCTCTCTGTCACTAAGTGAAAAGAAACCTGAATAAAACATTCACTGGTACGTGCAAGATTTAAACATAGAGGTAGGATGATAGCTCCTCTAATGCTAAACATCAAGAGTTCAAGAAAACTGCATATCAGGCACAACCTAGAATATAATAGAAATGGAAATTGAGCAATTAACAACAAAAGAAGCTTGTATTAGCTGAAAATGAAGACGAGACGCTGTAAGTATCAAAGTAGTTACAGTCTCTAGAAGTTGAACCTTACATCAAAACAACAACCATCAACCATGATTTCATCTTTTTTCTAGGTATATATAGAGTTTCATTACAAAGGCACTCGGCCATTCTAAGTATGGAGGGGTCATAATTGACCACCAACTACTTTAACTGCCTGATGAAGCTTCTGAGTGCGTTTACTTGCCTCTGTGAGTGAATTTGATCTCCTTGGGTGCCCTGCTATCCTCTCGGGCAGCTGGAGTGTCCTTATCCATTAAGTTTCATAACTGCTAAATGCCGCTACACATTCATACTTGGTCCTTTTCTTTCATAGCCATATTGCCTGTTAAATGCGGTTGTTGAGGAGGAAATGCACCGGGTACTGGTAGGCGGTTGTCTTCGTCCTTCAGGTGCATGGAATGGTCAAGGAAAGTGGAATTCATGGCGAATGTACGAGCCGGATGGAAGAGCCAGACTGGCCGTCGGATTAAGAGGATAGACTGTGGGGATTACTTGGTTGACAGTATCGGGAGATACGAAAGCGGAGTGAGTGCGGGCCATTGGATCTCGGGTGGACAGATCCAACAACTATTGGATGGGGGAGATGCGTGGGAGGTTATCAGGCGGGAACGTGGGACCGGGCGGTAAGCGGTATTGATCGCATCGCTTTCGGACAATGGGCAGTCAAAGGATGACGGGGGGCTATCTCAATCAGCGTGTGACGCGTGGCGGCGGGGGAGGAATGAAACCACTTTTCATCGCGCGTTATTACGCCGTCACTTTGCAGGCGCGGGGAAAGCATTTGTCGTTCGATTGCGACAGAGATGATCGGATGGTGGAGGTTTGATCACACAGATATTTGCGACAAGAGCCGTTAGATCGGGGTGACGGAGATCAATGGCTGTAGCTATGACGGTGAGAGTTTGTGAAGGCACGCAGTCATATGGGCACGGGTTTATGAAGGTATGGGTTTAAGCACTCGGGGCTTAAAGACAATGGATTTTATATGATTTTTAACAAAAAGCGCAGGAAAAAGAGATGAAGGGGGGGTGAGAGAGGTAAAGGGGAAGGTGAGGATGGCCATTATAGGCCTTTTTTGAGCACGACCAAGGGCCAAGTTGGCTTCTAGATTTCGAAAATCCAGATTTTATAGCAGGGCTAACAGTAACAATTGAAAAGAAATATGGATTCACCCCCCTCTTAGTATTTCCAACAATTGGTATCAGAGCCAGTACCTTCACTCAAAGCCTAACATCTTTAAGGTTGATCATTAGAACAAAAATGGCGAAGCCAAGGAAGAAAGTCTCCAATCCTCCTAAAGATGTGTCTCCCTCAACCACCAAAATTGAAGTCAATCAATTTGTGAAGTCTCCATTGTTCAATGGAAACTTTGATATATGGGAGGCAAGAATGAGGAATTTCTTAAAGTCTCAAGGCATTGAAGTCTGGAAATCAGTGATTATTGATAGCATGATGGATGGAGAATCTACAGAACATAATACAAGAGCAATGAAAGAAATTTTGAATGGGCTACCAGATTCCATGAAGGCCAATTTTGAAAAATGTTTATCAGCAAAAGGCATATGGGATAAACTTCATGATCTTCACTCAAAAGGAGCGTTGACAATGATCTCTAGTCAAGAAAATGATGGAAAACAAGAAGGAAATCTAGAGCCCATCAAGGAAGCTGAAGATAAGAGTGATGGCATCAAGGCTAAAGAAGACCTAGAAGATGAAGAGAATGAAAAAGATTTTGAAGAAGATCTCCTCACTAAACTTATGGCTTCCATGGAAGAGATTAACAATTTGAAAAAGGAAAATGAGGAACTTAAGAAGAAAGCGCAAGTTGGTGACCAGGACAAGACAAGGAAGGAAGTTGACCTTGTCAAGCTTCAAGTACAAGAAAGAGATGAGGAGCTCGCCAAGATTAAGGAAGAATTTCATCAAAACAAGAGAAAACATCATGAAGAAGTCATATCCATGAAAAATCAATTGGATAAGGCAAAGAAACGGGAAGATACCTTGTCAAGCCACCTTGAACAAAGGCACAAGAGCTTGAACAAACTTGAAGTAGAGATTGGTCAATACAAGGAAGAGGTCTCCTCCCTTAGATCTCAACTAGAAGAAGCAAGGAAACAAGCACAAGGAGTTGAGAAGGTGATGGAAGCTTTGACATTCATAGAAGGACAAGTTGATGAAGCAGAAAAAGAGAGAAACACCATGATGTTCCAACTAAAAGAAAAGGATGATGACATCACCAAGTTAAAATCAGAAATCACTTTTCTTAAGGCCCAATCATGTGAAGCAACCAAGATGAAAGAAGAAATGGAGATCATTCTATCAAAGAAGGATGAAGAATGCAAGAAAATGAAGGAAGAAATTGTCTTTCTTAAAAAGGAAGTTGACTTGCTGAATAAGAACTTGAAAAGTTCTCAAACCCTAGATGACATCCTAAGTCATCAAAGGTATCCCCTCGATAAATCAGGTCTTGGCTATGCATGTGAATCCTCAAGCAAGAATGATGCAAACCCTAATGCTTCAAACAACAAGGATGTGAGGAACCCTGGAAGAAATGTTGATGTTCCTAGTTCCAGCAAAGGCAAGGAGAAGAGTCAAGACAACTATGGAAGAAACCCTCCTCCAAGAAGAAATGCAGATGGTGTCAAGGATGCAAGAAGCAATGGTTATCATCAAAGGATCCCAAGGCAAAATGAATTTAGAAGTACATCAAGGAAACCTTCTTCTCCTAAGTACCAAAGTATATTTCTTGGTTATTGCTATTCTTGTACAAACTTTGGGCACATGGCAAAATATTGTAGGGTATATCACAAAGACAAATATAATGGTCCCCGTCAATCTCCAAGAAGCAATTTCACAAGAAGAAGTCATGAATTCTTATTTATGAACAACATAGAGTGCTTCAAGTTTCATAACATTGGACATATGGCACGTGACTGTAACTTGAATTGGGCTCCTACACAAGCTAGAACAATGCCAGAGAAGAAAGTTACACAAGTATGGAGAAGGAAGCAAAAAAATCCAAAAATCTCTTGAACTCTCCAGCCAACAACACATGTTGTTGACCTGATCTTCGACAATCTAAGCATTTGATGGGGAGACTCTGCCAAAAGTAAGACCATGCATACAGTTAGGGGGAGCATATGATTATTAAGCATTCTTGCAGAAGCTATCCATATCCTTGATGAGTCACATGGACAATCATCCCTTGATAGATCGTCTCTTGGGAGCAATTCCATTGAATAACATGATCTATTATTCATCCATGAACTATTATTAAAGATCTTTTCCACTTGATCACCAAGTAGGTAATCTTTCATGAGCTAGTGAAGGTCATGCAGACAGGGGGAGTTGGTTCATCACATGAATGAATGTAAGCACATCTATCATGGACCACATTGCCAGAAAGAAGAGCACCATGATAGGAGTAACATACCTATAAAGAACTACTATTCATGAAGAAAAGAAGTAGCTCGACAGGGGGAGTTCTTGGACACCCTGTTTGCCATTGATGTCAAAGAGGGAGAGAATATTTGAAAGGGCAAGAATATTGCCATCAATGACAAAGGGGGAGATTGTTAATCTAGGTTGTCATTGATGTCAATAGTTGATCAATGATATAGCAGTAACTGTATGGAAAATATTCTTGAGATGCTACAATGTCATTGATGAAGATGTCAAGTGACTAATGAAGAAGTGCCAAGTTCCATTCATGTACCTTGATGAACTAGGAGCCTTGATGAAGAAACTAAACAAAAGTAAGCTCATCCATGAGAAGCCCATCCATGAAAAAATGTTGCTGTCCTATATTTCTGCACTAAATAATGACCAGTCACATTAAAAATTATTTTTCACCTCCTTAGAGGCAGAATCTCATCATGAGACCTTCACCATCTTGAAGAGCATAATTTTTCCTTTCCAATGAGCTATTACACAGCCCGAAACTCCAAGCAGTTTGAAAGTTATGAATTTTTGAAGTTAAATTATTAAATTTGGACATGGAGCCGACCTGAGCAGCCTACACAAGTCAGCCTCCAAACAAGGACGTGTCCTTTCATTTTGTTGTACGAAAACCACTATTTATAAGGTTTCAGAGCTCATTATTTTGTCATCAATTCGGTGCAAATTTCAGAGAACATTTTTGACCGAGGAAGAAGATAGATGCACAGTTTGAAGAGTGTTTTTATTTCTATTTTGGATCAAGTAAAGAAGGAAAAACTTGCAGATCTATGGAAGGAATCAAACTAGGATACATAAAGCACTCATCTCAGCTCAGACTTGTGGTTTAGACCTGTTCCTAGAATTCCAGACGTGTGCCTAAAATTTCGGAATTGTTCCTAAAATTTCGGACTTGTGCCATCTAAATGCTTGGACCTGTGGTAGAGGATACGTGACATGTAAACCTTGAAACAGTGGCAAATCTAGACTTGTGTGAAGTGACAAATCAACTTGTGCTTGTAAAAAGAATTCTGGCAAGTTTTTAAGCATTATTTGAAGCAACCTAGTGATAGATTTGAAGGAGCCTTTTGGCTGTTTTTGGCATCATTTGAGGACAGTGTTGGAGCAACAATAAAAGTATCGAAGAGCATATCTAGAGGAGCTGTTGATCCGTTTGTAGGGCTATTGAAGAAGACATTTTGGAGCATTATAGTGACATATTTTGAAACAGTCCTACAATCATTTTAGAGCAGCCTAATGACATCTTTTGGAGCAGCCCACTGACATCTTTAGAGCAGACTAAAGGAATTTTTTGGAGCAATCTAAAGACATTTGTTGAAGACATCTTACAACAATGTTGAATTCATATTATGGACCCGTTTTAAAGGCATCTTGTGAAGAAATCATTGAAGAATTTTTGTGTTGACTTGAAGACTGTGTTGGAGCAGATTTGTTGAAAACTTATTGAGCTGATATAGAGCAGGCATCTTTGTCCACATTTGGAACAATATTGGAGACAATATTGAAAGCATTATTGGAGTTAATTTGGAAGCAACTTGGAGCATTAGTAAAGGGTGTTTTGGAAGAACTATCAAAGATATCCTTGGAGTCAATCTCTTGGACTTTTGAGCATTCTTAAATACTTGGAGACCATAATGCCCTAGCCATCATGAGGTGACCTTGGAGAAATTGTTTGGGTATGATGAAGAGCAACAGTGACACCTTCTAAGAGAACAAGGTTGTCATTGATGACAAGACGTGGAGA
This sequence comes from Pinus tabuliformis, assembly GCA_031772625.1. Taxonomy (NCBI): domain Eukaryota; kingdom Viridiplantae; phylum Streptophyta; class Pinopsida; order Pinales; family Pinaceae; genus Pinus; species Pinus tabuliformis. The sequence goes on from CM062805.1 coordinate 59,308,482, forward strand.
CTAAAGTGAAGGCATTGCTGAATATTAACAAGGCTCGTTGAAGAAGATATTTGGAGCCGTGAAGTATCACCAAATACATACCTTGACAAAGTGAAGCGATAGGGTTGGAGCCCTTGGGGTTGGTGCCTCATAATTGATAAAATTGGTGCCTTGGAAAGTCCAAGTTGGTGCTTGGAAAATATAGGATTGGTGTCCTTGGAGTTGGTGCTCCTAAACTCAAGGTTGGTGCCTTGGATAAGATAGGGTTGGAGCCCTAAAGGATCAGAGTCCTAAAGAAACCAAGTCAGAACCTGTGCTAAAGAAGGGTTGGTGCCCCAGGGGTTGGAGCCTCTAAACGCATGGTCGGTGCCTTGAGAGGATAGGGTTGGAGCCCTAGAGGATTGGTGTCCTCAAGAAACTAGGTCGGAGCCTGTACCAGAGAAGGGTTGGTGCCCTAGGGGTTGGAGCCTCTAAATGCAAGGTTGGTGCCTTGAGAAGATAGGGTTGGTGCCCTCGAGGTCGGAGCCTCACAAAAGTCCAAGTTGGTGCTTGGAAACAAGTTGGAGCTTGGAAGATTGAAGATTGGTGTCTTCATTTAGGGTTGGAGCCCTATATACATTGTACATGATTTATTGTAAAAAAGAAATTAATAAAAGCATATATTCTTATTGTTCATTTTGTGTTCTAAATATAAATGATCTAACTGGTAAAAGTAACAATTGAAAAGAAATACTGATTCACCCCCTCTCAGTATTTCCAACAATCCAATGCCTGTTCCTTTTGCAAATGGAAATAAATATATGATGACATTTATTGATGATTACACCAGAATGTGTTGGGTTTATTTATTGAAGAACAAATCTAATGCTTTTCAAACATTCAAGAACTTTCATACATGGATTGAAAATGATGCACAGTCTCATATTGGCTCTATTCACACTGATAATGGAAAATAATACATTTGAAAACTATCTTCACTAGCATGGGATCAAACATCAAACAATTGTGCCTTATAATCTCCAATATAACATAGTAGCTGAAAGAATGAATAGGAGAATCTTAAATATGGTACGTTCCATGATGTTTTTCAAGAATGTAAAATTGATGTTTTGGGCTAACGCAGTTCTATGTGATGTATATGTAAATAATAGATGTCCATCTAATGCTATTAGAAACAAGACTCCTTATGAAATGTAGTATGGCCACATTCCTTCGGTAAAGCATCTCAGGGTCTTTGGTTCCACCTGCTATTCCTTGATACCAAAAGTACATAGAAACAAACTTGGTGCAAGGAGTCGTAAGTGTATCTTCTTGGGGTATTCAAACACCTCCAAAGCATACCGTCTCTTTGATGAAGTTAATTAAAAGTTTGTTGTATCTAGAGATGTAATCTTTCTTGAGTCTTCCAAAGATGACAATGTTGTTGAGCGGCAACTTGATTGTTTGGATAGATTCAAAAATGCAAAATCATTTCAAGAATTTGATAATCAGATTCAACATCTTGAAGGGGGGATTCCTATACTGGATCAATCTATGGAATCTTCTTCTGAAGCACTCTCTCCCTCACATGAAACTCAACCATTGATGATACTTTCAGCGATGTGATTGACATGATTGGGAGACTCAATCTTGATTTAGTCCCAACTCAATCAACTGAGAAGCCTGGACCATCTCAGAAAGGTCCCTCAAAGTGGATGACAAAGACACTTGAAAGTGTTCATCCTGATGAAGTTGGAAAGACAGGAACAAGAAATTCAACCAGGCAAAATGGAGGTGATGTAGATGATCCTGATTCACTAGTTGATATGGATGTTTCTTATGATTGTGAATTGAATTTGCCTACAGATTTTGAACCAACTCCCTTCAAAGAAGCCGCTTCTCATGATGAATGGAAAGAAGCGATGCAAAATGAGTATGATGCCTTGATGAAGAATGGGACTTGGAAGCTGGTTGATCCTCCATTGGGAACCAAACCAATTGGCTACAAGTGGGTCTATAAGAACAAGTATAAAGCTAATGGCTCACTTGACAAGCACAAAGCCAGGCTTGTGGCAAAAGGTTTTGCACAGAAGGAAGGGGTCGATTATGAGGAGACTTTTTCCCCCACAACAAAATGGGCTACCATCCGGACACTCTTTGCTCGAGCAGCTCAGAATGGTTGGAAAGTCCATCAAATGGATGTAAAAACAACTTTTTTGAATGGAGATCCAAAAGAGAATGTTTTTATGTCCCAGCTTGAAGGATTTGCTGTGAAGGGACATGAACATAAAGTATGCAAACTTGTGAAATCCTTGTATGGCCTCAAGCAAGCACCACGAGCCTGGTATGAAACGTTAACTGAGCATCTGCTGAAACTCAATTTCAAACATTATGATCTTGATGATGCAACTTTGTTTGTCAAAAAAGTTGGAAAAACAGTTGTATATCTTGTGGTGTATGTAGATGATCTTTTGATGTCAGGGAACAATGAGAGCTACATTGCATTCATAAAGAAGGAATTGAGGAAATGTTTTGAAATGACTGATTTGGGCTATGTTCATTACTATCTTGGTATTTAAGTAACTCAACATTCGAAGTCTATATTCCTTTCTCAAAAGAAGTACATTGGAGATCTGTTGAACAAGTTTGGCATGGCCGAGTGCAATCCTTTAACTACTCCAATGGAACAAAACTTAAATCTCACATCCGCTAAAGGAAAAGAATTTTAGGATGCAACAAAGTATAGACAACTTGTAGGAAGTCTCAACTATCTGACTAATACCAGACCGGAAATTTCGTTTGTTGTTGGAATCCTCTCCAGGTTTATGCAAAAGCCTTGTGAGGGACATTGGTCTGCTGCAAAAAGAGTTCTAAAGTACTTGAAGGGAACTCAAGACTTTGAACTAGAGTATACACAGGTGGGTGACTTCAACTTGATTGGATACTCTGATTTAGACTTTGATGGAGACAAAGAAACTGGGGTATCTACTTCTGGTTATGCTATGAGTCTTGGATCAGGAGTTGTCTCCTGGAGATCACACAAACAATTAGTTCCAACAGATTCCACAAAAGAGGCAGAATATGTGGCAGTAGTTGAGGCAACAAAAGAAATTGTGTGGCTTAGGAAATTTTTGGAAGATTTGTAGGTAAAACAAGTACATTCAACTCCACTCATGATTGACAACACCTCTGCAATAAAGTTGCCCAAGAACCCAAAGTTCCATGATTGAACGAAATGCATCAATACAAAATACCATATGATTCGACATCATGTCGAGGCCAAGACAACCCACCCACGCCATTGTTCCACTAATTATAAGATTGCAGACATCTTTACCAAAGCGCTTGGGAGAGAAAAGCTTGAAAGATTCAAAACGATGCTTGGACTCACCAACATCCCTTCAGATTAAGGGGGGGAATGTTTACACCTAATAATGGGGATTGGGTGAACAATTGTAAATAATGTAAATAAAAATAATGGAAAAGGAAGAATCATTGGGAGGTGAAACCCAAGAGTCACTCCCTCATGTATATAACTATGAACAAACTAAATGAATAAACACAGTTCATTTGAGGAGTTACCTCCTGGCCTGACAGAGCTGAATGACATCACAAGCTGGAAGCAAAATAGTCGATAATCCAAAGTGATGGGTTAAACCAACAGCACGACTTCAACAAGATTCATACAATCGTATACAAAATAATTCATACACAAATGCGTAAGTTAAACAAAATACATTGCTAAAGTAACCAGAATAGTCGAACTACAAGAACAACACATGCATGAAGACTTGCTGACTCTGTTATATTATGTAAAAGTGAAAGTTCCATCCATAAATACAACCATGACAACCACTAGCCCCAATAGTGGAATATTACAGTCAACACTTCTTGCTCCTACAAAGAGATGTACTTGCTCTGCACTGTGGAGAAGCCAAGGCTCATCATAATACTCTCCAAGCCCTCTCTAAGCAATGCCTAGCAAAAGCTTGTCTCCCAAAAGACCGTTCTATGAGTTATGAGGTTCTATTTATAACAAAGGGCGGGGTGACCCTTGACATTCCCGTTTGTGAGTCTTGGACTACCCTCATGACTCTTTAACTTCATTACATAACCTTTTACATTACATATGACTATTTTCATTCCACTAATGACACTTGGGATTTCACTTTATATTATGTTTACGATAATAATTCATTTTCCACATATAACCATGTGGGAAAAAAATAGGCTTGAGTCAGTTAGATAAGACAACACTAAGACTCAGACGACTGTAGAAATACCAGCTCATAAACATCTTCTCTGTGATCCTCGGTGACAAACTGATGCCATGCTTGATAATGTGCAATGGTGTCCACATACTCTTTGATGATGTCTTCTTGAAAACACACTCTTGCCTCCATTTCTTCCAGGTATACTGATTTGGAACCTCTTTCCAACTCGTCCTGTAACATGTGAAACTTAGTCCTGAGCAAGGCTGGACCAACGATGTACATTTGCATGTTATCTACGCTGACTTGCAAATCTGCGCTGGTGACCATGAGCATCAACTGATCAAAGTATGCGTCGAGCTCCAATTTGACTTGGTTCTTCTCTTTAGCCTCGGTGAGCGTACCAATTGATGGGGTGCCATACTTTCTCACCACGACATCCAAACTCCTGAACAACTATGCATATGAAGCCTCAACACTGGTGATGAGTGGCAGGAGTTCTTCATAGTCCAGATTAGACTCCGAATGCATGCTTTGTCAAACTCTACCTATGGCTTCATCATCTTGTGCAAGTGAAGCAGGGCTCCCTTATACCTCATTGTCCATGTCTATACATGATCAACAACGACATGTATATCTGTGAGTGTTCGCTCTATCTTGGTGCAGTGCTACTGATGACCATGTAGATGGACAACTAGCTTGTGCACAATGATGAACCTGTCATACAGTCTCTGCGTGACTGTCTCAAGAGCCGATACTTCAGCAAGTATCTCTTTCTTCATCTCTGCTCTGGCAGACCCTGTTGATTATTCCTCTCTTTGCCTGGTTGCTTGCAACTCCTTAGAGATGCGCTCATTTTCTTCTATGAAGAAATTCAAATTCGATCTCATGGCTTTGGCATAAGACTTTGTAGCATCGGCCAAGGCAGCTGGATGTCTTCGTACATCTGACACAATCACCCGTTCTTCAAAGTGTGCAGGTGATGCATGCTCATCTAGGGTGTGCGATCTATGTGCTTGTACAACTTTGTGATGTGACTTATCAAGGGCTATCTTGTACACATCTGTTCCCAAATTATCCTCAAGGAGAATGGTATCCCCTTGTTCACTCGGGACTTACTTTGCTGCTAGAGCTCATGAAGCCTGTGGGGTGACCTTGGTTTCTTTTGGGTCAGTGTCCTGATCCTTTTCTGACTGCTCCATCTCCATGTCCATCTGTTCTACTATCGGTTCATCCCACGAAGCAAGTTCCTATTCCTGCGGTTGCTCACTTTGTTCCTTATCTGCTGTTGGTTCAAAGTATTCAACCTATATCGATGCGGTTTGCGCTGTCTATGCACCTTGCACTTCCTCCTGTTCCTGTTTTTATTCCTGTTCATGTTGCGCTTCCTTCTCTCTCCTACGCAGCTCTTGTTCTTCTTTGAGCTTCTACTCTACTTCCTACAACTTCCTCTCTACTTCTTCTAGTCTTTGCTTCTCGCTCTTTCTTTGTGCTATTCTCCTGTCACACTGTCTTCCTTAAACTTGTAGCTTTGCTCCGTCTCTGTGCTTTCAACAATCTTCCTCTTGTCTTTGTCTTGCACAAGTTTGCTGCTTTCTGTTGTTGTTGTTGCTGCTCCCTGTGGTGCTGCTAGTCACTCTATTGCCATGTTGATCGTTTTATTGAGCCTATAGGAGTTATCACAATATCTCCATGGGTCTTCCTCTGGCCAATGACATGCCTCGTGGATCCAAGAATAACATACTCTCGCACAGTAGTCCCTACATAATCCATATGTATCATACGGATTGAAACTCTTGGTGCCGAACTTAAACTTCTCAAAGTCCTCAACCTCGACATATGCTTCTTTCAAACTTTGAATCACATACAACCTAATTCACAAAGGAAGCATAGGTCATGGTGGTTTCTTCTTCCTGTGCAATCTAGCTGATAACCATGTCGAGATGTGGTATGCAACCTCCTGCATGACCAACTTGTCTGTGGCAAATCTCAGCAACACATGCAGAGCTTTCTCCGCGCTGTACATCCTGATGAAGTTGCCGTCGGGTGAGGCATACCAATCTGCAATGTTTAGCAACGCCTCCATTATTGCCTGGGACATGCAAGGCAGTTCTTGTTCAAAGATCATCGTGTACAGAGGGGTAATGAAATGGTTAGATAGTTTAGCTATGACTCCTCGGTAGCTGCAGTCTAAGAGAAAATTGCAATATACATTCACAACATTCTCTGAAGGTGTCCATGCCCAACCCATGCCAGGACACTGTTGATGGGCACAAATTGCATCAAGCAGGTAGGGAGACAAGAATAATCTTGCTTGCTAATCCTTGGGCAGACTCCCAACATGTCGCACCAATTGAAAGTTTTTCCTTCACTTACCAACTGATCCAACATAACAACCCAACTCTGCGGGAAGGTATCCATATTCCCTTGGCAATACAAGCAGCATGCAAAGATGACCAATAATTGGTAAGCCTTCCTAAGGGTCTTCGTCTTGTATATTTGGTTGGGTGCCATCCTGAACTTTGATGGCTCCCTTACCCAACACTTCAAGATGTCTCTTGTGTTCGCGCTATTGTTGGGAGTGTAGAATGGTGCATCCATCCTGTTCGCCGGCTATGGCAAATGGTACATATGTTGATAATCTTCCGTCCTGAAGGAAGCAAGCTCTACTCCACTAACACTGCTCAGTGTCATCATCTTAGGATCAATGTGTGAGACAATCCAGTGGATCACATCTGTGCATGGGAAGGTGGGATATATGCATTCTACCTTGTATAATCCTGACTTATGAATATTGACATAGCCCTGTCGGTTCTCCAGACTCTCCTCAAAGTTGCCTGCAAATGTAGTGTTGATGTCTTTCTCAATGAACATGTGTGTTTCTGTGTACATGGGTAAGCTCATAGACCCTTTCTCAACTACATCTCTGGTACTGCTTTCAACTGTGTCTTTTGATCCATCTCTTGGAGGACATGATACCTGTATTGTTGAGAAGCTGCTCAAAACCTGTGGTACCTAGAGACAGAGAAGACACTCACGACAAGACAATGTCAGCTAAAAACATAAAGCAACTCGAGAATCAATTAGGCAACAAACTGGTGACTGCTGGGCAAGATTGCACAGCATTGACTCCGGGAGGCAGGGAGACTGTTAGCTAGAACTGCGCATTACGTAGTCTTAGCTGCTAGTGAGGCTGACTGCTGACTGGAACTATGAAATGTGCAGTCTAGTGAGGCTGACTGTTGACTGAAATTGCACAATGCGTAGATCAGTCAGGTTGGGTTGCTGGCTGGAACTGTGCAATGCATAGTTCCAATGGGCAGGACTGGGGCACTGCCTCCCAGGATTGCGCAGAGCACAACTGGGAGTCAGTGGGGACAACCTTTGCGCAATTACTAGAGGCAAGGTAGAGCCTTGAATTCCATGTATGCGCAGAGCATGTTGGGAGACACAAGATCTGGGACAAGACAACCCGAATCTGCCCAATGAAAACCTGAAAATGTGAAGGACTGAATGTGTGTGCAAAGCTGGTGCAGATCTGAGTGAATAGACATGCATGCAATTCAAGTAAGTGCAAAAATTAGTCAAATGGAAAAACCATGAAGCTCATGAAGAGAGTCGTTGCAACGACAACTGTCAGTGCAAAAACAATGTTATGCATGCGACACTAAGGAAAGGTAATGCAAAACTCAAAAAAACACTTGTACAAGCCAAAACACATGGAAACGCTGGCGGTCGTTAAATAAAACAAGGAAAATAACACTCATACAAGCTGAGAAATAAAAAGCGAAAGAAAAAGCGGTAAAAGGCATGAAAAACAAAACTTACTTGGAAAAGCTGTGCCGACTGTGCCGAAGGTTCCTAGATGCCTTAGGAATGCCAGAGCTCCAAGATCGAATGTGAAGAATGAGCTCTGAGGCATCATTTAAATAGATTTGGCGAACTTAGGGTTTATGACGCGCATGCCACAAATCTAGGAAAAAGTGACACTTGGCGGGGAGTTTCTAAAAATGACTTTGCATGTAATTATTGCTACTAAAAATAGATCCCTAAAATCTAGGGATACTTTTTCTCTTTTTTTTATTTTTGTTTTTTTTTGGAAAAGTTGCCCGGTATGCAAGGAAGGATTGCGCAGTTCTAGAGGGAACCAGGAAACCTACCGGAACATGCAATAGACAGTCACTGAGGGAAAATCTTCTGCGCTGTTTTTGGGTTGAGTGGCGCTGGCAGTGCTGCTGGCCTACTCTACGCATTTCTGGAGAGCAGTGTCGGCTGGCCTTCTCTGCACATTTTTGGAGAGTAGTGCTGGCTAGCCCGTGTTGCACATTTTTTAGAGCAAGGCTAGCTAGCCCGCTCTGCACAAATTTTGAGTGTAGGGCAGTTGTTGGGCTGTTCTGCACAATTCCTGAGGAGAAGATAGACTGCCCTTCAGGATTGCGCAGTTTTGCCTGACAACCCAATGACCAGATGTGAACCAAGTGCTGGGTCAGCTTGTGATTGGTCGATGGAACAAGTAACTGAGCACAAGTTGTTAAGCGATATATAAAATCAAATAAGCACAAGTACCTGATCAATGCAGGATAGCTGGTGGGATTTCGAGGAGGGAGGCTCCAAAACAAAGCGAAGGAAAAAATTTGGAGGGTGGTTGTAGTCGCTACAATAGACTCAATAGTTATTCTAGTAGTGCCAATAGTGCCTTTATGCCTCATGAATCAACAAATATGCCAACAATGCTAATAGTTCCTTATGTCTCACGACTCAAGCGCTATGTTAATAAGGCCTTTGAAGAAGTCAATATGCCAATTGTGCCTTCGGTCCCGTTAATTCAAGAAATATTCCAACTGTGTCAATAGTTCCTTTGGGCCTCACAACTCAATAGATATGTCAATTGAGCCTTTGAAGAAATCAATATGCCAATTATGCCTTCGGGCCTTCAGTGCAACATATATGACAATTGTTGGAAAAAAAAGGATACTATATTAGGGTTTGATTCTCCTTTCTTAATAATTTCTTGTGATTGTGTTGGCTTCTTTTACTTCTTTATTATCTTATCTTTCATAAAGCAATTATACGTATATGAAGATCACAAAACAAGAGACAAAAGATATAGGCACATGCCAGGGAAAATCCCTCGTCGAGGGGAAAACCCAGTCAAGATAATTCTTCCTTTCAACAGTATTCTTTGAGACGCTTTATCCTAGACCAAGACTAGACTTTCCCTCCACACCACATTAGCCTCCAAGATCTTTGACCCCTTCCAACAAATTCGACTAGGCAACAACTTTTGGCAACATGCAGCGTATGAAAACAACGAAATCTTAGGAGACTTCAATCTCCCAACCAAGACCACGAAACAGAGAGAGAGAGGCACCAAAAGTCCGATTTTCTTCTTCTCTAGTGACTCCCCCAAACTCGTACTTATTTCGTCCTGCCGGCAGCATACGTCGCACTTCTCCAGCTCTTCTTGAGATATCGAACTTCCTTGAGAGTGAGTGCTTCAAATGACTTCAACCTCCTACAATATATAGGCTTGTTGTGGTTTGAATGGGGTCCTTAGGTTGACTTGATCTTCCTTAGGCCGACATGATATGGAGGACACATAATTCATATTTGGCTTGATACACAACCTTTTTACATGTTTTGAAAGCCTAATAAGGGTCTCTTCGAATATACAATGACTCTATAAACTCAATATTAATCCTATGAGTCCACAATGGGGACTTTGACTAATATAATGATGACCCAAGCATGAAACCCATGCTTTAATAAGTCATTGTTATAATAATAAAATTCGTTTCTTTGTTCTTTTGAAAAGTACATTACATAATGACTCAAGTACATTATTGAAGGCCGAACATAGTTACTTTTTCCAACACTCCCTCTTAACTAGGGAGGTATTCATAATGTAAAAATACAATGGAAGATCTCAAACTATATGAAAACATGAAGAACCTTTAGGCACTGCAATGCCATGGAGTAGATTCCTAACCAGTGCAATCTATCCAACCAGAAACTCAACAATTTAGGCACCGCAATGCCATGGACTAGATTCCTGACCAAGACAATCTATCCAAGTGGGACTAAGGTGGACTCAAGCTTTCAACCCCTCTAGGCACCATTAGGCGTACTTGCTAACCACCAACCCAAACATACAGATGTGTATCCAAAACAAAGCTCAATAAACAACACCACCTCTCCAATTATGGGATTACAAACATCAACACAGAGTGTCGACCTGATGTCTCCTCAGGAAATGCTTCACTCATAAAGCCTCAACAAATCTCTTCCATTTCTTTATCATCAATACAATCACCAATATCTACCAAACCCAACAAGTTCCTTAGATATTCAAACTTCTTATTAAGAAGAGCCTTTGTCAGTATGTCTACTACCTGCTCATCTGTCAAAACATACTCTAACTTCACGATCCCATCTGTTATCACAAAATCTGACCTTGATAGGCTGCTGATCAAGTAGAATCTGAGTAACTCTTTCAAACCAATCTTTTGGTTGAGGCTTAGCCTCCTCAACTTGAGAGGGCTCTCTCAATAGGTTTAAGATTTTTGATTAATGATTAGATGGCTAACTCTAGGAACAAAATGGACAAATGTATAATTGGTTGACTGGTTGAATCAAATATTAGCAAACATCTATTGGGCTATGGAGTCAAGATAGTCTTCAACAAAACAACATGATCAGCAAAACATGGAAGTCAAGTCACTTAGAGCTTAGGTATATAAATAAAACAGTAACACAGTGAAACAACACAGTTTACGAGCATGTGAAGGAAGTTAGAGCATTTTCCAATGAATTCTAAGTATCACAAGCTCATACCACTGCAAATAAGTAATTGAACAAGGCCATAAGAACATCAAACACATAAACTCCTTGTGAATCTTGAGTAGTCAAACTGATCTCTGTATTAAGTATGAAAACCACAGTTTCTTACAATAACACAACTTTCTTTTGCTAATGAAATTACCCTCCCTGAGGAATTCGATTCTCAAGCTTTATATAGAGTTTTACAACTTTGGATACTATGATCCATCTTTAGAGGAATTCGAATTCCTAACTTTGACACCTATCTATTCATAAAACAAACTACTTAATTACAACTTGACAACTAGCTGTCTTTAAGAGTCCTAATACAAATAGGAGTGAAACTCCTAAATCATGCTTTTAACAACCTTATCTATGACTTCAATACATTCTTTAATCAGCTTCCAACCCATGTCTTCGAGCTTGATGATGTCCATAGTGCTGTTGCAAAACCTGCTGAGTCATGACCTAACTGTCCTGAAAACTAGGAGACAAAGTTCCTCCTTTTAAGGCCCTTAATCCTTAATGCCTATCTTCAAACAATTTTGTTGGTGTACATGTGGCATGCATTAATAATCCATAGAAACTTCATTTGTCCACCTGTGCAAGAAAGGGAATCTCAAATAGATGAACAAGAGAATAAAACATGATTGTGCTACGTAAATAGCCTATTTTTGTAGCACAGCTTTTATATTACTTATGGAATACTTCTTTGAACCATTCTGCATCACTGCCATCTGAAACTTCATCAATGATCCTCATATGTCTACCAGCAATCATCAAACTTGGAATTTATCAGACCTTACCTTCGAAATACATCCATAAGGTGCTAAATGGTCACCTTCAGCAGTTTCGTAGCGCGCTACGAAACTGCTGTGTATGCTCTTTTTCAACACGACCTTCAAAAATCTGTAGTTTGGGAATTTTTTCAAAATTTCATAAAGACTGATATGATCACCAAGAATCAAAACAACTTACCCTTATGAGATGTTCTTCTCTTTTATGCCAAAACTGTCCTATAAATTTATCATTTTCTGCACTGTTTTTATCTGAAAAATAACTGTTGAGACAGAGCCTATATCTTTTGATCCCTGATATCTGTTACAAAAATGGAGGAGGTTTTTGTAGATAAGAATGTTTTTAAGAAAAACCTCTCTCATTTTTTTGAAAACCAGCTTCAGTTGTCCGGAATCTGCATTATAAAATCATGTATAAAACAGGAAAATTCAGAATCCTGCAAATAGGTCTCAAAGGAAACTTCGAATCTCCAAATTGGTAGCACCTGGGAGAAATTTGAAAGAGGTTTTTGTTCCTTGTTATGTTCCTAGAAAAAACATCCTTCATATTTTTGAAACTCATCTTCATTTTCTTGAAAATTCCTTTTGAAACCAACAACTCAAAACAATCCAAGAAACACAAAAATCCCCTTGCAGCTCCTGGTAGAAATACATGTAACTTGTCTGCATGAAAGCTGGTGTGAAGCTAAGGTTGTCCATGATAGCCTTATTTTTATCCTTTCATATTCATGGCGATTTCCCTTTATAACCCAAACTACCCTCTTAAAAATATGATAGCTGTAAAGAACTTTTTAGACAACAAGGTGTTTGTCACAAAGTTAACTTTTCAAAGGTGACAGCTGAATGATACATGCAAAGGTTGAAAAGTAAATGACAGAGAGGAGATTGGGTAACTTTTTTAAGGAATGATATTCGAATGTGGAGAGAAAGGTGACAAAATGAGGGAGTGGAAAGCAACAACCACTTCATCAACCAATAAAAATAACTCTGCTTTTCCTAAAAAAGAAGGCTGCACTCTTGAGTTTATATATTTTGATCCTTGATAGATGTTACAAAAATGGAGGAGGTTTTTGTAGGTAATGTCATGCGGAAAGAGTCAATTTTGCGGACAAAACCAACCTCCCTAGAAGCTAAGGCTTTCTAGTGACAAACAAAACAATTAAACACTATCCTTCCCTAAATATGCATTTAGAATACAAGTAATCAGGTGTTTATAACATACCTTTAGTCCAACGCTTTGTAGCAGTCCAGCCTCGCCAATCCAGATGAGCTCCTCCTTCTCTTCGAAACCTGCATTCACTAACAAGCAAACGATTACATAGCACCTGAATAACTCATAAAATAAAACATATTCATCATACAGACCAAGGAGTATATGAAACAAATCATGTATAACAACCTGTTGAGAAAAATGAGCTTAATTGTATTAAGTAGAAACAAAAGAAACCATTACAACCTGTGCCTTGGTGTTGTGCAGGTCCCTCCCAGGGTCCAGCAAGAGTTCTCCTTTACTTTGATCAGCTCACCCACTTCCAAATGAAGCTAAGAAAGGATGGGAATCTCTCCTCTCAAGCTCTATAAGGGAGTCCTAATTCCAGCAGCATCTACCCTTAGGAATGTTCAGCTTTCAACCTCCTCTCCCTCTGGCCCAATGCCTGTATTTATAGTGCTTTAGAGGAAGTTAATCAGGTCCACCATCAATGGGATAAGCCCCTCTTTGGATGGGATAGCTCCCCTCTTGATGAGATAAGTTCCTCTTTCATAGGGATACATGAACCATCTGGAGGCGCTCAATACACGTCAAACAAACTTCTAGAATGCTCTAGAATCGACCACAAGTAACTTTTTTGAAGTAAAACTCGCGCCTTTTGACCTTTACAGGGGTACGCACCCACCCCTTTACAGACAGAGCGTACAAGTACGCAGGTATTGTGAACTTGAGGTGCGTACACGCAGGTAAGGCTAAGAGAAACTGCGTACCCAGAGTTATATAGATTTTTAAAGACTTTCTCTCTTTCTTGGAGTTTGACATGAAGAGCAGAGGTATAAGACTTGCCAAGGAGGATAGTATGACAGTTGATGGAGCCATACTAACTGCAAATAGTCATGGTGACAAATTTTAGTGTAACAGATTGCCTCCTAAAGTGCGAAGCCTGTAGTAGATTAGGGTTTCATATCATCTAGGAAGGGTGAAGTACTTTATCATTTCAAGGATTATCTTGTAGAGAGCCCAGTCGGAACCTGCAAATATTCAACACAAAATACATATATAAGAACATATCATCGCTGAGGTAGGCATTCCCATACTCAGATTGAAAACTTTAACTAACAAACTAACTACTGCTCTGATATAGGAATGATTTCGTAGTACATCATAATCATAGACTCTTGTAGACACAGTATGGACGCAGCCATCTATTTATGATTAGTCTACTGTATAATGAATACAAAACTCCTCGCAGCCTGGATGGTGGAAACTAGATCCAGGGTCTTCGTTTCTACTTCCCGAAATGGTACGATTCTATCCATGCGAATAAATGAGTTGATGTCGAACATGGTAGAAACCACTTGATTACCAGTCGATGATGAAAACTGTTAACAAGTGTGAGAGAGACCACTAGTGATGTCAATGGTTCTCAAAGTACCCAGTACAATCCATGAGATGTGAATGAATGAGTTGATGTCGAACATTTCACGGAATCCTTCGATCGAAAGTCAATGATGTAAACCGTCGTCAAAGGCGAGAAACCTGCCATTGATGCATGCAGATTTCAAGGTACTGACAATTTCTAGGTCATCTTTCTAGATAATGTGCTGATGTCGATAGAAAGCGACCAGTTGCAGGCAAGCCCACAACACGAAATCATAGATCAAGTTGAAGAAATGTAGCTGTAAGGACTGACTCAGGGATGGTCGAGATGGATGACGGGTATTTTGCAGATGAATGGTTTATTTGCAGTGACATCTTGAACACATAACGACACGACAGATGGCTTGGTGACAATTGACCCAAAGTTAATACCCGGAACCGGTTGAAGATTTTCAATGTGGTTTGATCAACTGTTAGGCAAAGGATTTCCCAACCCAGGTGAATGAAAAGTGTCGTGTTCAAGAGTGGTGATAAGGCTTCTTCTGAGACAAAGGATAACAAATAGGCTCATTTTTCTCTCTTTTCCCCCACCATTTCTGACAAGTACCTCTTTATTTTTTACAAGCTTGAGGAGGATAACATATGCTTGATTATAAGCTCATCCTTCAGATGAGTCCAACTTAGTCTAGATTCGAACCCTAAGAAGGAGTGGTCCGTTCCTGTTTGTAATCGAACAGGTCCTTTACTGTGAAATTTTAACGAGTCCAGTATAGGAGAAACTTGACGTTTTTTAATTTTTAGAGAGTCTAAAAAACTTAAGAAGACTCCAGGGTTAAACTTTTTCGTAAATTTGTGTCTCCCAAGCCCGAAAAAGTATAAAATAATACTTGAGAGAACCGCTTGATCTTTTACGACCAAGGAGTACTTTCATAGTTAGTGTCTTTGACCTGAAAAGTAAAAAGCGATCAAGGACACGTCGTTTTATTTCCAGTATCGAATTTGAAACGACAAAAATCCGGCAATATTTTCCTGTTTTTACGGTCAGAAAAGGGCTATAAGGGGACCGTCTTTTAATTCCGTTTTAACGAGTGTAAAAGAAATGCTCGGCAATCTTTTCATGTTTTAAGAGTCAGAAAAGGGCTTAAAAGATGACTTTGATGTTTTTGTTTGTGAAAAATGACAATTTTCCCTGAAAATCCTTTTATCCTGCACAAAAACCAACACATTACTCATACCTGTTTAAGATAGATAAAAATACTTTGAAAAATACCTTTTCATGGTGAAAAATAAACAAATTTACCATTCATTTATCCAAAAAACCTATAAAAAGGGCTTTTGCCATTTCATTTTTACCATTTTACTGTTGAGGAGAGAAAAAGGGCTTTTGGCAAGAAACTTCCCGTCGACATTGCGGAGAATCCGACTGTCGAAATCGAACGCCATCTCATCAGGTATTCTACAACATCCTCCTCTTCATTTTCATCCGTTTAGAATTCGTTTTTAGGCCCTAGTTTCATTTTTTGGAGGTTTTGGGGTTTCAAGGTCCGCTTTTCGGGGTACGCAGGTGCTCCACTGGTGACCCGCGTACCCCGACATTTTCTCAGTTGGGAAAATGTCGGGCGTACGCACCTTGCCTTAAGGGAACCTGCGTACGCACGCCCTGTTCCTAAAGGCGGGGTGCGTACCCCGCAAAACGCGTTTTCAAACCCTAATTCCTTCAAAAATGGACCAAAATTTTTGATTTCATTGATTCTAACAGATGTTTTTTGGTGTGTAGATTGCCCACCATGCTTGATTGGCGCGAGAGAGAGCACGAAGATGTCGATTTGGCCGCCATTAATCATCAACCTTCCATTGATGCTTTGAAGGCATGCGGCCTTTACAAATACTGGGCCATACCTGGCATGAGGGCCCAGGTGCGCTTTCTAGAGTGGCTGGTAGAGAGATGGAATGTCCAGGACCAGTGCTTTTACATTGGAGGGCACCAGCTCGAGATAGAGCCCTCAGATATTTACTTTCTCACTGGTTTTCCCAAGAGGGGCGAACAATTGACTCTGTCCGGGACTAGGCCGGGTGGCCAGTCCATTGCTAGTCTCCGACTAGAGTGGTGCAACACGCAGAACCAGGAGAAGGGGATAGAGATCAAAACTATATCCCACCCTGAACTTATGGTCATTGCTTTCACAGTTACCAGACTTTGCGGGGCTGCCGCTTTGCACATTGCCACTGGATCCCAGATGCGGATGGCGATTGATTGCTATCGGGGCACCATTTTCAACTGGTGTGATGCTGTGTTGGCTAACGTAAAAAGCCAACTAACTAAAACCAAAAACGGATAGCTGAAGACCTTTAGTTATGGGGCTTTAGTTGTGAGTTTTTCTTTAGAGAGGGTTTCGATGCTGATCCCACAGCATCTCACTGTTGAGGCTGGGCATCCATGAGAGCCCAAATTGACGCGATGGGTTGCGGTTATGGCCCGTCATCCTGACGAGGGCACGGAGGTTGTCCGATTTAGACCGGAGTATTTTCACTGGTTGGAGGACCAGATCTTTTCGATACAGTATTTTCCTTATGCCGGAGTTGATTTTTGTGGAGATCCGGACATGGTTCTTCCACCGGGAGAACAGTGGGATGACACAGGTACTTCATTTTTCACAAGTTTTTAAATTATCTATTTTTTTTTTATATCGTCTCAAAACTGACAGTACTAATTTTCAAAATGCAGATGTAGGCCCACGCCGCCCAGCCAATCTCCGGCCTTTTGAGAGGAGACAACCAGTTGCAGCGGCACCGACCCCACGGGACGAGGCCACAGAGACCCTAGCTGAGTTGGAACAAGACCTAGAGCGTCTTACGGCAGACATACCAGAGACTACTATAGATGATATTACTATCAGGCTTCAACGCTATGTAGTCGCAGTCCCAGGACCTTTTAGGAGGTTCCTGTGTAGGGTGGCGCGTGCAGTGATGTCGTATAGAGAGCATCACCAGTGATTGGATGGTCGTTTTTGTAGACACATGTGACATTTTGGTTTTTTGTACTTATCATTTTTGCCGATCATAAGGTGTTTTTCAACCTATGATCGAAGACGATGTATTTTTGACACACTCCTATATATATCATTATTACCAGCTTATCTTGTTAAACATGTGTGATTAAATGTTTTTAAATTTACATGTATGATTATCGCAAATGTTTGTCTAACATTCGAGAAGCAATTGCATCTGTTAATGTATTTAAAGACCTTGGAATATGCTGATATTCAATGTAATCAAATTCACGTTCCAAGAGACGCACTCTAAAAAATAACCTTAATAACACTAGATTTCTAATGGCATACACTCTATTAAGCTATAATACAACGAGTTCAGAATCTAACCTCACTATCAAACTCCGAATCCCAAATGAAATAGGTTCAGACAATAATTCAGTCACTGCACTGTATTCTGCAATGTTGTTTGTTGTTTGACCGAGGCTCACCCCATGCATAGAAACTAACTCATCAGAGGGCGAATAAATAACCCAAGCTGCGGAAGAGATATTCCGTGTACTGTGACAAGCACCATCAGCAAATCCAATGTATGTTTGGAGAGGCATCTACATTTGCAAACATCAAGCATAAAACCAAGATAAGAAGAATAACGACGAAAAACACACTTTCTAAGCTAAGCACACTGTCTAAACTAACAAACACACCAGCTAGAAAGAAAAAACCTAACCTAACTAAAATCTCCATACCCATCATTTAAACATAATACCTCTTTAGGTAAAGTCCATTTCTGGGTTTACCCAAAGAGTCCCCGTCAAAATCTACCAGCTCATAGGCCCCTTTTGCTAGCTTTCGCTTGACAATGTAGGGCCCATGCCACATAGGAATGAATTTTCCAGCACCTAATTTATCGTTAGCTTGATCATATAATAGCACTAGGTCTCCTTCCGAAAAATTTCGAGGGGTCACATTTCGATCATACTGAGCTTTCATACGTTTTGTGTGAGTCTCGATCGCCAATGCAGCATCACGTCGAGTCTCATCTAATTGAGCTAAGTATAACAAACGCTTCTCCTCTTCGGAAGTAGCTGGAAGTAATTCGACAGCCATTTGCAGTGACGGGATTTCGCATTCAATGGGCAGCACAACTTCCAAACCATAAACTAGTTGGAAAGGAGTGAACCCTGTTGATGTTTTCACTGAGGTTCGGTACGTCCAAAGCGCGGAAAATAACATGTTGTGCCAATTCGACCGATGAATACCAATGATTCGTCAGATCATGATAACTAAAATTTTGTTGATGGACTCAACCAGACCGTTCGCTTGTGGATAATAAGGAGTTGAGCTATCGTGACGCAAACCAAGCTGGCCTGTAAGTTCTGTCATCATAACGTTTCGAAAATGGCGCCCATGGTCAGTGATTATCGCTTGTGGGACACCAAACCTAGCAATAATGTGATTGAATACAAAAATTGCAGCTGTCTTGCCGTCTGCCTCGAATATAGGCATCGCCTCGGCCCACTTAGTAAAATAATCAACCGCAAGGATGATATACGCATGCCCCCCGGCCGAGTGAGGGTTACATGTAATAAAATCGATACCCCATTTAGCAAAAGGACCAACGGCAATTATAGGGTGGAGAGGAGCAGGTGGAGCGCGCATCTTGCGATCAAACACTTGACAGTTGTGGCATTTCTGGACCGTAATAATATAGTCTTTAAACAAGGACGGCCAGAAGTAGCCAGCGCGCAATATCTTTTGGGCTGTGGCATACCCAGACATATGACCGCCACACGCTCGAGAGTGGTAGTCATTCAGAACCCTTTCAGCTTCCTCGTGGGTTAAGCAACGGCGAAAAACCAAGTCCGCCCCACGGCGATAAAGAGTATCTCCAATAATTTTGTACTGTTGGGACTGGAATCGAATTTTCCGACGTTCCGACTTTGAAACTTCGGGCCAAAAGGATTGGGTCTGGAGATAGACAATTATATCCCGATACCACGGATCTAAAGTGCTGATGAGAAACAAAGATTCGTCCGCAATGGGTTCCTCTGCCACAGTTTCTGTGTCAGCACGCGGGAAGTCACACATTAACTCTGCAAAAACTAAGGATTTCTTAGACTTAGATTTTCAAACTCCAAGTTGAACTCTTGCAGGATAACGATCCATTTAGAGTACTTGCCCCCTAGCAATTGTTTGGTCAAAATGTAGATCATAGGGTTGCAATCCGAAATAACTGTAGTTTTACGGAGTAAAATGTAGTGACGAAAACGTTGGACAGCTTGAGCGGGTCCCAATGCCAATTTCTCCACATGTGAATATTTGAGCTCAGTTGGATTTAAGGTCCGACTAAGGTAATATATCACATGTCCCATTCCGAATTCGTCTTCCTGAACTAAGACCATTCCAATGGTGGAATGAGCAGCGGCGAGGTACAAAAAGTAATCCTGGTTGTAGTTGGGAGGATGCAGCAACGGTGCATGGGTTAACGCGTGCTTGAGTGCATCAAAAGATTTCTGAGCTATCTCATCCCAAGAGAATTGAGCGTTCTGTTTCAACAACCGGGTAAAACCCTTTGTAATCTCGACGTAGTTAGGAATGAATCGGCGTAAAAAGTTTGCTTTCCCCTGCAAACTTTGGAGTTGGCGAAGACTCGAAGGAGGAGGCAATTTGATGATAGCTTCTACCTTCGAGGGATCGACGCGGATGCCGGCTTTTGAAACTACAAATCCCAGCAATCGTCCCACTTCTATACAGAAGACACATTTGTGTGGGTTCAACCGAATCCGATAATGCCTACACCTCATGAAGATTGCCCGTAAATGGACAAGGTGATCAGCTCGATGTAATGAGTGAGCGGGCAAATCATCGAGATACGGTTGCACAATGTGTTTGATGTCATGAAACGCATAAGACATCGCCCTTTGAAAAGTGGCTCCGGCATTCTTAAGTCCAAAAGGTAATTTGCAATAAGAAAATGTCCCCCATGGACAAATGAAAGCCGTTTTTGGTTGATCGGCAGGTAGAATATTGATTTGGTTGTAACCGGAAAAACCATCCATAAAGAAAAATATTTCACTGCCGGCACAGTCATCAATTATTTGATCGATATAGGGTGTTGGATAGTTGTCCTTGGGACAAGCACGATTAATATCCCTATAGTCGATACATATTCTTATTGTTCCCTGTTTTTTGTTAACCGGAACAATATTCGATACCCAATCCGTTAACGGGATCGGATAAATGAAACCTGCTTTCAACAGCTTCTCAACTTCTGCTTTAATTGCAGCCGCTTTTCGTGGGTGAATCTGACGCAAACGTTGCCGGACGGGTTTAGCGTCCGGGTAAGTCTTGATCTCATGGACAACAATCGTGGGATCAATTCCTGGCATTTCCTCATAGGACCAGGCAAACACGTCGCGGAATTCTTGAAATAGGGCCTTGTATGTCTGAATTTCGTCATCTGAACATGAGGCACCTATATGAATGTGCTCAACAATTCTGGGCTTGATTGAAATGTCAATGGGAATAGTGCGAGAAATGTTTCCCAAATTCAGCTCTGAATCAGGATGTTTCATTGGACTTTGAGCTTCTTTGACATATTCAGCTGTAAAGATTGATGATAAATCGTTTTCAAAACGATCATCCTCAGGTAAAAACGAAGATCTATGATGGAGATCTTCCCATGGTAAATCGTCTACACACAGGACTTCACAAAGTTGTTCGTCAAATGACACAACTTCGGGAAATGTTATTAACTCCGAGGTTGAGGTGAAAAGTGATTCCTCACGGACCACATTCATTTGGTCGATTTTGGTTGAACTCGGGTCGGTAAAAGACTGCACAACTTCATAGGCAATTTCATATGGACTCAAAGGTATTGCATCACCAAATGAGTCTATCTTAGATTCAGAAGGAACGATCCAAGGATTGTCATAAACAATGGTGTCTGAAGTAATCATATGAATAGATGCAAATGAAGACAAGGCGTTGATTGGAGGAAAAGGAAAAGTTCCCAGTAAACCGGCATCTTTAACTAATCCTACTCCAACATCCTTATAAGGGATAGTCGTTTTACTGACATGCTGGATACTCTCTGAAGAGGTTGGGTCGGATGAAAAGTAAGCCAGCTGGTCTATGGTTACGATCTTCCCATTATGTGGAAACTTTATTACTTTGAAGACCGATGAAACGACCGCTGTCATAGTGTAAGACCAACTTCGACCCAAGAGAAGGTTGTAGTCTAGAGGGGCATCAACCACCTCCACATCCAGACTAACGGTTTTTCCTTCAACCCCTATAGGCAAATCCTGTAGAATGCCAAACGGATGGAACCCACGGCCATCAAAGGCCTTAAGAATGGTCGGGGATTGATTTAGTGAAGGAGAACCAAGCGATCTCCAGCAGTGTATCGACATAATACACATGGAAGCTCTCTCATCAATTACAGTCTGATGAATAGGCCTGTTTTTGACTATCAATGGAATCTGGAAAGCCATTTGATGAGGTAAACGTGGTGTACTATTTTCTAGATCAAAGATTATTAGGTTCGGGTCCTGAACATCAACAGCTCCTATAGCTGACAAAGGTAATTTGCGTTGTGCTGGGCATGATTGCAGCACTTCCAAAGCCGACATTGCTGAGGGTGAAACAGCTAAATCCTCAACAATGTTGTAATTCTGGGCCGCTCTCGCATGTGGATTGAAAGCAGACCTTCGAAGTACACCCTTGGCGGGCGGTTTTATTACTAAGTTTGGGTTAGGCTTCTCGATCTGTAGTGGATCGGAACCGAGAGCTGAGGTTGATGGATTAGAATGAGAAGATTCTGCTTCTTTGCCATCAAAAGGATTTTTACTACCATAATCTTGCGATCGAGTCGCAATCCTGACATGAGACATCATCAATATGGGTTCTTCACTGGCACTCGAGGAAGAACCTATCATCTTACTCTCCTGCTTTGGAAATGGATCTTTCAAAACAACAGGAGTTGGGGACCTTTGACGATTTTCACAACCTCGGCCCGATGAGGGCAATCTCTTGTAAAATGATCCTCTTCACAAATAAGACAAAGATATCGAGGTTTGCGCTTTTCGTCATTGGTTTCCAACTTTTCAGTTTTCTCCTTTGGAGCTTTGTCTACTTTATTCTTCTTCTTACCTTTCTTTTTTCCACCGGATTTTGATTTAGCCGTAGATGACTCTACAGCGTGAATATCAGCGGAAACTTCAGCAGAAGATTCTCCTGTCGGGGAGTTTGGTAAGGTTATAATAGGCGAAGAATTCTTTGAGGATTTCTTCTTGCTTTTAGTATTCACTGTACCAATCATGCCATCAGCGGCATGAGACCCCGAAGGAGCAGCAACGATTTGATTCGACTTAGGAAGATCTTAGATCTTTTCGTGTAACGTACCTGACTGAGTATAAACTAAGTCAAGGTACTGTGCTTGAGCAATCACTTGCTCCTCAGTAACTACTCCGGCCTTAGCTATGTCTTCAGTAATCTTCGGTAATAATGATTTAACAAACCATTCAGCTAAGATTTGGTCCGGGATAAAAACTTTCACTAATCGCCTTCGACGTCTCCATTCATGGATATGATCGGAAATATAAGTGGACGTCGATTGTTTTAATGAAGTTAGTAACTCCGTGCCATTATCATATCTGACCGGAAATTGAAAATGAGTTAAGAACGAGGTAGCTAACTGGCTGAAATTATAAAAAGAGGCCCGTGGTAACTCAATGTACCACTTGGCCGTAAGACCAATGAGAGTACGCTGGAAAAGACGTAAACGGATCGAATCATCCGAGATGGAATTAGAGGCACACCAGAGGTGGTAAGTCATCACATGATTCGACGGGTCCTCTCCAGACTTACCTTCGAACTTGGGTATGTCACTGGGCAACTTATTTGGCATTGGCGGCCAAAACGGAAGATAATTTATTGGATCGTTCGTTAGGCGCGACAAGTCTGGTAAATCCAAAGTTGCGATAAACGGTAATTGCCGATTAGTATCCCTAAAGCTCTGGGTCACAAGACCAGTCCCAGGAGGAGGATATCCGGGATAACTTGGAATAGGAATCGCATTCGGGATATTGTATCCTCCCGGAAAACCAGGATTAACCGGACCGTACTGGGGTTGTTGAGGTTGTTGATAAGTGTACCCAGGATACGGTTGATACTGGTAAACAGACTGCTGGACAACAGGCCCGTATTGGTACTGCCCCTGGTACGGTTGATAAGTGAATTGTGGTTGACTAGTGACAACCGTACTTAAACCAGGTTGTCCTACAGGCATCTGAACCGTAGTTTGAATCGTGGATCCAGACAATGGTAAAGATGTCTGAGGAGTAGTTGCAGTGTCACACGGAATCAGTCAAAAGTGCGGACACAACCGACCTTCCTAGAAGTCTAAGACATTCTAATGACAAACAAAACAAACTGGAGCTATCCTTCTCTAAACATGCATTATGATATGAGAAATCAAGTGTTTCGTTCTTACCTTTGTCCAAACGCTGTTGTAGAAGTCCAAGCTTTGTTGATCTGGATGAGCTCCTCCTTTTCTCCAAAACCTGCAATCACCAACAGTCAAACAATTAAATAGCACCTGATTATAACATAAAACAAAGCATATCCAACATATAGACCAAGGAGTACATGAAATAACCCATAAACAACAAGTTATTGAGAAGAATGGACCAATTTGCATTAAAGGTAATCAAAAGGAACCATTACAACCTGAGCCTTGGTGTTGTGCAAGCTCCTTCCAGGGTCCACAAGAGTCTTCCTCTACTTTGACAAAGCTCACCCACTTCCAAATAGAACAAGCAAAGATGGCAATCTCTCCTCACAAGCTTCTAAATGGGAGTCCTAATTCCTGCAGCATTTACCCTTAGAAATGTATAGCTTTCAACCTCTTTCCTTCTGGCTCAATGCCTCTTTTTATAGTGCTCAAGAGGAAGTTAATCAGGTCCACCATCAATGGGATAGTCCCCTCTTTGGATGGGATCACTCCCTTATTGATGGGATAAGTTCCTCTTTGATAGGAGTGCATGAACCATCTGGAGGCGCTCAATACACATCAGACAACCTTCTAGAATGCTCTAGAAATTACCACAAGTAAGTTTTTGAAGATAAAACTTGCGCATTTTAACCTTTTCAGAGGGACGCACCTGCCCCTTTAGATACAGAGCGTCCTTGGACGCAGACCTTATGAACAAAAGGTGCGTACCCGCAGGCAAGGCTTGAGAGAACCTGCGTACCCAGAGATAAACATATTTATAAGGACTTTCTCTCTTTCTTGGAGTTTGACATGAATAGCAGAGGCATAAGACTTGCTCAAGAGGGTAGTATGACCGTTGATTGAGCCATACCGACTGTAAATAGCCATGGTGACATTTTTTAGTGTAACATGCAGAGACAGTAGAAACCGGAGCTGTCGATACTCCAGAAGTAAGTGCGGTAGACTGAACAGATGTTGCGGTAGTTGCAGCAGTCGTTTGAGATGGAGTACTAGGGGCAATAGGCCCAGACTGAGAAACTACCGAAGGTACAGAAGTTTGAACATTAGACTGGACTGGTTTGTCATGCAGAAAGAGTCAATTTTGCAGACAAAACCGACCTCCCTAGAAGCTAAGGCTTTCTAGTGACAAACAAGACAATTAAACACTATCTTTCCCTAAATATGCATTTAGAATACAAGTAATCAGGTGTTTATAACATACCTTTAGTCCAACGCTTTGTAGCAGTCCAACCTCGCCGATCCAGATGAGCTCCTCCTTCTCTTCGAAACCTGCATTCACTAACAAGCAAAAGATTACATAGCACCTGAATAACTCATAAAATAAAACATATTCATCATACAGACCAAGGAGTATATGAAACAAATCATGTATAACAACCTGTTGAGAAAAATGAGCTTAATTGTATTAAGTGGAAACAAAAGAAACCATTACAACCTGTGCCTTGGTGTTGTGCAGGTCCCTCCCAGGGTCCAGCAAGAGTTCTCCTTTACTTTGATCAGCTCACCCACTTCCAAATGAAGCTAAGAAAGGATGGGAATCTCTCCTCTCAAGCTCTATAAGGGAGTCCTAATTCCAGCAGCATCTACCCTTAGGAATGTTCAGCTTTCAACCTCCTCTCCCTCTGGCCCAATGCCTGTATTTATAGTGCTTTAGAGGAAGTTAATCAGGTCCACCATCAATGGGATAAGCCCCTCTTTGGATGGGATAGCTCCCCTCTTGATGGGATAAGTTCCTCTTTCATAGGGATACATGAACCATCTAAAGGCGCTCAATACACGTCAAACAAACTTCTAGAATGCTCTAGAATCGACCACAAGTAACTTTTTTGAAGTAAAACTCGCGCCTTTTGACCTTTACAGGGGTACACACCCACCCCTTTACAGACAGAGCGTACAAGTACGCATGTATTGTGAACTTGAGGTGCATACACGTAGGTAAGGCTAAGAGAAACTACGTACCCAGAGTTATATAGATTTTTAAAGACTTTCTCTCTTTCTTGGAGTTTGACATGAAGAGCAAAGGTATAATACTTGCCAAGGAGGATAGTATGACAGTTGATGGAGCCATACTAACTGCAAATAGTCATGGTGACAAATTTTAGTGTAACAGGTAAGAATGTTAATAAGAAAAACCTCTTTCATTTTGAAAAACGAGTTTTAAATTGTTCAGGAACCCCCTTGGAAGTTGACTACTAAAAACAGAACAACAAGGTTTTTTGTCTCATAGTGCGCTACGAAATTAGCTGTTTTCATAGTGCAAATCACCTTTTTTGAACTAGCTGTGCTACGAAGTTGCAGATTCCTGTGTATGCTCTTTTTTCAACATAGTTTTCAAAATGGTTAAAGATATGGGTTCTAAACAGGATGTGAGACTTCTGGGACATGGAACAAGGCCAATTTAACTTTATTTGGATATGAAAATGAGACTCTTAACCTATCACCTACCCATTATCAAGAATAAAATGACCTTTAGACCTCCTTGAAATCATGACCAAAAGCAGAGTTGACACAATGATGTTTTTTTTGAAAATTTTGGGTGATAACACCATCATGTGCCAAGTTCCTAATAAAGTGGAACTTATTATTGATATGTTTCATCCTCAAATGAAACATAGGATCTCCAGACATTAGATATCATTTTCAGGATTCAATTGCGTTAAGTAATTCATTCATCTATGACCATTTCCATGAGAGGTAGTCATAACTAACTAATTTCTCATGATTTTTGAATAGCCCACTTAACACTCATTGCATTAGGTGATGCTCACAGGGGTGAAGAAGTGGGATTGAAACTAGTGAAATAAATCACATAGCGTCAATAATCACTTTCGAGGCTTGCACCCAGTAACCAGGACTTCCCGGGAGGGTGAGCATCACCTAATGCAATGAGCGCTAAGTGGACTATTCAACAATCATGAGAAATTAGTCAATTATGACTACCTCTCATGGAAATAGTCATAGATGAATGACTTACTTAACGCAGTTGAATCCCGAAAATGATATCTAATATAATGCACTATGACAACCCCCAATACTTAATCCCCAGACATCTTGATACAACTTTGATTATCATAGTTAATCACAGTAAGACCTAGAGACTTCTCGAATAAATCTATCAGAAGCTTCCTTAATGAAACAACCTCTTTTATTACTTCACATGCAACCACATATTCATCCTCGACGCTGCTCTATGCAACGAGATATTGCTTCCTACTCATCCATGAGATCATAGCAACTCCCAGACTAAAGCATCCTCCTGTAGTGCTCCTTCCATCGGTCTCACTGCCGCCCCAATTAGAGTTTATGAAGCCAATTACCTTGACTTCCTTACTATCATACTTTAGGCAGTGACGTATAGTGCCATGAAGATACCTCAATATGTGTTTGGAAGCTATCCAGTGATCATGACGAGGCTCCAACTAAAAATGACTAAGAATGTTCACTACAAAACATATATCTGGCCTAGTATTTATTAGATACACCAGGGAACCCACCAACTGGCGATATGAGGTAGGATCCACGAGACTAGAGTTGGAACTTCTCAACTTCTTGAGGTTGGTGATCATAAGAGTAACCATCGGCTTGGAGTCAATCATCCAAAATTTCTGCAATAACTTGATGATGTACAAATTCCTTTCCCAAAATAAATCTCCCTAGGTCTTTGCCATACTTATAGACCTAGGTAGTAATGCATCAGTCTTAGATCCTTCATCTCAAATTCAAACGCCAACATCCTCTTGCATTCTTTGTTCTACAACGGTGATGAATAGATCATCCACATATAGAATAATAAAGGCGGGCTCATTATTCACGACCTTGATATATATATTCAGATCAACAGTACTCTTCACGAACCCAATCCTGAGAAGATATGCATCCATTCTTGCATACCATGCCCTTGGTGCTTGCTTCAAGCCATATAGATCCTTCTTGAGTCTGCAAACATGAGAGTCCTTGCTATTCACTTCAAATCCTTCAAGTTGTTCAATGTACACTTCCTCATCAATGGTCCCATTCAGAAATGCGGTCTTAACATCCATTTGATGGATATTCCACCCCATTGTAGCAGCCAGTGAAACCAACGATCTAATGGTAGTGTACCTTGCAGTAGGTGCAAATGTTTCTTCATAGTCAATGCCTTCTTTTTGATAGAAGCCCATTGCAATGAACCTTGCTTTGTACTTGTCTATACTTCCATCAACAACATGTTTGATCTTATAGATCCACTTCGATGTGACAACCAATTTGTCACTAGGTCTAGGAATGATTTCCCAAAACCCATTCTTCATGATGGATTGATATTCTTCCTGCATAGCTTTCTTCCGAACCTCTTCATGCTCAACTTCTTGGAATGTAGATGGTTCGGCTTCATTCAACTTTGTCATATATGCATCATAACCAGAATACCTTTTCGGTTTCTTACTTTATCTGGAGGACCCTTTCACAACTTCATGTCCTTCAACATATTATAATGTAAGTTTCAACCAATTTGGTCTCTTCCTTGTGGTTGGGATAACCATCGATTGAATAGGCTCACTTGGTCCTTCGTCTTCATCATTCGTAGTAGAGTTCTCATGAACTTCATCTTCTTCAAATACGAAAACTTCTTCGTCATCAGAATCAATAGGAATATCCTTTGATTTCTTATAAGCTTGATTCTCATCAAATATGACATCCCTTCTTACTTCAATGTATCTTCCCTCCTTTACGTAGGTTCTATATGCTTTTGAGGAAAGACTATAACCAATGAATATTCCCTTGATGCTTGTCAAGTCCAACTTCTTTCCCTTGTCTTTCGAAATATGAACATATGCTGGACTTCCAAATATGTGTAAATGATCCACACTCGACTTCTTTCCTGTGAATACTTCTTCGGGTGTAGTATTATCAAGTCTCTTATGAGGACTTCTATTTTGAACATACATGACAGTCATCGCTGCTTCACCCCATAAGAACTTCTATAGATCTTGATCAAGGAGCATAGTTTGAGTGCCTTCTTCGATTGACCTATTCTTCCTTTCGGCCAATCCATTTTGTTCGAGATAGTAGGGAACAATGAGCTCCCTCCTAATACATGCATCCTTACAATATGAAATTAACTCTGTAGAGGTGTATTCCCCTCCATTGTCATGCCTTAGAGTCTTTATCTTATTTTCGGTTAGGGTTTCCAGGCCAACCCTAAACTCCTTGAACTTATCAAATTCTTCATCTTTAGTTTTGAGTAAGTAAAGCCATGTCTTCTTCGAATGGTCATCAATGAATGTTACATAGTAGAGATGACCTCTAAGTGTTTTATCAGACATGGGCCCACATACATCGGAATGGATGAGATCTAATATTTATTTAGATCTAGATTCACTATGATGAAATGGATTTCTAGTATGCTTCCCTAGAGAAAATCCCTTGCACACACCTTCATGGTCTAACTTCATATCATGAATACCATGAACCAATTGACTAAGAGTAGGGATGACCCTATAATGAATATGGCCATACCTTCGATGCCATAGTTCAATGGGGCTTATTTCCATATGAACCAGAGCTTGAGGAGATGGAGTGATAACCCAGTAAATACTTCCTTCACGAACTCCAATAACCCTAGCTTTGTCGATACTATATTTCTTTCCCCAAACCAATACTTTTCCATCAACAAAAGTAATTCTTTCCCATTTATCTTAACAAGAAATAGAATGTAAATTCTTTTTCAAACCCGGAACATAGAGAATGTTGTTGAGATGAAGCTTCGATCCATTGTCCAGCTTCAATGATGTAGATCCCAAGACTCTAACATCATATATTTTGTTGTCACCCAATTCCATGGCATGAGAGGATAACTCCTTTGATAGTGTGTGTAGTTGCCTTCTTTCACCTTTCATGTGTCTCGATGCTCCACTATCAATGATCCATGCATTTTCATTAGCAAGAGAACCTGTAAGGGCATCCAAGAATCCTTGACTCTTGACTTTGTTGAACAGGTAGTAGATGATCTTCTCGATCCATCTTTCTGTAGAGTTGAAGCCCAATATTATGTAGTTCACCATAGAGGGAGAATCCATGCAAACAAAGTGATCTTTGACTTCTCTTGACCTTAGCTTTGATACCATGTTGGAAAATCAAGGATATTATATTAGGGTTTGATTATCCTTTCTTGATAATTACTCTTGAGTGTGTTGGCTTCTTTTACTTATTTATTATCTTATCTTCATCAAACAATTATACATATTCAAAGATCAAAAAACAAGAGACACAAGATATAGGCACATGACAGGGCAAAACATCCTCGAGGGGAAAACCCATTCAAGATGATTCTTCCTTTCAATAGTATTCTTTGAGACTTTTTACCCTAGACCAAGACCAAACTTTCCCTCCACACCATGTCAACCTCCAAGATCTTCCACCCCTTCTAGCAACTTCGACTAGGCAACAACTTCCAACAACATGCAACTTACGAAAACAACGAAATCTTAGGAGACTTCGATCTCCCAACCAAGACCACGAAACAAAGATAGAGAGGCACCAAAAGTTCAAATTTATTCTTCTCTAGATAGTCCCCCAAAATCATACTTATTTTTCCCTCTTGACAACAAACTTCTTACTTCTCCAGCTCTTCTTGAGATTTCAAACTTCCTTGCAAGTGACTGCTTCAAATGACTTCGACCTCCTACAATATATAGGCTTCTTGTGGGTCGAATGGGGGTCCTTAGGCCAATATGATGTGGAGGACACATAATTCGTATTTGACTTGATACAAAACCTTTTTACATGATTTGAAAGCCTAAGAAGGGTCTCTTCAAATATAAAATGAGTCTATAAACTCAATATTAATCCTAGGAGTCCATAATGGGGACTTTAATATAATGATGACCCAAGAATGAAACCCATGCTTTAATAAGTCATTGTTATAATAACAAAAATTCTTTTCTTTATTCTTTTGACAAGTACATTACATTATTACTCAAGTACATTGTTGAAGACTGAACATAGTTACTTTTTCCAAAAACAACCGCGCTAGTAATGCCTTCCAACCTCATAACTCAACAATGCCTTTGGGCCTCACAACTTAACAATGCCTTTGGGCCTTGAAACTCACAATGCCTTCAAGCCGCAGAGTAACCAATACAATATTTCCTTTAGGCCACAATGCAACCAATACAACAGTGCCTCTGGGCAACGCCGTAACTTATGTTCTAACAAATCATTTAGGCCTCGAATGTAGATCCAATGATATGTTAATAGAGCAACTGATATGCCAACCATGCCACAAACATAACTAATGTACCAAGAGTGCCTTTGGGCCTCACCTTTACTTACAAATCAAACATTTAACACACACTAATTTTGCACCACCCGGGCACACATTTATATATGAGTGGGAGCCTCCTTGGGCTAACATAAGTTTGAAAAAATTGGGTTGACATAAGATTAATTTTTTGCACTTAAACCCCCATGTGACCAAACAATCTGACCTAGACCCAAGGGTCCATAGTCCAACTGATGTTGATGTCAATATGAAGTCACCACTTCCACATGGAACTCTATGAGTGGTGCCATGTGTGAACTATATTTTTCCCTATTGGCCAACCAAATATACCAGCTTATTATGCTACATGTCACCTTGTCATGCTGCCACATCATTTCCAAATCATCATGTTTGCTCTTATGCTGCCATATGACACTGTGTTGCCACCTCATCTTGTCTACACCATTATCATGTTGCCAAATTTCACTGTGTAGTTTGTCCACTTGCATGCATACGTGTCACATCCATGTGGCAGTTGGGGATGAGCTTTATTAAAGGTCGTGCAAGTATGCACATAGACCACCCCTCATTAAACCATAGTTCTTTTTTGACCATCGATTTTGCCCAAAATTGTGCAAATTTAAATCTATTAAACACCATGCAAGTTGAGCACCAACCATCGACGATTGTTGTTTTTCTAGTTAAAGTAGGACTAGATACAATTTTTCAAATCTGGTAACTACTTGCAATGATATTAGACTTCTTTAGAGTATTCAATGTATCACTTAGAGAATATTAATCATCAAGCAATTACACTTGAAAAATTACAACCATAAACAATGAGCAGTAGAGATTACAATAGAGAAAGAGACACCAAAATTAGGTCAATGACCATAGAACAACCCACTGAGGGGAAAACCCAATCAAATTTCCTTATGAGAGAGATTCTAATTCGGTTTTTCTAGTGACAACTAGTCAAAGGTCAAATTTTGACCATCCAAAACCAAGTCAAATATTTCCAACAGAGAGAAACAATCTCTGATTTTGTCGTTGTAGAATTACC
Source organism: Pinus tabuliformis (assembly GCA_031772625.1). Taxonomy (NCBI): domain Eukaryota; kingdom Viridiplantae; phylum Streptophyta; class Pinopsida; order Pinales; family Pinaceae; genus Pinus; species Pinus tabuliformis. Next base: position 59,340,670 of record CM062805.1, read on the forward strand.
AGTCAAATCCTAGTCAAAGTGCAGATCTGTGGTAATTCGGTAAACAAAAGTCAACTATTGTCAGCATTGTAACAAAAGGCCAAAGTCAACAGGTTTGAAGTTCGATAGAGTGAGGTTAATAGGTTTGAGAGTCAACAGAGAGTTCGGCTTTCTTCACAGTTCGATCAAGCACAAGAATAAATCTAGAAAACACAGGTCAACTTTAGAGAGAAACAATGGTCAATGTAGTTTAGATGTCCTCCTTTTCTTCCTTCACATGTGTGAGTGTATTGAGGCATATTAGATGAGTTTTTTATGCTTGAGATGATGATTGAATGACCTCTAACTTTTCTATATTTATAGTAGTCAACATGAAGGGTCATGACCCTTGAAAAGTCACATTTGATGATCCAAGTCTTGGTGTGACAAAAGACGCTTCCAAGACATTTTACTTTCTTGATGTGTTAGATTGCATTTTTAAAAGAACATAAATGAATAAATGTGCAAGCTGTAAAGAAGAGGAACATGTCAATCGTCAACAACATAAAATAACAAGACGTTGATAACGAAGTTCGTCCAGGAGGGACTACGTCTCCGGGCCCCGGTGTCAAGATGGTGTAGGCCGCTGCATTAAGTTTTGTCAATAGTGATGATGTACATAAGAGATGATGTCGCTATCATACAAGGAAAATTCCCTCATGTAGGAGTGGCTCCAAGAGATGTTCCACTACAATAACTCTCAGTCAAAAGACTCCTATCAGTATGACACAAAACTCATGCATGATGATCATCCCGCCAACATGGCATAAAAGGGATCTCAAAACACAACATGCATAGCAACACATGAGTATCCCATCAACATACAACAAAGGGATTTCAAAACACAACATGACAAATCATGACAACAAGTACATCACACATATAATTCTGCATCACATCAAGTAGGAATCATGAAATCGAGTAAGAAACAAGATCCGACATCAAGCATCAAACAGGGATTCGTGCAGCACAATGCATAGCAAAAGAAGTACATGAATACACTGCATATACCTCACATCCATGGGCCATCTGAAGAAAATGATTTCAAGCTACTGAAGCTATTCATACCATCGATCTCGCGGTATCAAATCACATGGAAATGACTGCTCACACATGAATGTTGACACCTTCACTCCACTTAGAAAAGTGGCCGAGAAATGAAATGAGAAAATGGAAAATTTGAATGCACCATTAGCTTTGTGGCGTCGAATAGTGCAAAATCGGCTGTCAAATTTCTGAATTCTGAGAAAATGAAAATCTGGGGCTCAAGGAATCTTTTAGATTCCCCCTAGATTCCATCCTCTATGTCCTCTGCAATTCGGCTGCTCAGATCAGGAAACTGATTACGCCATCGGGTTCATGTCACGGATAGGTGTAATATTGACATAAAGTTTGTCCAATTTGGACATTGTGAAAATTTCACTCTCCTGGAAATTTCGCTCAGTCATGGTTCCACCTACGTTAAAAAATTAATAAAAAAATATTCGTCTCAATTTCTGTGCCTGCTCCTGGCTCTTCCATCTTCTTGGGTGCATTGATGAACTGCGTTTAATAAAAAAATGTGCCAGACTTAACAAGAAGTCTGTTGTGGCGCATTGGCTGGAGATTCGGTTAACAGGGAGGAGGTTGGGCGGTCAAACCTCGCCTCCTCCTATTTTTATATAACAAAATTTTTAATTTTAAACAAGTCCTTTATTTAAATTATGGGTTGGGCTAGGCCCTCCTTGGGCGGCCCGCCCCCGTATCTACCTCTGCTGGCTTCGTTTCATTGTTTTAAGCTGGTGATTGAGGTTGGGTCCGCACCCCAAGGGCCAACCCACCTTAATGCATGTTATTTGTTTAAGTGGGTTGGGTCCGTGCCCCAAGGGTCGGCCCATCTAAAAACCCTGGTATTTTATTATGTGTTTCATGGGATGGGGGGAGGGTCTGGGGGTCGTGGCCCGCCCCTCCATAATTAACATTGCAATGAATGGTTGGGGTGGCGGGGTTGGTGGCCCGCCACCCTTTTTTTAAAATATTTTTTTGTTTAATAAAACAAACATGGGCATTTTTTAAAATTCGAATTTTGACCGAAGGAGTCATTTTAACGAGGCAACAATTTTCTGGAATCTGGCGAGATTTGACCAGATTCCGTTCGCCGAAAAAGTTCAAATTATGTCTATGTTAATCCTGCCCAGTGAGCAAAAGTCAAACCAACTTTGACTGCTCCTAACTCCTTCACCCGGACTCGGATTGCAGTGCCGTTCACACCGTTGGAATCAGGGCGACGAGCACTTCGATCTGATGTCAAGTTAATCATCTTTCCACCACTTTGAATCTTGAGTCGTTTCCATGCCACTGGTGTCTGGAGATCAACCTGGATCATTTGATTATTGAGCTGACTTGAAATTTTTGAAGCCAACTTGTCCAACATAAACAATAATTTTGTCTTCAATAATTTCCTAATGAAAGTATTGACTAAATCCACATTTTTCAACACTCCCTCTTAGCTAGGGAGGTACTCTTCATTCTCTCTCTCACGATCCATCTCCCTGACCAAGTCATAGGTCTCATCAAATATTAAAATGGGGAGATCAAAACTCATCATAAGGGAAATATACAGTCCAATCTCTCTCTTATATATGACTCATCCTTCATCAACGAAGGAAGGGATCATACCATCAATATCCTCTCATGGAGAGATGAAAATAATACACCATCAATCTCCTTTCATGGAGAGATGAAAAACAATATACCATCAATCTCCTTTCATGGAGAGATGAAAACAAATGCACCACCAATATCCTCTTAAGGAGAGATGAAAACTAATCAACCACGAATCTCCTCTCAAGGAGAGATGAAAATCAATTAACCATCAATCTCCTCTCAAGGAGAGATTAAAACCAACGAACCTCCAATCTCCTATCAAGTAGAGATGAAAAATAATGAACCATCAATATCCTCTCAAGGAGATATGAAAACCAGTACACCATCTATCTCCTCTCAAGTAGAGATGAAAAATAATGAACCATCAATATCCTCTCAAGGAGATATGAAAACCAGTACACCATCAATCTCCTCTCAAGGAGATATGAAAACCAGTACACCATCAATCTCCTCTCAAGGAGATATGAAAACTAGTACACCATCAATCTCCTCTTAAGGAGATATGAAAATAGTATAACATGATAACCTGATGGGATCACAACATGTCTTCAAACCAAACCCCAAAAGGGAGTATACATGACAATATTCCGACAATACCATAGGTCTCATGACAAGGAAGATTGTCATTCTCATAATGCAATATAGTCAGTGCTCCCTCTCTCTTAGAGAGGGATTTTCAACTAGTCCAAGCCTTCCTCTAAAGTATGCAAACTTTATTTGAGATAGAGGCTTTGTCAACACATCAACAACTTGTTCATCAGAAGGAATATAATCGACCTTCACAAATCCTCTTTGGACAACATTACATATGTAATGGTATTTGATCTCAATATGTTTTGATCTGTCATGAAACACAGGGTTCTCTGAGAGCTTTACACAACTCTGATTATCACAATATACAATAGTTGGCTCTAGTGCATGTCCACACATTTTTTGAAACCACATTGCTTCTTTATAGGAAAAGTTTTTAGCTATATATTCAGCCTCGATAGTACTAAGAGCAACAAATGTTTGCTTCTTGCTTGACCAAGAAACCATTGTAGATCCCAAACTGAAACAAAACCCAGATGTGCTTTTTCTATCTTCGGAGCATCTAACCCAATCAACATCAGAAAAGCCATGTAAAACCCATTTTTTATTAGAGGAATACATTAGACCATATTCAACAGTGCCACAAAGATATCTTAGAATGTATTTAGTCGCAATCCAATGTATTGTTAAAATTTGGTGTTGGCTTGATGGGCCCTGACCCAGGTTCAACATTAATTAACCAAGCAAATCCCTACACTACTGGCCCTTTCGGCATCAATCCGCAGAACACGCACTGAAGTCTCACCCGAAGTAGTATGGGGGGATGCAAGAACCAAGTTTCTGCACCCTGAGATGGTAGTGATGTCGTTTTATGCCCTAACCCTTCCTTTGCGCAAATCGATAGGCCCTTTAGGGCTTATCGATATACTTCTCTTATTCAGCTTCGATACCTTGGCAAAGGTTTGTGATCATTCTTTGCGTACCCTAAATATGCAATTCAGACATTGACACGCCTCTATGACTACTCTTGCTATTGTGCTACCCATATTAGCTTAAATGGTGGATAACTTCAACATGCATTATGATTATCTTTGCTTAAACAAATATTCTTACTTGTGTTCTTATAACAAAGTAAAACACGTAGATTCGTGCATCAATACAACATTAAATGATAAACCTAGTATTCAACATAACATAATCACATACATTCATAACAGAAGTAAAATAACTCATACACAGGTATTTCTAGAATAATTCTCTTTATTGATGTTCAGAACTCCTTTATATACTCTGACTACCCTGCGCACACAACTGCAGGGGTCCGCGCACTTAGCTACAGACTTCTACCCTAGGCCTCTGTGCAGTCAGCTGTAGAGCCTCTTTCCTATGCTAAGACTCTTCGCTCTTAGCTTTCACAGACCCATTACATCAATCAATTGCCAAAAACTACTAAGAAATGCCTTAGACTCTTATAAGACTCTCCTTTTTATACATTCCCATGGTTCGCGGACCAAGGGTGGATCTCATAATGCTGACACAAGTTACCTAAACTAAGGGAGAAAACACTTGGCGAATTTTTACATCTTTGCATTCCGCGACTGAAAAATGCGGAGACTTTGCATTTTTTTTATACAAAACTTGGGCCTTTAGCCCCAAAACTTGGGCTTTTAACCCCAAAATTGACCCTAGGGGACTTGTTCCCAACAGGCCCCAAAAACAAAACTCGTGACTTGCGCTCGAGTCACTCTACGGGGGCGGAGATCTTGTTGCAAAGACCTCCCAGCTCCACCTGTACCACTGCAACTTTGGCGGTGCACTGTGTCACCGCTTGCTTCACCTTCTTGACTAGCTACTTCGTTGTTGGTCCTGTGCTATCTACCTGTATTTTCTGCTGTGTTTCCTGCAGACTAGCCAGCTTTCCCTTGATGGTGGCCGTGAGCACATGTGCTTCATCCAGCCAAGGCCTTAGCTTGGCCTTCAATACTTCCTCCTTACACTGTGTTGCATCCACCTCCTCCTTGAGTGCCTTTGCTTCCTGTAGATTTGCCAACCTATGCTTGATGGCGACGGTGCACGCCATCACTTTAACCTCGTGATATCTCTGTTGCCATTCCCGCACCTCCGTTTCTAGCCTCTGTACGTTGGGATCTTCCTGTAGGCTGGTGACTACTTCGAGCGACTGCTCGAAGAGCGTAGTACACTCCTGCACTGCAACATTGACAGTTGCAACGACATCTTTGACAACATCCTCGGGCCACGCTTTGACTTCTGGTGGAGTTGAAGGTTGGGCCCTCAACTCGAGCTCCATGATCTTAAGGTTCAGTTCAAACTGAACCTTAGCTAGCTCTGTCTGTGCATCACGCACACCTGCAGCGAGCTTCCAAATTCTAGTATTGACTGGCGCATCTTCAGGGATATTCAGCTTTGGAACAATTCTGCATGCCTCAACTACTATGGCTGTTGTGCGCTCATTCTTCTTCGTGATCTTCTTAAGGAGATCAATCACAAATGTCTTTTGTACAGCCATCTGGGCATTGTTCACCTTCTGTTCGCTGATAACATTCAGTGCGCGTTGTTCCTGAGCTCGAAGTTCCGCGATCACACCATCTTGTAGGGTGTGAAGGGCTTCGCTTGGAAGTGCGGCCAAGTTTAGCCCAATCTTCTTGAGAGCACTGACAGTGGTCCTGTCAGCTTCTATTTCTGCGGTCAAAGCCCCATTCGTTAGCACGACGATCCGGGGATCCATTGAGAGAACCATCTCTACTGCCTCTAAAGTTCCAGGCACCAAACTAGTTGACGTTGCGCTGCTCCGCCCCACACTGTTCTGCACTTGAGTGGCCTAGATCTGCAGCTCGCACAGACCCATCTGAATGGTGACCAAGGCTTTCTTCTATTGCTACTCAAACTGCTGTAGCAGTTCCACGGTCATGTCCCTCACTATGTCCCCAATATCGTTCAAATCACCTTCAGTCAAAGTGATTGGGTCAAGTAATGACTTGCTGGCCTTGGACTTCTTTTGCGGCCCTACTTTCTCCTTGTAGGTTAGCGACAGATTTTCAAATATGTTTCTCTTAAATTCTGACTTAAATGCCACCCTCCTGCTCCATTTAGCCATTTTCTCACTGTCAAATCATGAAAAGTGACCATAACGGTTGCTTCGTGGTGACCTTGCGCGGTCATCTCATGAACACCTCCCTTCACGCTTCTCATGATACTGTGACATTCCTCCCTTCTGCACAGTCCCCCAGTTGCACAAATGTATACCCCAGGTAGTGTATTTTATAGTCCCGTGCCTCCTTTCAGCTACCTGGAGTGCTAAGACTGTGCCTCCACCATATAGTCATCTGCCCGGATCCCCGGTGTATGGCTTCAATCGGCTGCCATTTACCTTCCCTAGAAATGGCTCTCCATTCATCTTCACCAAGTGAGCTACTCCACCATCGGTAATCTCCTTGATGACATAGGGCCCCAACCAATGCATCCTAAATTTTCTTGGAAATTTATCAAATTTGCTATCATATAATAACACTAAATCATTTACCTTGAAGGTGCATAGTTTGATGTGTCGATCGTGCCATGCCTTTTCACGCTCCTTATGAACTTGTTGATGGAATCCAGCCAAAAACCTATCTTCTTCCAACTCTGTCAGCTGCGCGAGCCTTTCTTCCAAGGCTCTGTGATCCTCCATTCTTGTGAATGCCGTTATGTGCAGACTAGGTACAATGTACTCCATCGGAATCACAACTTCTACGCCATAAACCAGCTTGAAAGGCATTTGTCCAGTTAGCTTTTTTCAAGTCGTCCTGTAAGCCCATAGCACCGCGGGTACGCGCATATCCCAGTCATTTCTTTGTGCATTGCTGACCTTCGTCAATGTGTTCTCCAATATATTATTAAATGCTTCAACGTCCCATTAGCTTGCGGATGATATGGCGTACTCCTGTGATGATAAACCTGGAACTCCTCCGTCAACACGCTGATCGTTTAGTTAAGAAAATGCATACCATGATCACTCATCAAAATCTTTGGGCAACCAAATCTATTCAGTACATACTCAAAGATGAACTTTGCTGGCATTGCCCCTGTACAATCCTTCACAGGCTGTTCCTCCGTGCATCTAGTCAAATACTCAGTCAGGTGATGATGTACTGTGCACCCATCTTCTTTCCTAGGGGCTGAATTGGTCCTACAAAGTTAATTGCCCACTTTTCAAACGACTATAATGACATCTGCAGATTCAAAGGCAGCTCATCCCTCCGCGATGGCACACCCATCATCACATGTCTTATAATCAGCCTTAGAATCCTTATGAAGCGTCGACCACCATAGCCCAACGCGTAAAATATTATGTGATGTAGATTTTCTTGCATAATGTCCTCCCGCGTCTCCTCCATGAGCTTCAACAAGGATGTTTTTCTGTTCAAAGTCAGGTACATAACATCGCATAATTTCATCCGAGCCCATTTTATATAAATGCCTTGCAATGACAGAAAAGTCTGCCACATGCACCACCAATTCCTTCTTTTGTTGGCTAGTATACCCCTCTGGAGCCGTTCCCGTCATCAGGAAGTGTATAGTATCTTCAAAGTGACTGTTGACGTCACGCACCACAAAGAGCTGTGTGTTAGGCAGTCCTTCCTCCAAATTAGTAGGCTTCTCTCCTATTTCAATGCGTGACATATGATCTGGACCCGCATTCAATTGTCCTGACTTCACGATAACTTCAAAATCATATTCCTGGAACAACAAAAACCACCTGCATATCCCCCCCCCAACACAGGCTTGTTGACCATGTATTTCAATGCAAAATGGTCTGTATACATCTTAAAGTGTCCGCCTAACAAATAGTGCCTGAACTTCTGGAGCGTGTACACCATAGCCAACCCTTCGTGCTCTATTGTTGAATAATTCTTCTTAGCCTTAGACAGCTTCCTACTTGCGAATGCTATAGGATGGTCCAATTCTCCCTCACCAGCCTGTGTCAGTACTACCCCGAGTGCAATACATGACACGTCCACCTGCACATGAAATTCCTTCTTCCAATCTAGGAAGACTAGGATCGGCGCAGTGACTATCTTTTATTTCAACACATCTAAGCTTTGCTGACACTCTTCATTCCAACAGAACGTAGCATCCTTTTTTAGCAGCTTCTCCATTGGTGCGGTAATGTGGGCATAGATTTTGATGAACTTCCTATAATATCCAGTGTGCCCCAGCATTGCACGCAGTTGTTTCACACTTCTTGGTGCCTCCAAATTGATTATAACCGTGATCTTAGCAGGGTCTACCATCAAGCCTTGTCTGCATACCACATGACCCAGCAAGATCCCAAAAGGGACACAGAACAAGCATTTCTTCAAATTGAGTGCGATTTGGTACCTCCGACATGTATCCAACATCAAGTGTAGACTAGCTACGTGGTGCTTTACCAACCCAAACACCGTCCAATCATCGAAGTATACCTCCAAAAACTTGTGAATGAAGTCCTTGAACGCCGCGATGACCATGCATGAAAAGATCGCCGACGTGTTCTTCAACCAAAACGATATCATAGTATACTGAAAGAACCCCTATTCAGATGCGAAGGTCGTCTTGCTTCTATCCTCACGCATGATCTTGATTTGATGGTACCTTGAGAACCCATCAGTGAATGAATATGCTTCCTGGCCACCAACATTATCCAGCACTTCATCAGTGAATGGAGTTGGAAAGGGATCATGCACGCAGGCATCATTCAACTTCCTGAGGTCTACGCATATCCTTATTTCATCCTTTTGCTTCTTTTCCTGAACCACTATTGGGCTCACCCAATCAGATTCTTCCATCGGCTGAATAATTCCTACAGTTAGGATTTTATCCAACTCTAAGCGGACCTTCTCTTTATGCTTGGGGTTGAGGCAATAAAGCCTTTGCTTAATCGGCTCCGCGTCTGATTTCAATGTGATTTTCATGACTCCCAGGTCCCCTATTATCCCTTTCAAATCTGAAAAGTTTGTGGGGAACAAGTCCTGATATTCATGGAGAAATTCATCGACCTTATCTACTATTGCATCATCCCAGTAGTCCCCAATTTTTGAAAATTTTGGCTCCACTTCTCTCCCAATGCTCACTTGTCTCATTTTCAGTGGTGTGGTGATATCTGGGTTCTCAATTTACGGTCCTTCAACTTTGTGGTGACCATTAGTCTTTGGGATATTAATGTTCCTCGGGTCTTCATCCTCTTCCTCAACAGTGACATTATAACACTCCAACACGTGGCGCAGCTGGGTGGTCCAATCCAGTTGGATCAAATCTAGAGGATCCTAAGGTATTCTGAAGATCACGGCCTTGACTTCTTGCAATGCCTCATCAATACTTTCAAATCCATCCTCAAAGCTGAACTTCATCAAGAATCCCTGTCTCAAAACATCCCATTCTTTAGTGCCATGGCGGAGCTCTGTCTCTAAGTACCAATTCATCGGTATAACATCCAAAGTAGGACAAAACAAATGCACCCATTTAGGCTGAGGCTCCGCTCCATAGACCTTGGTCCATTTGGCCAGGTTATCATGCGGATCATCACTTCCATCATATTTCTCTATGAACCACACTTGCGGATGACCAAACCACAACATCATCATCTTTCTATACACGCGCCAATTATCAAAACTCTCCTTGTGCGTACCCACCATCTCGCAAATGTAGCGCGCAAAACCCAGTCCAAGGCCTGGAAGAGATGCTTCTCTGGCTCTTCCCTCTCAAATGTATCCAAAACTATATCAAGATCAGTTAAACCATCATAACAAGGTAGATTCCTTACCTCCGAGGATACACAACGCAACGAATTGGTCATCATATTACAACGCAACGCAGATACTTCATGCAGTTGGTTCTGCCACTGTTCCAACTCCTCATCCGAATCTGAAGTGCAGGAGCTTTCGCGGTCCCATGCGATACGTCCATCCGCTGTCGGATTCACCCAATCCCTATGTCGCACTATTATCTTATAAAATTGGTCCAAGTCATCATCGCTTTCATAATCACGAACCAGTTCAGTATAGCATGGTCCTTGTTATGTTCTTGACCTGTGAGAAGATACCAGAATACCAAATATGCAAAGAAATATAGCCAGAACATAGAACAATAAGAAATAACAACATGTATTTTATTATTTAGAAAGGAAAGCAATGTTCACTTGCCTCTTCGAGGGGGCAACCTCCAATAGAGCTAGGCTCTGTTGGGTGTGAAGCATGATTATTTAGATGTCTTTGTTTCAGCTGGATGTATACCCCAGGAAGATTGTACACCCCTCCACGTGGGAGGGGACTTGTCCCACCTGCGAGGGTCTGGGGGGGGCTAATCCCCCCCTGCTGGGGGGTCCGGGAGCCAACGGTTCCCTGGCGGGGGTTTCGGGGGCAGTGCCCCCGAAGCTAAAAACAGATGTAAAATTGCCTTGTAAAAGTATAGTAATTTCTAGTCAATCTGGGCCATTCATTAGGCGGATGATCTGATGGTAGAATTTATGTTTAGTTTAGGGTTTTTTTCCCTAGAAGGCAACCCCTCTCTTTGTATGAGGGCATTGTATTGAGGCTGTGAAATAGAAGTGTATTCTCCAAGTGAGAAACAAAGAGGTGAGACTGTGAGAGAAAACAGAGGATGTTACAACGGATCAGTTGTAGGTTGCGTCTCTTAGTTTTGCTGGATAATAGAAAGGAATGACTGGCTGTTCGGGGTGGATGTAGCCCAAACTGGGTGAAACACGTATATCTGTGTCTCTCTAGTTTTATGTGTTTGTGTTTTTTTTCATATTATATGTCTTGCATTTCTCTGTCATATATATAATTTTTTCTAACAACTGGTATCAGAGCCGAAGGTCTATTTGGCTGATAAACTCGTAGGAAAGAAGGGTTCCTCGTTCGAGTGGGAGAAATGGCAGAAGATGGTAAGTTCAGGATCGAGAAATTTAACGGCCAAAACTTCCCACTATGGAAGATGCAGATAGAAGATTATCTGTACCTACCATTGAGCGAAAAAGCAAAGAAGATGACGGCTATGACAAATGAAAAACGGAAAATTTTTGATAGATAGGCACTCGGAACAGTACGGTTGTGCCTCGCAGCGTCGATCGCCTTCAACATTTCGAAGGAAACAATGACAGAGGGTTTGATTCAGGCGTTGGCGAAACTATATGAAAAACCCTCGGCCTCAAACAAGGTATTTCTTATGAAATGGTTATTTAATATGAAGATGTCGGAAGGTGGATCTGTTGCAGACCATTTAAATGATTTTAATACAGTTACAAGTCAGTTAAGTTCTGTAGGGGTAAACTTTGATGATGAAGTTAGAGCTATGTTATTCTTGTGCTCATTGCCAGAAAGTTGGAATGGTTTAGTAATGGCCATTAGTAACTCTGTTTCTGGATCCAGTACTTTAAAGTTTGATGATGTTGTCGATGCTATCCTTAGCGAGGAAATGCGATGGAAAAGCTCCGGTGAGACATTTGGTAATGCTTTGAGTGCAGAGTCTAGGGGAAGAATAATGGAAAGAGGAAAGAGCTTAGGATATCGCAGTAAATCAAGGAAAGATATATCCAAGTCCAGATCGAGGATAGTGTGCTGGAAATACGGAAAGAAATAACACCTAAAGAAAGACTGTAGATCTCAGAAGGGAAAAGAAGGAGATGCACAACAAGAAAAGAATCATGAAGCAAATGTGACAGGTGAGGTGTTAGAAGATGCTTTGATTTTTTCTTTCGAAAATATTACTGATTCCTAGGTGGTCGATTTAGGGGCCTCATTCCATGCCACACCTAATAAGAAATATTTTCATGACTATGTTCAAGGAGATTTTGGACAAGTCCGTTTGGGTGATGATAAACCCTGTAAAATTGTTGGAATGGGTAAGGTTCTTGTAAAACAACAGAATGGAAACCAATGGCTACTAAAGGAGGTAAGGCATGTTCCAGATCTGAAAAAAAATCTGATTTCAACAGGGCAGTTAAGCGGTGAAGGTTGTGTGACAACTTTCACAGATAAAGCTTGGAAGGTCACCAAAGGATCCCTGGTAATAGCAAAAGGTGAAAATGTTGGTACATTGTATTTATGCAATTGTATTTCTAACTCTGTTAATGCTTTAACTTCCAAAGGAGCAGATGCAACATTATGGCATCATAGGCTCGGACACATGAGTGAGAAGGGGATGAAGATTCTTCACTCAAGGAATTTGTTGCCAGGTTTGAAGAATGTTGATTTGGACTTCTGTGAGAATTACATTTATGGAAAATAGAAGAGAGTTAGATTTCTTAGAGTTGGGAAAGAAAAGAAGAGCAAAAAATTAGAGCTTGTGCATACAGATGTATAGGGACCTACTCAGGTATCATCTCTCGGTGGCTCTTGTTATTATGTTACTTTTATTGATGATGCAACTAGAAAAACTTGGATTTATTGTATTCAGAATAAATGTGACGTATTTGATACTTTCAAGAAATGGAAAGATTTGGTTGAGATTGAGACAAGAAAGAGATTGAAGTGTCTCAGATCAGACAATGGAGGTAAATATTGCAGCAAAGAGTTTGATAGGTACTGTTCATAGCATGGAATTCATAGAGAGAAGACAGTTCCAAGAACACCACATGAAAATGGTGTGTCAGAAAGGATAAACAGAACAATCATGGAGCGTGCAAGGTGCATGAGATTGCATGCAGGATTGCCTTTACAATTTTTGGCAGATGCTGTAGATACTGCTATTTATCTAACAAATAGAGGGCCTTCAAGTTATTTGGATGGTGGTATTCCAAAGGAAGCATGGATAGGTAAAAAGGTAAACTACTCTTTTTTAGAGCCTTTTGGTTGTGAGGCCTTTGTCCATATTAATAAAGAAAATAGAACAAAGTTTGAGGCAAAATCAAAGAAATGTACCTTTATTGGATATGGTGTTAACGATTTTGGTTATCACTTATATGATTATGAAAATCACAAAATGATTACGAGCGGAGATGTAATATACAATGAAAAGGTCTTGTATAAGAATCAGTTGCAGGAAAAGAAATAGGAAAAAGAAAACAAGGAATACACAGTTGTTGATGAGATCACTGAAAAAGTAAAGGTGCCTGAAAATAATAATAATCAACAACCACAACAACAGAAACCACCACAACAGCAACAGGCACCCAAACACCTGAAAGTGGTGTTAGAATATCTACCAGGATAAGTATACCCCCTGAACGATACTCTCCTTCATTATATTATTTATTGTTGACTGATTCTGGTGAACCCGCATGTTATGAAGAAGCAATGCAGGTTGAAAGTAGGAAGAAGTGGGAGCTAGCCATGGAAGAAGAGATGGACTCTTTAATGCATAACCAGACTTGGGACTTAGTCAAGTTGCCTGCAGGTAAAACTACATTGCAAAATAAATGGGTTTATAGGCTAAAGGAAGAAGATGGAGGAAAACAAAGCTACAAAGCTAGACTTGTGGTGAAGGGGTTTACACAGAAGAAATGTATTGATTTTGATGAAATATTTTCTCCTGTTGTTAAAATGACTTCAATTAGAACTATTTTAAGTCTAGTAGCAGTTGAAAATTTGCATCTTGAGAAATTAGATGTAAAGACAACCTTTCTCCATGGGGATTTGGAGGAAGAGATATATATGCAGCAACCACAAGGATATGAGGTAAAAGGGAAGGAGAAACTAGTGTGCAGGTTGAAGAAGAGCTTGTATGGCTTAAAACAGGCTCCAAGGCAGTGGTATCTAAAATTTGACAAGTTTATGTCTGAAGAAGGTTATACTAGATGTCACTCTAATCATTGTGTTTATTTGAGAAAGAAATATGATGGCAGCTATATTATATTGTTATTGTATGTAGATGACATGCTTGTTGCAGGGTCTAACATGCAGGAAATAAATGTGCTCAAAAGAAAATTGGCAAACTCATTTGAATGAAGGATTTGGGAGCTGCAAAACAAATCCTTGGTATGAGAATAACTAGAGACAAGAAAAATCACAAATTAACATTGTCTCAGAATGAGTACATACAAAAGGTGTTGAAAAGATTTAATATGCACAATGCAAAACCAGTTAGTACACCTTTTGCTAGACATTTCAAACTTAGTAAGGAAATGTGCCCAAAGACCCATGAAGACATGGATTATGTCTAAAGTTCCATATGCATCAGCAGTTGGAAGCTTAATGTATGTAATGGTCTGCACAAGGCCTGATATTGCACATGCAGTGGGAGTTGTAAGCAGGTACACGAACAATCCAGGAAAAGAACATTGGATGTCAGTGAAATGGATTCTCAAATATTTGAGTGGTACCACAAATCAAGCATTATGCTTTGGTGGTTCAAACATTTCTCTATAGGGATATGTTGATGCAGATATGGCAGGTGATAGAGACAACAGGAGGAGCACTACAGGATATGTATTTACTATAGGTGGAACAACTGTCAGTTGGGTTTCAAAAATCCAAAGTGTTGTTGCACTTTCAACAACAGAAGCAGAGTATGTTGCTGCTATAAAGGCTAGTAAAGAAATTATTTGGTTACAAAGGTTTATGGATGAATTGGGTAAGAAGCATGATATGGGCACGTTATACAGTGATAGCCAAAGTGCCATTCATCTTGCAAAGAACTCAACATTTCATTCTAGGACTAAACACATACAACTCAAGTACCATTTCATATGATCAATGTTAGAAGATGGAGAGTTGAAGCTGGAAAAGATACACACCAGCCAGAATCCTGCAGATATGATAACAAAAGTTGTAACCAAGGAGAAACTGAGAATATGCTCAGTTTCAATTGGTCGTCAAGGATGACGATGAATATGAGAAACAACTAGGTCCAAAGAGGAGTCATTGTCCAGCAAATGAAGTAGTGGTGGAGTTGCCACAATCATTCTCCAAGTGGGAGATTGTTGGGTGTGGAGCATGATTATTTAGAGGTCTTTGTTTCAGCCAAATGTATACCCCAGGAAGATTGTACACCCTCCACGCGGGTTGGGGGGGGGGGGGGGGACTTGTCCCCCCCGCGGGGTTCCGGGGGGGCTAATCCCCCCCGGCTGGGGGTTCGAGGGCCAGCGGTCCCCCGGCGGGGGTTTCAGGGGCAGTGCCCCCAAAGCTAAAAACAGAAGTAAAATTGCCTTGTAAAAGTATAGCAATTTCTAGTCAATCTGGGCCGTTCATTAGGCGGATGATCTAACGGTAGAATTTATATCTAGTTTAAGGTTTTTTTCCCTAGAAGGCAACCCCTCTCTTTGTATGAGGGAATTGTATTGAGGCTGTGAAATAGAAGTGTATTCTCCGAGCAAGAAACAGAGAGGTGAGACTGTGAGAGAAAACAGAGGATATTATAGCATATTTGCTGTAGGTTGTGTCTCTTCATTTTGCTGGATAATAGAAAGGAAGGACTGGCTGTTCGGGGTAGACGTAGCGCAAACTGGGTGAACCACATATATCTGTGTCTCTCTAGTTTTATGTGTTTGTGTTTTTCACATATTATATGTCTTGCATTTCTCTGTCATATATATAATTTTTTCTAACAGGCTCAATTACAAAATAAGACACGATGCTCCTCAAGGGGAGTTTCTATCCTTTATATAGGATTCATACATGCAATACCATGGGTCAATACCATGGTTCTTATTAATACCATCTATCTAATACCATGGCCCATTTGCAACTAACTGTGGTCCCTTCTTTAAATGCGGGTCAACCACTTACAATTATTAATATGGGCTTTATTGACTCTTTACTTAACTATAACTATGACTTGACCCTATTACATAAATAAGGGGGTTAGGGTTAGACCCTAACATTCCCTCCCCCATAAAAATAGCCTTGTCGTCAAGGCTAAAGCTGTGGAAACTACTGAAGGACAGTGGCTGGTTCCTAGGTCGCATCTTCTGGAGAGGTGTCTTTCCACTTGACGAGGAATTCCTTGATCCTACGGTCGCGCAGGTGTTGTTCTCGTGTGTCAAGAACCTATTCAGGTTGGAGCCAGATTGAACCTTCTTCATCCAATTCTGGTAGACTGGTTTGAATTCGAAAATGGTTCCCAATCACTTTATTGAGGCATGAGACATGGAAGACTGGATGGATTTTTGCAGTGGGTGGAAAAGGTAGCTTGTAGGCTACTTCTCCAATGCACTGAAGTACTTGATACAGTCCGTAGAATTTTGGAGATAATTTTTGACAACCCTTGTCTTTGAGTGATGTTTGCTTATATGGTTGCAGCCTCAAAAATACCTGATCCCCTTCTTGAAATTTGCGTTCTGAACGATGTTGATCTGCATGTTGCTTCATGCGATTTTGAGCTTGATGGAGATTCTCTCTGAGGTGGGCCAGCATGGTTGTGCGGTTCTGTAGGAGTTGATCCACTGCTTGTACCGTTGAGCATCCATCGATATAAGAAGTAGGTGAAGGAGGGAGTTGACCATAAACTGCTTCATATGGAGTCATTTTGGTGGTGGAATGATAGTTAGTGTTATACCACTATTCAGCTAGAGGTAACCACTGTACCCATAGATGTTGCTTTTCTGAAGTGAAACACCTAAGGTAGGTCTCCAGACATTTGTTGACTGCTTTAGTTTGACCATCGGTTTTGGGATGATAGGAAGTACTGAGTTGTATTTGGGTACCTTGTAGCCTAAAGAGTTCCTGCCAAAAGTTACTGGTGAAGACCGGGTCACGATCAGACACAATGGAAGTGGGCATGCCATGCAATTTGAAGATCTGGTCCATGAAATATTGAGCCACTAAGGTCGGTTAAAAGTGTGGGGTAGGGCGCAAAAATGAGCATACTTAGAAAATATATCCACAACCACCATGATGACTGACTTGTTGCTTGACTTCGGAAGACCTGTAATGAAGTCCATAGAAACCTCCGTCCAATTTGAGGCCGGGATGGGCAATGGTTGTAATGTGCCTGGGGATTTGACTGTTTCTCCTTTGTGGCCCTAACATACATCACACTCAACTACAAAAGTAAGAATGCCCTTTTTCATGCGTGTCCAAAAGAATGAACGTCGAGTGCGAGCATAAGTCTTCTGAAAGCCTGAATGGTTTGTAGTGGGAGATGAGTGAAACTCCACCAAAATGCGGCTTTTGAGGGTGGATGTTGGTGATATCACGAATCTGTCCTTGTAGCGAAGAATCTCATCCCACCAAGAGTAGCCCGCTGTGGAATTTGGATCCGCCTGCAATGTATTAATGAGTTGGGAGAGCAAAGGATGTGAAAACCATTCCTTGCGATCCTCTTCAATCCATTCTAGAATGGGAAGGGAGATTGCGAGCAGGGTGCTTTCCTCCTCAAATTGGCGTGATAACGCATCTGCTACAACATTTTTGCGCCCTTTCTTGTAAATTATCTCATAATCATATCCCAACATTTTGGCGAGCCATTTATTTTGTTGTGGCAAGAATAGGTGTTGCTCCAAAAAATATTTAAGGCTTTGATGGTCTGTGCGGATTTGGAAACGCCACCCCAATAAGTATGGTCGCCAGGTATCTACTGCATGTAAGATGGCCATCATATCCTTCTCATAGGTAGATTTTCCTAGATTTGTCCCACTTAGTTGTTGGCTAGTGAAAGCCAAGGGTCGACCTTCCTGCATTAAGACCGCCCCAATACCCGTACCTAAAGCATCACATTCAATCACAAAAGATTTGGTGAAGTCAGGGAGTGCTAATACGAGAGTGGAACACATGGCATGTTTGAGAGCTATAAATGCCTGTTGCGCTTCATCATTCCAGAGAAATGATTTTTTCTTGAGAAGGTGAGTGAGGGGTCTAGAAATGTGACCATAATTGTGGACAAATTTGCGATAGTAGCCTGTGAGACCCAAAAATCCTCTCAAGATCTTCAAGATCTTTGGTTGAGGCCAATCCTGCATTGCCTAGATCTTTTTGGGGTCCACCTTGACACCTTCACGCCCCACAATGTGGAAAAAATACTCAACTTCTTCCATGCCAAAATAGCACTTGGACATCTTGACAAATAATTTATGCTTCCGGAGCAGTTGCAAGAGCAAATATACATGTTGAAGATGTGTGGCCCAGGTGCGACTGTAGATGAGGATGTCATCAAAGAAAACACGGACAAATTTTCTGAGATATGGTTTGAGTAGGTGGTTCATGAGGCTCTGAAAAGTGGATGGGGCATTACAAAGACCAAATGGCATGACCAGGAATTCATAATGGCCTTCATGAGTTTGGAAAGAAGTCTTTGGAATGTCTACTTCTTTCATGCGAATTTGGTGATAGCCCGGGCGAAGGTCAAGCTTAGTAAAGAACTTTGCCCCATTTAGTTCATCCAACAAATCATCGACAATTGGGATGGGAAATTTATCTTTGACCATCGACTTGTTGAGGGCCTTGAAGTCTGGACACATACGCCATTCCCCATCTTTCTTGAGCACCATGACCACAGGCGATGAATAAGGACTAACGCTAGGACGAATGATGCCTGCTTCTAGGATTTCCTTGACGATTTTTTCAAATTTATTCTTTTGGGTGAACGGATATCTATATGGGCGCACATTTAGTGGTTGGGCCCCTAGGACCAAAGTAATGCTATGATCATGTTCCCCTCTCGAGGGTGGAGGCTCATGAGGCTTTTCAAATACCGACATATGGTTGTTTAAGATCTGTTGCATCTCAGGATGAATATGAAGAGAAGTGGGTTCGAAGGCTTGGATGGCATTAAATTGGGATATAACTCCATGGTGGCCCTTTTTTAACAATTTTTCCATCCTATGCGAGCTGATGATAGAGGGAGCACCCACCTGGAGTCCGCAGAGGGTATGTGTGTGGTTGTTCTGCTTAAAGCTCATATATAACTCCTGGAAATCCATTGTGGTTGGGCCGAGTGTGCGGAGCCATTCAACACCCAAGACAATGTCACACCCTCCCATGTGTATGGCAAACATGTGGGTCTTTAACTGATAATCCCCCATTTGAAGTTTTACATTTTCACAACGGCCCTCACATTTCATTGTCCCCCATCAGCAATCTGGACCTGGAAATTAGAGACTGCTCTAACAAAACAATGCACTGCTTCAACGACTCTTTGATGGATAAAGTTATGCATACTGCCACTATCAATCAAGATTACTACAGGGCGATGCTTAATAAAACCTCTGATTTTGAGAGTTGGGGAGAAGAAATCCCTGCCAAAGCATGAAGCGACATAACTGGTTCGTGAGGTGTAGTTGGGAGCGCATTGTCTGGCTGGTTGTCCTCATCTTCCTCCTCTGGTTCCTCAAATGGTGGGGCTTCCTTCGATGAACTGTGATTAGTAGCATCAATTTGAAAGAATTTGGGTTCCTTGCATTTATGCCCCAGGGAGTATTTCTCATCACAGTGATAACACAATCTTTGCTTTCTTCTTTCTGCCATTTTCGCTGGTGACACCTTTTGAACCTTAAGTGTTTGGGTAGTGCTTGGAGCCTAGGTGGGGCGACCCTTGGCTATGAAATTTGGATGAGTCGACTGAGCCGCTAACGCGTGTTCTACTTCACGAGCTATCTTGCAAGCATCCAACCATGAGATTGGGCGTTGCAGTCGGACGTGGGCTTGTATGGCTTCTTTGAGACCGCTGACTAAACATTCCAAGTAAAACTCATCTCATAGACCTACTGTGCGGAAGGCTAAGGCTTCAAAGGCTGTAATATATTCTTGCATTGTTCTTGTCTATCAGAGCTTAGTAAGACGACCCAAAAAATTAGATTCATGGTCAAAGCGATCCATAAGGGCTTTTGCGAATACCTGCCAAGTCACGGGCCTTCCATAGCAACGTTGATGCCACTGCCACCATTTCCATCTTTCATTGTCCACGTACATGCTCCCCACACTTAGCTAAGTCGGATCATCTCTGATGTGATTCAATGTGAAATATTGCTCCATTTGTGCTAGCCATGTGGCCGGATGAGAGCCATCAAATTTATACATGTCTAGATTAGGTGGTCGCGGCTGGGACTATTGGTGGTTGCCAAAGAGGTGAAGAGAATGGCTAGACTTGCCCTCAATGTTTTCATTGAAAGCATATGCCTCCAGTTGTTCCTTCGACTTGCCCTTTGTGATTGTGTCAGCTAAGGTCTTGATCATCGTCATTAATGCGTCCAACTTTTGTTCAAGGGTGTCGATATTCTCATTGGCCATAGCTTGAGCTTTGGTTTGTACCATGCACCAATCTGGTGCACTTATCCTTATTGCGAAAAAAATAAAATTTGGGACCACCTGAAATTTTTGACGCTAACAAGTGAATGGTACCACCTTGCTCAGCTCGTCGACCTGATTCTTATGGGCTAAGTCTCCTATAAGCGTCCCGGGAGGGTCTCAAACTTTTTTTTTTGTTTTTTTGTTTTACTCCAAAAGGAGTTTTACTCCTTGCTTAGGAATACTGCAGTAGCTGAATCCCAGAAAAGTAAATTCTGCCCAATGTCCTGCGAGAATCATGCCCAGGTATAGGGGCCCACACAAATAGTCAGATCTGTCGGCGAACCCTCAACTGCAGAGTATGAGTAGGAATGTGGTAGTGATCGAACCCCTACTGCTAGATCTGAATGGCGGATCTGATTGTGGCGACAGCTACAGAACCCAATGGCTAGATCTGTACGATAGATCTAATAGATCTGATTAGTGGATTTGATAGATCTGAATGGCAGATCTTAGAGATCTGAATGGCAGAATTGATTGTTGCGACTGCGACGGGACCCCACCTACTAGCTCTGATCTAGAAAAGATGATGCTTGATCTAGAGAGAGACAAGGGAACTATGGTCTCAAGGAGTGTCAGGTGCTATAGATTGCAATATACATAAGGGTCTGATAGTAGTACTCGACCCAATCTTTCAGGGCACTAACCAAGGAGGATCAACCGTACCCTTAGCCGTACAACCCGACTACCCTATCATACGCATGAGTAATCTCCCCAAGTGCTGTTCTCAGTGTACTGTAGCAGAAAGACGACCGACGGTTTATCTATGGCGAGGTTTCAAGAGAGCCTAGGGTGTTGTTGGGAAAAGTATCTATTCAGAACGCCCCTATCCCACTCTAAGGTGTGATAGTGCCTTAGCAACAAACAAGGAAAACTACTTGAGTATTCTTCTTTATGAAATGTAAATGAGGAGAAAGGATGTAACTAACCTGTGTCTTTCGCTAGTTTGTTGATCCAATCACTCCTCTCTTCAATAGCTCCCAGCTCCCTGCTCCCTTACCGACCCAGCTTCACCGAATTCCTGCAAGATCACAAGAGAGAGAAACTACACGAAGATATAGATATACATTCATAAAAAGCTCAGGATCAGATTAAGCTAAACATGCAAATATAACAAAACATCATTGATATACATCATGTAGGAGAAACTCAAATAATTTTATTGATATGATAAGAAAGTCCAAGAGGAGATACAACCAAGTGAGTCCCGATCCAGCATCTACCTCCCAGCAAAGGAATCCCTTCCTCTCCTCCAACAAAGCATAAATCACCCAATGTGCTAATCTCAATCTCAAACCAACAACAATTCTCTGCAAAGTACAAAATTCCAGCCTCTGGATCTCTGGGATGAGGGATCCATATATAGATGTAAGCAGAGAGGATGAGTCAGCTTATGTTTTGACTTGTGGCTTCTCTTTGTCAGTTCTTGCTTCCACTTGGAGACTGAGAGCCTCTTAATCATCACTTGGTCGAATTCAGTGAGGCAAGTGTCATTGGAGAAGATTCTGGAAGCTTCCATGGTCTTTCCACCTCGTTGAATGACTCTGCCACTTGTCATTTCCCACTCAACGCACATAGGACAGACAATCATCTGATGGTAGACTGATGATTCTGATGAAATCATCATCCTTTTGGTAGGATGATTATCTGTTCTGCAGTGCTGTACATGTCAATGTCTTTATTTTTCTTGAATATATATCACAGCCCGGATGGATGAAACTAGATCCGGGGTCTTCAATCTTGTCCGATATTCACTCTAAGTACAAGTCGATCCATGTAAGAAATGTTTTGAAGTCGAACATGGAAAGACATCACTTGATTACCAGTCAATGATGTAAACTGTTAACAAGCGCGAGAGGAATTGCCGATAATGATAATGACCCTCAAGGTACCGCAGTATAATTCACGTGGTGTGAATAAAGGACTTGGCGTCGAACACCACGCAAAATCTTTCGGTCGAAGGTCATTGATGTATACCTGTCGCCGGAAGTGAGAAACTTGCCATTGAGGCATGCAAGCTTCAAAGTACTGAAGGGGGTGTTCCTAGATCAACTTCTTGGATAATGAGTTGATGTCGACAAGAAGCAATCCGTCAAAAAAGGGCCTTAATGAATCCCACATCAATGACACGGAACAGAGCAAATGATTTTGATGGAGGTGAAAACGATCTGATGATATATGGTTCAGGGTGGCGGTCATGAAAGAATGAAGTATAATGTATGGTAGTGGATGGGACACGGTTGACTTCTGTGGATGACTTCTCTTGAACATATCGGCGACACTTATATGATGGATTGGTAGCATTTACCCCAAAGGTGGATGGTATGGTGAGACCATGGTGATGTGACCGGTGAATGAAACAACCCTGTTAACACCCAGGTTGTTCCCTTTGACTCCTGAGGGAATACGGCCGGGGTAACCACTAACCAAGATTTGAATCACAGGTTCTAGCCAACTTGTAATCAGAGAGGGCTCTCTCTTTGACTGTTTAACTTTGTTTTTAAGAATCTTAGGCTAGATATGCGGTGAGGGTTTGGTTTGAAAATTTTGGTTGAATGATGTCTTTCAGCACTTACAGTGATATCTTCAGACAGTTTTAGACCATTAGGCAATAGAGTCTGTGGTTACAGGTTGTTTGACGTGTTGAGTGGGATTGTTGAAACAGCAGGGCCATTTAAATATTTCACGAGACAAACTTGAAATTGTAATGATGAAGTATGTTTAACCAGTGGAAGGCAATTAAGAAATTTCCACTAAGTTGGTGATGTGAGAAAGAGATGTATTGACCAGGAGCAGGTTTGAATTCCTGAACGATAATCACTGTGAAAGGTATAGTTTGGAAGTGCAGCAATTAAGAATCACACTCTTATAACTATAACTGAGGAAAACATACATAATAGCATAGATTGAGTTCAGGGTATTCTATGAATAAATCCTGAAACTATTCCTTTTCTTTGCCATTAAACTGTGAAACACAGAACATGAATGGATTATGAAGGAAATAACAAACATAACGAACAGGTTAAAGAAACTTATTGTTCCATGAAATACGCAGGAATCCTGTAGCATTCAGCAAGCACACCAAAACGCATCAGACAACACAGAACTTTAGAAATTCCATCAGCTTTGTTGTATTAAAACTCTGAACATTTACAACATAGTATCTCCTGAAGACAAAATCAACAACCCCTGCAAGCTTATGCGAGGGGGAATATATACAATCGGTTATACAAAAATATCTGAACCGCTGAGTCACTTGATAAATAAATACGCTCACCAACTTTACAAAATAGCAGATAAGGAAGTTATTGCTGCTCTAAATACAAAATGAATACTCTTTAATTCTGTCAGAAGTCTTTTTGACCTTTGGAGGTCACTGAGTCGGTTGAGCGTTCTGCATTAATGCTGAATGATGTGTCTTTATGGCTTTGTCATGCTGTAGCTTTCTCGGCCCTGTCATCTGTAGCTGTCAGTGTTGCTTTAGTGGCCGAATTGGTTTGCTGAGTTGGCTCAGTCCATTCTTCTCCAGACATACTGAATGCATCAAATTTTTCTGAACATGATGACTTATATTTTTTGATGAAAAAACTTGATGAAAGCCTCTTGTTTACAGTAACAGCTGTATCATTCTGGTCCACCATTCCTGTGTAGGCAGTTGATGTCTAAAAATTGCATCTAAGGTTTCATCTCCCTCTGTATATTTGTAGAAGTTTGGAGGCACTTCAAACAAATGTTTGATCTCATTCATAATAAAAAATAAGTTCTCTACTCTGTCATAGAGACTTTGCCCAGATGCTGGCCCTGTTTCCTCTGAGGTACTTGGTCGTACAGTGATCTGATTGGTGGCAAATGTATTCACCCTTTTGGCATAATTTTCATGTGATAGTAGCCTCCCTGCACTGTTCAGTAAGCCAGGAAGGCCTCTGCTTTGTAATGCTGCAAACTTATCCATGAATTTGTTTACTTTTGTTTGCATGTCCTGGCTTCTTCTATCCAATGTTTGTACCAGGCTTCTCAATGTGAGGACCCTCTTTATCAGCAGGATGGTTTCAGTTCTATTGGAGATCCCTATTGCTGCCAGCTGAGGACTTGTGCGGTTATTGAGAACGTTGATCATTCTATTGGCTATCTCAGGCATGTTTCCTAGAGATGCCCTTGCTCTTTGGACTTCCTTGTGTTCTTTGCCTATGAGCTCCATTTGCTCATGAATAGTCTCTATATACTGCCATTGATCTGTTATTGATTGGCCAATGTTGGCCCATAAAACTGTCTTGACCTCAGCCACCACTTTGTCAAGGGTGAGCTCTTTCTCTAGCTCTTTTATCTTCTCCTTGAGAGCCTTCACTTCTCTTCCTTTTTCAGCTACACTTTGTTTAGATTTGTCATATTTTTCATTCAGCTTAGCTAAATTCTCCTTGGCTTCATTTAGCTCTGCCATCTGGGCTTCCAGGGCTTGAATCTCATTCATCAGCTTCTGCATGTCAAGGCTTGGAGCCTGCTCTAATGTTGGTGCTGGTGCTGATGTTGATGGAGCTGTCTCAACTGTCTGCACTGTAGGAGGAGTGACAATTTGAGGGGGTTCCTCAAGGTTGATTACTTGTGGAGGGGGTTGAAAAGTTTGGCCTCCTTCTTTCTGCTGTAGGGCTGCCTACAATGCAGCCTCTGTTTCTACCAATTTTCCCTCTGTTTGGACAAGTTGTTTATGCAGTGTTACCAGCAATGTTGATACATCCCGGTCCTTTCTTTGCTGGGTAACCTCCTCTGTTTGAGGGTGAAGAGTTGCTGGAATCTTTATCATCTTTCTTAGAGCTGCAATGTCTGAATCTCTTATCTTTAGCAGCTCCTTTATAGCTTTAGGGTCCTTTGGGTCGTGCCCAAGCTCTATGATTATATCCTCCAAAGACCTTATCCTGTTGTCTTTGGCCTGAGAGGATGCCTTCTCCAACTCAAGTTGGGCGGTTGTATTGTTCAGGCTATTTTCCAACCTATGTGCCAAGAAGGTCTTATCTGCAAGTGTCGAATATACCATCTCACCTGTTTGCTTGTGAAGTTCTATTTGATCCATAGGGTGGATATCTTTTGCAAGAACCTCAAGGTTGGTCCTTATATAGTCTGCAGCTCACTGTGGCTGCAGCATGGTTGCCATGAAATGACTCATGGTCATTTTCCCCTCATTTATGTCATAAGCTGACATAAGCCTCTGCTGATTTGTAGGGGCCATTTTAAGCAATTGATTATAGATCTGGAGCCTGAGTGGCTCATTTCTCTTTTTTATGTCAATGAATTGTTGCTTGATGCCTGTTTTGGCTCTCCTTTGCTGACTTGAGGAGCTGATCTCTCCTCCGATTATTCTTTCTTGTTCCTGCTGAAAGGAACTGGCAGATGCCTCCATGCTTGGTGGGCCCATGCCCAATGATTGTCCGATGGGCATCTCTTCTTCAGAAAGGGGATTTATCCTTTGCCTTTTCTCCCCTTGAGTTGTGAATGTGGTGAAGGGAGTCTCCTGCTCTCTATCCCTCTTTCTGTATCTGTCTTCATTCTGAGGAGTTTGGAGCACTGAGGCCTCCGCTGTCGTTTCCTGCCTAGGAGGCACAGTTTCTTGAGTCTGTTGCCCAATGGATATTGGGGCCTCAACTATTTGTTCTTGCTGCACTGGCTGCTCTTCTTTTTGCTATTCTTTTGTAGGAGGTGGCTGTTCCTGCTTTTCTTTACCCTTGCTTGCCACCTGATGAACAGTTCTAGCTGCTTGCTGCTGGGCTGTAGAAGATGAGGCAGCTGCTCCAAGTTGCCTTTGATAGGAAGAGGAAACCTGCCCACAAGTTTCCAAGTCAGCCTCTTTCTCAATGTTCCTTGCCTCTCTTTGTAGCATTTTCTCTCTAGTGATTGCCTCTTCTAGAGTGCCCTCTTTCCAACTTAGTAAATTGGCATATTTTTCAATATGAGGCAATCTGATGTGAGCATAGCCACCCAGTTTATGTTTTACCCTCCTGAGAGAAATGAAATGATTAGGGTCATAAGGTACCCAGCGGAAACTGGTTTCTAATTGGAAGGTCTCTAGGATCATATCTGCTTCCTTCCATCCCTCCTCCCTTTTGTTGTAAAGAAATGGGCCTAGCTGGTTCCTGACCTTTAGTTGCACCTTCTTGTTTTTACTATGGAAATGGACCTGGTATGCATTTCCAAATTGCCTGAAATACTCCAAGGCAAAGAGTCTCATTGGGACATATCTTGGCAGCCTATAAGGGTCCAACTCACAGCCATATATTCTGATTATTGTATGGTGTTGGTGAAAGTACCAATCACCAATGCTGTAGGCCTTTGAGAGCTGGAGTATTCTTTGCATCTCATCAGTCAACCTGGGAGGAGGGACACCAAATAACAAGGTCATAGCTGGATGGATAAAAAGGTCTATGAATTCACAGTATGTGTATGGTGAACAGGAGGTGTGATGAAAAACGGAAGTCCAAAATACTACAGACCTTGGGTTTCCCTGGGCATCAAGTTTCTTGAGAGGAATAGGGAAACTGTCAGGTTGATAAAATAAGAACAAATGATAGATGTATGAGGTGTATTTGAACACCTTCTCCCTCTCTAGATTCATCAGTTGCTCATGAATCTTATTGGCAATGTATGTAGCATAATCATAGTGGACAGCAGGAGGCTTTCCAGGGGAAAATATGGACAGCATGGCCATAATAGTGTCATCAACATCCTCAACTCCCCTGTACCCCAGGACATAACTGATCAAGTCCACAAGCATTTTGCCCAAGTCATTGAGATATGGATTTCCAATAGGAGGTGTTCTCACAGCTTCAGAGCTTGGCTGAATAAATAACTGATTAATCTTGATGACCTGGGCACTGGACAGCTTGCCCCCCTTCTTTAATAAGTCCATCATAGAGAGAGGAGTTAGTGGCTTTGCAATGTGAAAGTGCAGCATCTCATTTATGGCCTCAGGGGTGATATGGAACAAGAATGAACCTGTGGGACTGAGAACAACTCTTTGACATGGATCATAGTTTTCACAGCATCTATGGATCAAGTCTGGAAGGACATTGACTTGAGGAAGGTTAAAAATGGGCAAATTGGAGTCCCAAATCCCCAAAATATCAGCTCCACTGAGGTGTTGAGCCTTTAACTCATTTAGCATATGAATGTTAAATTTGGAATTCATTGAGAATGTCTCTGTCATCTGATAATCTGTATCCCCCAGGGCCTTCCACTCTAACTCTCTGTGTGGGGCATTCAGAGGTGGGACATCTAATGCTACTGGTGTTTCCATGGCTAATTAGGACTTTGAATTGTATAAGGATTTGCTCTACTGGACAAAGCAACACAGAGGGGTATTCTGCAAGAGTGAGGCAATTTGCAAGGAAAGAACTGGGTAAATTGTGGTGAGAACAGTTTGAAATGCTCCGAACAGAGTTTTAATGAGCAAATGCTGGGACTAGTAACGCTGTTTTCCCGGTGAATCAGTGCAGCTCAGGTTTTAAGTCCACGAATGCACGAACTAACTGTAAGTTTATGAGAACTTGGCTAAGTGCGGACTTTGCAGGTGAATTTCGACCCTACAACTCAAATGAATGCTGGTCGCCGGGGATTTGCTGGCACACACACTGTTTTTAACTCTTTTTAAGCTAGCTTTGGTGAATTATGCACGAAACTAGGCGTGGAGGGGAAACTTGGATAAATACCTGGTAAAGCTTTGGCAATGGTGACTAATGTAGGTGAATTTGCAGGCGCCCATGGTCTCCAAGTCGAAATTTGCAGGTTGGCGGCGAAATGGTCGTAATATGCATGTAGAACGGAGCAATAGTTCTTTTGCAAAAAGTGACAAAAACCACGATTTTTGGCGAAAATATGGACTTTTTGGGTTATTGGCGCTTTTTCTGGATGACGTCAGCATGACGTCATCAGGTGGGGTCGGGTATGAAAGGGTGACGTGGCGGCCTGTGAGTGGTCCACGGGGACTGGTGAGGTGGCGGACAGGTCGGAGCAGTGGCGGGCCGGGCGCTGACACGGTGCTGAGTGGTTATGACGTGGGCGTGACGGAATAAGCGGTAAACAATAAGCGGTAAGTGGTTTGCTCGGACCGCTCTGGATACGGTCGCGGTATTGTCAGAGGGTGGCCCGATAAGATTTAGGGGCGACGCGTGGCGGAGGACTGACGTCACCCTCTGACAATTTCTCGGGAGGTAACGTTCGGTCGTCGGGGCCGACGCGATATGGATATGGGCCATCGGATGGGAAAGCCCAGATCCGACGGTCGACGGGTCAATAAGGTGGCAGGACAATACGGCAGCGGGCGGGGCATATTTTATTGTTTTTCTGGAAATGTGCGCCGAGACGGAACCTTTAGACTTTGGCGGATTTTATGGGTTTTTCAATGCTTTTTTGTAAAAGTGCGCATTTGCAAATAAACTTTGGATAAAACAGAAAAATGGGTTTGTTTGGTGTTTTATGTGTTGAAATGCGCATTACAACAAACTTAGGATAAGGGGTAAAAGTGGGTTTTTACTAGGCTTCTTTGCAAGTAGAGTGGGTAAATGATTTCAAAGGGCTGTAAAGGGAAAAAGGGTATAGCTTAGGTTATCAAACTGACCAGAGGTCAATTTAATCCCTGACTTCATACAACCACATGCAAGCAGACTTTATTCCTGCATGATTTTCCAATATTCAAGCATATGGCTATAATGCCAAGGGGGAGGGAATATGTACATATTTGGGATTTGTTCCATAGGATTATCCTAATAATAGGGGAAAGGGAGTATAGGGAGTTAAATAAATAGGAAATTAGGAGTTAATATGAGTGGAAGAGGTGGATGAAAGGGGAAAAACACTAAGTTTTATATGGAATCAACTTAGTTTAGGAAGTAGATCAAAATGAAAAGAATTTTACACAAGAAATGTGGCTTTTAAAGAAACAAGAATCAACAAAAGAGTTTGACTTCTTCCATGAACATAGGTAGTATTGGGATGTTAGCAATGAATGTGATGGGGGATAATCTGGAAGTTAGACATGCTTCATTGAGTTGCTGCAAAAACTGCTGAATAAGAGACCTGCACTGGCACCATGTTTTTGCTTTGGTTGGGCCAGTGACATAAAGGAAATCATGCTTCTGTAACCCCATCTACCTACCCACTCTATTGCCTAGCATTTTTTGTTACTCCAAAGAGGGTGCACTTAGACTTGCAAACCCTTATGAGCCTTTTCTTTTCCTTTGGCTTTTCTTTTGATTTTCTATCTAAAGCTAGCCTTATTGCTTCCAAGGCCCCAGATTAAACAATTGGGAACCTTCATTCTCTACCTAACTACTTTATCTGCCAAGATTGAACTGTTTGGACAGATTTCTTTCTCTAATCTACAACACAAAATTGAAACATGGCATGACCCAGCTTAGACTGTTGGATCACCCATTCAGAAGTAGGACCACATCAACCAACTGTAGATATGTGTCTTTCACCCAAAATATGAGATCTTTGCATCCTCAAAGTAGATCATATTGGCACTTCCCCTGCCAATCATGAGAAATGAAACCTATTGGTATAGGTAGCTAACAGTGGCTCCACTTTGGGATGGTTTTTCTTCTTGAAAGACCAAGAACAGCAGGTCAGACTGCCTTGGCTTGTGACTTTTTCTCAAAACTTGAAAACTCTCTCTTTGTACTTCAAAACTGGAGGCTATCACCTCTGTGGAACTTTTGGAATATAAAGCCTTTTCCTGCTTATTTACAGCAACTTCTTAAACTGAACTATTTGCATGCTGAAAGAAACTATATACAACTGATTATGTACAGAAGAAGAAACCCTGCTATATACATGGAAAGTAGTCAAAGTAGTGCTTCAACATCCGGCCATTCACAGGGCCCTCTTCAACTTCAATGCCGTCCAAATTCTTCAAGAAGTAAGTATTATTTCCTTGTACTGCTTGAATTACAAAAGGCCCCCTCCAAAGGGAGTCAAATTTGCCATGCTTTCCCTTGTCTTCTCTTCTTGAATCCCATTTAAGCACTTTTTCACCAATAAAGAAGTCTTCAGCTTTGGTTCTTCTATCAAAATCTTTCTTTAACTTTTCTTGTAAAACTTGGTCTCTAGTTTGCTGCAAACATATTATTTGATTAATCCTTCTTTGCATGTCATTGGGCTCAGCTTGACTTTCTTGAAGAAGTTTCATGACAGGGATCCCTAAGGATGAAGGGAATTTGGCTTCTAATCCATAGACTAACTCATATGGGCTGACCCCAATGGATCTCTTGGTTTTTAGCCTGTCTGCCCATAAGGCATTTACAAGCTTTTTGTGCCAATTCTTCTTATTTTCTTGCAACACCTTCTTTATGATGTTTACAAGGCTTTTATTTGATGATTCAGCTAGGCCATTTCCTTGAGGGTAGTATGTAGTGGAATGGCCCAAAGTAATATGAAATCTGTGGCAGAAGTTCACCATCTTCTTGGATCTAAAAGCAGCAGCATTGTCTGTTATAATCTTGTCAGGACAGCCAAATCTAGAAAGAATATTAGTCTCCAGAAACTGAATGATAGTAGAATCATTTGCTTGTCTACATGGAACAGCCTCAATCCATTTGGTGAAGTAATCTGTGGCTGTCAGAATCCATATATGTTGGCCTAAAGAAGAAGGATGAATTTCCCCATTGAAGTCCAGGCCCCATTGCTGAAAGGGCTTTTCTGTTGCAATAGGCCTCAAAGGAAGGGGCAGTAATTTTCTCTTTCCCTCAAATACTTGACACTTGTGACATGAAGTGGTAAATTTTTTAACATCAGAGAACAGGGTAGGCCAATAGTAACCTGCTCTTAGTATCTTGTCCACAGTGGACTTCCAGTACAAATGTCCACCACAATCACCTGCATGAAATTCTTTCATAACATTATCAGTTTCATCCATATTCAAACAGTTCAGCAGTATACCTTCATGATTTTTCCATAGTAAATTACCATCTATAACACAGAATTTTGAAGCTTTCATTTTTAGAAATCTAGATTTGGTTCTGGACAATCCTGGGGGAGCACACAGGTTTTGCAATATATAACAGATATCAGAATACCACTGGGATTGTTCAAAGGCTGCATTGATCTTTGGAGTCGCCAACTCCAGTTCATTGTCCAGTTGGTTAACGTCTAAGGCTTGAAAATTTGTTTCAGACATTAATTTAGCCAAACCTTGCCCTTTTATCAGTTTTGTAGGTCTTATCTCAATATCAAATTCTAAAATATTGGCAATCCATTTTCCTCTTCTGCCTTCTAAGTTTTCTTGAGTGAGTATGTCTTTCACAATGGGACTTGGTACATAAGCTATAACATGGGAGTATAGGATGTAGATCCTGAAGTCTTTGATGGCTTTGACCAAAGCATAAGCTTGTTTTTCCATGATCTGATATTTCAGAGGTGCATCTCTAAGAGCTCTACTAAAGAAAGCAATAGGTTTCTCATTTCCTTGGTCATCTTTCTGCAATAAGACAACAACAATGGTATGCTGGGAGGCAAAAGAGAAAATGATAAACTCTTTGTCAAATTGAGGATTTGTCAAGACTGGAGTTTGGGTAAGGGCCAATTTGATACCTTCAAAAGCTTGATTTGCTTCTACTGTCCACTTTACTTTTGAATCCTTTTTTAGCATGTTGTTTAGTAATCTGATTAATTCTGCTAAATTTGGGATAAACCTCCTTAAAAAGTTGATCTTTCCCAAGAAGGCTTGTAATTATTTGATGTTTCTTGGATGGGGAATTTGCAAGATGGCCTGTATTCTGTCCGGGTCAATTCTAATGCCATCCTTAGAAATGATATGACCTAACAACTTACCTTCTTCCAAACCAAATAGAGACTTCTTAGGATTTAAGGAAATCCCATATTTTCTACATGTTATGAATATCTGTCTCAAGTGTTTCAGATGTTCTTGGTCAGATTTTGAGAAAGGTGTGAGGTCATCTAAGTAAATGACAAGAAAGTCATGGATCTCTTTAGCAAAAGCAATGTCCATTGCTCTTTGAAATGTAGCTCCTGCATTTTTCAATCCAAAAGGCATTTTAACATATTTGAAAGTTCCCCATGGGGTTGTGAATGTTGTTTTATCTTGATCATCAGGGTGGACTAGGATCTGATTGAAGCCTGAGAATCCATCAAGTAATGATATTCTTGAAGCCCCCACCACTCTTTGGAGAATGTGATCCATTTTAGGTAAGGGATAATTGTCTTTGAGGGATACTTGGTTTAAATTCCTTAGATCAACGCAAAGCCTAATCTCACCGGTTTTCTTTCTTGTGGGCACCAAATTTGAAATCCAGTCTGAGAACCTGATTGGGGCTATGATACCAGGTTTAAACATTTTTTGTACCTCTTTTTCAATTGAAGGGAGAAGCATAGGATTGATCCTTCTCAATTTTTGCTTGAATGGCTTTTGATTAGGCTTGAGAGGGATGGTGTGTTGGATAAGAGAGGTGTCATAGGATTTAAAATCCTCATAACTCCATGCAAACACATCTTGGAACTCTTTAAAGAGGTCAATGTATTTAGGCTTCTGGTCAGGAGGTAAAGATGCAGACAATTTTATTATTTTGGGTTTTTCAGGAGTTCCAATGTTGCATTCTTCAACGACAGCATTGAGGGGCTGCATTTTCGGTTTTCTAGGGAAATCATTTGAATAAAAAATGTCCTCCAATGGAGTTAGGCCTGTTGGCAGAAAGTTATCCTTTAGCTCTATGATTTCAGCCTCTGTACCAGCTATTTCATCCAAATGCAGTTGTTCAAGTTCTTGTATTTGTTGCTTGTCAAAGCTTGTTGAACAAAGCATTTGATTTGTTGTTTTGGGTGATATAGCTATTTGGTCCTGTTCACTCAATGGTTGTATGTCTTTCACAGAATCAACATCAATGTTCAAACCTGAAAATTCGTGCTGCAAGGTTAAGAAATTATTTATCTGTGTGTCATCCTCAAATACTTGCCAGTCTTTAACATTGTTTGGGACAGAAGGTCTGTGTTTTATCTCGGCTGTAAAACAATGGTTAGGTTCAAAAGGAAATTTGCACGTACTAGCAAATGTGGCTAAACTGTGTGCATGAAGATTGTGGGCTCTAGCTATCTTGGTTATCTGAAATTCAGTGAAAGTTTTAAGCATTTCAATAGCAGCAGACCTATATGACCTTAGCCTTTTGTCATTGGTGACAAAATTGCCTTTCACTTGTTGGATAATAAGGTCTGAATCTACCATGATTGAAAGTTTTGTGGCCTCTAATGATTTTACCAGTTTGAGGCCTAGCAAAAGAGCCTCATATTCTGCCATATTGTTGGTACATATGAAATTAAGCCTATAGGCCCGACCTTGTGCATGATTGCTTTGTTTGTTATGAATCCACACTCCAGCTCCTGCCCCTAATTTGTTGACTGATCCATCAAACTCAAGAAACCATAAGATCTCCTGATTTAAGGGATTTTCAACATCCTTTCTGTAACTTGGGATTATCAGTGGGAGTTCTTGTCTTTCATCTGGTTTATCTTTTAGGACTGACTCATTAATTGGTTTCTCAATCTTGATTTCTTGGGGACTCGGTTGCTTACTCTCATGCATATTCTGTTCAAGTGTGACCGATTTATTATCACTCTCAGGACTTGTATCATCATTGAACAGAATAAAGGAATCTATATCTGAATGGACTGCGTAAATGGGGAAATTTTGAGGCTTTTCTTCACTGCTCACCATGTATTTCATAAGTGACTCTTTATATAGCCTCTTGGGTTGACCAAAGACTGAGATGGTGGCATATGACATGTCTAATTGCAGGGAACCTTGGAGTTTGGCCCCCCACAATCTTGATAACAACATTCCATATTTGGGTGGGATATAAGCAACTACAACATCCATTAAGATTGTTTTGTTTGGATACTAGACAAGGGATACACATAGATCTTTTATCAAACCTAAACACTTAACTTGGCTGGAGTCAAATGAAAATAGGTCCTTATATGGTCTTGTAATGTCTAGGTTAAGTCTCTCCATTACTGATTTAGGCATAAGGTTATGAGAGGCGCCTGAATCAAACATTTCATTGTGTAATATCTTATCATGAACATGCAAGCTGACATAAAAAGGTAAAATCCCTGTAACTGCTGTCTTTCCATCAACCTCTAGACCGAAAAGTAGTTCTGGGGTATCATCCAACACATTGACATCATCTTTATTATGGGTAAGTTGAAGGGACTTTTTGATTTGTTGTTTGTAAATGTCATGCTTGGCTAGCTCTGAAAGAGGAATGTCTATCTTCAATTTGCCAATTTCAGCTTCTAAGTCAAAGGGTTTTTTAGATTGGACCTTGGTATTGTGGTTGACAACCCTTTCTTTGTTGCTCAAATTTTCTTCTTGGTTTTCACTCTGATCTTGAGGCTTGTCCCTTTTACTCATCTTTTGGGAAGTAATGCTTGGATTAGGCTACAAGGGTGATGTAGCCATTGATTGTTGATTTGGGGAAGATGCTTTAGTTATTTCTTCAACTATTACTTCATTTGTAATTGAATCAGTTTTGTCAATTGGCTCTGTGACAATGGTTTTCTTAGGCAGTGGAGTGTCCTTTGTTTTCTCAGGCTGTGTCACATTTATAGTTCTGCTCCTTAGCTTGTATTGCTTATGAACTTCATAAACAGCTGTGTCATAGCCTTGTTTAAAGTCGAATGACTCACCTGACTTGGTTTGGAACTGCTTAATGTCATCATCCTTATGATCTTCTTGACTCAGAAAAACTTGTTGATCATCATTCAGGCCCATTAGGTTAATGTGGGTGTCATCTATCTGTTCATTAGAAGTGGATGCTTCTGTATAATTTTCTTGGAACGGAGGTCTAATCTTTGGTTAAGAATTTGCTTTACCAACATTAGGATTTTGGTTTCTTCTGAAATTGGGATTCCTAATAGGATTATTCTGTGGTGCTTCCCATGATGACTTCCTCTCAACTGATTCTACTCTGTCACCTAATCTCTGCATACCAGTGATTATTGCATCCCGTTTTTTATCCCAGCCTGAAGGCTCTTCTTTAAAGGTAGTCTTTCTCTCAGTTCTTGTCCTATTTCTCTTGGCTATCAGGTTAGCTTCTACACTTACTGCTATATCTTGCATTTCAGCTAAAGTTCGGGGAGCCCTTTCCCTTAATTGATATGCCATATCTGAATCAAACCCATCAGGAAAGGTATATAGGGCCAGATCCGGTGGGGGTCTAAGATTTTGGGGAATAGCATTGTAGACATTGTTAAACCGAGCATAGTAGTCCAGGACAGTTTCTTGTGAACCTCTTTTAATTGTATTGTATTCGGATAAAATATGAAGTGGATCCTTCTTCTTCTCCCATCTGTTGATAAATGTTTGATAGAGGGCTTCAGGGTCAGCTATTGAGTTTGCTGTAAGTGACCTAAACCATGTTCTTACATCCCCTGTTAGGCTTTGCACAAAAATTTTCATTCTAACCCCATCATCATCTATTTCGTAGTTTTCAAAGTAGTCCTACATTTTCTTAGTATGTTGAAGGGCTGGATAAGAGCCAATACCATCAAAGTATGAGATCTTGCTTTGGTACTCTTGAGGCATAGGAGCTGGATTGGCCGGTAACTGCAGTGGGGCATATCTATTAGCCATGTTTGGTGGGACAATAGGGAAAACAGGGATGAATGGGACAAGTGGAGGAAGTGGGATGAAAGGGGTGTGTGTAGTTGATGGAGTGGTTGAAAGGATACCTTGTGAAGTGGATGAAGAGCTAGGAGATTGTGGGCCAGTTGTATGAGGATGTAGAGAAGCCTTAGCAGGGGTTGGAATGTCGGTTTGGAGACCCGCTTCAGAACTTGAATCTGATAAAGTCCCTTCTGATTTGTGTCTCTTGAGGATTCTTGCAATCAAGTTTGGATTTTGAAACTCAGGTGCTGGATCAGGATCTGGGTTTGATCTTGTGTAACGAGTTTTCTTCTTAGGAGCCAACTTCTATAACTTTCTTTGTGAGAATTTCTAAGGAGGTAGTGATCTTTTGACAAGGACTGATCAGTTATAGCACAACTATATGAAACCTAATACTGAATAAAGATTGACTGAGACAACTTTTATATACTCCTGCAAATGCAAAGCAGAGGCAGTTTCTAAGGCTATCTGGCTGTCACTCAGGCTTTATCTACAGCATTACGAATCAGATAGGAGGTTGCAAAGTTCATCCAGGTCCCCAGTGGAGTCGCCATTTATGTTAACACCCAGGTTGTTCCCTTTGACTCCTGAGGGAATACGGCCGGGGTAACCACTAACCAAGCTTTGAATCACAGGTTCTAGCCAACCTGTAATCAAAGAGGGCTCTCTCTTTGACTGTTTAACTTTGTTTTTAAGAATCTTAGGCTAGATATGCGGTGAGGGTTTGGTTTGAAAATTTTGGTTGAATGATGTCTTTCAGCACTTACGGTGATATCTTCAGACAGTTTTAGACCATTGGGCAATGGAGTCTGTGGTTACAGGTTGTTTGAAGTGTTGAGTGGGATTGTTGAAACAGCAGGGCCATTTAAATATTTCATGAGACAAACTTGAAATTGTAATGATGAAGTATGTTTAACCAGTGGAAGGCAATTAAGAAATTTCCACTAAGTTGGTGATGTGAGAAAGAGATGTATTGACCAGGAGCAGGTTTGAATTCCTGAACGATAATCACTGTGAAAGGTATAGTTTGGAAGTGCAGAAATTAAGAATCACACTCTTATAACTATAACTGAGGAAAACATACATAATAGCATAGATTGAGTTCAGGGTATTCTATGAATAAATCCTAAAACTATTCCTTTTCTTTGCCATTAAACTATGAAACACAGAACATGAATGGATTATGAAGGAAATAGCAAACATAACGAACAGGTTAAAGAAACTTATTGTTCCATGAAATACGCAGGAATCCTGTAGCATTCAGCAAGCACACCAAAACGCATCAGACAACATAGAACTTTAGAAATTCCATCAGCTTTGTTGTATTAAAACTCTAAACATTTACAACATAGTATCTCCTGAAGAGAAAATCAACAACCCCTGCAAGCTTATGCGAGGGGGAATATATACAATCGGTTATACAAAAATATCTGAACCGCTGAGTCACTTGATAAATAAATACGCTCACCAACTTTACAAAATAGCAGATAAGGAAGTTATTGCTGCTCTAAATACAAAATGAATACTCTTTAATTCTGTCAGAAGTCTTTTTGACCTTTGGAGGTCATTGAGTCGGTTGAGCGTTCTGCATTAATACTGAATGATGTGTCTTTATGGCTTTGTCATGCTGTAGCTTTCTCGGCCCTGTCATCTATAGCTGTCAGTGTTGCTTTAGTGGCCGAATTGGTTTGTTGAGCTGGCTCAGTCCATTCTTCTCCAGAAATACTGAATGCATCAAATTTTTCTGAACATGATGACTTATATTTTTTGATGAAAAAACTTGATGAAAGCCTCTTGTTTACAGTAACAGCTGTATCATTCTGGTCCACCATTCCTGTGTAGGCAGTTGATGTCTCAAAATTGCATCTAAGGTTTCATCTGCCTCTGTATATTTGTAGAAGTTTGGAGGCACTTCAAACAAATGTTTGATCTCATTCATAATAAAAAATAAGTTCTCTACTTTGTCATAGAGACTTTGCCCAGATGCTGGCCCTGTTTCCTCTGAGGTACTTGGTCGTACAGTGATCTGATTGGTGGCAAATATATTCACCCTTTTGGCATAATTTTCATGTGATAGTAGCCTCCCTGCGCTGTTCAGTAAGCCAGGAAGGCCTCTGCTTTGTAATGCTGCAAACTTATCCATGAATTTGTTTACTTCTGTTTGCATGTCCTGGCTTCTTCTATCCAATGTTTGTACCAGGCTTCTCAATGTGAGGACCCTCTTTATCAGCAGGATGGTTTCAGTTCTATTGGGGATCCCTATTGCTGCCAGCTGAGGACCTGTGCGGTTATTGAGAACGTTGATCATTCTATTGGCTATCTCAGGCATGTTGCCTAGAGATGCCATTGCTCTTTGGACTTCCTTGTGTGCTTTGCCTATGAGCTCCATTTGCTCATGAATAGTCTCTATACACCGCCATTGATCTGTTATTGATTGGCAAATGTTGGCCCATAAAACTGTCTTGACCTCAGCCACCACTTTGTCAAGGGTGAGCTCTTTCTCTAGCTCTTTTATCTTCTCCTTGAGAGCCTTCACTTCTCTTCCTTTTTCAGCTACACTTTGTTTAGATTTGTCATATTTTTCATTCAGCTTAGCTAAATTCTCCTTGGCTTCATTTAGCTCTGCCATCTGGGCTTCCAGGGCTTGAATCTCATTCATCAGCTTCTGCATGTCAAGGCTTGGAGCCTGCTCTAATGTTGGTGCTGGTGCTGATGTTGATGGAGCTGTCTCAACTGTTTGCACTGTAGAAGGAGTGGCAATTTGAGGGGGTTCCTCAAGGTTGATTACTTGTGGAGGGGGCTGAAAAGTTTGGCCTCCTTCTTTCTGCTGTAGGGCGGCCTACAATGCAACCTCTGTTTCTACCAATTTTCCCTCTATCTGGACAAGTTGTTTATGCAGTGTTACCAGCAATGTTGATACATCCCGGTCCTTTCTTTACTGGGCAACCTCCTCTGTTTGAGGGTGAAGAGTTGCTGGGATCTTTATCATCTTTCTTAGAGCTGCAATGTCTGAATCTCTTATCTTTAGCAGCTCCTTTATAGCTTTAGGGTCCTTTGGGTCGTGCCCAAGCTCTATGATTATATCCTCCAAAGACCTTATCCTGTTGTATTTGGCCTGAGAGGATGCCTTCTCCAACTCAAGTTGGGCAGTTGTATTGTTCAGGCTATTTTCCAACCTATGTGCCAAGAAGGTCTTATCTACAAGTGTCGAATATACCATCTCACTCGTTTGCTTGTGAAGTTCTATTTGATCCATAGGGTGGATATCTTTTGCAAGAACCTCAAGGTTGGTCCTTATATAGTCTGCAGCTCACTGTGGCTGCAGCATGGTTGGCATGAAATTACTCATGGTCATTTTCCCCTCATTTATGTCATAAGCTGACATAAGCCTCTGCTGATTTGTAGGGGCCATTTTAAGCAATTGATTATAGATCTGGAGCCTGAGTGGCTCATTTCTCTTTTTTATGTCAATGAATTGTTACTTGATGCCTGTTTCGGCTCTCCTTTGCTGACTTGAGGAGCTGATCTCTCCTCCGATTATTCTTTCTTGTTCCTGCTGAAAGGAACTGGCAGATGCCTCCATGCTTGGTGGGCCCATGCCCAATGATTGTCCGATGGGCATCTCTTCTTCAGAAAGGGGATTTATCCTTTGCCTTTTCTTCCCTTGAGTTGTGGATGTGGTGAAGGGAGTCTCCTGCTCTCTATCCCTCTTTCGGCTTCTGTCTTCATTCTGAGGAGTTTGGAGCACCGAGGCCTCCACTGTCGTTTCCTGCCTAGGAGGCACAGTTTCTTGAGTCTGTTGCCCAGTGGATATTGGGGCCTCAACTGTTTGTTCTTGCTGCACTGGCTGCTATTCTTTTTGCTGTTCTTTTGTAGGAAGTGGCTGTTCCTGCTCCATCTACTTTTCTTTACCCTTGCTTGACACCTGATGAACAGTTCTAGCTGCTTGCTGCTAGGCTGTAGAAGATGAGGCAGCTGCTCCAAGTTGCCTTTGATAGGAAGAGGAAACCTGCCCACAAGTTTCCAAGTCAGCCTCTTTCTCAATGTTCTTTGCCTCTCTTTGTAGCATTTTCTCTCTAGTGATTGCCACTTCTAGAGTGCTCTCTTTCCAACTTAGTAAATTGGCATATTTTTCAATATGAGGCAATCTGATGTGAGCATAACCACCCAGTTTATGTTTTACCCTCCTGAGAGAAATGAAATGATTAGGGTCATAAGGTACCCAGCGGAAACTGGTTTCTAATTGGAGGGTCTCTAGGATCATATCTGCTTCCTTCCATCCCTCCTCCCTTTTGTTGTAAAGAAATGGGCCTAGCTGGTTCCTGACCTTTAGTTGCACCTTCTTGTTTTTACTATGGAAATGGACCTAGTCTGCATTTCCAAATTGCCTGAAATACTCCAAGGCAAAGAGTCTCATAGGGACATATCTTGGCAGCCTATAAGGGTCCAACTCACAGCCATATATTCTGATTACTGTATGGTGTTGGTAAAAGTACCAATCACCAATGCTGTAGGCCTTTGAGAGCTGGAGTATTCTTTGCATCTCATCGGTCAACCTGGGAGGAGGGACAACAAATAACAAGGTCATAGTTGGATGGATAAAAAGGTCTATGAATTCACAGTATGTGTATGGTGAACAGGAGGTGTGATGAAAAACTGAAGTCCAAAATACTACAGACCTTGGGTTTCCCTGGGCATCAAGTTTCTTGAGAGGAATAGGGAAACTGTCAGGTTGATAAAATAAGAACAAATGATAGATGTATGAGGTGTATCTGAACACCTTCTCCCTCTCTAGATTCATCAGTTGCTCATGAATCGTATTGGCAATGTATGTAGCATAATCATAGTGGACAACAGGAGGCTTTCCAGGGGAAAATATGGACAGCATGGCCATAATAGTGTCATCAACATCCTCAACTCCCCTGTACCCCAGGACATAACTGATCAAGTCCACAAGCATTTTGCCCAAGTCATTGAGATATGGATTTCCAATAGGAGGTGTTCTCACAGCTTCAGAGCTTGGCTGAATAAATAACTGATTAATCTTGATGACCTGGGCACTGGACAGCTTGCCCCCTTCTTTAATAAGTCCATCATAGAGAGAGGAGTTAGTGGCTTTGCAGTGTGAAAGTGCAACATCTCATTTATGGCCTCATGGATGATATGGAACAAGACTGAACCTGTGGAACTGAGAACAGCTCTTTGACATGGATCATAGTTTTCACAGCATCTATGGATCAAGTCTGGAAGGACATTGACTTGAGGAAGGTTAAAAATGGGCAAATTGGAGTCCCAAATCCCTAAAATATCAGCTCCACTGAGGTGTTGAGCCTTTAACTCATTTAGCATATGAATGTTAAATTTGGAATTCATTAAGAATGTCTCTGTCATCTGATAATCTGTATCCCCCAGGGCCTTCCACTCTAACTCTCTGTGTGGGGCATTCAGAGGTGGGACATTTAATGCTACTGGTGTTTCCATGGCTAATTAGGACTCTGAATTGTATAAGGATTTGCTCTACTGGACAAAGCAACACAGAGGGGTATTCTGCAAGAGTGAGGCAATTTGCAAGGAAAGAACTGGGTAAATTGTGGTGAGAACAGTTTGAAATGCTCCAAACAGAGTTTGAATGAGCAAATGCTGGGACTAGTAACGCTGTTTTCCTGGTGAATCAGTGCAGCTCAGGTTTTAAGTCCACGAATGCGCGAACTAACTGTAAGTTTATGAGAACTTGGCTAAGTGCGGACTTTGCAGGTGAATTTCGACCCTACAACTCAAATGAATGCTGGTCGCCGGGGAT
Organism: Pinus tabuliformis; assembly: GCA_031772625.1. Taxonomy (NCBI): domain Eukaryota; kingdom Viridiplantae; phylum Streptophyta; class Pinopsida; order Pinales; family Pinaceae; genus Pinus; species Pinus tabuliformis. Next base: position 59,382,521 of record CM062805.1, read on the forward strand.
TTGCTGGCAAACACACTGTTTTTCACTCTTTTTAAGCTAGCTTTGGTGAATTATGCACGAAACCAGGCGCGGAGGGGAAACTTGGATAAATACCTGGTAAAGCTTTGGCAATGGTGACTAATGCAGGTGAATTTGCAGGCGCCCATGGTCTCCAAGTCGAAATTTGCAGGTTGGCGGCGAAATGGTCGTAATATGCATGCAGAACGGAGCAATAGTTCTTTTGCCAAAAGTGACAAAAACCACGATTTTTGGCGAAAATATGGACTTTTTGGGTTATTGGCGCTTTTTCTGGATGACGTCAGCATGACGTCATCAGGTGGGGTCGGGTACGGAAGGGTGATGTGGTGGCCTGTGAGTGGTCCACGGGGACTGGTGAGGTGGCGGACAGGTCGGAGCAGTGGCGGGCCGGGCGCTGACACGGTGCTGAGTGGTTATGACGTGGGCGTGATGGGATAAGCGGTAAACAATAAGCGGTAAGTGGTTTGCTCGGACCGCTCTGGATACGGTCGCGGTATTGTCAGAGGGTGGCCCGATAAGATTTGGGGGCGACGCATGGCGGAGGCCTGACGTCACCCTCTGACAATTTCTCGGGAGGTAACGTTCGGTCGTCGGGGCCGACCCGATATGGATATGGGCCGTCGGATGGGAAAGCCCAGATCCGACGGTCGACGGGTCAATAAGGTGGCAGGACAATACGGCAGCGGGTGGGGCATATTTTATTGTTTTTCTAGAAATGTGCGCCCAGACGGAACCTTTAGACTTTGGCGGATTTTATGGGTTTTTCAATGCTTTTTTGTAAAAGTGGCATTTGCAAATAAACATTGGATAAAACGGAAAAATGGGTTTGTTTGGTGTTTTATGTGTTGAAATGCACATTACAACAAACTTAGGATAAGGGGTAAAAGTGGGTTTTTACTAGGCTTCTTTGCAAGTAGAGTGGGTAAATGATTTCAAAGGGTTGTAAAAGGAAAAAGGGTATAACTTAGGTTATCAAACTGACTAGAGGTCAATTTAATCCCTGACTTCATACAACCACATGCAAGCAGACTTTATTCCTGCATGATTTTCCAATATTCAAGCATATGGCTATAATGCCAAGGGGGAGGGAATATGTACATATTTGGGATTTGTTCCATAGGATTATCCTAATAATAGGGGAAAGGGAGTATAGGGAGTTAAATAAATAGGAAATTAGGAGTTAATATGAGTGGAAGAGGTGGATGAAAGGGGAAAAACACTAAGTTTTATATGGAATCAACTTAGTTTAGGAAGTAGATCAAAATGAAAAGAATTTTACACAAGAAATGTGGCTTTTAAAGAAACAAGAATCAACAAAAGAGTTTGACTTCTTCCATGAACATAGGTAGTATTGAGATGTTAGCAATGAATGTGATGGGGGATAATCTGGAAGTTAGACATGCTTCATTGAGTTGCTGCAAAAACTGCTGAATAAGAGACCTGCACTGGCACCATGTTTTTGCTTTGGTTGGGCCAGTGACATAAAGAAAATCATGCTTCTGTAACCCCATCTACCTACCCACTCTATTGCCTAGCATTTTTTGTTACTCCAAAGAGGGTGCACTTAGACTTGCAAACCCTTATGAGCCTTTTCTTTTCCTTTGGCTTTTCTTTTGATTTTCTATCTAAAGCTAGCCTTATTGCTTCCAAGGCCCCAGATTAAACAGTTGGGAACCTTGAGGAGGATAACATATGCTTGTTCTATAATTTGCCCTTCGGGCAAACCCATCGCTATGTTTTAACGAGCCTAGCGATAGTGAAACTCGTTCTCGTCTAAAGACAAGTTTGTCGCTATTAATGTTTTTAACGAGTCTAACGACAAAGATAACTCGGTCCTTTTCATTTTTAGAGAGTCTGAAAAGGTACGTAAAGTTAACTCCGAAAGTCCTTTTTCGTCATCTAATCCCTTAAGTCCGAAAAGGTATAAAACAATACAGAAGGGATGAATTTTCGATAGTTTTAACGAGCCGAACAAAACAAGCGCTCGATATTTTTGTGCAATAATCCCTCAGGTCCAAAAAGATTAAAATCTAGAGGAGGGATAGCACTTCCGGTCGCTTTAACAAGCTGGAAGGCCAAAACTCGGCAATCTTTTCATATTTTACGAGTCAAATGAAAAGAGCTTAAAGAAGACTCGTCTTTTGAGGAACGAGTGATAAAATGGGTAGCAGCTGATTCCAGGTAAGGGTTGGAATTTTCCAAGCACGGCAGTGTCACAAGGATGGCTAGTGAAATCACTCTTCGCAGCTGTTCCTCAAAATGGGTAAACAATCAAATGGAGGTGAATGATCGGCCAATGGAAAAGTGGAGGTGACGGTGCAAACACGACCAAGGCTTTAATGGCTGATAATGTTACATTCACGGTGGTTATTTACCGGAGGATAGTTCATTTTTTAACGAGCTTAAACGCGGGTTGAAACACTTGCTCGATCTTATGTTTATTTTTTAACGAGCATGAACTATGTGCTAAAACTGCTCGATTAATCCAGTCATATGATAAGAATGTCTCATGTAAGATGCCATTTTTTATGGAGCTTGCGCCTTACAAAGCTTTGCTCCGGAATCCTTTCTTTATGCAAGTTCGGAAACGACTAATCCTACGAGTTCAAAAGGGTTAGAGGTCCTAAAAATTTAAAAAATAAATAGCCGCCCCTTGCTTGCACTCCAAAAGGTTTGCATGCCCCCAGGTATAAAGTACGATTTCAAGCTTACCCCTCAATTTGCAGATAAAACATTTGTTCTACCAGGAAAGGCTTACCTCTTTCAGGTTACCCAAAGATTGTCTCATTTGCGCAGCAAACAAAACACTTCTTCGGCGATGTCTACCAAGATAGACAAAGGTGAGTGACAACGAGCGCCAAACACATAACTTTGACAAAAGAATCTTATTCTAGAACAACCCCTCTTCCAATCACGGACGGGGTACGGACTAGTCATATTCTCCCGCGGAAACCTACTATATACCCGAAGTTTTCCTGCCGAAGTAGACCAGGACGCATGCCCCCTGGGTTCCAGTCATATCCCTTCAAATTACTCGCGCTCATCGGGAGGACGGACCATGGGTTGAGACATTTCTTGCGTGAAGAGACCATTTAGGGATGGTATATGACTATTTGCGATGCGTGATCTGGGAAATGAAAGCTGGTCCACGAGCTTGACCACTCTTCCTTCGTGCGAAAAACACATTACTCTAAAGAGTGAGGAGACGATGGCTCCCATGCAATATATATAGTTTCGTCCAAGGAGTAGGTTATAATCCAAGGGTCCTTGAACGACCATCACGTTCATTTGAACGGTCTTCCCTTTCAATGTTATGGGCACATTGGGGAGGATCCCTAAAGGTCGACTGGTTCCTTTATCAAAGCCTGTCAGATTTCTCATTTCAGGCAAAAGCGATGGCGAACCAAGCGATTTCCAAGCAATAGAGGAAAGGATACTCACAGATGCCCCCTCATCAATGATGGTGCCAGCCATGACCATTATGTATATTTGGACGATAATTTTGAATGGTATGCTTGCTGGCAAACGGGGTCTGCCTAGTTGGTTCCAGTCGAAGGAGACAACTAGGTTGCTTGGTGGTGGGACCGAGTAGACGGCTGGGTATCGCTCTGACGAACTTCCTTCCTGCGATAAAGGAATGGGTGGATTGCCCCCGTGTTCTTCGGAGTCTGTGTTGATGAAGAGAATTTGGACGGTGTCATCCTTATTCTCCTCAGTGACTGTATCATTCGAAGATAAAACCTCTGAAGGCAAGACCGGGTCAACTGCCGCCTCAACCTTTTGACTTTCGTCGGGTATGGATTCAGCTGGTTCATCTTCAATGACCGGCGCTTCAGCTGACCACTTGAGCGGGCCAACTGGATTTTCAACTAGCGAAGGACTTGGCAAGAGTTTTTTTATATCCAGGAGGGAGTCGTAACGGTGAAACCGGACGATCATCTAAGACTCTTTTAGCCTCATCTAAGAAGGGACAACGGTGGATGGTGTGGTTGCCTTCGCACAGTTTACAAGGAGATCTAGCTCTCCCTTTTTGTCCTGGGACTTCACTTTCGCTAGTTGACGGTGTGCTTTCAACATGGCTATCAGAGGTTGACGCCACCAGATTGTGAAAACGGGGAGACCAGTCCCTTAGTATCCGAGGGATGCAGGGACAATCTCTGTGAAAGTGGTCTCCCTTGCAAATGACACATGGCGATTTAGGCCTGGTCAGTGCAGTGTGTGGATTTTCATTAGACGACACTCGTTTTCACCCAGTCGCTTTTGGCTCCTTCTTCTTCTTCTATTTCTTCTTCTTTTCCTTCTTCTCCTTAGGAACTTGACTTTTGGCTTTGCCAGCCCCATCAAGCGAAGAGGAAGGAGGAGAGGAAGAATTAGAGGAAGTAGAAGGCTGGTGGGTAACTCTGGACTGGTCTAACTGCTGATTCGACTGTTCAGGAATAGTGGTGTTCTGAACGACATTGGTTGAGAAGAGCCAGACCAGCAAGCCAATTGTCAGTCCTGGAAGCGATAATGTGGCCATATGGGGTGCACCAACATCTCCCCAAGAGGAGAAGGGACTAGGATTTCCACCAAGGGGAATTCCTTGGTTGGTAGGCTCCATTTTCTCAACCTAAAGATCAACGCAGGAAAAAGGGTATGAATATTCCGTTTAAAATAAATTTTAACGACGCTTGGACACAACTTGCTTTTTCAATTTTAAAGAGTCGAGAAAAAGCCAAAAGATGACTCTAGTCTCCTTCGATTTTTAATGAGCCTGAAGTGACAAGTGCTCAGATGGACCTTTTCCGTTAAGGAGTCTGAAAAGGAATGAAAGGGACTGCTCTGGAGTTCTAGGTAGAGGGTGTACCAAACCAATCGCAAAACCGCATAATACTTTTTAAGGTACGGGCGGTCAATCTTCCCGAATGCTGTGTTCAGTGCATTGCGATCAGTAGGGCGGCCGACACGGCTTCCTATGGATAAAGGTTTTATGCCTATAGGGGTCTCCCAATATATACTCGACGGTACGTGGGAGCACAATCCATACTGGCACTTATCGTCTCTCAGGAGGAATCACCCAACCATCAATGAGGCCGACAGTAACTAGGTTTTACGACGCCGGAACACGTCTCTAGCCTAGACCTCTATGTTGTGCGTTAAGTTACAAAGCGTTGTTAAGTTCATTCAATTTATTTTAGGTTGATATTTCTTAGAAGTTTGCCTTTTTGGATCACCACGAGATGTAGATACAATTCCTAAATGCAGTCTAAAGATGATAAGCAAGCTTTTATCTCTTTTCAACAATGAAAATCCTAGCTACAAGGGGAAAAGAAAGACACAATCTTTTCTCAAAGAGCAAAGAGCACACTGTAAATGCACTTTTCCTAAATCAAACCATACAAACTATCATTATGCAAATGCACAAATGCATGTATTTGTTTTCACTTTCTTAATATTGATGCCTTAAAAGAAAGCTATTGTACAAATTTGAATTCGATTTCAAGTGAAAACACAAATAAGTTTCTTTTTGAAATCAAAAAGACGATTACGACACTTTATGATTTTGAAGTAAACACTTGTTTCGACAGTTAGAAATTCATAAATTCAAACCAAAAGACAAAAGTAAAAGTGCAATAAACTGTCAACAGCAAACAAACTTACTCCTAAGATCAAAACGACACTTACGACAGGTCTAGATCTAAGAGCGACAGTATGACTAGTTTACTTTTCTAATGGGAAACTGCAAATGATGTAACAAATACACAAAAAACAAATACAGTTTCTTTTATACAACTGAGGCGGAATTAAGGCAGAGAAAAGGGGTTTTCAGATAGGTACACACACTGATAACAGGCTGCAAAAAATAGAGATAAAACTGAACACAAGGATGCAAAGAACCACAGTTGCACAGGGCAAAAGCTGATCAGCGCACTTGTTGCACAGAGAAACTGAATTGCAGCGCAGGTAGCCCTCTCAGGACCTGTGTTGAAATGCAGAGTCTCTTCACAGAGCCTGCGCTGAAGCAAAAACGAGAATTATCTCTGGGTTCTGGGTCACGGTTTGCAGTTTGATCTGAGGTTTTTGGCCGGATAAAAGCTATCAATAAGGTGCAATTAGAAGGATGATTTAAAGGAGGACTAAGAGCTATCACAAAGGGCAGTTAGAGCATTTTTGGATCAGCTTGTTCAGATCATAAACAGGCCCAATGAGTGGACTAGAGTGGCAGATCTCTACTTTGCATTTGTAAATGGAAAATGCAGTTCGATTCACCACTCCTAAGTTTATGAGAAGAACAACAATAGAAACACAAATAAACTAATTAGATACGATCCCCAGTGGAGTCGCCAATTTTGTTGTTGGGAAAAGTATATATTTAGAATGCCCCTATCCCACTCTAAGGTGTGATAGTGCCTTAGCAACAAACAAGGAAAACTACTTGAGTATTCTTCTTTATGAAATGTAAATGAGGAGAAAGGATGTAACTAACCTGTTTCTTTCGCTAGTTTGTTGATCCAATCGCTCCTCTCTTCAATAGCTCCCAGCTCCCTGCTCCCTTACCGGCCCAGCTTCACCGAATTCCTGCAAGATCACAAGAGAGAGAAACTACACGAAGATATAGATATACATTCATAAAAAGCTCAGGATCAGATTAAGCTAAACATGCAAATATAACAAAACATCATTGATATACAGCATGCAGGAGAAACTCAAATAATTTTTATTGATACGATAAGAAAGTCCAAGAGGAGATACAACCAAATGAGTCCCGATCCAGCATCTACCTCCCAGCAAAGGAATCCCTTCCTCTCCTCCAACAAAGCATAAATCACCCAATGTGCTAATCTCAATCTCAAACCAACAATAATTCTCTGCAAAGTAAAAAATTCCAGCCTCTGGATCTCTGGGATGAGGGATCCATATATAGATGTAAGCAGAGAGGATGAGTCAGCTTATGTTTTGACTTGTGGCTTCTCTCTGTCAGTTCTTGCTTCCACTTGGAGACTGAGAGCCTCTTACTCATCACTTGGTCGAATTCAGTGAGGCAAGTGTCATTGGAGAAGATTCTGGAAGCTTCCATGTTCTTTCCACCTCGTTGAATGACTCTGCCACTTGTCATTTCCCACTCAACGCACCTAGGTAGTGCATTCAAGTGTGTTGCAACGCACCTAGACAGTGTACTGGGGTGCTTTGCAACGCAGGTAGCTAGTGGAGCACTTGAATTGATCCTGAATTGACTGTTTCTGAGTGGTTTTTGGTGGAGAACTTCTGGGAGGAGCTGTCATTGGTTGAACTTGTTCCTTTAGGAGCTGTAACAACATCTTTAGGGACTTTGGATCCCTTGGATTATGGACATTTCATGCTCAAAGCTGTAAGGCACAAAAATGTCTATAACATAGGGGACTTCCGATATACCCAGAGGGTACTTGAAAGACAGGCCGTGCATGGTTTTGTCTAATGCGCTACTACTCGAAGGGGTACCCATAGGGGTTACAAGGGAGTCCAACAAGCGTGACCACCTCTTGTATTTCCTGTGTGCATGCCTCCCCAAATCCGTAGGTTTATGCGCTCAACGACAGATCTCGTGGTTTAAAGACGTCGGAACACGTCTCTAGCCAAAAAAAAAATTCTGCTATAAATGGAGATCCCACCAGCATTGGAAAGTACTCTGATACCACTTGTTATGCTCTTGACTTGCGAGAAGATACCAGAATACCAAATATGCGAAGAAATATACCCAGAACACAGAACAATAAGAAATAACAACATGTATTTTATTATTCAGAAAGGAAAGCAATGTTCACTTGCCTCTTCGAGGGGGCAACCTCCTATAGAGCCGGGCTCAATTACAAAATACGACACGATGCTCCTCGAGGGGAGTTTCTATCCTTTATATAGGATTCATACATGCAATACCATGGGTCAATACCATGGTTCTTATTAATACTATCTATCTAATACCATGGCCCATTTGCAACTAACTGTGGTCCCTTCTTTAAATGTGCGTCAACCACTTACAATTATTAATATGGGATTTATTGACTCTTTACTTAACTATAACTATGACTCGACCCTATTACATAAATAAGGCGGTTAGGGTTGGACCCTAACAGTCCTTCTACAGGGTCCAGGGGCACTACTACGCGGAGTTATTTCTTCACAAATATCATCTTCCGCTTCTTCAAATTGATTACCCCATTCATGTCAGTGGCCCAATCAATTCCAAGGAGTGTAGGGTAGGGATTGCTGTCATCCACAATCTCTATCACTTCGAAATCAACCAATGCATTCGCGCCCTCAATATCCACTATCACTCCCTGTAATCTTCCCATGGGGATGATGTTCTGCTGATTTTCCATTCTTGACTGAATCGGAGACCACTGCAGCGCAGGTCTCCCATCCTTTCCCATGTCTGTTTAGGTAGAACATTCGCGTATGACCCCAGATTCAGGATTACTTGGTCCATCTCATATTCTCCTATCTGCGTAATGGGTCTCATCTCACACACCGTTCTAGCCCTATGCTTACCAATCTCCCTGACTCCGACACACTTATTTATTAGTTCCTGTAGTCCTTTCACAACCTTGATGTCGCGCAACAGCTTCATATAGGTCTCCAAGAAAGTAGTAAGAATGGAAGGATCCATCTCTTCAGCTGACTTATCCTGACTCTCTGAGGTAGAGGCCTTAGCGAAGTTTTTCTTCGCTTTCATAAATGTTTCTCGTGCGCACTTTAGATCAAACTCGACCTCCTTTTTCTAGTGCTTTGTGGACCCATTCACTTTCTTCAGGCTGCTTCCCCTTATCTTCGCAAGTCTTCATCCCACTCCACAGCTCAATATTTACCTTGGGATCCTCTTCGCGAGGTTCAACCCTCATCATCTACAGGTTCTGAGTCGGCTGCAGAGGCTGTGCCCCTTTTTCACGTATCTTAGCTAGCAATATCGGGAAATATTCAATTGCATGGTCAAACTGAGTACAATACCGGCATGACAGACATGTCGGATTTGGGAAGTCTCGCGCGTAGTGTCCTGGTCCTCCATAGTTGTAACAAATGACCTGCCCCTGACCTCTACCAAGTCCTCCTCCACCTCGGCCTCGTCCGCACCCTTGGTATTCGCTTCGTGCTCCCCCAACACCTTGTTCCGGAGGTCAAGTTTCTACCTGCACCCTGTAGGCAAGCATTCTATCCATCATTAACTTGTAACTACGACAATTGCGCTCATCATGACCCATCCATTGACAGAAGTTGCAGAAGAGATGTTGCAGTGTCTGTACAAACTTATGCAACAAGTTTAAATTGTTTGTCGCATGTTTTCCAGCTACCTGACAGATAGCACACCATAGCGCGGGCCCTGTACTTGGCCCTACTGGAGCTTCCAGCCTTAGAGGCATTGGTCCCCCCGTTGCAACATAATTTGCGAAGACTGGATAGTGATCTTTGTCATGCCCCTGACCTTTGCACTTCAGGCACCAAACTTCTTCGCGCACCTCTGGCCAAGCTGTTCTATCTTTCTTCAGACTCTGCATTTGTAGGCAAAGGTTATGAAACTGTGCATGAATCTATTGAACCCCTAGATTAGCATCTTGCATTGGTGTCTTATGCAATCTCATTGAAATTTCCAGGGATTCCGCCTGGGTCCCAACCTTTTGCTGTGATAGCCCAACCCTTAGATGAGGCAGGAGCAAAGCCACAAACCATTCGCAGTGCTGCCCATCTGTTAGATTCATGTTAGCTTCATGGATTGTACACTTCAATCTCTGATCCAGATCCCAAGGTGTCTCGGCAGGCTTCATCGCAATCTCTTTGAATCCCACAATTGATTGCACTTCAGACTTAGGTCTGCTAAATTCCTTATTTAGTGTGTTTTGGATATCTTCCAACGCAGACGTTGGGTTTGTTAACACCCAGGTTGTTCCCTATGACTCCCAAGGGAATACGGCCGGGGTAACCACTAACCAATCTTTGGATCACTGTTTCTAGCCAAACTGTGATCAGAGAGGGCTCTCTCTTTATGATTTGTAACTGTTTATGATAGGGTTTTAGGCTAGCTATTATGCACAGGTTTTGTTTATGCTTTGGTTGAAGAGTTTCTTTTAGGTCTTAGTGATGTAGTATTCAGAGAGTCAAGTATCATTGGGCAATGGAGTCTATGGCTGTATAGGTGTCTAGAAACCTTGAGGTGAACTGGTGCAACTTACAGGGCCATTTGGATACTTCATAGAACAAACTTTGATTTATAACACAAACAGGTGAAAAAACCAGTGAAAGCAATTAAGAATTTTCACTAAAGTATTCGAGTATTTCCACCAAACTAGGTATGAGAAACAGATAGATGTCTCAGGAGCAAAACTTGAATCCTGGGATGTCTATCACTGTAAAAGATATAGTTTTAAAGTGCAGCAATTAAGAATTACACTTCATTCACTGTATCTGAAGAAAACATGGATAATAGCTCAGATTGAGTTCAGGGTAATCAGTGATTAAATCCTGTAACTATTCTTCTACTTGGCTATTAAGTGTAAAACATTTAAACAACAAAAGAGAACAAAAGACTCGAAAACATGTAATACAGAGATTTAAGAAAACTTATTGTTTTATGAAACACTCTGGAATCCTGCAACATTCACCATTCATCACAACGCATCACATACACCAAGCTTTTGGAAATTCCATTCTCCCTTTGTATTACTTCTTTGAGAATTTTACAGCAAGTGAGACTTCCAAAAGGAAAATAACAACAACCCCCTGAGCTTCTGCCAGGGGTGAATATATACTTGCGATTTTTACAAAAATATCTGAGTCCTGAGTTATCTCAGACTTAATATTCTCACCAACTTTGAGATATTATTATCAGAAATTTATTACAGCATTGAATACAAAATAAAGGTGCCTTAATGTTCTGTCAGAAGATATTTTGGCCTTTGGGATCTGCTGAGTCGGTTGAGATACTTTGATTAAATGCTGGAGAACCCGACTTTATGGCTTGTACGCTGTATTTTGGGTTGTCACCTGTGATTGTGACTGCTGCTGTGGTGAGTAAATAGCTCTGCTGAGTTGGCTCAGCATCTGCCTCTTCCTTGTAGATTTTATTCATCAAAATTGTGCCTGTGCATGACTGCTCATATACTGGAGAAAATTAGCGCTACAGGTTCTGGCCTGATAAAATTATCTGTGTCAAATTCCTCCATACTTCCTGTGTGGGCAATTGATGATTTATGATTGCCCCCATAGTCTCATCTGCCTCAGTATACTTAAAGAAATTTGGTGGTGTATCAAACAGATGATCAATTTCATTCATAATAAAAAACAGATTATCCACCCTATCATACAGATTCTGCCCTGATGCTGGGCCTGTGTCTGTTGAGGTACTGGGCTGTTTTGCAATCTGTGCTACTGCATGGGCATCAATCCTTTTGTTGTAATTTTCCAGGGTGAGCAGTCTTCCTACACTGCTTAAAATGCTGGGGAGGCCTCTGTTCTGCAATGCCACAAATCTGTCCAGGAACTTGTTGATCTCGGTCTGCATATCCTGTGTCCTCCTCTCCAGCGTTCCAACTAGACTTCTTAGTGTCAGGACTCTTTTAACTACTGAGATTGTTTCAGTCCTGTTAGTAATTCCCATGGTAGCTAGTTGAGAGCTAGTTTTGTTATTTAAAACATTGATCATTCTGCTGGCAGCATCTGGCATGTGGCCAAGGCTTGCTCTGGCTCTGTGTATTTCCTTGTTTGCCTTGGTGATGAGTACTATTTGCTCATCCATAGTCTCAATATACTGCCATTGATTGGTGATGGACCGCCCAATGTTGCCCCAGAGGACTGCTTTCAATTCTGCTGTTACTTTTTCTAGTGCAAGCTCTTTTTCTAGTTCAGCTATTCTCTTTTTTAGAGCTTTTATCTCTTTCTCCTTTGCTGCTTCATTCTGCTTGCTTTTGTCAAATTTTTCATTTACCTTGGCCAAAGATTTCTTGACTTCATCAAGCTCTTTCATTTGAGATTCAAGAACTTGGATCTCAGCTTGCAGCTTCTGCATATCCAGACTGGGAGTCTGTCCTGGTGTTGGTGTAGTTGTTGCTGTAGATGGTGCTGTAGTTCCCGTTTGCTGAGGAGGAGGAGTAGTTGTTGGAGGGACTTCCTCAAGATTAATTATCACAGGAGGAGGCTGGGAGGGTTGGCCCTCTTCTCTTTGCTTCATTGTTGTTTGTAGTGCTGCCTTTGCAGCTTCTGATTGTCCTAGCTGGTCTTGAGTTCGAACCAGCTCCTTGTACAGGGATATCAGTAGGTCTGTAGCATCCTTTTCCTGCCTTTGCTGGGCAACTTCATCTGTTTGAGGATGAATGGTAGCTGGGAGCTTGATTTTCTTTCTTAAGGCCGCCATGTCTGCATCCCTTAGCTTCAAGAGTTCTTGGATACCCTTAACATCTTTAGGATCATGTCCTATTTCTATAATTACCTCTTCCAAGGACTTGATCCTGTTGTCCTTGGCTTGTGATGATGCTCTCTCCAATTCCAGCTGAGATGCTGTGTTATCAAGGCTGCTCTTCAATTTGTAGTTCTCCAACGTTTCATCTGCCAAGGAGGCATACACCATTTCACCAGTTTGTTTATGTAATTCAATCTTATCCATAGGGTGTATGTCTTTGGCCAGAACCTCCATGTTGATTCTTAGGTAATCTGAGGTAGATTGAGGATGCAGCGTTGTGGGCATGAAGTGACTCATGATCATCTTGCCTTCACTTACATCAAAGGCAGACATGAGTCTTTGCTGATTGGTAGGAGCCAGGTTCAGCAAATGATTGTACAACTGTACTTTAATAGGATCACTCCTCCTCTTAATGTCAATAAATTGCTGTTTGATGCTGGACTGTCCTTCTCTGTGCTGGCTGGAGGAGCTGACCTCTCCTCCTATAGTTCTATCATGTTCATGCTGAGATGAACTGGCTGAAACTTCTCCACTGGGTGGGCTCATGCCCATTGCTTGCCTCACTGCTATGTCATCCTCTTAAGAGTCATTTAGTCTTTGTCTTTTCTCTCCCCGATTGATGGATGAAGTCAGGGGAGTCTCTCTATCCCTTTTCCTGGTTAAGTCCTCCTTTTGTGGGGTTTGGAGGACTGAGGTATCAACAGTAGTTTCTGCCCTAGGAGGCACTATTGTCTGAGCCTGTTGCTCCGTGGAGCTTGGAGCATTCATCACTTTTTCTTGCTGCAAGGGCTGCTGTTCACTAAACTGTTCTTCTTCTTGTTGCTGCCCAAGTTCCTGCTGCTCCATCTCTTCTTGCTGCTGTAGAAATGTGTCCACTTGTTCTTCTGTCAATGGAGGTGGCTGTTCCACCTGCTTCCCTTTATCCTTGCTTGCTGTCTGTGGTGCTTTCTCGGCAGTTTGCTGCTGTGCTGTTGATGATGTAGCAGCTGCTCCAAGTTGCTTTTTGTAGGAGAGGGGCACCTGTCCACAAGTTTCCAAGTCAGCTTCCTTTTGCATATTTCTAGCCTCTCTCTCAAGTAACTCTTCATTAGTAATTTCCTCCTCTAGGGTACCCTCTTCCCAATTTGATGCATTGGCATACTGTTCAATCTCGGGTTGTCTCTTGTGTGCATAGCTACCCAATTTGTATCTAATCCTCCTGAGGGAGATAGCATGATTGGGGTCATAGGGTATCCATTCAAAGCTGGTTTGCAGTCTGAGGCCTTCCAGGATAGTGTTTGCCTCTTTCCATCCCTCTTCTTTTCTGTTATATAGGAAAGGACCCAGCTGGTTCCTTACCTTCAACTGTGACTTCTTGTTGTTGCTCTGAAAATGAAGATAGTCTGAGTTCCCAAACTGTCTGAAATATTCCAAGGCAAAAAGCCTCATGGGGACATACCTTGGCAACCTAAATGGGTTCAACTCATAGCCATATATCCTGATGACTGTGTGGTTTTGGTAGAAGTACCAATTACCAATGCTGTAGGACTTATTCAAATGGAGAATTCTCCTCATGTCATCAGTTAGTCTAGGAGGAGGAGTACCATGCAATACTGTCATGACTGGATAGATGAATAAGTCAATGAACTCAGTGTATGTGTAAGGTGATACAGAGGTATGATGAAAAACAGAAGTCCAGAACACAACTGACCTTGGAATTCCCTGGGCATTGAGTGGCTTCAAAGGAACAGAGAAGGTGGCTGGCTGATAGAACAAGAATAGGTGGTATATATATGAAGTATACCTGAATAGTCTTTCCCTCCTCAAGTTCATAAACTGCTCATGGATTTTATCTACAATGTAGGTTGCATAGTCATAATGTACAGCTGGGGGTTTACCAGGAGAGAATATAGACAGCATTGCCATTAGGCTATCATCCACATCCTCCATCCCCCTGAATCCTAGGACATAACTGGTTAAATCCACTAACATCCTGCCCAATTCATTCAAATAGTGATACCCAATAGGAGGGGTTCTGACTGATTCAGAGCCTGGTCTTACAAACAACTGATTGATTTTAATGATTTGGTCATTTGACAGCTTGGTCCCTTTGTTTATCAAATTCTGCATAAAGAGGGGGGTCAATTGCTTGGCAGATTGGAAGTGCAGCATTCCATTTATACTCTCTGGGGTAATCTGGAACAGGATTGAGCCTGTGGGGCTGATGACAGCTCTTTGGTTTGGGTCATAACATTCCTGGCAGCTGTAGATCAGTTCTGGCATAGGATTTACTTGGGGAAGGTTGTAGATGGGCAAATTTGAGTCCCAAATTCCCAAGATGTCTGCCCCACTCAGGTGCTGGGCTTGTAACTCATTCATCATCTGGATATTGTATTTGGTTCCCATAGGGAACCAGTCCAGCATTTGGTAATCCATGTCTCCCAGGGCTTTCCATGCTAATTCCTGGTGAGGAGCATTGAGGGGCTTGATATTTAGAGCAATAGGAGTCTCCATAGTTCTTCAAAGTGCAACAATTGTAGGTGAATAGTCAAAATGGAAGCAACACAGAATAGAGGTGATTCTCTGTAAAGACAGTTTGTATTTAGATACCAGAGGGGGATTTACACAACAGCAGTTGGAATACTGTTTGTTTTGGGAGCAAAGCTTTTCTAAGGTCTGACTATGTCCTCTTTTAGCGGGTAAATTGAGACCAACTAGGAATTAGCCGAGAATACGCAGTGAGTGTTGCTTTCTGGGCGAAATTACAGGTATTATGGCTCGGCTGGTGCTCTTTGGACTTCACAGTTACAATGGTGGACGTGCAGAGGGAAATGGGCGGTGTAAATGTAGTTTCAAGGTGTCTTAAGCCTTCTGAGCAACTTAAATTTCAATAACAGTCGTATGGAGGGCAGAACAATGGTAAATACCTGTTAATTGACGAACAGAGGTTGCGCAGGTGTGCACGGTTGATGCTGAGGAGGTCGCCTGGGTTAACTCAGCAGGTTGGCGGAAATTCGAACGTAAACGGTCATGCAGAAAGAACAATAGCGACAGGAGAGAAAAGTGGGAAAAGCACGGTTTTTTGGGTAAATATAGATTTTTTTACCATTTTGGCGCTTTTTAGTGATGACGTCAGCATGACGTCATTGGTGGGTCAAGGTGAGGTGACGTCAGCTGACGTCATCGGGTGACGTGGCAGTAGACTATTGGTCCAAGGGGGCGATGAGGTGGCAGCCATGTCAGCGGCCAGGTGGACGAATAGCGGGAGCGAGTACAGGTGGATGTGACGTGGCGATTCGTTGGCGGAAAACAGTTGGCGGTTAGGACCGTAGCGGTTACGGTTAAGGTTAACCGCTACGGTTTCTCGGGGCGGTTTAGGTACGACGCCGAATGTGTCAGGCCTTGCTCCGAGAGGCTTTAGCGTTTGACGCGTGGAGAGGTACTGACGTGACGCAACGTCACCTTCTCGGGCGGTAAAGGACAGCAGTGGGGGCCGCTCCGATATCAACGTGGATCGTCGGATCTTCGGGGCTTGATCCGACGGTGGGCGGAGCAGGAAGATGCTCGGGTTGTATGCGGGCGGAAAACTTTGGGTAGAGGGTTTTTCGTTGGTTTTTCATTGGTTTTTCAATGTTTTTTATTTAAAACAAACAATGCGCTAACCTTTGGAAATGCGCCAGAGGCGGGTTTTTTGGCTTTGGTAATTTTTGCAAAGGATTTTTATAGGCAAAAGAGGTTTTATAAGGTTTTTTCAATGCAAATGGTGGTTTGAGGAGCAGTTTGACTTGCAGCAAGGGGGAATGGGATGGGACAGGTTCACCAAAGTGACCAGATGTCATTTTGGTCCCTTTTGAAGAATATATGGCTATAATGCCAAGGGGAGGGAGTATTTATAAGATTTGGGGCTTTATACACCATAGTGTTAATATTATTAGGGGAAAGGGTAAAATAGGGGAGCTATATAGTAAAATTAGAGGTTAATATGAATGAAGGGAGCAAATGAAGGGGATTTTACTGAGTTTATCTGAAATTGACTTGGTTTTGAGAGTAGATCAAAATGAAAAGATCTTAGACAAGAAATGTGGATTCTGAATGAACTAGAACCACCATAAAACCATGATCTCTCTTCATAAATCTCAGCTAAAGAAAGGGAGTGTTAGTAATGGAATAGAGGGGAAGAGGGAGGTTAGTTATGCTCCTTGCTGTAATTTGATGGAATTAACCACTTTGTCCACCGACAGATTTTTTGCCTTGGCAAAACACCTCTTGACATATGTGTAATGGTGAAAATACCTTTTCTGCAACCACAACTGCTTACCCAGCTATTTTCCTAGCATTTTTTGTTTCTCCATTGGAGGGTGCATTTAGGCTTGCAAACCCTTACTTGCCTTTTCTTTTCTTTGGCTTTTTCTTTTTTCTTTTCTATCTACTTCTACCCTTATCTCTTCCAAGGTCCCAGATTAAGCTGTTGGGAACCTTTGCTTCTCTACCTAAACTACTTGTCTGCCAAGATTAAACAGTTTGGACAGACTTCTTTCTCTATTCTATAACTCAAAATTGAACACATGGCATGATCCAGATTAGACTGTTGAATCATCCACAAAATTGAAATAAAGGTCTTCAATATTTGAAACAGATTACACACCTCTTGTTCTCTAGGAAATATGGGATCTTTGTAATACCAAAGCAGAGCATATTTGGACTTTCCTTGGCCAATCATGAAATATGAAACCTATTAGTATAGGTATCCAACAGTGGCTCCACATGGGGATGGTTTTTCTTCTGAAAGACCAAGAACAGCAGGTCAGATTGCCTTGTTCTTTGACTGCCCATCTCAATCTTTGAAATCTGCTGCATAAATGTGTCAAACTTGTGTGCTTTTTCCTTGGAGAACCTCTGATTCTATTTGCCTTTTACTGCTTGGTGAATCACTTGGGAAAACTGCTTTTTACAATCTAAGACAGAAAACAATATGTACATCTGCATATATACAATGAATCCTTGGATTCCACTCATAATGAACAGTCAAAGTAGTGCTTCAGCATCCTGCCATTGACAGGACCTTCATCCAAGTCAGTTTCAGTCAAACTTTTGAGGAAGTAGGTGTTATTACCTTGCACTGCTTGGACAGCAAATGGTCCTTTCCATAAAGAGTCAAACTTTCCATGTTTTCCTTTCTCTTCTCTTCTTGCATCCCACTTTAAGACTTTGTCCCCTATATTGAAATCTTCTGCTTTGGTTCTTCTATCAAAGGCCTTTTTCAGTTTCTCTTGTAGTATCTGCACTCTGCTGAAAACTTGCTCTCTAGTTTGCTGTAAACAGATTATCTGATTAATCCTTCTTTGCATGTCATTTGGCTCTGCATGGCTTTCTTGCAGAAGTTTCATAACCGGCACTCCTAGTGATGAAGGAAATCTGGCCTCTAATCCATAGACTAACTCATATGGGCTGGTCCCAATTGATCTTTTAGTTGTCAGTCTGTCTGCCCATAAAGCATTTACTAGTTTCTTATGCCAGTTCTTTTTGTTCTCTTCCAGTACTTTCTTTATGATATTTATTAAACTTTTGTTTGATGATTCAGCAAGGCCATTTCCTTGAGGGTAGTAAGCTGTAGAATGGCCCAAAGTAATGTGAAATTTATGGCAGAAGTTCACCATTTTCTTGGATCTGAAGGCAGCAGCATTGTCTGTTATTATTTTGTCCGGGCAGCCAAATCTAGCCAGTATATTGTTTTCCAAAAACTGAATAATTACTGAATCATTTGCTTGTCTGCATGGGGCAGCTTCAATCCACTTGGTGAAGTAGTCTGTTGCTGTTAAAATCCATCTGTGTTGCCCTGAAGATGAGGGATGAATTTCCCCAATGAAATCCAAGCCCCATTGTTGGAAAGGTCTCTCTGTTGCAATGGGCTTCAAAGGGAGTGGCAGCAACTGTCTTTTGCCTTCAAACAGTTGGCATTTGTGGCATGAGGCTGTAAATTTCTTAACATCAGAGAACATAATGGGCCAGTAGTAACCAGCCCTCAATATTTTGTCTACAGTGGACTTCCAGTACAAATGTCCACCACAGTCTCCAGCATGGAAATCTTGCATGATTTTGTTAGTTTCATTCTCTATTAGACAGTGCAGCAAGATACCTTCATGGTTTTTCCAAAGTAAATTTCCATCCATCACACAAAATCTAGATGTTTTCATTTTTAGGAACCTACACTTAGTTCTGGACAGTCCTGGGGGAGCACACAGGTTTTGTAACACATAACAGATATCAGAGTACCAAGGAGATTGTTCAAAGGCTACATTGATCTTTGGAGTCGCCAGCTCTGTTTCACTGTCCAGTTGATTGATATCTAAGGCTTGGAAATTTGCTTCTGTCATTAATTTGGCTAAACCTTGCCCTTTTATCAGCTTTGTGGGTTTTATTTCAATGTCAAATTCTAGTATATTGGCAATCCATTTTCCTCTTCTGCCCTCTAAGTTTTCTTGGGTGAGAATGTCTTTGACAATAGGACTTGGTACATAAGCCACAACATGGGAGTAAAGGATGTAAATCCTAAAGTCTTTAATAGCTTTGATCAAAGCATAGGCTTGTTTCTCCATAATTTGGTACTTTAGAGGGGCATCTCTGAGAGCTCTGCTGAAAAAAGCAATAGGTTTCTCACTCCCGTGGTCATCTTTCTGTAATAAAACAGCAGCAATAGTATGTTGGGAGGCAAAGGAGAAAATGATAAAGTCTCTGTCAAACTGAGGATTGGTTAACACTGGGGTTTGAGTCAAGGCTAATTTTATACTTTCAAAGGCTTGTTTTGCTTCGACAGTCCATTTGACCTTTGAATCTTTCTTTAGCATATTATTTAGTAATCTGATTAATTCTGCTAAATTAGGGATAAACCTTCTTAAAAAGTTGATTTTCCCTAAGAATCCTTGCAACTCCTTGACATTCCTGGGATGAGGCATTTGTAGGATAGCTTGTATCCTATCTGGATCAATTCTTATGCCATCTTTTGAAATAATATGTCCTAGAAGTTTCCCTTCCTCCAAGCCAAATAATGACTTCTTGGGGTTTAAGGAAATGCCATATTTCCTGCATGTTATGAAAATCTGTCTCAAATGTTTCAAGTGTTCTTGGTCAGATTTTGAAAAGGGTGTAAGGTCATCCAAGTAAATGACAAGGAAATCATGAATTTCCTTAGCGAAAGCAATATCCATTGCTCTTTGAAATGTTGCCCCGGCATTCTTCAACCCAAAAGGCATTTTCACATACTTGAAAGTTCCCCATGGGGTTGTAAATGCAGTTTTGTCCTGATCATCAGGGTGTACCAGGATTTGATTGAAACCTGAGAAACCATCAAGCAATGATATTCTCGAAGCCCCTACTACTCTTTGAAGAATATGATCCATTTTGGGTAGAGGGTAGTTATCTTTGAGTGATACTTGATTCAAATTCCTTAAGTCTACACAAAGTCTAATCTCACCAGTTTTCTTTCTTGTAGGGACCAAATTTGAAATCCATTCAGAGAATCTGATTGGTGCTATGATACCAGCTTTGAACATTTTCTGTAATTCTTTTTCAATGGAAGGAAGGAGCACAGGATTGATTCTTCTCAATTTCTGTTTGAATGGTTTTTGATTAGGCTTGAGGGGAATGGTATGCTGGATAACAGAGGTATCATAGGACTTTAGATCCTCATAACCCCAAGCAAAGACATCTTGAAACTCTTTAAAGAGATCAATATATTTGGGTTTTTGATCAGGGGGCAAAGCAGCAGATAGCTTTATTATTTTAGGCTTGTCAGTGGTACCAATGTTGCATTCTTCAATTGCTGCATCTAATGGCTGCATCTTTGGTTTCCTGGGGACATCATTTGAGTCAAAAATGTCCTCTAGTGGGGTAAGGCCTGCTGGAAGGAAATTGTCTTTGAGTTGTATGATTTCAGCTTCAGCGCTGCTCACCTCTTCGCAGTCAATTTGGTTGATTTGCTGAATGTTTTCATTGTTGAAAATGGTTGGACTGAGTAGTTGTTTTGCTTTCCTAGGTGACATTGGGTGAGCAGACTGTTGAAACTGTATTTGTGATGGACATGCTCCATCAATATCAATATTTAATCCTGTGAACTCTTGTTGCAAGGTTAAAAAATTGTTTATTTGCATGTCATCCTCAAAAACTTGCCATTCTTTGACATTGTTTGGAATAGAGGGTCTGTATTTGACCTCGGCTGTGAAACAGTTATTGGGTTCTAATGGGAATTTGAAGGTGCTGGCAAACGTTGCCAAGCTGTGTGCATGGAGATTGTGGCCCCTTGAAATTTTTGTGATAACAAACTCAGAGAAGGTCTCTAATATTTCAATTACAGCAGACCTGTAGGACCTCAATCTTTTGTCATTGGTGACAAACTGTCCTTTCACCTGTTGAATGACTAGATCAGAGTCTCCCATGATGGAGAGTTTAGGAGCTTGTAGTGATTTTGCTAGCTTTAGGCCCAGCAAGAGAGCTTCATATTCTGCCATGTTGTTAGTGCACCTAAAATTCAATCTGTAAGCCCTGCCTTCTGCATAGCCTTTCTCTTTGTTATATATCCACACTCCAGCTCCTGCCCCTAACTTGTTGACTGACCCATCAAATTCTAGGACCCACAGGATATCTTGCTGAACAGAAGATTTAAAATTCTGTTCATGAGATGGCAATGTGAGCAGGAGTTGGGGTTTCTTCCCCCATTTGTTTTCTAGGACAGCTTTATCACTTGTTTGACAATCTTTAACAACTAGAGGAGGGTTAATGTGTATTGTTGGGCTGATTGATGTTTGGCAGGTGCTACTTGTCTGATCAATGTTTTGTTCTTGTATGAGTGTTTCGGTCCTAATCTCATTGTTTGAAAGGTCTGCGCTATCATTGAAAAGGATGAAGGAGTCTATGTCCGAATGGACAGCATATATTGGAAAATTTTGGGGCTTTTCTTCACTGCTGACCATATACTTCATGAGTGTTTCCCTATAAAGTCTTTTTGGTTGCCCAAAGACAGAAATAGTTGCATATGACATGTCTAATTGCAGGGATCCTTGGAGCTTGGCTCCCCATGATCTTGATAACAGCATCCCATATTTGGGTGGGATATCAGCAACTACCACATCCATTAGAATAGTCTTGTTGGGATATTGAACCAGAGACACACATAAATCTTTTATTAGGCCTAAACATTTGACTTGACTAGAATCAAAGGAAAACAGGTCTTTGTATGGCCTTTTTATATCCAAGTTCAATCTTTCCATGACTGCTTTTGGCATAAGGTTGTGAGAGGCGCCTGAGTCGAACATTGCATTATGCAGTATTTTATCATGAACATGCAGGCTGACATAAAACGGTAAAACCCCTGTGACTTCTGATTTTCCATCTACCTCTGGGCCAAACAGTAATTCTGGAGTGTCATCTAGCACATTTACATCATCTTTGCTATTGGTGAGCTGTAGGGATTTCTTTATCTGTTGCTTATATATGTCATGCTTGGCTAGCTCTGAGAGGGGGATGGCTATCTTTAACTTGCCAATCTCTGTACCTAGGTCAAAAGGTTTGTCAACTTGGATTTTAGAGTCACGGATAGCAGTCTTTTCTTTGTTCACTAAATCTTCTTGTTGGATTTCATCTTGATTTTGAAACCTGCCCCTCATACTCATGTCTTGAGGGGTAATGTTCGGATTTGGGTGGGAGGACGAGGTTGCCATGGGCTGTTGTAGTGGGGACAGTAGTTCAGTAACCTCCTCAACCACTACTTCTTTTGTAGGCACGTTTGTGTTGTGATTAGGTTCTGTGACCATGGTTTCTTTGGACTGTTGTTTCTCCTTTACCTTTTCAGGCTGATTTACATTTACAGTCCTACTCCTTAGTTTATATTGTTTATGGACTTCATAGACAGCAGTATCATATCCTTGTTTAAAGTCAAAGGATTCTCCTGATTTAGTTTGGAATGTTTTGCTTTCATCCTCCTCATGGTCTTCTTGTGTTAAGAATACATGGCTTTTACCATCCAGACCCATTAAGTTAATTTCGGGATCTTCATTGAGCTGATTGGCTGTGGAGGTTTCTGCATAGTTTTCTTGAAAAGGGGGTCTGATATCTTGGTCAGCACTTGTTTTTCCTATGTTTGGGTTCTGAGTTCTCCTAAAATTTGGGTTTCTAGGAGGGTTGCTTTGTGATGTCTCCCATGATGATTTTCTTTCAACTGATTCCACCCTTTCACCCAGTCTCTTCATGCTGTTTAGTATTGCATCCAACTTTTGATCAAAAGCTGAGGGCTCTTCTCTGAAGCCAGCCTTCTTTTCCAGCTTTGCCCTGTTTCTCTTGGCAATTAGGTTGGCCTCTACAGTGACTGCAACTCTTTGAGCTTCTGCAAGGGTTGGGGGATCTCTTTCTTTCAGCTGATAGGCCATATCAGAGTCAAAACCGTCAGGGAAGTTATACAGGGCCAAATCAGGAGGGGGTCTTAAGTTCTGGGGGATAGCATTATATACATTGTTAAACCTAGCACAATATTCCAAAACTGTTTCTTGGGGACCTCTTTTAATAGTGTTATATTCACCGAGTATGTGTAGAGGATCTTTCTTCTTCTCCCATCTGTTGGTAAACTCTTGGTACAGGACCTCAGGGGTTGCAATGGAATTTGCATTCAGGGATCTAAACCAAGTTTTGACATCCCCAGTTAAGCTTTGAACAAAAATTCTCATCCTGACACTGTCATCATCTATTTCATAGGTCTCAAAGTGGTCTTGCATCTTCTTAGCATGCTGGACAGCTGTCAAAGGGCCATGGGAGTCAAAAAATGAGATTTTGGTTTGGTAATCTTGGGGTAGAGCTGGAGCATTAGCTGGTATCTGCAGAGGTGCATACCTGTTGGCCATGTTTATGGGATTTATGGGGTTGACAGGAATAAATAGGACAACAGGGATTATAGGTGTGACAGGGTTAATGGTATGGGTAACAAGCGGGGAACTGGTTGAAAGAGTATGTGCAGATGGTGAAGATGGGAGAGGAGGGCTTTGAGGTGTTGATGATGAACTAGGGGAACTAGGGGTGGACCGGAACAGAACTTTGCAGGGTGTGGGAATGCAGATAGGCTGTTCTGAAATTATATCTGAATCGGCAGGCTTCTCCTGCTTTTGCTGTCTCCTAATGTTCTTTGGAATGATATTTGGATTATCAACAATGATAGGTTGATTAGGGTCAGGGTTTGCCCTAGTGTGCCTTGGATTTCTTTTGGGAGCCAGCTTCTAAATATTCTTTTGAATTTGTACAAGAAGTTTATATATGCAAGGACTGGATGAAAATTTTGGAATGGCTATATATGTTTCAAAGCTAGGATGAAGATTCCCTAATCAGCTCTTCCCTAAAGCTGTTCCTGTGGCACAGAAACAGTCCTAAGGCCTCTTGGCTAGTTCAGGCTTAATGGTAGCTTTGGAAGATAGATAGTAATTGAAAAATCTTTAAGAAGTCCCCAGTGGAGTCGCCAATTATGTTAACACCCAGGTTGTTCCCTATGACTCCCAAGGGAATACGGCCGGGGTAACCACTAACCAATCTTTGGATCACTGTTTCTAGCCAAACTGTGATCAGAGAGGGCTCTCTCTTTATGATTTGTAACTGTTTATGATAGGGTTTTAGGCTAGCTATTATGCACAGGTTTTTTTTATGCTTTGGTTGAAGAGTTTCTTTTAGGTCTTAGTGATGTAGTATTCAGAGAGTCAAGTATCATTGGGCAATGGAGTCTATGGCTGTATAGGTGTCTAGAAACCTTGAGGTGAACTGGTGCAACTTACAGGGCCATTTGGATACTTCATAGAACAAACTTTGATTTATAACACAAACAGGTGAAAAAACCAGTGAAAGCAATTAAGAATTTTCACTAAAGTATTCGAGTATTTCCACCAAACTAGGTATGAGAAACAGATAGATGTCTCAGGAGCAAAACTTGAATCCTGGGATGTCTATCACTGTAAAAGATATAGTTTTAAAGTGCAGCAATTAAGAATTACACTTCATTCACTGTATCTGAAGAAAACATGGATAATAGCTCAGATTGAGTTCAGGGTAATCAGTGATTAAATCCTGTAACTATTCTTCTACTTGGCTATTAAGTGTAAAACATTTAAACAACAAAAGAGAACAAAAGACTCGAAAACATGTAATACAGAGATTTAAGAAAACTTATTGTTTTATGAAACACTCTGGAATCCTGCAACATTCACCATTCATCACAACGCATCACATACACCAAGCTTTTGGAAATTCCATTCTCCCTTTGTATTACTTCTCTGAGAATTTTACAGCAAGTGAGACTTCCAAAAGGAAAATAACAACAACCCCCTGAGCTTCTGCCAGGGGTGAATATATACTTGCGATTTTTACAAAAATATCTGAGTCCTGAGTTATCTCAGACTTAATATTCTCACCAACTTTGAGATATTATTATCAGAAATTTATTACAGCATTGAATACAAAATAAAGGCGCCTTAATGTTCTGTCAGAAGATATTTTGGCCTTTGGGATCTGCTGAGTCGGTTGAGATACTTTGATTAAATGCTGGAGAACCCGACTTTATGGCTTGTACGCTGTATTTTGGGTTGTCACCTGTGATTGTGACTGCTGCTGTGGTGAGTAAATAGCTCTGCTGAGTTGGCTCAGCATCTGCCTCTTCCTTGTAGATTTTATTCATCAAAATTGTGCCTGTGCATGACTGCTCATATACTGGAGAAAATTAGCGCTACAGGTTCTGGCCTGATAAAATTATCTGTGTCAAATTCCTCCATACTTCCTGTGTGGGCAATTGATGATTTATGATTGCCCCCATAGTCTCATCTGCCTCAGTATACTTAAAGAAATTTGGTGGTGTATCAAACAGATGATCAATTTCATTCATAATAAAAAACAGATTATCCACCCTATCATACAGATTCTGCCCTGATGCTGGGCCTGTGTCTGTTGAGGTACTGGGCTGTTTTGCAATCTGTGCTACTACATGGGCATCAATCCTTTTGTTGTAATTTTCCAGGGTGAGCAGTCTTCCTACACTGCTTAAAATGCTGGGGAGGCCTCTGTTCTGCAATGCCACAAATCTGTCCAGGAACTTGTTGATCTCGGTCTGCATATCCTGTGTCCTCCTCTCCAGCGTTCCAACTAGACTTCTTAGTGTCAGGACTCTTTTAACTACTGAGATTGTTTCAGTCCTGTTAGTAATTCCCATGGTAGCTAGTTGAGAGCTAGTTTTGTTATTTAAAACATTGATCATTCTGCTGGCAGCATCTGGCATGTGGCCAAGGCTTGCTCTGGCTCTATGTATTTCCTTGTTTGCCTTGGTGATGAGTACTATTTGCTCATCCATAGTCTCAATATACTACCATTGATTGGTGATGGACCGCCCAATGTTGCCCCAGAGGACTGCTTTCAATTCTGTTGTTACTTTTTCTAGTGCAAGCTCTTTTTCTAGTTCAGCTATTCTCTTTTTTAGAGCTTTTATCTCTTTCTCCTTTGCTGCTTCATTCTGCTTGCTTTTGTCAAATTTTTCATTTACCTTGGCCAAAGATTTCTTGACTTCATCAAGCTCTTTCATTTGAGATTCAAGAACTTGGATCTCAGCTTGCAGCTTCTGCATATCCAGACTGGGAGTCTGTCCTGGTGTTGGTGTAGTTGTTGCTGTAGATGGTGCTGTAGTTCCCATTTGCTGAGGAGGAGGAGTAGTTGTTGGAGGGACTTCCTCAAGATTAATTATCACAGGAGGAGGCTGGGAGGGTTGGCCCTCTTCTCTTTGCTTCATTGCTGTTTGTAGTGCTGCCTTTGCAGCTTCTGATTGTCTTAGCTGGTCTTGAGTTCGAACCAGCTCCTTGTACAGGGATATCAGTAGGTCTGTAGCATCCTTTTCCTGCCTTTGCTGGGCAACTTCATCTGTTTGAGGATGAATGGTAGCTGGGAGCTTGATTTTCTTTCTTAAGGCCGCCATGTCTGCATCCCTTAGCTTCAAGAGTTCTTGGATACCCTTAACATCTTTAGGATCATGTCCTATTTCTATAATTACCTCTTCCAAGGACTTGATCCTGTTGTCCTTGGCTTGTGATGATGCTCTCTCCAATTCCAGCTGAGATGCTGTGTTATCAAGGCTGCTCTTCAATTTGTAGTTCTCCAACGTTTCATCTGCCAAGGAGGCATACACCATTTCACCAGTTTGTTTATGTAATTCAATCTTATCCATAGGGTGTATGTCTTTGGCCAGAACCTCCATGTTGATTCTTAGGTAATCTGAGGTAGATTGAGGATGTAGCGTTGTGGGCATGAAGTGACTCATGATCATCTTGCCTTCACTTACATCAAAGGCAGACATGAGTCTTTGCTGATTGGTAGGAGCCAGGTTCAGCAAATGATTGTACAGCCGTACTTTAATAGGATCACTCCTCCTCTTAATGTCAATAAATTGCTGTTTGATGCTGGACTGTCCTTCTCTGTGCTGGCTGGAGGAGCTGACCTCTCCTCCTATAGTTCTATCATGTTCATGCTGAGATGAACTGGCTGAAACTTCTCCACTGGGTGGGCTCATGCCCATTGCTTGCCTCACTGCTATGTCATCCTCTTGAGAGTCATTTAGTCTTTGTCTTTTCTCTCCCCGATTGATGGATGAAGTCAGGGGAGTCTCTCTATCCCTTTTCCTGGTTAAGTCCTCCTTTTGTGGGGTTTGGAGGACTGAGGTATCAACAGTAGTTTCTGCCCTAGGAGGCACTATTGTCTGAGCCTGTTGCTCCGTGGAGCTTGGAGCATTCATCACTTTTTCTTGCTGCAAGGGCTGCTGTTCACTAAACTGTTCTTCTTCTTGTTGCTGCCCAAGTTCCTGCTGCTCCATCTCTTCTTGCTGCTGTAGCAATGTGTCCACTTGTTCTTCTGTCAATGGAGGTGGCTGTTCCACCTGCTTCCCTTTATCCTTGCTTGCTGTCTGTGGTGCTTTCTCGGCAGTTTGCTGCTGTGCTGTTGATGATGTAGCAGCTGCTCCAAGTTGCTTTTTGTAGGAGAGGGGCACCTGTCCACAAGTTTCCAAGTCAGCTTCCTTTTGCATATTTCTAGCCTCTCTCTCAAGTAACTCTTCATTAGTAATTTCCTCCTCTAGGGTACCCTCTTCCCAATTTGATGCATTGGCATACTGTTCAATCTCGGGTTGTCTCTTGTGTGCATAGCTACCCAATTTGTATCTAATCCTCCTGAGGGAGATAGCATGATTGGGGTCATAGGGTATCCATTCAAAGCTGGTTTGCAGTCTGAGGCCTTCCAGGATAGTGTTTGCCTCTTTCCATCCCTCTTCTTTTCTGTTATATAGGAAAGGACCCAGCTGGTTCCTTACCTTCAACTGTGACTTCTTGTTGTTGCTCTGAAAATGAAGATAGTCTGAGTTCCCAAACTGTCTGAAATATTCCAAGGCAAAAAGCCTCATGGGGACATACCTTGGCAACCTAAATGGGTTCAACTCACAGCCATATATCCTGATGACTGTGTGGTTTTGGTAGAAGTACCAATTACCAATGCTGTAGGACTTATTCAAATGGAGAATTCTCCTCATGTCATCAGTTAGTCTAGGAGGAGGAGTACCATGCAATACTGTCATGACTGGATAGATGAATAAGTCAATGAACTCAGTGTATGTGTAAGGTGATACAGAGGTATGATGAAAAACAGAAGTCCAGAACACAACTGACCTTGGAATTCCCTGGGCATTGAGTGGCTTCAAAGGAACAGAGAAGGTGGCTGGCTGATAGAACAAGAATAGGTGGTATATATATGAAGTATACCTGAATAGTCTTTCCCTCCTCAAGTTCATAAACTGCTCATGGATTTTATCTGCAATGTAGGTTGCATAGTCATAATGTACAGCTGGGGGTTTACTAGGACAGAATATAGACAGCATTGCCATTAGGCTATCATCCACATCCTCCATCCCCCTGAATCCTAGGACATAACTGGTTAAATCCACTAACATCCTGCCCAATTCATTCAAATAGTGATACC
This sequence comes from Pinus tabuliformis, assembly GCA_031772625.1. NCBI lineage: Eukaryota > Viridiplantae > Streptophyta > Pinopsida > Pinales > Pinaceae > Pinus > Pinus tabuliformis. The sequence goes on from CM062805.1 coordinate 59,410,941, forward strand.
CAATAGGAGGGGTTCTGACTGATTCAGAGCCTGGTCTTACAAACAACTGATTGATTTTAATGATTTGGTCATTTGACAGCTTGGTCCCTTTGTTTATCAAATTCTGCATAAAGAGGGGGGTCAATTGCTTGGCAGATTGGAAGTGCAGCATTCCATTTATACTCTCTGGGGTAATCTGGAACAGGATTGAGCCTGTGGGGCTGATGACAGCTCTTTGGTTTGGGTCATAACATTCCTGGCAGCTGTAGATCAGTTCTGGCATAGGATTTACTTGGGGAAGGTTGTAGATGGGCAAATTTGAGTCCCAAATTCCCAAGATGTCTGCCCCACTCAGGTGCTGGGCTTGTAACTCATTCATCATCTGGATATTGTATTTGGTTCCCATAGGGAACCAGTCCAGCATTTGGTAATCCATGTCTCCCAGGGCTTTCCATGCTAATTCCTGGTGAGGAGCATTGAGGGGCTTGATATTTAGAGCAATAGGAGTCTCCATAGTTCTTCAAAGTGCAACAATTGTAGGTGAATAGTCAAAATGGAAGCAACACAGAATAGAGGTGATTCTCTGTAAAGACAGTTTGTATTTAGATACCAGAGGGGGATTTACACAACAGCAGTTGGAATACTGTTTGTTTTGGGAGCAGAGCTTTTCTAAGGTCTGACTATGTCCTCTTTTAGCGGGTAAATTGAGACCAACTAGGAATTAGCCGAGAATACGCAGTGAGTGTTGCTTTCTGGGCGAAATTACAGGTATTATGGCTCGGCTGGTGCTCTTTGGACTTCACAGTTACAATGGTGGACGTGCAGAGGGAAATGGGCGGTGTAAATGTAGTTTCAAGGTGTCTTAAGCCTTCTGAGCAACTTAAATTTCAATAACAGTCGTATGGAGGGCAGAACAATGGTAAATACCTGTTAATTGACGAACAGAGGTTGCGCAGGTGTGCACGGTTGATGCTGAGGAGGTCGCCTGGGTTAACTCAGCAGGTTGGCTGAAATTCGAACGTAAACGGTCATGCAGAAAGAACAATAGCGACAGGAGAGAAAAGTGGGAAAAACATGGTTTTTTGGGTAAATATAGACTTTTTTACCATTTTGGCGCTTTTTAGTGATGACGTCAGCATGACGTCATTGGTGGGTCAAGGTGAGGTGACGTTAGCTGACGTCATCGGGTGACGTGGCGGTAGACTATTGGTCCAAGGGGGCGATGAGGTGGCAGCCATGTCAGCGGCCAGGTGGACGAATAGCGGGAGCGAGTACAGGTGGATGTGACGTGGCGATTCGTTGGCGGAAAACAGTTGGCGGTTAGGACCGTAGCGGTTATGGTTAAGGTTAACCGCTACGGTTTCTCGGGGCGGTTTAGGTACGACGCCGAATGTGTCAGGCCTTGCTCCGAGAGGCTTTAGCGTTTGACGCGTGGAGAGGTACTGACGTGACGCAACGTCACCTTCTCGGGCGGTAAAGGACAACAGTGGGGGCCGCTCCGATATCAACGTGGATCGTCGGATCTTCGGGGCTTGATCCGACGGTGGGCGGAGCAGGAAGATGCTCGGGTTGTATGCGGGCGGAAAACTTTGGGTAGAGGGTTTTTCGTTGGTTTTTCATTGGTTTTTCAATGTTTTTTATTTAAAACAAACAATGCGCTAACCTTTGGAAATGCGCCAGAGGCGGGTTTTTTGGCTTTGGTAACTTTTGCAAAGGATTTTTATAGGCAAAAGAGGTTTTATAAGGTTTTTTCAATGCAAATGGTGGTTTGAGGAGCAGTTTGACTTGCAACAAGGGGGAATGGGATGGGACAGGTTCACCAGAGTGACCAGATGTCATTTTGGTCTCTTTTGAAGAATATATGGCTATAATGCCAAGGGGAGGGAGTATTTATAAGATTTGGGGCTTTATACACCATAGTGTTAATATTATTAGGGGAAAGGGTAAAAACAGGGGAGCTATATAGTAAAATTAGAGGTTAATATGAATGAAGGGAGCAAATGAAGGGGATTTTACTGAGTTTATCTGAAATTGACTTGGTTTTGAGAGTAGATCAAAATGAAAAGATCTTAGACAAGAAATGTGGATTCTGAATGAACTAGAACCACCATAAAACCATGATCTCTCTTCATAAATCTCAGCTAAAGAAAGGGAGTGTTAGTAATGGAATAGAGGGGAAGAGGGAGGTTAGTTATGCTCCTTGCTGTAATTTGATGGAATTAACCACTTTGTCCACCGACAGATTTTTGCCTTGGCAAAACACCTCTTGACATATGTGTAATGGTGAAAATACCTTTTCTGCAACCACAACTGCTTACCCAGCTATTTTCCTAGCATTTTTTGTTTCTCCATTGGAGGGTGCATTTAGGCTTGCAAACCCTTACTTGCCTTTTCTTTTCTTTGGCTTTTTCTTTTTTCTTTTCTATCTACTTCTACCCTTATCTCTTCCAAGGTCCCAGATTAAGCTGTTGGGAACCTTTGCTTCTCTACCTAAACTACTTGTCTGCCAAGATTAAACAGTTTGGACAGACTTCTTTCTCTATTCTATAACTCAAAATTGAACACATGGCATGATCCAGATTAGACTGTTGAATCATCCACAAAATTGAAATAAAGGTCTTCAATATTTGAAACAGATTACACACCTCTTGTTCTCCAGGAGATATGGGATCTTTGTAATACCAAAGCAGAGCATATTTGGACTTTCCTTGGCCAATCATGAAATATGAAACCTATTAGTATAGGTATCCAACAGGGTTATCAGCGCAATACTTAATGTACCACGTTAGCGCACAATCCTGCAAAGCACTAACCAATGTTGCTTTCTTCATTTGATCATCTGTGATACCCTGAGCTTCCCATACAGCCTTCACGACGAACCAAAATTGGTCTAGGTCTTCATTTCCCAAGCCCTTGAACACAAGTAGCTTTTCCGAGTTCTCCATACTGAATGGTGGTGGAGGTGGCAGTGGTGTAGGTGAAGGTGTATGCGGTGGAGGTGAAGATGGAGGTGGTGTGGGTGGATGGGGTATTTGCGAGAACCCTTGCTTTATCAACTGAACAACACTCTGCGGAGAAGCCTGTGCTGCTTCCTTGTCGTCACTTAGAGGAGGTTCAATTAGCGAGCTATATTCAGAGCTTGTTTCCCCTATGTTCTTGAATGTACTTCCTCTTTGCGTAGCCCCAAACATCAAGGTAGTTGCATAACCCACCTTTCGCACAAGACCATTTTAATCCAGGTATTTAAAGACTATAAATACTTACCTCACGGCCCCTTGAAGAAGTAGTGCTCTGCTTCACTGTAACTAACCAAGGTATCGACCGTGAATTCTATCATGAACCCTCCTATGATACAATCGAGCCAATGATTGACAATGCATGTGATCTTATCTTCAGAGGCTTCTAATCTTTGCACTAACTCCGGGGTCCAGACTATTGCACTGTCAAGCCTCCACCTTCCTTAGTCGTCTACCAATTTTGGAATCCACTCGTACAACTCGACCGGGAAGGAACAAAAGAATATCTTGTGTATCTCTGTGTATAGTTATCTGTCCAACCACTATTCTTTCGTCAATCGTGGATTCTTGTTCTCTTGTGCCATGAATTCGTGTATCTTTCTATCTAACCAGTCTTCGATCTCTTTCTTAGTTGGATTCTAGGATGTGACATCACACATATATTTATAAAGATCCCGGTCTTGGCAATGGAACCATTTGTTCGCTTGATGGGCCTTAACCCAGGTTCAACATTAATTAGCCAAGAAAATCCCTACACTACTGGCCCTTTCGGCATTAATCTGCGGAACGTAGACTGAAGTCTCACCCGAAGCAGTATGGGGGGATGCAGGAACCAAGTTTCTGCACCCTGAGATGGTAGTGATGTCGTTTTATACCCTAACCCTTCCTTCGCGTAGACCGATAAGCCCTTTAGGGCTTATCGATATACTTCTCTTATTCGGCTTCGAGACCTTCGCGAAGGTCTGTGATCGTCCTTCGCGTACCCTAAATAGGAAATTCAGACACTTACATGCCTCTATGACTACTCTTACTACTGTACTACCCAGAGTAGCTTAAGTGATGGATAACTTCAACATGCATTATGATTATCTTCACGTAAGCAGGTATTCTTACTTGTATTCTTATAACAATGTAAAACACATAGATTCGCACATCAATACAACATTAAATCATAAACCCAGTATTCAACATAACATAATTGCATACATTCATAACAAAAGTAAAATAGCTCATACACAGGTATTTCCAGAATAATTCTCTTTATTGATGTTCAGATCTCCTTTATAGACTCTGAATACCTTGTGTACACAGCTGCAGGGGTCCATGCACTCAGCTGCAGACTTCTACCCTAGGCCTTTGTGCACTCAATTGCAGAGCCTCTTTCCTACGCTAAGACTCTTCGCTCTTAGCTTTCACAGACCCATTACATCAATCAATTGCCAAAAACTACTAAGAACTGCCTTAGACTCTTCTAAGACTCTCCTTTTTATACATTCCCATGGTCCGCGAACCAAGGGTGGATCTCATAAAGCCAACACAAGTTACCTAAACTAAGGGCGGAAACCCTTGGCGACTCTTTACATCTTCACACTCCCCAACCAAAAAACGTGAAGACTTTACATTTTTTTATACAAAACTTGGGACTTTAGCCCCAAAACTTGGGCTTTTAACCCCAAAATTGACCCTAGGGGATCTGTTCCCAACATTTGGGTACCAGAGGACAAGTGGTTCCCTAAGGATTTAATCTTTGGCCTAGGGAAAAGTGTCCAAATTTATTTGTACATTTCTCCTAAAGTGACTTTATAAGTGGTAAAGTCAATTTAATTTAAAAGTGACTTTATAAGTGGTAAAATTACATTATAATTTAAAGGTGACTTTATTAAAGTCAATGAAAAATTAAAAAGTGAAAAAGTGACTACGGAAATAAAAGGCTAAGTGGGTGAGTTAAAAAATAGAAAGTGAGAATCAAATGCACATTTATTCTCATCTCTAGATCTAAATGAATCTCAACTATTAGATCTTAGGGTAACCCAAAAGGTCATTTAGAGAGTAAAAGGAGGAGAGAAGAGAAAAAGATCAATTCATTTTTTCATGAGCATTTGAGAGAAAGACAAGAGAGAGCAAGGAGAAAATTTTTGAGCAGTGAGGAAGTGAAGGAGAGTAGCAAGAAGACATTTCAGCAAATCTGGGTAGCAACATTTAGTGGCATGCATCCAAAGGCAAAACCGTACAGCAGGAGAAAGGCACAAAAATCAAGGAAGAGGGACAAAAGCAAGGGCACAAATTTCAAGGCATATTTGGGCATGATTTTCGAGGCAACCATATTGTTGAAATCCATACATTCCATACAGCTAGTTATGGGCACATTTTTCAAGGCAGGAAGCACAACATTTAATGTTGTTTTATTGCTAGAAAATTTTTGTTTTGGCTGTTTTCTAATTGGCATGATTTTCGAGGTGGAGTTCAAGCACAAAAATTGAGATAAGTTGTAATTTGTGGTTGCTGGAAGTTTTATTGTGTATTTAAGTTTCTCTATAAAAGCATTTTCAGAAATAAAGAAGAGCTCTCAAATTGGTTTTCCCCTAGAGTTGTAGGGGGTTTTTCTAGGGTCACATTAACAAAAAATCACTGTGTTTTTTTCTGTGTGGCTGTCATAATTTTGTTGTGTTTTATTTCTGCAATTTAAGCAGTTGTGAAATTTCTAAATTTGTGTTTTCAGAAAATATTGTCATTTCCAGATTTTAGAATTTTTATCATGCTTGTATTTAAAACTAAATGCATGGAGTGATAAGGAAAACTGATAGCCGGAGTGGGGGTTGAAATTTCTTCATGGTATCAGAGCTTGGTTGGCTGAAAAGTGCAGTTTGGGATAGCAAAGTTAAAATTATAGCACGCTGATTTTTACACAGAAAACATAAACCTTTACCAGAGATTTGAAAGTTTCAGTTTGGTAGGACAGTGAAACATGTCTTTGGGTTTGAGAGTGGAAGACATGTTGGATGGGCAAAACAACTACAGTGCGTGGAAGGAGAGAATCCAGAGCATCTTTGAGGAAGTAGAAGTCTGGGGCATTATGGTAAATACCACACAGAACCTAGTGGTAGTACCTACTGACCCTCTACAGTTGGCAGAGTTTAACAAAAAGAATGCTAAGGCAAAAATATTGATTCTAGAAGGAATCAAAGATCATGTCATTCCTCATGTGAGAGGAAAGACTTATGCACATGAGATGTGGACAACCTTGACTAGTCTTTACCAGAGCTCAAATGAAAACATAAAAATTGTCTTAAAGGAGAAACTGAAGGCCATTAAAATGGCTAAGACTGACAGTGATACAACATACCTCACAAATATCACTTCAGTGAGAGATAAGTTGGTAGCCATAGGTGAGATCATTGCACCCACTGAGTTGGTGATGATTTCTTTGAATGGTCTTCCCAATACTTGGGAGAATTTTGTGGATGGAATTGTTGCACGGGAAAACCTTCCTGATTGGGAGAGGTTGTGGGATGATTGCATTTAGAATGAGATCAGAAAGAACCATCTTGGGGCAGCCAAACAGGTGGAGGAGGATGACAATGTGGCATTATTGGAAAGAGGCAAGAAGGGAAAAGAAAAGAAGCAAGCTTCGAACAGTGGTGACAAAGGAAAAGTTAAAGGCAAGCAGCAGAACAAGGAGAAGGACTATTCCAAAGTCAAATGTTGGGATTGTCAAAATTTGGGACACTATGCTATTGTGTGTCCGGAGAAGAAGAACAAGAAAGGGAGAGACAAAACCATGGCAGCTTCTACAAAGATAGAGAGCTTCTCAGAGAGCTATGATCGGGAGTTTGGGTTCATATTTTGTGAAGCCACTGGTGTAGGATCACCTGACATACAGGTTCAGAGGGAGTGTACTTTCCCCAATACTAACAGAGCATCTTCTAACATTTGGTATGTTGACAGTGGTGCTTCCCACCACATGATAGGAGTCAGAAAGTACTTCTCAGAGCTTTCAGAGGATGATACTAATATGGAGGTAGTACTTGGTGATGACAACATGGTTAGAGCAGTCGGTGTGTGGACATTGACATTTCATAGGGGACCCAAACCTCCCTTGAAAGTGTTAGATGTTCTATATGTGCCTGGAATGAAGAAGAACCTGATATCCATCTCAGCACTTGAGCATAAAGGGTATGATGTGTTGTTCAACAGAGGGAAGGTGCTTATATCTCCTAGGGGAACTCTAGCTTCTTCAGTTAGAGTGATTGGTGTGCGCGATGCCAAGGTGTACAAGTTCTCATTCCAACCCTTGATGGCATTGAGTAGTAGCACCTGAGACAGGATCGACAATAGATCTAGCAGTTCAGAGTTGTTTGATATTTGGCACCACAGTATGGGGCACATGTATCATGGGGCCTTGAGTACATTGCGGGAGATCACTGCTGGTGTGCCAAATTTTAGTTTTGATCACCTTGATGTATGCAGAGGATGTGCTATGGGGAAGTTTGCCAGATCCCCTTTTCCCAGCAGTGACAACAGAGCGACCGGGATCCTTGGAGTTGATTCATAATGATGTGAGTGGTCAGATGTCTCATATATCCTTGAGTGGCTATGTTATAGACATTTTTGTGCCTTATAGCTCTAAGCATGAAATGTCCATAAACCAAGGGATCCTAAGTCCCTAAAAGTGTTGTTCCGGCCCCTAAAGGAACAAGGTCAACAAATTACAGCTTCTCCCAGAAGTTCTCCACCAGAAACTGCTCAGAATCAGTCAAATCAGGATCATTTCAGCTGCTCCACTAGCTAGCTGCGTTGCATAGCACCCAAGTACACTAGCTAGGTGCGTTGTAACGCACCTAAATGCACTACCAGGGTGCATTGAGCGGGAAATGACAAATGGCAGTGTCATTCCGCGAGGTGGACAGACAATGGAAGCTTCCAGAATCTTCCCCAATGACACTTGCCTCACTGAGTTTGACCAAGGATGAGTAAGAGGCTCTCAGTCTCCAAGTGGAAGCAAGAACTGACAGAGAGAAGCCACTAGTCAGATCATAAGCTGACTCATCCTCTTTGCATACATCTATATATGGATCCCTCATCCCAGAGATCCGGAGGCTGGAATTTTGTACATTGCAGAGAATTGCTGTTGGTTTTGAGATAGATATCAGAGTATTGGGTGATTTATGCTTTGTTGGAGGTGAAGAGGGATTCCTTTGCTGGGAGGTTGATGCTGGATCAGGAATCATTGGTTGTAACTCCTCCTGGACCTTCTTGTTATATCAATAAAACTATTTGAGTTTCTCCTACATGCTTGTGTATCATTGATGTTTGTTATATTTGCATGTTTAGCTTAAATCTGATCCTAAGCTATTTATGAATATGAATCCATGTCTTTGTGTAGTTTTCTTCTTTTGTGATCTTGTAGGAACTTGGTGAAGCTGGGCAAGTAAGGGAGCAGGTAGCTGGAAGCTGTCAAAGAGAAGAGAGATTGGATCAAAGGACTAGCGCAAGACACAGGTTGGTTCATCCTATTCCTCTTCGTTTATAGTTCATAAAGAAGAATACAAAAGTAGTTTTCTCTGTTTGTTTCTAAGGTACTGTCACACCTTAGTGGGATAGGGTCGTTCTGAATAGACACTTTTCCCGTTAACAGGCTATGAGTACTATGTTTTATTCATTGATGACCACTCCAGAAAGACCTAGATTTATTTCTTGAAGACCAAGAGTGAGGTCTTCAAGCTGTTTCAAGAGTTCAAATCTCTTGTGGAGACCCAGATAGGTAGGAAGATCATGGTCCTTAGGTCAGACAATGGAGGGGAGTATACCCTTGGTGAGTTTGTTGATTTTTATGCTGAGGCAGACATTAGGAGGGAGTTCATAGTTCATTACAACCCCTAGCAGAATGTGGTCGCGGAGAGGAAGAATAGATCCATTGTAGGGGCTTCTAAAGCCATGCTTCATGATCAGGGGTTACCTTTATTTTTGTGGGAAGAGACCTGCAACACTGCTATGTACTTGCAGAACAAGAGTCCACATCATGCCTTGGGGAATGTGACTTTGGAGGAGGCTTTTTCTGGGAAGAAGCTTGAGATTGGGCACTTTCGTATCTTTGGGTGCCTTACATATTCCTATGTCCCCAAGGAGAATAGGACTAAGCTAGAGCCCACTGTAGACAAGGGCATATTTGTGGGTTATAGCAAGACCTCAAAAGCTTATCAGATTTGTATTCCTGCACAGAGGAAAGTGGTTGTAAGTCGGGATGTGAAGTTCGAGGAGGAGAGAGCTTTCAAGAGGTCACGGGAGTTAGAGTATCTAGAGTCACCAGACCCTCAGGAGTAACTGAGTCAGTCACAGGGATCTAGTGGTCAGGGATCAGGAGGTACATCGATTACAGTGTCAGGTCCATCAGTGAGCAGTGGCTCTTAGAGTCAGGTGGGTGGTTCTTCAGGCAACATGCAAGGCAGTCGACAGAGTAGTTCACAGGGTAGTCCACTAATGGACAGTTCGCACGATACTTCAGCATCTATAGGCATAGATTCAGCCATGAAGTTAGTTGGCAGGCCTTCAGGATTTCAGGCTTCTGATGATAATGAGGATTCTTTCACTCCAGCGGGAGAAGTATGCTTAGGGAAGAGGAAGCCCAAGTGGCTTCAAGATACCTTGCGCGAGGTGTTGGCTTATGGGGGCCTGACCCAGGTTCAGAGTTAATTAGCCAAAAAAATCCCTACACTACTGGCCCTTTCAGCATCAGCTAGCAGAGCACAGACTGAAGTCTCTCTGGAAGCAGTATGGGGGGATGCTGGAACCAAGTTTCCGCACCCTTGAGATGGTTGTGATGTCAGTTTGTTCCAACTAGACCTTGCCTTTGCACAGGTTGCTTCGTGCCTTTTTCTAACCTTTAGTACCTTCGCGAAGTGTTACAATTGGCCTTCGCGCAACCTTAACCAGGGGCTGAGATGCTTTCGCGCTGCTAGGGCAACGAACTGTGTGCTATTTCCCAAATTAGACTAAGTATCTTACTTATCTTATCGATAGATCTTATTTATCTTTGCGTAAACAGATATTCTAACTTGCGTCCACTTAACCAATACCATTATACACATTCGCGCATCATATAAGCATTAAAAGTAAAATTCATACCCAATATAGAAAATGCACAAACATGAAATAAATACACAGAAATGATAGAAACTTCTCTTTATTAATACTTTCAGAAGATTATAGACTCGACTCGCCCTACGTAGTCAGCTATAGGGGTCCACGCACTTAGCTGTGGACTACTAGGCCTTTGTGCACTCAGCTGTGGACTACTAGGCCTCTACGCACTCAGTTGCAGAGCCTCTTCCTATGCTATGACCCAAAACTAGACTTTACACTTCAGATCTATCTCGCATACATCATCATTTCTTAGAGATTCTGTTGATTGTTTTAACTACTTAGAGCTTCGCTCTATTTATACAATCCCATGGTCGGCGGACCATGGGTAGATCTTCTACAACCAAAATTACATTATCAAAATAAGGGCGGAAAACCATATGACTCTTTAACAACTATGTGCTCCGCGCCCACAAAATGCGGAGTCTTTACATTGGTATTACAAAATTGGACCAAGATTTGGGCTCTAAGCCCGAAAAATTCCCTTGGGGGATCCCATGCCCAATGCTCCCAACACAAACATCGTGACTCACCCTCGAGTCACTCTGCATGTACAAAGATCTTAGCATGAAGACCTCCTAGCTTTGTTTGGATTGATCTAAGTTGGGTAGCGCACTGAGCAGCTACCTGCTGGACTTCTTCCATGCCCTGTTTGGTGACCACTGTTGCTGAACTGTTGCCTTGAATTCTCTCTTGAGTTGCTTGCAGTTGTGCGAGCTTTGCTTCAATAGAGGCTGTAATGGTATAAGCCTCGTCGATCCATGGCTGTAGGCACGCTTTCAAAACTGCCTCTTTATGCCGAGCGACATCCACCTGCTCCTTGAGCGCCTTTGCCTGCTGCATCCTTGCAAGCCTCTGTGTAAGGGAAACCATCTGCGTAGTCCCTTTTACCTCATCGTATCTTTGTTGCAGCTCACACGCCTATGTTTCTAGGTTCTCTATGTTCGGGTCCTCTTGCAGGGTGGTTAGGACCTCGAACGATTGTTCGAACAACTTCATGCAGTTTGTCATTGCACTGTCAACTGCTACCATTGCTGTTGTGACCGCGGTGGTACACTGTTCTCTGACCTCCGGCAGGGTTGAAGGTTGAGCCTTCAACTGCAGTTCTACTATCTGCAGGTTCAGCTCTAGCTGAACCCTAGCCATTTTTGCTCTTGCGTCGCGCACCGCTGTGGCTAACTTTCAGATGCCTCCACTGGTTCCTCTACTTGAATGGCCAACTCCAGGACCATCTGGCAGGCTTCCTCCACAACCTGCACTATCTGTTTGTTCTGCTCCATTGCCTCATTGCGTTGCAGGCTCAACTGCTCAATGTTGATGTGCTGCTCGCTCATTACCTATAGAGCGCGACTCTCCCTGGCCCGAAGTTCTGTGGTGACTCCATCCTGCAAAAGATAGAGCATCTCTCGAGGGAGTGCAACCATGTTTAACCTGACCCCTTTCAAAATGTTGACCATAGGCCTATCGGCCTCATTCTTTGTGATGAGTGCTCCACCTGGTAGCACTATTATGTTGGTCATCTTGGCGCATAACATTTCCTCGGCAGCTGAAGTGCTGACTGCGAGGCCGGTGGACACTGTGCTGGCCTGTGGAGTGAGCACCTGCAACTCCTGTATTTGTGTCTGGAGATCCACCAATACCAACTGGTGTTGCTCCTCAAACTAATGGAGGGCCTCCGCGGTGACATCCCTCACCGTTTCGTCGATATCATGCAATTCCCCTTCAGTAAGGGTGATAGGATCGAAAGATGTCTTCAAGGCCTTCATTTTATTTCGCGGCCCTACCTGCTCTCGTGGTCGTGGATGTTTTAGCTGGGTGCACATTGTCTACGGGTCTGCGCCACCTTGTTCTGTATCGGCCTCTGGTTCGGGCGAAGGTGACATCTTTCCTTCGTGCTATTCTTCTGCTATTTTCTACTGTTATTCTGCTAACTTCTCAGTGTCGTGCATTGCCTAGGCCTTAGTCATTGCTTCTTATTTCCTGCGCTTTTCTGCTAGCTATGCCATTTGTAGTTTTGTCTCTTCCTTCTTCCGTTGCGCGACGAACTTTTCTGCTTCCACCGCGGAGTTAGCTGGAGCATGCCACTCTGACGGCCAAGACTCAAGGACTGCGAAAATTACATCGTCGGTCGCTAAGTATGGTAACTCATGCCATGTCTTCATAGGGTCCTTCCACGCCCTGATGAAGACATGGTGGAAGTCTGCTTTGAATTCTGCAAAGCTTTGCAGACTGTTGTAGACTGTGGACGATAACTGTGGCTTGCGATTGATCCCCATCCTGATGTTCATCTCCATGAGCACCCAAAATATCTTTCTCTCCCTTATCCTTTGTGCATCCCTGGTTTCCCATAGAGAGGCATACTTCGTTGCCTCTGGAAGGTCCTGCGCGACCGATGGGAACTGGCTATCTTCAGACAACTCCCTTGCCACCAATACTATCAATAATAGGAGCCATGCGTAACGAAATTTTTTTCCATGCTCCTGTGCCTCGCGGCAGTTCGCAAGGAACTGTCCACATAGATAGTTTGCCTAGTTGAACTAGACCCCTTTTGCGCATTGCACCGCCAATGCAACCACTGGCATGGACACCTCATCTGCGTGGCACTTCTGCATCACCTTCCCTGCAAATATCTGTGTTGCGACCTTGACTGTAGGGTTGTTGATGCTGGAGATGGCATACCCTCACTTCTTCTTCTCCAACTTGAATTTCTTTTTCATGGTCTTCGCGATGGCCAAGTCATCACGTTTTCCCTCTGAAATGTTTTCTGGGTCCTCCCCTGCGTAAGGGAGTCATGTAATCTGGTGAATCGGATGGTCTGTGATGGGGATGGGCTCCTCCAGCCACAAGCACCCATCATGCACCAAGCAGAGTAGCTGCCTAATGACGAAAATGACCACTAGGGCACGGTGGTAATGCGACACCTAGAGAAGGTTTATCAACCCTTCTTTCTCAACACCTCCGAGCCATTTGTGCGGTTCCAACTCTATCATTCCAGCCAACGCATCTACCTTCTAGAGCATTAGCTTCGTAGTTGCTAAATGTGGGAACTTCTCATGGTCCGCGAGGTCCCAATCTTCAAATTTCAAGACGGGAACCTGTCCCAATGATCCGATATTCACCATATGAGTGTCATCAGTTAAAGATTTATTAAACTAAAGGTATTACAGACTCATGTGCTGGTGTGTGTTCTGTGTTATTGAAACAATGGATTGATCAGATTGCCAATACACAGACAATAAAATGGAGAGACAACAGAGAAATACAGTAAGCAACACAAATACACAAACAATTTTAATAAGGAGTTCACCCTATTCTCCAGGGCTACGTCTCTGGTCCAACTTTAGTGGTGGCCTTGTTTTATTGTGTCTTTCAACAAAGAAATTACAATACAGGGACTTAATATGAGTTCTCCTGAAGCAGATTTTACTTGGCAGGGTGGTTGTTAGATTCCCCAAGCCACTTGGAGTACACAGACTCTTCTTCTTCCTACCAGCTTTGTGACCTCTTGGTCTACAGTGGAAAGAGCCAAATGTGATGCTCAGTCTAGACAGATTCCTCTATGGAAAGGCTTGAATCTTCAAGCTCTCTAGTGCTCGATGCTGCCTTTGGTCAGCTCAACCCTTTGTCTCTTCTGCTTAGCTTTACTGTTCTCTGTGTTAAGTCCTCCTCTCGGGGTTCACTGATCACTGTCTCTCTTGGTCGGTTGGACTCCTCTCAATTTTGACGTCAAATCAACTCTAAGTAATTCGACTGTCTCTGTTCATGGCTTTAGCCATTCGATCCCTATGCCTGTTCCGTTCCCCTTCTGCCTGTGTTGATTCACCTTTTGGAGCTGCACTTGGAGTTCCATGTGTTCATCGTCATCATGAATGCTTAAGGAGTGGCCACTTGTCCTCCTCTAAACAACGCCAACATGCTTCGTCGGTTCGTTCCTTCAGTTACATCGTGGATGCGTTCTCCTCCACCGTGGCGGTCAAACGGATTCCAAATCCCTTTAGAACACGGCTTATTTCCCTATCGATTCTGCTTCTTTCCATCGGGTGCAATCTTAGCCGTCCAATCTGGGCCCTCCAGTTCTTACGCCAGTCGCACGTTTAGGCGGTTGACTTGCTCGACCAATAGCATGCGATCAACGACGGTTTTCTCTCACCTCTGCCTGCCACGTGTCGATCGGTGTATGGAATCGCTCTGCTCCAGTCCAAAACCTCTTACCGTTTAAGGGCACCCCGATCAATACTGCCAGTTTTCTAGTGCATGGGTCCCGCCTTCGTACGTTGTCGTTTTTTTCTTTTTCCGCCCACAGTTTCTTAGCCCCCGATGTGACAGAGTGCTCAGGCTCCCCCTTCAGGGCCCTGTTTGCCTAGCGATGCATGATTAACGCTAAGCGCTAATCAAAATCCTCTTCCTTTTCCCATTCCGGGGCTCCTAGGGGCTACTTTGGTCTCCTGCGCGGTCTCCATGGGCCTCGGTCAGCGCGCTTTGACTGAGGTCCTCATCGTTCCACGTCGGCTGCCATGGCCACTGGTTCAGGGTGTTTTTGATACTGTTTTGGATTTCTTTAGAGATTTGTTCGACCTGATTTAGTCATGGTTCTCGATAGTCTTTCTATGGATCCAATTTGGATCACGGCCTCCCTACTGAAAAAGCTTTTGGACCACCAAAAGTTGGTTTTCAAGCATCGACTAAGTGAGGATACTGTTTCTTCACTTGTCCAATCTCAATCCACTTTGCGCTGCTCAGCTTTGAACCTTTGAGCCCAATCCTGAGGTACTCAACTTCTCCCCTGCGCGTTGTCCTCACCTTCTTGTCCAACACGGTGTCTTCCTGCAACTCATTGAGGTATTCAGGTAGCAGGTCATCAATAGAAGGCAATTGACTTTGCTCTTCAGGGTCCTCAATCATTGAAGGTTCAAACAATCTCAAGCAGTCTACATTTACAACTAAGTAGATGTGCATGTAAGCTAGTAGATCAAGACGAAAAGCATTTTCACCAATTTTCTCAAGTATTCTAAAAGGTCCATACCGGATAGGCTTTAGCTTTTTACCTTCACCTTGCATCCTATCTTGTTGATATACAGCCAGACTTGGTCTACAACTTGAAAACTATGCTCCATCTGATGCTTATCATGCCTAGCCTTGTACTTGGCTTGGCTCTTTTCCAGCTGTTCCTGTACTGCCTGATGGATCACCTATATATGTTCAATGAACCTAGTTCCCTTGTCCACATCACTGTGTCCACCAACCATGGTGTCTTTAGCAAAGACAAAATCCAAAGGAGACCCTGGTGTGAAACCAAAGCAGGTCTCAAAAGGAGATCTCTGTGTAGAAGAGTGTTTGGCTTTGTTGTAAGCATGCTGCACATAACACAAGTGTTCATCCCACAGCTTAGGATGTTTACTACAATATCCCCTTAGTAACTGGATCACAGTCCTGTTTACTACTTCTATTGGCCATCTGTTTGTGGATGAAAAGCTGTGCTTTTCTTTAACTTGGTGTCCATCAATTCCCATAGACTAGACCAAAACTTCCCCACAAATCGGGTGTCTCAATCAAATATAATGGAAGTGGGTAATCTAAAATGAACCCATACATGTTCAAAGAACAATTTTGCAGTCTGTTCAGTTGTGATCTATTTACTACAAGGTATAAAAATACACATTTTGCTGAACCTATCCACAACAACATATAGATAATCATGACCTTTCCTAGATTTAGGTAGTCCAACAAAATCCATGGAAGCACTTTCCGAAGGGTGAGAAGGAACTGGAAATGGAGTGTACAAGCCTAATTTTCTATTGTTGGGCTTGCTTTTAGCACACATGGCACACCGTCTTACATAGCTAGAAACTGTCTCATTCATTTTCAGCCAATAGCAGAATCTTTGCAGCTGTGCAACTGTTTTACTTAAACCAAAGTGAATTGATATTAGAGAAGTGTGTGCTTCCCTAATTATCTTTATCCTCTCAGTTTGTGGAATGCAGAGTTTTCCACAATGGTAAAATAGTCGGTCCCTTATATGATAGTCAAATATTTCTACTCTTTTGCCTTGACTCAAAGTTGCATATACATCTTTAAAATCCATATCCTGAGCATATTGTTCTATGTAGCTTCCATGTAGCATAGAATTATGCTTAAGTATGGTAGATGCATTTATAATGGGTCTAGATAACATGTCTGCAACCTTGTTATGTATGCCCTTTTTATATCTGATGACTAAGTGAAACTGTTGTAGAAAACCCATCCACCTGTAATGTCTTGATTGTTGCAACTTAGTTTGGGAGTGTAGATATTGAAGTGGCTGGTGATCAGTATGTATTACTGTCTCTTTGCCCATTAAGTAATGTTTCCACTTTTTCGCACTCTGAACTAATGCATACAATTATTTATCATATGTAGGATAGTTAACTACTGCAGGATTAAAAGTCTTAGAATGATAACATATGGGTTTGCTGTGTTGTGTCAACAATGCTCCCATGGCATAGTCACTGGCATCAGTTTGGATCTCAAATGGTCTTTGTAAATCTGGCAATGCTAGTACAAGTGTTGTACTTATTTTTTCGTTCAAGGTGTCGAAGGCTTTTTGATGTTTGCCTCCCCACTGAAACACCTTATTCAATCCTGTTAAAGCATGTAAGGGAGCTGCAATTGAGGATAAGTTAGAAATGAACTTCCCCCAATATTGTTCTGCTCCTAGGAAGCTTATCATTTCTATAGCAAACCTGGGTTTAGGCCAGTTCACAATGACTGCCACTTTAGAGGGATCTATTTTCAATTCACCTCTCCATACTATATGACCCAAGTAGTTTAGAGATGTTTTGCCAAATTCACATTTTGAGAGTTTAACATAAAGTTTTTCTCTTTTCAAAACATTTAATGTCTGCTTAACATGCTTTAAATGTTCTTCCCACATTTTACTAAAAATCAGAAAGTCATCCAGATACACAATAACAAAATCATCAAGAAAAGGTCTGAGCACATCATTCATTAATCTCATGAAAGTAGCAGGAGCATTAGTTAAGCCAAAAGGCATAACCATCCATTCATACAATCCCTGCTTTGTTTTGAAAGCAGTTTTCCATGCATCTTGCTTTGCAACTCTGACATGATGGTATCCACTGTGCAAATCCAGCTTGGTGAAATAAACAACTTCTTTTAATTGATCTAAAAGATCATCTATGCGAGGAAGGGGATAACGATTTTTGATTGTTATCTTATTTAGTGCTTAGTAATCAATGCACATTCTCCACGAGCCATCTTTCTTTCTCACCAAAACGATTGGTGATCCACATGGTGATGTGCTAGGCTTGATGAAGCCCTTCTCGAGCAACTCCTGCACCTGCTTCTTGATTTCAGTATTCTCTAAAGAAAACAACCTATACATCCCAATGTTAGGCAATGGAACATCTTGCTGCAAAATAATATCATGTACTATTCCCTTTTTGGGTGGCAAACCTTTAGGTTCTTGAAACAAGACATCATACTCTGAAACAACCTTTTCTATATTAGCTTGCTGTACAACATTACAGCCGTCAAATGCATTGGTTTTATCAGGTTTCTTTTCCTTTACAACCATCAGTAAGAATTGTTTGCATGAATTAATCATTCTTTTCGTCTGTCCTGAGTTTATGAGAGTATAATTATTCTTGAGCTTATGAGCTCTTACAAAGTATTCGATTCCATCTTTAACTAGTAGATACTTGTTCTCAGCTCTATAGAAAATAGCCTTTCTATCATACAAGTAAGGGCTTCCTAAAACAATTCCACATATATCCAAAGGAATTATGTCTAACTCAACCTCATCTACAAATGCTGACCCAAAAGAAAACTTGAGTTTGCACTGTCTAGTCACTTGTAGTTGTGCTTTATCATTCAACCATCCTAATGGGTATGGTTTCTTGTGAGGTGTAGTTGCTAATCCCAATTTATTTGCAATTGCTTCAGAAATCAAATTTACTTGAGAGCCACTATCAAACAAAGTATCAATCTTTTGATTTTTGGAAATAACTCGAATATGGAAAAGCTCATGTATTTTTCTCTCATTTTCTTCATCAATAGCAGATTGAGCAGAATTACTAGTAGATGCTTCAGGTTTCTTACCTTTTATACCTGTGGCTGCTATAGTTGTTTCATCTCCAGAGTCTGACCCTAAATCTTTCTGAATAGCTGCAGCTATCTTCTTCTTCTTTCCCTCGGACTTCTTAGGTCTCAGCTCTGGATGCAGAATCCAACAATGCTCATCATCATGCCCCTCCTTTTTAAAGTGAGTGCATGAAGCTTTGGCTTTTTGTGCAGTGTTAGCATTCCTTGCTTTCCATTTCTGTTTTCTTTTCTCCTTGCTCTTGCTTACAGTGGGTTGGGATGGTCCCCCAACTTCTGGATTGCCATTATTTCCTCTAGCCTTTAGATGAGTAGCTTGTACAGATACCTCATCTATATTAGTGGGATTAAACATGAGGATGATATGCCTCATGTAGCTGTGTAGACCACCAATGTACTTCAAAAGAGTCTCTGGTGAGTCTAGTGAGATACCCAACTTCAATGATCTCTTTCTGAACTCTTGAGTATACCCTTGTACACTTTTCCCCTTCAACTTCCGAAGAGTTTGCCAACTCATCATGGCCTGCTGCATTTAGGCCAATCGATAGAACTATTTTTTGATTGCAGAAGCGAAGTCACTCCAGACATAGATGGTCTTACCATGGCGTTTCATATCAGCTTGGGTTCTACCTTCCCACCAAATCAAGGTAGTGCCTCCTAGGTGTAGGCTTGCCGGCTGAATCTTACTCTTGTCTTAGTTTATGTTCCATACCCTGCAATACACATCAATTTGTCTAATCCAATTGTCCAATTTTTCAGCATTTAGCTCTCCATCATAGATAGGCCAATCAAATTTAACATATAACTTAATCAAAGATGTTTTCTTATTATGTACAGGGCTATTAGGAGGTGTGAGAAAGTTTTCCTCTTTCCCCTTTCCTTTGGAGTTGTCATGGAAGCGAGACTCATCTTCTTCTTTCTCTTGCTTAGAGCCTGATGCATCTTCCACCTTTTGCTTTCTAAAGTCTCTGTACATATCTTCAACCATAGACTTTATAGCTAGGAAACTCTCTATGAATTGAGGGTCTGACCCCATAGAACTTTCTTCTGACACAGTCTTTCGAGGATAGACTCTCCCAATTTCAGGATTAGTTTCCACCAACTCTCCTTCTCCTAATTTGAGCTTTGATCTTGTGAGCATTCACATCTATACCAACACAAGCTTGTCTAACCTTACAACCACTAGCCTTGATACCACTTGATCTGATATTCACCCTATAAGTGCCATGAGTTAAAGATTTATTAAACTAAAGGTATTACAGACTCATGTGCTGGTGTGTGTTCTGTGTTATTGAAACAACGGATTGATGAGACTTCCAATACACAGACTGTTATCACTCAGGTTGTCCCGTGGCTCCTTAAGGGATACGGCCGAGGTAACCACTAACCAATCTTTGGGTTGCAGGTCCTAGCCTACCTGCAGTCAGAGAGGGCTCTCTCTTTAAAATTTAGCTTTGTTTTGGGTTGATTTTAGGCTAGTTATGGTGTACATGGGTTTTGTTTTGATTTTGGTGGGAAGGATGATGTTTTCAAGTAGAGTTGGGATGTATAGTGTGAGAAGTTCAAACCATTGGGCATGGAGTCATGGATTAGGGTTTGCTGTTGCGTTTTCTTGGTCACAAGAGGAATACAGAGCAGGATAGCTACACATAGAACAATATCAGGCTGGAATAAAGATGGAATGAAGGTCAGAGATGAAAGGCAACTAAGAATATTTCATCTAGCTGATAGAGTGAAGGTGAATGAAAGTTTATCTAGGAGCAGTCAAGAATTCCTAAATAACAGTCATATGTGAAAGAAACAGTGTAAACATGATCATTTAAGTATGCATATTCATAACCATTTCTGAAGAAAACATATAGAAATAACAAGAACTGAGCATAGAGTGCAGTCAAGCAAAGCCTAAGCTATTCTTCTTTCTTGCTATTTAGATGGTAATACAATGGTGGCATAAACATATATAAACTGTAAACAGAGGTAAGAAAACACTTATTGAGCCATGTAGTAGCACAGGAATTCCACAGTCACTCTTCAGCCATTAGATAACACAACAGATAGTTTCTTCATCCAAACATTCCAGCAATCTTTGATTATAGAGGCTTTCAAAATAATACAGCGCAAGTCTGGAGAGGAATTATCAACCAACCAACCCCAAATACGTTCTGTGGGGAGGTATATATACAAAAACAAGATACAAAAATATCTAGATGATGAGTTAATAGCTCATAACTTCTTTGCCAACTCTTAAGGGATAGTAGCTGAAAGAGTAAATGCTGTAGTAAACATGAATATAACAATTGTTCATTCTGTCAGAGAAAATTGACTTTTGAGTCCAATTGAGTCGACTAGGCTGCGCTTTTAAAATCTATGGTCTTTTGGGCTTGTCATCCCAGCTCTTTGCTTTGTCACTACTCCAACTTGCTCTGCCTGTTCCTTAACCACCCTGTCCGGTGCTTCCGTGCCTCATTTTGCTGACTCATAGCTGACCGAGATTTGAAATAATAAAAAGGGGCAAAACTGAAATTACCTGGGCAAAATGGCCAGCATTACCTGCGACCAATCCTTGGGAGGCAACTGATGCTTTTGTATTTTGATGAGTGTTTCATCGGCCTCTGTATACCTATAATAGTTGGGTGGCATCTCAAACAAATGATTATTTCATGTTCAATAAAAAATAAGTTTTCCAATTTATCATAGAGATTCTGCTGAGAAGGTGGCCCTGCCTCTGCTGGAGAGCTCGAGGATGCAGTAAGTTGATTTGTGACATAGTTGTTCACTTTGGTGGCATATTGCTCACGTTTTAACAGTCTTCCAGCACTGGTCAGCAAGCTGGGCAAACCTTTGCTTTGTAATGCTGCAAGTTTCAATTTAAAATCATCTATGTCCCTTTGCATTTCTTGACACTTTCTTTCCAGCGTCTGTACAAAATTTCTCAAAGTCAGCACCTTCTTTACTGTGAGTATGGCCTCCGTCCTATTCATAATTTGCATCGCTGCCAGCTCTTCCTTAGTTTGATGGTTCAAAAAATTAATCATTCTGTTGGCCTGTTCAGGCATGGTTCCCAATGCCGCTCTGGCTCTCTGATTTTCAAACTGAGCTAGGCCAATTAAATCTATTTGTTCATGTATGGCCTGAATTGATTGCCACTAGTCAGTGATTGATTGATTAATCTTGGCCCACAGAATCCTCTTTATTTCGGCTAGTGTCTTGTCCAAAGTTAGCTCCTCCTCCAAGGCCTTTATTTTGTCACTTAAGGCCTTAATTTCCCTTGTTTTTTCTGCCACTATCATTTTGGACTTATCATATTTTCCTTCTAGGTTGGCCAACTTTTCCTTGGCCTCTTTTATCTCTGTTGCCTGAAGCTCTAGTTCCTTGACAGCTTTCGTCAATTCATCCATGCTCATGCTTGTTTCAGGCACTGTTGTTGTTGCTGCCGTAACATCTGCAGCTAATATAGTTGTTGGAATAATAGGAGGGGTCACTGCTGCTTGTGTAGGAGGAACAGTAACAACAGTTAGAACTGTTTGAGGTGGCTGGGAGGTCGACTCTCCCTGCTTGCCTTGTAGTGCTTTCTCCAACTCTCCCTCCATCTCAATTATTCTCTGGTTCATTTGCATTAGCAGGCCCAATGCATCCTCAACTTCTTTCTCATTCACCAGTTCTCCTGTTTGTGGGTGCATAGTCGAGGTGAGCCTCATTTTCTTTTTCAGAGCAGCAATATCGTCCTCCTTTTTCTTCATTAGGGCCTTGATGGCTTTGGCATTCTTAGGATCATGCCCTAGGTACACAATAATGTCCTCTAATGTTTTAATTCTGTTGTCTTTGGCTGTGGAGGACATTCTTTCCAAATCAAGTTGAGTATTTGTATTCTTTAAAGATTCCTTTAATTCATGGGCCAGTGTGGCCTTGTCTGCCAGGGTGGCATAGACCATTTCCCCTGTTTGCTTATGTAACTCTATTTGATCCATGGGGTGAATGTCCTTGGCCAGGACCTCTGATCTTTTCTTGACATAGTCTGCAGCTGACTGTGGCTGCTGAACCTTGGGCTTGAAGTGGGAGAGAATCATCCTTTCTTCTTTAATGTCATATGCTGCCATCAACCTTTCCTGCTTGGCAGTGTTGCCTTAAGGAATTGGTCATACAATTGTACTCTTAATAGCTCATTTTGAGCCTTAATTTCTTTAAAGGTGGCTTTGATACTAGCTGGCCTCTTACTTTTCTGTGTAGAGGAAGACACCTCCATGCCATGCTGTCTGTCTTGCTCTTGTTGGAAAGAGCTTGTAGCTGTTTGTTGACTCCCTTCTTTGTCTCTCCTTGGACTTCCAAGGATTTCCTCACTGACTTCCTCCTCAATTGGAGAGTCAACCTTTTGCCTCTTGGCTTCGGGCTGTTGTGTAGACCCACTAGCAGGTGTGGAGTCTTCTCGGTCTCGTTTTCTGCCTCTTTCCTCATGGGCAGGAGTCTGTAAAGCAGGCACTTGTGGTGCCTCTGTTTGCTGTGGAGGAGCCTGTCCTTGAGATTGTTCCATTGAAGTGGCAGGCTGTTCCATGACCATTCCTTGTTTTGTATCCATTGGCTCTTTTCCTTTAGCTGTATCTGTTGCTGATGTAGATGCTCCTTGGGCAGCTTGTGAAGCTGCAGCAGTGGATGTGCCTTCTCCGACTTGGTGCGGCAGTTTGAAAGTTACCTGGTCAGCAGAATCCAAGTCAAGAGTTTTTTCTAAATCTTTGACATTTCTTTCCATAATTTCTTCTTGGGTCAATTCCTCAACTAATGTGTCTTGCAGCCACTCATCTTGGTTGGCATATTGTTCAATTTGTGGGAATTTACAATGGTCATAGGCCAGCAGCCTGTATTTAACTCTTCTGGCACTGATAAAACCCTCCGGGTCATAAGGGACCCACCAGAAGCTCCTCTTTAACTTATATTTGTCCCTCAGTATTTGATCGACATCTTGCCAACCTTCTTTCTTGTTCATAATCAAGGGGCCTAGATGGTCTTTGAATTTCAAATGAGCTTTCTTCTTGGCACTATGAAAATGAGTAAGATCAGCATTGATGAGCTACCTATAGTACTCCAATGCAAACAGTCTCATTGGTACATATCTTGGGAGCTTGTAAGGACAGAGCTCACAGCCATAGATTCTAATGACAGTGTGATTTTGGTAGAGATACCAATCACCTATTTTGTAACTCTTGGACAGCTGCAAGGTTTTCTGTATGTCATATGACAATCTAGGAGGAGGGGATCTTTTTAGGAGACAAGAGACTGGGTATATAAACTGGTCAATGAACTGACAGTACGAAAATGGAGAGTTTTGAACTTCATGGAAAACTGATGACTAGGAGATGACAGACCTTCTTTCTCCCTTAGCATCCAACTTTTTAATGGGGCATTGGAAGCATTCAGACTGGTAATACATGAACAAATGATAGATATATGATGAATATTTAAAGACTCCCTCCCTGTCCAGCTTCACTAGCTGGTCATGTATTTTGTTGGCTATGAACTTGGCATAATTATACTTGACAGTAGGGGGCTGTCCTGGGCTGTATGCAGACAGCAGAACCAACACTGTTTCATCAATGTGCTCACTTGTTTTAAAACCCAGCACAGAGGAAATCATATCTATAAGTAGCTTGCCCACCTCATTGAAATTTTCATATAAGAAAGGAGGTGGGCCTGTAGGCTGGCAGTCTGCCCTCATGAATGTCTTGGTAATTCTTGCAATTTCAGAGCTGGAAAGCTTGGAGCCTTCATCCAGCAAATAGTTCATGGAGAAAGGAAACAATAGCTGAGTCTGTTTGAAGTTGAGCATCTGGTTGATGGAGTCAGGAGTAATATAAAAAATTATGCTCCTAGATGGAGACTTGACAGCTCTCTGATTTGGTTCATAGTTCTCAGCACACAAATGGATGATCTCAGGAAAAATATTAACAAAGGGAAGGAAATAATAAGGCAAATTGGACTCCCATATGCCATACATGTCACAGTTGTTTATAAAGCTATTTCTTAGTTGGAAAAAGGTCTTTAAGTGATTTCTGTCCCCAACAAGATCTTGAATGAGGTAATCCTTACCAGCCATAGGCATGGCTTCAAGTTCTCTGTTTGGTGGATTCATAGGAGTGACACTGAGAGCTGTTGGAGTGGCCATTATAAAACTTTTTGATGTTATATTTGGAATGAAGTTTTACAGCAGTAACAGATTGATGGCCACTGACTTTGAGGATTTGCAAAGGAGTTGCAAAATGAGTTCAACTGAGGGAATGGCCTTTAATATCTGTGGTTATGATAAAGAGGAAAATTTGGAGAGTTTTTAGACCAGTTTTTTCTTCTCCTTAATGAATTGTTTGGATTCAAATGACAGTGGGCAAAGTGCAGAGGGGAAAGGAAATTACAGCTCAATGTACTGAGGCTTCTGTAGTGGAATGCAGTAAAAGAGGACAATGCCGAACTGTTATGAAATTTTTTCCGGGAATACGAGCTCGAAAATGAGTTTTCAAAGGTAAATTCACAAACAGGCGCGGGTTGATAGGGTTTTTCCTGAGGTAGGGGTTTATCAGTGGATTTAGGCAGAATTTAGGTAGGGCAGAGTCATTAATTTGGGAATTTGCAGGCTTCAAACATGTAAAATGGAGAAAAATGGGAAGAACAAGGGCGAAGGGGCAAAGTAGGGCAAATACCTGGTTAAAATGGCGCCGATGGCAACTGGACTAGTCCAATGGCGACCGGTGTAGACAAATTCGAAGGTGGTTCTAGCTCAATTGGTCGAAATTTGAATTTTTGAGGCAAACGGGCGCAAACGGCAGTAGCAGCTCTCCACTATGTCCAATGAAAATGACTAACAAACGGTTGAAAAATGCGTGTTTTTATAAAAATTTGACATATTTGCGCTTTTGGCACTTTTTCGCGATGACGTCATCGGCGGGTCCCAGGTACGGATGGGTGACGTGGATGCTGACTCGGTTGAAGACGTGGTGGTGACACGGTGGCAAAGCGTGGACACGGACGGACGAAGTTGCAAGTGACGTGATTGCTGACGTCAGGGGATAGAGGGTGGTATCCGGTTTTCCCCGCATCACCTTTGAGCACATGCGGTATTGGGGGAGGGGCCTCCGAACACACCGAGCCTTCGACATGTGGTGGGGGTACGACAGGGAAACCGCCCATCCCCTGGACGTTAACCTCCGATAGATCGGGGGCTCAAAATGACTGCCCACCGTTGATCTGGGGTGCGCACAATCTGACGGTTAGCGGCACAGGTAAGGTGACGGGGGTTAGGGATGGGACCCACCCATTTTATTTAAACAAAAATGCGCCACGGGGGGTCATAAACTTTGGAAATGTGGGTTTTGCGGGTTAGGTTTAAGTGGGGCGAAATGATAATTTAATGTTTAATAAAACATTTCAACATTAACCTCGGGAAAATGACTGCGGAGGGATAGAAATATAAGGTTTTGATGGGTGAGGGATTAGGTATAGGTTATTAACCTAACGAGAGGTTAGATTAATTCCAAGGTTAGGACACGGAAGGGTTAATAGTAGTCCCAGATGGACTATTATTTCCCAAGACTGTATTACATGGCTATAATGCAATAGGGTGGTATATTTAATATGTTTTTTGGAATTTCATATAGTTTTTGTAGTAATAGGGGTGGGAAAATGACTAGGGAGCTATATAATAGAATTAGAGGTTAATATGAGTTTGTGAAGTGAAGGAGTGGGGGAGAGGATAAGTTTATGTACTGAAACTTAGTCATAGGAAGTGAATGGAATGTAGAAGAGTGATTTTTACACAAGAAATGTGGCTTCTTTTCATTAAGAAAGCCAAACTTGACTCAATGTTTTTACAAAAATGAAGTGAAAACAGGATTGGTTGGGCAGATCCCAAAGTCCTTAAGGGGGTGTTAGAAAGAAACTTTGAGGGGAGGGTGAAGGGAGTTAGACATGCTACCAGAATTCTGCCATTAGACAACTGCTTTGACCTTTCTGTGATTGATGAGATGAGCTCTGATTAATGATACATCAGGCGATCCAAACCTTGCTTCTGCAACCTCAAACTACCTACCCAGCCTCCTACACCTAACATTTTTTCTTCTTTCTGCATGGGTGCACTTAGACTTGCAGACCCTGATTATCCTCTTTCTTTTGACTGCCCTCCTATCTAAATCTACCCTTATCTCTTCCAAGGACCCAGGTTAAGCAGTTGGGCTCCTTCATTTCTCTACCTAGCTACTCATCTGCCAAGCTTGAACTGTTTGGACAGATATCCATTCTCTATTCTAGAACAAGCAATTTAAACCATGGCATGATCTAGATTGAACTGTTGGGCCATTCATCAAACTAGCAGTGGTATATGAACTAGCCACTTTCCTGGTCTTTCTTTGCGGTTCATTTTTATCATTTTTCTGACCAATTTACTCTTTTTTCCCTTTGATAATTCTTTTAGGGCATACCCTCTTTACATATTTTAATTCTGTCTCTGTATATAGAAAATATGGAACCTTTGCAGCATGAAAAGATGAACATATTTGGGACTTCCACTGCAATCATGAAAAATGAAACCTATTGGTATAGGAACCTAACAGTGGCTCCACTTGGGGATGGCTTTTCCAGATGAAAAGCCAAGAACAGCAGGTCAGATTGCCTTATCTTTCAATTCTAGCTGCAGTCTGAACCTTCCTTGTCTTAAAGACCATTGATCTGAATCTTTGTAACTTGTATGAAGTATCCTGTGAGCTGCTCTGCTGTGCAAAATTACAGCTCTGTCTTTGCTGGTTTCTCTGAGCATTCATCATCATTTTTAGCCTTCACAAGTGCTTTTCTTGGTTTCTTATGGTAGACTCAGAATGTATATAAAAAATGGTGCAATAGTTCCCTTCTTTTCTTCAAACTTTGCTGCCTTTAGTTCCTTATCTAACCGCTGTAAATAAAAATGCTGGAATTACAGATATTTATGTACAATACACAGTGGTGCTATGCTGATTACATGGAATCAAAGTAGTGCTTGAGCATTCGCCCATTGACTGGGCCTTCCTCAGTATTTGTACCATCCAAACGCTTCAGAAAATATGTATTATTACCTTGTACAACATGAATGACATAAGGTCCCTTCCACAAGAAATCAAATTTTCCATGTTTCCCTTTGTCCTCCCTTTTAGAATCCCATCTCAGCACTTTGTTCCCTATGAAGAAATCTCCAGTCTTGGTTCTTTTTTCAAAGATCTTCTTGAGTTTATCTTGCAGGACTTGGGTTCTCTGATATACTTCTTCTCTTGTTTTCTGCAAGTGTATAGTTTGATTGATCCTTCTTTGTATATCATTAGGCTTAGATTGTATTTCCCGCAGCAATTTGATTATAGGGATTCCCAAAGATGAAGGGAATCTTGCCTCCATTCCATAAACTAGTTCATATGGACTTGTACCAATGGATCTCTTAGTGGTCAATCTGTCTGCCCACAGTGCATTTATCAGCTTCTTATGCCAATTCTTTCTGTTCTCCTCCAAGACCTTTTTGATGATGTTGATGAGGCTTTTATTGGAGGACTCAGCTAGGCCATTGCCTTGAGGGTAGTAGGCTGTGGAATGGCCCAAGGTCATGTGATATTTGTGGCAAAAGTTGATCATTCTTTTGGATTTGAATGCAGCAGCATTGTCTGTAATAATTTTTTCTGGACAACCAAACCTGGACAAGATGTTGGTTTCTAAAAATTGGATGATGATTGAATCATTGGCTTGCCTACAAGGGATGGCTTCTATCCATTTGGTAAAATAGTCAGTGGCAGTCAAAATCCACCTATGTTGGCCAGAGGATGAAGGGTGGATTTCACCAATGAAGTCTAAACCCCATTGTTGGAATGGTCTTTCAGTTGAGATAGGCTTGAGGGGTAAAGGTAACAGCTTTCTCTTGTCTTCGAAGATTTGGCATTTGTGGCAACTCATTACGATTTTTTTCACATCAGCAAACAAGGAGGGCCAATAAAATCCAGCCCTTAGGATTTTATCAGCTGTTGATTTCCAGTATAAGTGTCCTCCATAGTCACCTGCATGAAATTCCTTGAGGACATTGTCAGTTTCATCCAATGTTAGGCAATTAAGCAAAATTCCTTCATGATTTCTCCAAAACAAAACATTGTCTATGATACAAAACTTTGATGCTTTCATTTTCAAGAACCTTTTCTTAGTTCTGGACAACCCTGGAGGAGCTTGCAGGTTTAACAATACAAAACATATATCAGCATACCAGGGAGATTGTAAAAAGGCTTGATTGATCTGTGGAGTCGCCATCTCCTCTTCGTTGTCCAGTTCATTGATATCAAGGGCTTGGAAATTGGTTTCAGTCATTAGTTTGGCTAGCCCTTGTCCTTTTATCAGTTTTGTAGGCTTGATTTCAATGTCATATTCTAAGATATTGGCAATCCATTTGCCCCTTTTGCCTTCAATTCCTTCTTGGGTTAAAATGTCCTTAACCACAGCATTTGGGACATAGGCAATCACATGAGAGTATAAAATGTAAATTCTGAAATCTTTAATGGCCTTTACCAAGGCATAAGCTTGCTTTTCCATAATCTGATATTTTAAGGGAGCATCTCTAAGGGCTTTGCTGAAAAATGCAATGGGCTTCTCACACCCTTGGTCATCTTTTTGTAATAGGACAACAACAATTGTATGCTCAGATGCGAAGGAAAAAATGATGAAATCCTTATCAAACCTAGGACTTGTGAGGACTGGTGTGTTTGTCAAAGCTCTTTTGATATCCTCAAAGGCTTGTTTAGCTTCCATGGTCCATTTGACCTTAGAATCCTTTTTCAACATATTATTTAACAGTCTTATGAGCTCAGCCAAATTAGGAATGAATCTTCTCAAGAAGTTGATCTTCCCTAAGAAGCCTTGTAGTTCTTTGATGTTTCTCGGATGAGGCACTTGAAGGATAGCTTGAATTTTGTCCGGGTCGATCCTAATGCCATCTTTTGAGATTATATGACCTAGGAGCTTGCCTTCCTCTAGGCCAAACAATGATTTCTTTGGATTCAAAGATATGCCATATTTTCTGCAAATTAGGAAAACTTGCCTCAAATGTTCTAAGTGTTCTTGATCTGATTTTGAAAAGGCAGTGAGATCATCAAGGTAGACTACAAGGAAATCATGGATTTCTTTGGCAAAGGCTATGTCCATTGCTCTTTGGAAAGTGGCCCCTGCATTCTTAAGCCCAAAAGGCATTTTGACATATTTAAAAGTTCCCCAAGGTGTTGTAAAGGCAGTTTTGTCTTGATCATCCGGGTGTACTAAAATCTGATTGAATCTAGAAAATCCATCTAATAATGAGATCCTAGAGGCTCCCACTACCCTTTGTAGGATATGATCCATTTTTGGTAAGGGGTAATGGTCTTTGAGAGAGACTTTGTTCAAATTCCTTAGGTCAACACACAGTCTAATTTCTCCCGTCTTCTTTCTAGTAGGCACTAGATTTGAAATCCACTCTGAGAACCTGATTGGAGCAATGATTCCTGCTTCATACATACGTTTAACTTCTTTTTCAATCAGGGGAAGGAGGAAAGGATTCACTCTCCTAAGCTTTTGTTTAAAAGGTTTTTGATTTTCTTTCAAAGGTATAGTGTGTTGGATGACTGAAGTATCATAGGACTTGAGGTCCTCATAACTCCAGGCAAAGATATCTTGGAACTCTTTGAACAATTCAATGTATTTCAACTTTTGATCAGCTGGTAAAGCCTTGGATAGTTTTACCATTTTTGGATTCTCTGTGGTTCCAATGTTGCAGTCCTCAATTTCAGCATTTAGTGGTTGCATTTTTGGCTTCCTAGAAATATCATTTGAATCAAACAAATCCTCCAAAGGGGTTAAACCTATGGGCAGAAAATTGTCTTTAAGATCAATTACTTCAGCTTCTGCCTCAGCTATTTCATCAAAATCTGTTTGCTTCAGCTCCTGTACATTGCTGTCATTAAAAGTGGTTGGATGCAAAATCAAATTTGCTGTTTCAACAGATATGTTTTGTTCAATTTTGTGCTTTTTTTGTTGGTCATCCACAGTGCTTGTATCAATGTTCATGTTGGAGAATTCCTCCTTCAAAGTGAGGAATTTATTTATATGTGTATCGTTTTCAAAGATCTGCCAATTTTTAACATTATCAGGGCAACAGGTCTATGTTTGATTTCAGCAGTGAAACAGTGGTTGGGTTCTAAAGGTAGCTTGCAAGTGATGGCAAAGGTTGCCAAGCTATGTGCATGTAAATTAAGCTTTCTAGAAATTTTAGTTAACTGAGACTCTGAGAAGGTATCAAGTATTTGAATGGCTGCCCCTCTGTAAGCTCTCAATCTTAGATCATTTGTGACAAAATTTCCCTTCATCTGCTGTATGATCAGATCTGAATCCCCTAGAATTGAGACTTTGGTTGCACCTAGATTTTTGATGAGTTTGAGACCTAACAAAAGGGCTTCGTACTCGGCCATATTGTTTGTGCATCGAAAGTTTAACCTATATGCATGACCTTCAGCCTGGTCATTCTGCATGTTGTGAATCCAAACCCCTGCCCCTGCTCCTAACTTGTTTACAGAGCCATCAAACTCTAAATACCATAAGGTTTCATGGTCAAGGTTTGCATTGAGAGTTTTAGAAAGTTGCACCATGGGTAGATTGGGTTCTTGTAAGTGATTTGATGTGTCATTTCCCTTTGTTGTATCAATCATATCAATTTTTTTTTGATTTTGAGCAGCAGATTGTTCATTTAAACCCTCTGTCTGTGCTGCTATTAGTAATTTGGCATCAGTTTTGGTACACATGTCAGCATTATACAAAATGAATGAATCCATGTCTGAATGTATTGAATAGATGGGGAAGTTTTGGGGCTTTTCTTGACTACTCACCACATATTTCATTAGTGTTTCACGGTATAACCTCTTTGGCTGTCCAAAGACTGAAATAGTGGCATAGGACATGTCTAGTTGCAAAGATCCTTGGAGTTTGGCCCCCCAAGATCTGGATAAAAGCATACCGTACTTGGGTGGAATGTCAGCTACCACCACATCCATCAGAATTGTTTTGGTTGGGTATTGGACCAGGGAAACACACAAATCTTTAATTAGGCCTAGACACCTGACTTGGCTTGAATCAAATGAGAACATATCTTTATATGGTCTTGTGATATCTAGGTCTAGTTTTTCCATCACATATTTGGGCATTAAGTTATGTGAGACCGCGGAATCAAACATTGCATTGTGTAACACCTTGTCATGAATGTTTAAACTGACATAAAAGGGTGGAACTCCTCCATTTGCTGTCTTTCCGTTAACCTCAGGACCAAACAGTAATTCAGGTTGATCATCTAGAACATTCACAACATCCCTATTGTCTGATATTTGGAGTGACCTATTGATTTGCTGTCTATACACTTCATGTTTGGCTAGTTCAGAAAGAGGAACAACTATCTTCAGCTTATTTCTGTTTCCAAGTTGAAGGGTTTTTCTATCTGAGTCTTTGCATTATGGGCAACAGATTTTTCCTTTTCAGCTGAATTTTCAGTAACCTTTTCTTCATCATGGGTATGATTTTGAATTGAATCAGTTTTGAATTTATTTTCAGGAATGCTGTTTGAACTTGCTTTTGAGGGGAGGGATAAAGATGGCTGATTTGTAGAGGGCTGTACATCTGAAATGTCTTCCACAGTGACCTCCTTTGAGTTTGGGTCTGTTTTATCAGAGGATTCTGTGAGAACAGCCTTGTCTTTTGTCCTTTTTGGCTGTTTATTATCCTTAGGTTTGGTCGGTTCAGGCACATCTATGGTTCTACTCCTTAGTTTATACTGTTTATGTACCTCATAAACTATCGCATCATAGCCTTCCCTAAAGTCAAATGACTCTCCTGATTTGGTTTGAAATTGATTGCAATTATGGGCCTCTTGATCCTCTTGTGTTAGAAAGACCTGATGTTCACTGTCCAAACCCATTAAGTTGATGTGAGGGTCCTCGGTTGGTTCACTAGATGTTGAGGCCTCAACATAATTTTCTTGAAAAGGAGGTCTAATGTTCTGGTCGGGACCAGCCCTTCCAACATTTGGATTTTGATTCTTTCTAAAGTTTGGGTTTCTAGCAGTGCTTGGTTGACCTTCCCATGATGATTTTCTCTCGATGGTCTCCACCCTGTCCCCAAGTCTGTCCATGCCTTTGATGATTGCATCAAGCTTTTGTTCAAATGCTGAAGGTTCTTCTTTAAAAGTAGTTCTTCTTTCAGCTCTTGCCCTATTTCTTTTAGCAATAAGGTTTGCCTCTACACTAACAGCTATGTTTTGCATGTCTGCTAAGGTTGGAGGGGCTCTTTCCCTCAGTTGATATGCCATGTCGGAATCAAATCCATCAGGGAATTTGATTAAGGCTAAATCAGGTGGAGGTCTAAGGTTTTGAGGGATGGCATTGTAAACATTGTTGAATCTTGCACAATAATCTAGGACAGTTTCTTGTGGGCCTCTTTTTATGCTGTCATACTCAGATAAGATATGCAGTGGGTCTTTTTTCTTTTCCCATCTGTTGAGGAAGGATTGGTAAAGAGCATCTGGATTGGCTATGGAATTTGCAGCAAGTGCTCTGAACCAAGTCCTTACTTCACCTGTTAAACTTTGGACAAAAATTTTCATTCTCACATCATCATCGTCTATCTCATAATTTTCAAAGTAGTCTTGCATTTTCTTGGTATGCTGTAAGGCAGTATATGTGCCGGCACCATCAAAATAAGTGATCTTACTTTGGTAGTCTTGAGGCATAGCCCCAGGATTTCCAGGTAGCTGTAAAGGGGCATAATGATTTGCCATATTTACAGGGATAAATGGGACAACAGGAAGGAATGGAACAACTGGAACAACAGGGACAACAATGGAAATTTGTGCAGAGGATGAAGGTGTGGAGAATATGTTTTGAGAGGTGGATGAAGAAGAAGGAGAAGAAGGAGTTATGTGAGGACAGACTGATGATTTTGCAGGGGTTGGAATATAACTTTGCTGAACTGCTTCAGGGCTGGAATCAGCAAGATCTTCTTGTTCCTCTTGTTTCCTAAGAACCTTTGGGATTAAATTAGGATTGTCAAAAACAGCTGGAGGGTCTCGGTCAGGATTTGACCTAGTATAACGAGTTTTCTTCTTAGGAGCCAGCTTCCGAATTTGTTTTGGTATTTCCTGGGAATGCTTTTAGAATTAGCAAGGAACTGATCAAATTTTGGAACAGCTATCTGCAGCTTAAAACTAGCATGAAGATTGACTGAAGTAGCTTTTATTTACTCCTGTAAATGCAAAGCAAGAACAGTTTCAAAGGCATCTTGGCTGACATTCAGGCTTCATCTGTAGTTTTAAAGAATAGACAGCAATTGAAAAATTCGTTCATCCCCAGTGGAGTCACCGATGATGTTATCACTCAGGTTTTCCCTTGGCTCCTTAATGGATATGGCTGAGGTAACCACTAACCAATCTTTGGGCTGCAGGTCCTAGCCTACCTGCAGTCAGAGAGGGCTCTCTCTTTAAAATTTAGCTTTGTTTTGGGTTGATTTTAGACTAGTTATGGTGTACATGGGTTTTGTTTTGATTTTGGTGGGAAGGATGATGTTTTCAAGCAGAGTTGGGATGTATAGTGTGAGAAGTTCAAACCATTGGGCATTGAGTCATGGATTAGGGTTTGCTGTTGCGTTTTCTTGGTCACAAGAGGAATACAGAGCAGGATAGCTACACATAGAACAATATCAGGCTGGAATAAAGATGGAATGAAGGTCAGAGATGAAAGGCAACTAAGAATCTTTCATCTAGCTGATAGAGTGAAGGTGAATGAAAGTTTATCTAGGAGCAGTCAAGAATTCCTAAATAACAGTCATATGTGGAAGAAACAATGTAAACATGATCATTTAAGTATGCATATTCATAACCATTTCTGAAGAAAACATATAGAAATAACAAGAACTGAGCATAGAGTGCAGTCAAGCAAAGCCTAAGCTATTCTTCTTTCTTGCTATTTAGATGGTAATACAATGGTGGCATAAACATATATAAACTGTAAACAGAGGTAAGAAAACACTTATTGAGCCATGTAGTAGCACAAGAATTCCACAGTCACTCTTCAACCATTAGATAACACAACAGACAGTTTCTTCATCCAAACATTCCAGCAATATTTGATTATAGAAGCTTTCAAAATAATATAGCGCAAGTCTGGAGAGGAATTATCAACCAACCAACCCCAAATACGTTCTGTGGGGAGGTATATATACAAAAACAAGATACAAAAATATCTAGATGATGAGTTAATAGCTCATAACTTCTTTGCCAACTCTTAAGGGATAATAGCTGAAAGAGTAAATGCTGTAGTAAACATGAATATAACAGTTGTTCATTCTGTCAGAGAAAATTGACTTTTGAGTCCAATTGAGTCGGTTGGGCTGCGCTTTTAAAATCTGCGGTCTTTTGGGCTTGCCATCCCAGCTCTTTGCTTTGTCACTACTCCAACCTGCTCTGCCTGTTCCTTAACCGCTCTGTCTGGTGCTTTCGTGCCTCATTTTGCTAACTCTTAGCTGACCGAGATTTGAAATAATAAAAAGGGGCAAAACTGAAATTACCTGGGCAAAATGGCCAGCATTGCCTGCCACCAATCCTTGGGAGGTAATTGATGCTTTTGTATTTTGATGAGTGTTTCATCGGCCTCTGTATACCTATAATAGTTGGGTGGCATCTCAAACAAATGATTAATTTCATGTTCAATAAAAAATAAGTTTTTCAATTTATCATAGAGATTCTGCGCAGAAGGTGGCCCTGCCTCTGCTGGAGAGCTCGAGGATGCAGTAAGTTGATTTGTGACATAGTTGTTCACTTTGGTGGCATATTGCTCACGTTTTAACAGTCTTCCAGCACTGGTCAGCAAGCTGGGCAAACCTTTGCTTTGTAATGCTGCAAGTTTCAATTTAAAATCATCTATGTCCCTTTGCATTTCTTGACACTTTCTTTCCAGTGTCTGTACAAAATTTCTCAAAGTTAGCACCTTCTTTGCTGTGAGTATGGCCTCCGTTCTATTCATAATTTGCATCGCTGCCAGCTCTTCCTTAGTTTGATGGTTCAAAAAATTAATCATTCTGTTGGCCTGTTCAGGCATGGTTCCCAATGCTGCTCTCGCTCTCTGATTTTCAAACTGAGCTAGGCCAATTAAATCTATTTGTTCATGTATGGCCTAAATTGATCACCAAAGGTCAATGATTGATTGATTAATCTTGGCCCACAAAATCCTCTTTATTTCGGCTAGTGTCTTTTCCAAAGTTAGCTCCTCCTCCAAGGCCTTTATTTTGTCACTTAAGGCCTTAATTTCCCTTGTTTCTTCTGCCAATGTCATTTTGGACTTCTCATATTTTCCTTCTAGGTTGGCCAACTTTTCCTTCGCCTCTTTTATCTCTGTTGCCTGAAGCTCTATTTCCTTGATAGCTTTCGTCAATTCATCCATGCTCATGCTTGTTTCAGGCGCTGTTGGTGTTGCTGCCGTAGCATCTGCAGCTATTGTAGTTGTTGGAATAATAGGAGGGGTCACTGCTGCTTGTGTAGGCGGAACAGTAACAACAGTTGGAATTGTTTGAGGTGGCTGGGAGGTCGACTCTCCTTGCTTGCCTTGTAGTGCTTTCTCCAACTCTCCCTCCATCACAATTATTCTCTGGTTCATTTGCATTAGCAAGCCCAATGTATCCTCAACTTCTTTCTCTTTCACTAGTTCTCCTGTTTGTGGGTGCATAGTCGAGGTGAGCCTCATTTGCTTTTTCAGAGCAGCAATATTGTCCTCCTTTTTCTTCATTATGGCCTTGATGGCTTTGAGATTCTTAGGATCATGCCCTAGGTCCACAATAATGTCCTCCAATGTTTTAATTCTGTTGTCTTTAGATGTGGAGGGCATTCTTTCCAAATCAAGCTGAGTATTTGTATTCTTTAAAGATTCCTTTAATTCATGGGCCAGTGTGGCCTTGTCTGCCAGGGTGGCATAGACCATTTCCCCTGTTTGCTTATGTAACTCTATTTGATCCATGGGGTGAATGTCCTTGGCCAGGACCTCTAATCTTGTCTTGACATAGTCTGCAGCTGACTGTGGCTACTGAACCTTGGGCTTGAAGTGGGTGAGAATCATCCTTTCTTCTTTAATGTCATAGGCTGCCATCAACCTTTCCTGCTTGGCAGGTGTTGCCTTAAGAAATTGGTCATACAATTGTACTCTTAATAGCTCATTTTGAGCCTTAATTTCTTTAAAGGTGGCTTTGATACTAGCTAGCCTCTTACTTTTCTGTGTAGAGGAAGACACCTCCATGCCATGCTGTTTGTCTTGCTCTTGTTGGAAAGAGCTTGTAGCTGTTTGTTGACTCCCTTCTCTATCTCTCCTTGGACTTCCAAGGATTTCCTCACTGAATTCCTCCTCAATTGGAGAGTCAACCTTTTTCGTCTTGGCTTCGGGCTGCTGTGTAGACCCACTAGCAGGTGTGGAGTCTTCTCAGTCTCGTTCTTTGCCTGTTTCCTCATGGGCAGGAGTCTGTAAAGCAGGCACTTGTGGTGCCTCTGTTTGTGGTGGAGGAGCCTGTCCTTGAGATTGTTCCATTGAAGTGGCATGCTGTTCCATGACCATTCCTTGTTCTGTATCCATTGGCTCTTTTCCTTTAGCTGTACCTATCGCTAATGTAGATGCTCCTTGGGCAGCTTGTGAAGCTGCAGCAGTGGATGTGCCTTCTCCGACTTGGTGCGGCAGTTTGAAAGTTACCTGGTCAGCAGAATCCAAGTCAAGAGTTTTTTCTAAATCTTTGACATTTCTTTCCATAATTTCTTCTCGTGTCAATTCCTCAACTAATGTGCCTTGCAGCCACTCATCTTGGTTGGCATATTGTTCAATTTGTGGGAATTTACAATGGTCATAGGCCAGCAGCCTGTATTTAACTCTTCTGGCATTGATAAAACCCTCCGGGTCATAAGGGAACCACCAAAGGCTCCTCTTTAACTTATATTTGTCCCTCAGTATTTGATCGGCATCTTGCCAACCTTCTTTCTTGTTCATAATGAAGGGGCCTAGATGGTCTTTGAATTTCAGATGAGCTTTCTTCTTGGCATTATGAAAATGAGTAAGATCAGCATTGATGAGCTGCCTATAGTACTCCAATGCAAACAGTCTCATTGGTACATATCTTGGGAGCTTGTAAGGATAGAGCTCACAGCCATAGATTCTAATGATAGTCTGATTTTGGTAGAGATACCAATCACCTATTTTGTAACTCTTGGAGAGCTGCAAGGTCTTCTGTATGTCATATGACAATCTAGGAGGAGGGGATCTTTTTAGGAGACAAGAGACTGGGTATACAAACTGGTTAATTAACTCACAGTAGGAAAATGGAGAGTTTTGAACCTCATGGAAAACTGATGACCAGAAGATGACAGACCTTCTTTCTCCCTTAGAATCCAACTTTTTAATGGGGCATTGGAGGCATTCAGACTGGTAATACGTGAACAAATGATAGATATATGATGAATATTTAAAGACTCCCTCTCTGTCCAGCTTCACTAGCTGGTCATGTATTTTGTTGGCTATGAACTTGGCATAATTATACTTGACAGCAGGGGGCTGTCCTGGGCTATATGCAGACAGCAGAACCAGCACTGTTTCATCAATGTGCTCACTTGTTTTAAAACCCAACACAGAGGAAATCATATCTATAAGCAGCTTGCCCACCCCATTGAAATTTTCATATAAGAAAGGAGGTGGGCCTGTAGGCTGGCAGTCTGCCCTCATGAATGTCTTGGTAATTCTTGCAATTTCAGAGCTGGAAAGCTTGGAGCCTTCATCCAGCAAATAGTTCATGGAGAAAGGAAACAATAGTTGAGTCTGTTTGAAGTTGAGCATCTGGTTGATGGAGTCAGGAGTAATATAAAAAAGTATGCTCCCAGATGGAGACTTGACAACTCTCTGATTTGGTTCATAGTTCTCAGCACACAAATGGATGATCTCAGGAAAAATATTAACAGAGGGAAGGAAATAATAAGGCAAATTGGACTCCCATATGCCATACATGTCACAGTTGTTTATAAAGCTGTTTCTTAGTTGGCAGAAGGTCTTTAAGTGATTTCTGTCCCCAACTAGATCTTGAATGAGGTAATCCTTACCAGCCAGAGGCATGGCTTCAAGTTCTTTGTTTGGTGGATTCATAGGAGTGACACTGAGAGCTGTTGGAGTGGCCATTATAAAACTTTTTGATGTTATATTTGGAATGAAGTTTTACAGCAGTAACAGATTGATGACAACTGACTCTGAGGATTTGCAAAGGAGTTGCAAAATGAGTTCAACTGAGGGAATGGCCTTCAATATCTGTGGTTATGATAAAGAGGACAATTTGCAGAGTTTTTAGACCAGTTTTTTCTTCTCCTTAATGAATTGTTTGGATTCAAAAGACAGTGGGCAAAGTGCAGAGGGGAAAGGAAATTACAGCTCAATGTACTGAGGCTTCTGTAGTGGAATGCGGTAAAAGAGGACAATGCCGAACTGTTATGAAATTTTTGCCGGGAATACGAGCTCGAAAATGAGTTTTCAAAGGTAAATTCGCAAATAGGCGTGGGTTGATAGGGTTTTTCCTGAGGTAGGGGTTTATCAGTGGATTTAGGCAGAATTTAGGTAGGGCAGAGTCATTAATTTGGGAATTTGCAGGCTTCAAACATGTAAAATGGAGAAAAATGGGAAGAATAGGGGCGAAGGGGCAAAGTAGGGCAAATACCTGGTTAAAATGGCACTGAGGGCAACTGGACTGGTCCAATGGCAACCGGTGTAGACGAATTCGAAGGTGGTTCCAGCTCAATTGGTCGAAATTTGAATTTTGGAGGCAAACGGGCGCAAACGGCAGCAGCAGCTCTCCACTATGTCCAATGAAAATGACTAACAAATGGTTGAAAAATGCGTGTTTTTATAAAAATTTGACATATTTGCGCTTTTGGCGCTTTTTCGCGATGACGTCATTGGCGGGTCCCAGGTACGGACGGGTGACGTGGATGGTGACTCGGTTGAAGACATGGCGGTGACACAGTGGCAAAGCATGGACGCGGACGGACGAAGTTGCAAGTGACGTGATTGCTGACGTTAGGGGACAGAGGGTGGTATCCGGTTTTCCCCATACCACCTTTGAGCATAGGCGGTATTGGGGGAGGGGCCTCCGAACACACCGAGCGGTTGACACGTGGCAGGGGTACGACAGGGAAACCGCCCATCCCTTGAACGTTAACCTCCGGCATATCAGGGGCTCAAAATGACCGCCCACCGTTGATCTGGGGTGGCACAATCTGACGGTTGGCGGCACAGGTAAGGTGACGGGGGTTAGGGACGGGACCCGCTCGTATTATTTAAACAAAAATGCGCCACGGGGGGGGGGGGGGGGGGGGGGGTCATAAACTTTGGAAATGTGGGTTTTGCGGGTTAGGTTTAAGTGGGGAGAAATGATAATTTAATGTTTAATAAAACATTTAAACATTAACCTCGGGAAAATGACTGCGGAGGGGTAGAAATATAAGGTTTTGATGGGTGAGGGATAGGTATAGGTTATTAACCTAACGAGAGGTTAGATTAATTCCAAGGTTGGGACGCGGAAGGGTTAATAGTAGTCCCAGATGGACTATTATTTCCTAGGACTGTATTACATGGCTATAATGCCATAGGGTGGGATATTTAGTATGTTTTTTGGAATTTCATATAGTTTTTGTAGTAATAGGGGTGGGAAAATGACTAGGGAGCTATATAATAGAATTAGAGGTTAATATGAGTTTGTGAGGTGAAGGAGTGGGGGAGAGGATAAGTTTATGTACTGAAACTTAGTCATAGGAAGTGAATGGAGTGTAGAAGAGTGATTTTTACACAAGAAATGTGGCTTCTTTTCATTGATAAAGCCAAACTTGACTCAATGTTTTTACAAAAATGAAGGGAAAGCAGGACTAGTTGGGCAGATCCCAAAGTCCTTAAGGGGGTGTTAGTAAGAAACTTTGAGGGGGAGGGTGAAAGGGAGTTAGACATGCTACCAGAATTCTGCCATTAGACAACTGCTTTGACCTTTCTGTGATTGATGAGATGAGCTCTGATTAATAATACATCAGGCGATCCAAACCTTGCTTCTGCAACCTCAAACTACCTACCCAACCTCCTACACCTAACATTTTTTCTTCTTTTTGCATGGGTGCACTTAGACTTGCAGACCCTGATTATCCTCTTTTCTTTTGACTGCCCTCCTATCTAAATCTACCCTTATCTCTTCCAAGGACCCAGGTTAAGCAGTTGGGCTCCTTCATTTCTCTACCTAGCTACTCATCTGCCAAGCTTGAACTGTTTGGACAGATATCCATTCTCTAGTCTAGAACAAGCAATTTAAACCATGGCATGGTCCAGATTGAACTGTTGGGCCATCCATCAAACTAGCAGTGGTATTTGAACTAGCCACTTTCCTGGTCTTTCTTTGGGGTTCATTTTTATCATTTTTTCTGACCAATTTACTCTTTTTTCCCTTTGATAATTCTTTTAGGGCATACCCTCTTTACATTTTTTAATTCTGTCTCTGTATATAGAAAATATGGAACCTTTGCAGCATGAAAAGATGAACATATTTGGCACTTCCACTGTCAATCATGAAAAATGAAACCTATTGGTATAGGAACCTGACACAAACAATAAAATGGAGAGACAACAGAGAAATACAGTAAGCAACACAAAGACACGAACAGTTTTAATAAGGAGTTCACCCTATTCTCTAGGGCTACCTCTCCGGTCCAGCTTTAGTGGTGGCCTTGTTTTATTGTGTCTTTTAGTAGAGAAATTACAATACAGGGACTCAATATGAGTTCTCTTGAAGTAGATTTTGCTTGGCAGGGTGGTTCTTGGATTCCCCAAGCTACTTGGAGTACACAGACTCTTCTTCTTCCTACCAGCTCTGTGACCTCTTGGTCTACAGTGGAAAGAGCCAAATGTGATGCTCAGTCCGGATAGATTCCTCTATGGGAAGGCTTGAATCTTCAAGCTCTCCAGTGCTCGATGCTACCTCTGGTTAGCTCGACCCTCTGTATCTTCTACTTAGCTTTGCTGTTCTTTGTGTTTAGTCCTCCTCTCGGGGTTCACTGTTC
Source organism: Pinus tabuliformis (assembly GCA_031772625.1). Taxonomy (NCBI): domain Eukaryota; kingdom Viridiplantae; phylum Streptophyta; class Pinopsida; order Pinales; family Pinaceae; genus Pinus; species Pinus tabuliformis. The sequence continues at coordinate 59,452,314 of CM062805.1, forward strand.
ACTGTCTCTCTTGGTCGCTTGGACTCCTCTCAATTCTGACTCCAAATCAAATCTAACTGATTCGACTGTCTCTATCCATGGCTTTAGCCATTCGATCCCTATGCCTATTTGGTTCCCCTTCCGCCTGTGTCGATTCACCTTCTGCAGCTACGCTTGGAGTTCCTTGTGTTCGGTGTCATCATGAACGCTTAGGGAGTGGCCACTTGTCCCCCTCTAAATGGCACCAGCATGCTTCGCCGGTTCGTTTCTTCAGTTACGTTATGGATGCGTTCTCCTCCACCGTGGTGGTCAAATGGATTCCAAATCCCTTTAGAATGCAACTTAATTCCCTGTCGATTTTTCTTCTTTCCATCGGGTGCAATCTCAACCGTCCGATCTGGGCCCTCCAGAGCTGATGCCAGTCGCACGTTTCGCGCAGTTGGCTTGCTCGACCGATAGTGTGCGATCAATAGTGGTTTTCTCTCACCTCCGCTTGCCACGCATCGATCAGTGTACAGAATCGCTCCACTCTTGTCCAAAACCTCTTACCGTTTAAGGGCACCTCGATCAATACCGCCGATTTTCCAGTGCGCGGGTCCCACCTTCGTATGTTAGCATTTTTCGCTTTTTCTGCTCGTGGTTTCCTGGCCCCTGATTTGACTGAGTGCTTGGGCTCCCCCTTTAGGGCTCTGTTCACCTAAGTGCTAATCACGCATCAAAAACCTCTTCCTTTTCCCATTCCGGGGCTCCCAGGGGCTACTTTGGCCTCTTACACGGTCTCCATGGGCCTCAGTCAATGCTCTTTGACCGAGGTCCTCGTCGTTCCACGTCGGCTGCCATGGCCACTGGTTCAGGATATTTTTGATACTATTTTGGATTTCTTTAGAGATTTGTTCGACTTGATTCAGTCATGGTTCTCGACAGTCTTTCTAGGGATCCAATTCGGATCACCCAAGTGCGCTCCTTCAAACACAATATCGTCTAGGAGCAGGGGAGTTTGCAGAGAGCTCTTGCTCTCATCTATATCCTTTGGAACCTTAGATTTACCCTTTCGTGGAGGAACATATTCCGATAACCTGGTGATAGGGTCCGCGCCCTGGGTTTCGACTTCCATCCCTACATCCTCCTCCTCTACCACGATTTCTTCAAACTCTTCCTCCTCAATGGCCTCCAGATTAATAGCCTTCCCCTTTTCCTCCAATGTGAGCTTTGTCCTGAGTGGATTTCTGGGCGAGACGTGCATCAGTATCATGGCCTATTTGTCCTTCTTGGGTCTCAGCGTGCATGGTGATTTAGGGACCTCAACTATTTCTCCAACGCTCTTTAGGGCTTCTACTTCCGCAATCTCCTACGCGGCTTCCGTGCGTGTTGACATTAGTCTAGTTAGAAGGTCCTACGTCTCATTTGGAAAGGTTTCAAACACTGAACTTGCTCTCAATGCCTTAAATTTCGACAGGTCCATAAACACTTGATAGCGCAACAACTCAGTTCTCAAAATGCCAAGTGTTTTTCGCAGGATAGCCACTTGTAATTTATAGGGATTTTTGAATTTGAATTGACCGTTCCCCCCACATTCGGTCCATTAATGCTAGATCGGCGGTAGATTTTCAAGAATCTAGCCCGTAAAGTTTGCCTTAAATTCTTGCCGCCCACTCCATTTGGCCTCAAACCAAGCATCACATCGTGAATAGTGACTGTAATGGTCACTTTTCGACAGACCTGCGCGCCAGCGCAACTATCTTCGCGCTATCGCGGACCCTGTGACACTTAGTTATTGTGCGCAGTCTTGACATCGTGCAGATCCTAGGCAGAGTAGTTTATAGTCCCGCACCTCCTTTCAGCTGTCTGGAGCACTAAGACTGTGCTTCGATCGGCTAGTCAGGTGGCTGGGCCACCTGTGTATGGCTTCAAACGACTGCCATTCACTTTTCCTAGGAAGGGATCGCCATTCAACTTTACCAACTGTACCGCGCCACCATTTGTAATCTCCTTAATAATATACAACCCTAACCAGTGCATTTTGAATTTCCCTGGGAATTTATCAAACTTACTATCATACAAAAAAACCAGATCGTTTACCTTGAATGTGCGCAACTTGATGTGTTGGTCGCGCCATGCATTTTCGTGCTGCTTTTGCACCTGCTGGTGGAATCTAGCCAAAAATCATTCCGAGCTCTTCCAACTGTCCGAGCTTCTCCTCCAGGGCTCCGCGATCCATCATACTTGTGAGCACTACTATGCGTATACTAGGCACGATATATTCCATAGGCTTTACGGCTTCCACTCCATAAACAAGCCTAAAAGGTGTCTGTCCCGTTAGTTTCTTGCTTGTCATTCGATAAGCCCATAACAATGCAGGTATGCGTATGTCCCAATCACGTCGCTGCGCATTGCATATCTTGGTTAGTGTGGTTTCTAGTACTTCATTGAGCTCTTCTATTGTCCCATTAGCCTGTGGGTGATACGGTGTGCTCTTCTGATGATACACCTAAAACACTTTCGTCAGCGCACTGATCATTTCATTCAGGAAGTGTGTACCGTGATTGCTCATCAAGATCTTCGAACATCCAAATCACGTCAATACATGTTCAAACAAAAACTTCGCGACAGTCGCACCCATGCAATCCTTCACCGGTTGCGCTTCTGCCCAACGAGTCAAATACTCCGTCGTAGTGATAATATACCTTGCGCCTGTCTTCCCTTGAGGTTTAATGGGTCCTACAAAATCTATTGCCCATTTTTCGAAAGGTTGCAATGCCATTTGTGGATTCAAAGGCATCTCATCCCTTCGCGATGGCCTACCTATTCTCTGACATACGTCACACACTTTGCAATATGCTTTTGAATCCTGATGAAGGGTTGGCCACCACAACCCTGTGCAGAGAATCTTTTGCACGGTTTCTCTTCCTGCATAATGTCCTCCCGCAGCGCCCCCATGAGCATCCACGAGGATGCTGCTTCGTTCAAATTCAGGTACATACCTTCGCAATATTTCATCATTCCCCATCTTGTATAGATGCCCAGCAATGACAGAGAAATCTACTGCACACACCACTAATTCCTTCTTTTGCTGGACAGAGTATCCTTCCGACGCAGTTCCAGTTGTTAGAAATTGTATTGTATCTTCAAAATGTCCATCCGTTATGCACACAATAAAGAGCTACGCGTCTGGTAATCCTTTCTCCAAACTAGCAGGTTCCTCCCCTGTCTCGATGCGTGACAAGTGATCGGGTCCTACGTTCAATCGTTTGGGCTTCACAACAAATTTGAAGTCATACTCTTGGAACAATAAAAGCCATCTGCAGATACACCCCCCAACACAGGCTTATTGACCAGGTATTTTAGTGTGGAGTGATCTGTATACATCTTAAAGTGACCTCCTAGCAAGTAGTGTCGATACTTCTGGAGTGCATACACCATAGCTAGACCTTCGCGCTCAGTGGTGGAATAATTCTTCTCTGCTTTGGATAATCTGTGGCTTGCAAATATGATAGGGTGATCCAGGCATTTTCTGCCATCCTGTGTTAATATTGCGCCCAACGCTATACACGACGTGTCAACATGGACATGAAATTCTTTCTTCTAGTTCGGAAGACTAGAATCGGCGCAGTAACCATCTTTTCTTTCAATATATGCCGACTTTTCTTACAGTCATCGTTCCAGCAGAACGTGACATCCTTCTTCAACAATTTTTCCATCGGTGCGGTGATCTGGGCATAGCCTTTGATAAACTTTCTGCAATATCCCGTATGTCCCAGAGTAGCGTGCAGCTATTTCACACTTCTCGGTGCTTCCAAGTTCAGAATCATCGCGATCTTCGCGAGGTCTACCATCAACCCTTGTCTATAAACGACGTGCCCCAATAAGTTCCCAAAAGAAACGAGAAACACACACTTCTTGAGGTTGAGTGCGATTTGGTATCTTCGACAGGTATCCAACATCAAGCGCAAGCTCGCTACATGGCACTTAACTAGCCCAAATACAATTGAGTCATCAAAATAGATCTCCAAAAACTTATGAATATATTCCTTGAATGCCACAACAACCACGCGCGAAAAGACAACAGGGGCATTCTTCAATCCAAATGACATGATAGTATATTGAAAGCAACCCCACTCAGTTGCGAAGGTTGTCTTGCTCCTATCCTCCAACACGATTTTGATCTGGTGGTACCCCAAGAACCCATCAATGAAAGAATATGATTCCTGACCTCCTACATTTTCCAACACTTTGTCCGTGAATGGAGTTGGGAATGGATCATGCACACAAGCGTCATTCAATTTTATGAGATCCATGTATATCCTTATCTCATCCTTCTGCTTCTTCTCTTGTACCACCATTGGGCTTACCCAATTGGATTCTTCCACAGGCTCAATGATGCCTGCTGTGAGCATTTTGTCTAGTTCTATGCGGACCTTCTCCTTGTATTTCAGATTTAAGCGGTAAGGCCTCTACTTAACTGGCTTCACGTCAGGCTTTAACGTGATCTTCATCACTCCTAGATCTCTGATTATTCCTTTCAAATCTATAAACTTGGTCGGGAATAAGTCCTGATATTCGCGGAGTAATTCAATGACCTTATTCGCTATCGTGTCGTCCTAGTAGTCTTCGATCTTCGTGAATTTGGGTTCTGCCTTTGTACCAATGTTTACTTGCTTAGTTTTCGCCGGCACGGTTATATCAAGGTTCTCAATCTGTGGTTCGTGAACCTCACGGTGGCCTTCTATTTCTGGAATGTTAATATTCCACAGATCCTCATCCTCCTCTTCAACAATTACATTATAAAATTCCAGTGCACGACTTAGCTGAGTAGCCCATTTAGGCTGAATCAAGTCTACCGGCTCCTGTGGTATCCTAAATATGGCTTCTTTTACCTCTTGTAGCGCTTCATCAATACTGTCCCACCCATCCTCAAAATTGAAGGTCATCATGAACCCTTCGCACAGGATATCCCATTCACCTGTCCCATGGCGAAGCTCTATTTCTATATACCAGTTCATTGGTATAACATCTAGGGTATGACAGAACAGGTGCACCCACTCAGGTTGTGGCTTTTCTCCATAGGCCTGTGTCCACTTGGCCAGATGCGCGCGCAGATCATCCTGCCCATCATACTTGTCTGTCAGTCGCACCTTAGGCTTCCCAAATCGTACTCGCATCATTCTCCTACATTCGCGCCAATCATCAAAGCTTCCTTTGTGCGTACCCCACCATCTTGCAGGCGTAGCGCGCAGTACCCAGTCCAAGGCCTGGAAGGGTTGCTTTTCCGACACCTCCCTTTCAAATGCATCCAAGAAGGTATCTACCTCATTTAGACCATCATAAGTGGGTAGATCTCTTACTTCTGTCGACACACAGCACAACGACCTAGTCATCATATTGCAATTCAGCGTAGTTACTTCGTGTAACCGATTATGCCATCGTTCTATTTCTTCGTCGGAATCCAAAGTGTAGGAGCTTTTGCGCTCCCATGTAATCCGTCCATCTGCGGTGGGATTTATCTAGTCTTGGTCTCACACTTTTATCTTATAGATATAATCCAGATCATCATCACTTTCATAGTCATGAACCGACTCCGTATAGCGTGATCCTTCAGCAGGGTCCAGGGGTATAATTACGTGTAGTGACTTCTTTTCAAAGATCATTTTTCGCTTCTTCAAATTAATTACCCTGTTCATATCAGTGGCCCAATCAATTCCCAGGAGTGCGGGGTAGGGATTGCTGTCATCAACAATCTCTATTACTTCAAAATCTGCCGGCGCGCTCGCTCCCTCAATATCCACGGTTATTCCCTGCAATCATCCCATGGGTATTATTTTCTGTTGATTTTCCATCCGTAGCTGAATTGGAGACCATTGTAGCCTAGGTCGCCCCTTTCGCTCCCACACCTTTTTCGGTAGAACATTCACATCTGATCCCAAATCTAGAATGACTTGATCCATCTCATATTCTTCGATCTGCGCGGTGAGTCTCATTTTACGACTTTTCCTTGTCTTATGCTTTTTGATCTTCTGGACTACGCGCGGTTCTCCTGGCGCAGTCCTAGGGCATCTGTTGATGAGCTCCTGTAACCCTTTCATATCTTTACCGTCACGCAATAACTTCATACAAGTTTCCAAGAAAGTTGTCAGCATGGATGGGTCCATCTCCGGCTTTGGTTTATCTTTGTTTCCTGAAGTGGAGGCATCAACAAAGCTCTTCTTAGCTTCCATGAAGGTTTCCCGAGCACACTCCAAATCAAACTCGACCTCTTTTGCCGAGGCTTTGTGAACCCATGTACTATCTTCTGGCTATTTTCCTTGGTCATCTCTCGTCATGATTCCACTTCGGAGCATAATGTTTACTTTCGAATCTTCCTCACATGGCTCAGACCTCATCATCTATAGGTTCTGAGTCGAGGGAGGCAGTAGTGCTCCTTTGTCACGTATCCTAGCTATCAGTGTAGGACAATATTCTGTCTCATGATCAAACAATGTGCAATATTTTCACGACGGGTGCGTTAGATTCGTGTAATCGCGGGCATAGTGTCCTGGTCCTCTGCAATTGTAGCAAATCAACTGTCCACGACCTCTACCAAGTCCTCCTCCACCTCGGCCTTGTCCGCACCCCTGAAATCCTATCTGTTCCATTCCTGCATTTTGGTCAAGGGGCCATGTTTCGGCCTGAACTCTGTAGGCAGTTGTTCTAGCCATCATTAACTCATAGCTTCTGCAAGTACGCTCGTCATGTCCCACCGACTTACAAAAGTTGCAGAAAAACTGTTGCGAAGTTTGCGTATACTTATGTAACAAGTGGCGATTATCCGTGGCATGTTTTCCTGCTATTTGAGAGATAATTCACGACAAAGCAGGCGCCACACTAGGTCCTACTTGAAATTTCGGCCTTAGAGGAATTTGTTGAGGGACAAAGTCCCCTAGGGTTTTGGGTCAACACCCTAGCAGAGCGGGGGGTTATCTACAGTAAAAAACAAGCATTCCACACAGCCATGATACTTAAATAAGCAAACTACATGAAGAGAGGTGCACCTGGGGGTCCTTCGTTCGGGTAGATCTAGCCAGGGTTCAAACCCTCTTGGAGTTCCTCTTGATCCTTGAACCTGCAAAACAACCAATTCAAAGAAGCATAGCCATATATAGACAAAGTATCATATATAAATCAACTTCATAACTTATTGAAAGATGGTTAACTATACATTGAAACAATTATTCATATGTAAATCATAACAATAACATCATATCCATAAAGAAGATTGATTTTGGGAAGAAGACAAATGTTTATTTATTGCAGATAACTAAAACGAAGCGAGGAATAATATCACCTGAATGTTCCTCTTGCTAGCTCCAAGCGGAATCGTCCTCTGGGTCCGTCCAATCCCAAGTCTTCAAAAGGCTCCTTCCATGACTCACACAAAGATATCTCAACTAGTGAAATGACATCATAACTCAAGGAAACAAGGGTTTCCTATAGTGGGGGAAGTTCTAGAAGCACAAGGATCTTTAGATCTAATCAGGGATAATCTCAGAAGAGTAACTCTCTCTCTTCTCTCCTCCCTAAGGCCTTCCCATTGAAGCCTTTTTATACTTCTCCCAAAGTAGTTTTTTAGTTGGGAATTCATTGGGAATAGTTGGGCCATGGGCACTAATAGGTAATCAATAGGTAAAACTTGTGATCTCCGCCCGAAATTAAGGAGATTTAATTTTTTTCACTGTTTTAAGACATATATGTGGGTTGGGTATACACTAACCCGCATACACATGCATTTAGCTTAGGGAAACGTTGCATACAGGAGTAAAACACTATTTTTTAAGTATTTGGACCAAGTTTGGAAGGAGGGGTTGCCCTAGGCCACAAATGCAACATCAAAAATATCAAGGGTGAGATTTGGAGCTATAAAAACATCAGTCCTCCTCCTACAAGGTAATTCGTAAAAACTAGGCAGTGGTCTTTGTCATGACCTTGACTCTTACATTTTACGCACCACACTTCTTCTCGCACTTCTGGTCGAAGTGTCCTGTCCTATTTCAAACTCTGCATTTCAAGGAACAAATTTTTCAGTTGCGTGTGGATTTGCTGAACTCCTAGGTTAGGATCTTGCATCAGGGTATCATGTAGCCTCATAGCAATCTCTAAGGCCTCTGCTTGAGTCGTTATCTTTTGTTGCGATAGCACACTCCTTAAATGTGGTAGTAGAGGAGCTACAAATCACTCACGATGCTGTCCATCTGTCAGATTTGTATTGGCTTTGCAAATCATACATTTCAGCCTCTTGTTAGCGCTTGAAATTTCGCCTCAGGCTGAGAAAGGTAAACCTCAAGGCAACATCAAACCACTTAGCCTCGTAGCTAGCCCTACGGGGCTGGAGAGGGCTCTCTTCAGTCTATCTCGGTGAAATCTTCAATGGGCGAGATAACCAATAGGGTAACACTGATTTTAGGCTAGTAAACTGATCAAAAGGGTTGATTTGGAATTTTTAGGGTTTTTGGTGGCAAATTGAGGGGATGGCAATTTTGGGTGCGGGGATTGGACACAGTTTCTGCAGGGGGTTCTTTGGCGCGAGGTAGGAGACAGTATTGATGCCTTTGATTGAGGTGGATGGTCAAGAATGACAGGTGAGGAGCTAATAAGAGCAAACAATAACTTTGAATTCTCCTTAAACAGTAGAAAACATTGAAATTAAACAAACTTAAAAGCAGAGCATGACAGTCATGAATTCTTACTTCAACACTTCGTTTGTTTAATGTGCAGAAGGAAAAGAAAGGAAATGATTCACATAACACACTTACAGGTACATAGAGAAACACACCATCAATACATGTAACCACAAGAATCCCAAAAAGGACTGCAAAACCCTGGTCTTCCTTAGCCAAAAATTGCAGAGATACAGTGAATAATACAATGATAGCTTATCCCTCAAGAGTCCAACCATGAAAATGAGCAAGAAAGTACATAATATAGATCATCTAACCTCTTTCCCTACCTCCATGGGTCAAGCTCACTATCCTAGGAGCTGTTTCAACCACTTCTAAACTAAGCACTGAAAACTAGGCAGTCAAAACAACTTGCCTCTATAAGCTAGGAAACCAATTCATTCATTTAATTTTCACCTTTTTCATGAATGAATCTTCTAGAAGAGGTACATAAGAGTAAAAGTGTCATAAAAGTACATTAATTACATCAAAGAGGATAATAATCCACCCCAAAAAGTCAAACAGGGTCAAACTGCGTTTTTCTGAGCTATACACTGAAATTTGGAGAAATTTGCCTGACGGGTCGCGCGCCTCTGGGACCACTTTTGGAGCACTTCCAGGTGTCCAAATTGAGCAAGAGTAGGCTTGTTGGAAAGGTCTGTGAGTCTACTTTCCAACCCAACTGGAATTTCTGAATTTGGTGATCATTTGCCGCTCCAAAATTGCAATCTCCCAAGACTGCTTTCTGTGTCTCAAAAATGTGGCAGAAAGTCATTTTTTGCTCCTTTTTTGACTTTCTGGAGGCACAAAACTTCATAAAATCTCAAGTCCATTGATGAGCATATGTAACTTCTCATGAAAAATTTGGAAATGCTGAGTTTTTGCAAAATGGAGTTGCCAGGATGAAGGGTCGCGCGGGGGGTGAGACCCGTTAATGGACAAAAACCTGTAAATTGCCTGAAAAATCAAAATTGACCCAAAATGTTCAAAATTTCTTGGGATTTGTACTGTGGCTGGGCTATTTAGTGCCTTGGTCCTTCAGTGAAGCCTCGGCCAAGATATGGAGGGGATCGGGCCTCTTTCTCCTTTTTTGTGCCTTGGCCAACCGCCTTTGGAACATCTTCATCTTTGCCTTGCACACATGCATTCTTGCCCAATAATGGTTCTTCATGTTCCTCAGCAATTTCTTCTCTTGGTTGGCCTTAGCCAACAGCCTCTCCAAGTGTGCATTTACCTGGATGAGCATGGTCTCTCGCTCAGCGGGCAATAGATCACCGGGTCTTCTCTGGTTCAAATTGCGGTCACTACGAATCCTCCACAACTCATCAAGAGCTTGTTCATCCTCCAACTGTTTGTTGCGCTGCTCCAGGTATGAGATTGTCCATTGTGCCCCCTCTAATCTCCTCTGCAATGCATCATTTTCAGCTCTAAGGTGCTGAATGATCTCCTTTGACTCTCGGCTAGGAGAACTGACATCAAGATCAATAAGCTCTATATCTGGAACTCCTGATGGTCCCTCATCAATCTTGGGCTGCTTGCCCCTCCCTGGTACCTGTGCTGCTGAAGAAAGTGAGGCCCCTTCCACCTGATGTGGAGATAACACTCGCTGAGCCGATGAAGAAGGCGAGACCCCTTCCACATGCTGTGGAGAAAGTACTTGCCAAGCTGCTGCAAATAAGGCCCTCTGGCCCCTCTGATAAGTAACCAATCGTGAGGAGCTGACATGTCATGTGACGGGGATGTCATGCTGCTGTGATGGTCCTCCCTCCTCATGAACAACCTCAGGGGGTGATGATGGCGCTGTGAAAAACTCACGAGAGATAAACTCCTCCCATGGGATGCCCTGCTGTTTTGACTGTTTGAGATGCTGTTTCAAGGGGACAAATAACACAAGGGAGAAGTTAGGGAGGGGGACTTTTGAGGGGACTTAGGGAAAATATATGTAAGAGGGAAATTAGGGAAGAAATTATGACATATAAAACATCACATAATCATAATATGCAAGGGTTTTATGGGAAGTAGGGTTTAGGGTTATGTTATTGATTTTTAGGGGTAGGGGTAGGGTTTTAGGGCTTTTAGTATTTTTGGTAGGGAGATTGGGTAAAAATGATAAGGGAGGTGGTAATGGGATGTGGGGAAAAAGTGGGGATGAAAAGGATGACCTTGAGCACAGCAAAACAAAACCCTAGCTTTACTTGCACTTTGACCTTTTTAAGCACAATACACATGAATTTCCCATTTCATCTTGATGGCATTTGACACATCTTCCATGCTCATTTTTTCTTTACCAAGCAAAATCACCATGATTTAGAGGCCTACCTGAAGAAATTTAGGAGAAAGAAGTTGATTTGTGGCTCACTGGAAAATTTCTGTGGAGAAATCCCCAACGGGTCGCGCCAGTGTAATTTTTGCACTGGCAAATGTGTCCTGATGGGTCGCGCGCCTTCAACGGGTCGCGCGCTTTTGCAGGAGGCTTTTGGAGGCCTTCCCGGTGTCAGAATCGGGTGCAGGATAGCTCGTTGGAAAGGTATTTGAGTCTAATTTCCAACCCAACTGGAATTTTTCAATTTGGAGTTGATTTGACCTGTCAAAAATCAAATCTCCCAAGACTGGTCAAAAAGTGTCAAATGAGGCCGCCTCAAGGAAGAGTGCTATTGCAGTCAACTTTTGAATGCCTTCCTCAACCCCAAATTTAGCTCATGATAGCTCATTGGAAAGCTATTTGTGTCTAGTTATCATTTTACTCATCAAGAAAATCATTTGGCCAACCAATATAGGAGAAAACTTGATTTTCCCAAGGTCACTTCAGAGGTGTCTTTGATTCTCCTGAGGCAACGGTATTCTTTACATTTCTCTCAAACCATGACACCTGTGAAAAAAGTGAAAGAGATTTTTCTTCCTTGGCATGTTTTGGACAAAAAACTCTCTCAGTTTCCCAAAATTCATCTTTGATTTCTCTAAAACATCATTTGAGTGAAACTTGTCCCATTGTGTGAAACAAGGAATTTTGTCGAAATGAAGCGAAATGAAGGGGATAAGGGGCTTCTAAATTCTTGGGGAAATTTTTGGAAGTAGGGAGGGATGTTAGGAAGCAGGGGAAAGTGAAATCTCAGGGATTGAGTGAGGGAAAGGGTTCCAAAAGGGCAAAACACAGGCCCAACCTAGAAAATTGCCAGGTTGTAGCTAGAAACTAGGGTTTGTGCAAAAATGAGGAATTTGGGGGATCTCAATGATGGGAAGCGTTGGATAAGGTACATGAAAGATAGGGGAAGGTGTATGAACATCTGGATACAAGTTTTGCTGATGACTTGACCGTCCAAGAGAAATTGGCTTTCAAAACCCTAGGAGAGGGAAATGACCTTGCCAAGGCACAACTGAAGCATGAACAAGGTGTAAAATGACTCATTAGACACTGACATGATAATTACAACCCTATGAATGGTGATAGACTTAGCTGAAGTATGACATGGACTGCCATTTGGACAACTTTGAAAAGAGTGAAAACAAACCCTAGACCTAATGCCTAGTGACCAAATTTTGCTTGAAGACTCACTGAAATAACAAAATTTGACCTTGACACTTCAAAATCACTTTGTAAGAGCCATTTGATCACTGGAGGAAGGCTGGAAAGACTGACACTAACACCTCTGACCTAGTTCCCAAGGAGTCTCGCATGGTAGCATCATGATCTCTTTAAATCCCACAATCAACTGTGCTTCAGACTTAGGCCTGCTAAATTCTCTATTTAGCGCTGTTTGGATATTATCAACTCTCGCATTCGGGTTATCGTTGGAATACTTCATATACCAGGTCAGCGCGTGATCCTGCAGGGTGCTAACCAACATCGTTTTCTTTATATGGTCATCTGTAACACCTTGCTCTTCCCATACAACCCTTACAATGAACCATAATTGGTTTGGATCTTCATTTCCCAAACCTTTGAACACAGGAAACTTCACTGTGTTTGCCATACTGAATCATGGTGGTGGTGGAGTTGGTACGGGTGAAGATGGAGGTGATGGCGGTGAAGCCGGTGGTGGTGTGGGTGGAGGTGGTATTCGCAGAATTCTTTGTCTTATCAGCTGAATAGCACTTCGCGGAGAGACCTTCGCGAGCTCTTCCTTGTCCCCTCGCGAGCTCTTCCTCGTCCCCTCACGGAGGTGAAATCAAGGGGCTATTTTCTGGACCCTTATTTCCTTCGTTCCTGTAAACCTTTCCACTTCGCGTAGCCCTGAACATCAAGGTAATTGCATAACCCGCTTTTCGCACAACAACATTTTAATCCAAGTATTCAAAGACTTTACGTACTTACCTTACGGTCCTTTGAGAAAGCGTCGCTTTGCCTCACTGTAGCCAACTGAGGTGTCAACCATGAACTCAGTAATGAATCCTCCTATAATCTGATCAAGCCAATGATCGATGGTGCGCACGATCTTATCCTTCGATGCTTCCAACCTTCGCACTAGCTCTGGGGTCCACATAATAGGACCGTCAAGTTTCCACCTTCCTTGGATATATTCTAGCTTCGCGATCCACTCGTATAGCTCTGAAGGGAAGGACGTGAAAAAGATTTCGTGGATCTCTGTATACAGGTAGCTGTCTAGCCACTCTTCTTTTGACAGTCGCGGGTTTTTTTCTCCTGCGCTGTGAACTTGTGAATTCTTTTGCCCAACCAGCCTTCAACTTTTTTGTTAGTTGGATTCCAATGATATGACATCACACATCTCTTATGCAGATTCCGGTTCGGACAACAGAACCATTTGTTAGCTTATGGGGGCCTGACCCAGGTTCAGAGTTAATTAGACAAACAAATCCCTACAATATTGGCCCTTTCGGCATCAACTCGTGGAGCGCGAACTGAAGTCTCACCCGTAGCAGTGTGGGGGGATGGTGGAACCAAGTTTCTACACCCTTGAGATGGTTGTGATGTCAATTTATTCCAACTAGACCTTGCCTTCGCGCAGGTCGCTTCACACCCTATTCTAACCTTCAGTACCTTCGCAAAGTGTTACAATCAACCTTCGCGTAGCCCTAACCAGGGGCTGAGATGCTTTCGCGCTACTAGGGCAACGAACTATGCTATTTCCCAAAATAGACTAAGTATCTTACTTATCTTATCGACATATCTTATTTATCTTCACGTAAATAGATATTCTAACTTGCATTCACTTAATCAATACCATTATACACATTCATGCATCATATAAGAATTAAAAGCAAAATTCATACCCAATATAACGAATGCACAAACAAAAAATAAATACATAGAAATGATAGAAACTTCTCTTTATTAATAATTCCAGAAGATTACAGACTCGACTTGCCCTGCACACTCAGCTGCAGGGGTCCATGCACTCAACTGCAGGGGTCCGTACACTCAGCTGCGGTAGACTAGGCCTCTACGCACTCAGCTGCAGATCCTCTTCCTATGCTACGACCCAAAACTAGACTTTACACTTCAGAGCTATCTCGCATACATCATCACTTCTTAGACACTCTGTTGATTGTTTTAACTACTTAGAGCTTTGCTTTATTTATATAATCCCATGGTTCGCGGACCATGGATAGATATTCTACAACCGACATTACATTATCAAAATAAGGGTGGAAAACCCTATGACTCTTTAACAACTACGCGCTCCGCACCCACAAAATGCGGAGTCTCTACATTGGTATTACAAAATTAGACCAAAATCTGGGCTCTAAGCCCAAAAACTTCCCTTGGGGGATCTCACACCCAACACAAGGCCACATCGGTTGCTGGGCCAAAGAGACAGGTTAGAGAGAGTAAACCACCTGAGTGGTTCTGTAGTTACATGGCATTGGTAGCAAGCATTGTTGATTCTGAGCCTTATAGTTATAAGGAGGCAGCCAGCTAGCAAGGCTGGATAGAGGCCATGATGGAGGAGTATTGTTCTATTATGAAGAACAATGTTTGGGAGGTAGTGCCGAGGCCTGAAGGTAAATCAGTTGTTACTTCCAGATGGCTCTAGAAGATAAAGCATGCTGAAGATGGTAGCATCGAGAAGTTTAAGGCTCGATTTGTGGTGAGAGGGTTCTCACAAGTAGAGGGAGTTGACTATGAGGAGACCTTCACTCCTGTCGCTCGGTATACATCTATTCACTCCATTATATCGATTGCAGCAAAGATGGGTTGGAAGATCCACTAGATGGATGTGAAGACCGCATTTCTCAATGGATTCATTCAGGAGGAGGTTTATATTGAGCAGCTGCAGGGCTTTGAGGTGCATGGGAAGGAGTCCCATGTATGCAGATTGAAGAAGGCACTCTATGGCCTGAAGCAAACTCCTACAGCTTGGTACTCTAGGATTGATACATACTTGCAGCAGTTGGGTTTCACAAAGAGTGATGCTGATTCAAACCTATACTTCATTGTGGTGGGTGAGGAGCCTCTCATTTTGGTGTTGTATGTTGATGACTTGATCATCACTGGTGCAGAGAGACTCATTGAGGGATGCAAGAGAGATCTTGCTTCAGAGTTTGAGATGAAGGATATCGGCTTGATGCATTATTTTCTGGGATTGGAGGTGTGGCAGGAGGAGGGGCATTTCTTCCTAGGACAAGGGAAGTACATTGTGGATATTATTAGTAGATTTCACACGGAGGACTGCAAACCCATGTCTACACCTATGATCACTAACTAGAAGAAGCTTTACGCTTTTGATTCTGAGTTGGTGGATCCTACTCTATACAGACAACTGATTGGTAAATTGATGTATTTGGTCAACACTCGATTGGATATATGTTTTGCAGTTAACACTATGAGTCAGTTCATGTGTGAGCCCAGGAGAGTGCACTGGGTGGCTACAAAACACATTCTTTGTTACTTGCATGGGACTGTGGATTTTGGTCTGGATTATAGACAGCGTGATGGAGTGAGACTGACATGGTACACAGATTCAGATTGGGTAGGTTGTGCTTCAGATAGGAAGAGTACTTCTGGGTGTTATTTTGGGTTGGGTTCGATAGTTGTGTTGTGGATCAGCCGGAAACAACCCTCAGTTGCATTGAGCTCAGCTGAGGCAGAGTATATGGCTGCTATTTTGGCTAGTTGTGAGGCCATATGGCTTCACAAGATGTTTTTTGGTATATTTAGTCAGGCATTGAGACCTTCAGTAATTTACTGTGATAATCAGAGTTGCATAAAACTCACGAAGAATCCATTTTTTCATGACAGGTCAAAGCATGTTGAGATCAAGTATCACTTCATTAGAGACTATGTCCAAAAGGGAGCTGTCAAGCTTGGGTATATTTCCACAAATGAGCAGGTAAGATACATTTTCACCAAAGCCTTACCATAGGGCAAGCATGTCTACTTCAGAGACAAGATGGGAGTGGTGAGGAACACTTTCCTCGGTAAGAGGGAGTGTTAAAATTTGGGTGTAAAATGACAAGTGGTTCCCTAAGGCTTTGATATTTGGCTTAGGGAAAAGTGTCCAAATTTATTTGTACTTTTATCCTAAAGTGTCTTTATAAGTGGTAAAGTCAATTTAATTTAAAAGTGACTTTATAAGTGGTAAAGTTACATTCTAATTTAAAGGTGACTTTTATTACAGTCAATGAAGAATTAGAAAATGAAAAAATGATTATGGAAATAAAAGGCTAAGTGGGTCTTTATTTAAGTGGGTGAGTTAAAAAATAGAAAGTGAGAATTAAATGCACATTTATTCTCATCCCTATATCTAAATGAATCTCAGCCATTAGATCTTAGGGTAACCCAAAAGGTCATTGAGAGAGTAAAAGGAGAAGAGAAGAGAAAAAAATAAATTCATTCTTTCATGAGCATTTGAGAGAAAGAGAAGAGAGAGCAAGGAGAAAATTTTTGAGCAATGAGGAAGTGAAGGAGAGAAGCAAAAAGACATTTCAGCAAATCTGGGCAATAACATTTATTGGCACACATCCCAAGGAAAAACTGTAGAGTAGGAGAAATGCACAGAAATCGAGGAAGAGGGACAACAACAAGGGCACTAGTTTTGAGGCAAATTTGGGCACGATTTTCGAGGCAACGATACTATTGAAATCCATATGGTCCGTACAACAAGTTCTAGGCACGTTTTTTGAGGCAGGTTGTACAAAATTTAATGATTTTTTATTGTTGGAAAATTTTTGTTTTGGCTGTTTGCTGATTGGTATGATTTTCAAGGTGGATTTCAAGCACAGAAATCAAGATAAGTTGTAATTTGTGGTTGCTGGAATTTTTACTGTGTATTTCAGTTTCTCTGTAAAAGCTTTTTCAGAAATAAAGAAGAGCTCTCAAACTGGTTTTCCCCAAGAGTTGTAAGGGGTTTTTCCAGGGTCACATTGACCAAAAATCACCGTATTAATTTTTATGTGTGGCTGTCATAATTTTGTTGTGTTTTATTTATGCAATTTCAACAATTGTGAAATCTCTAAATTTGTGTTTTCAAAAAATATTGTCATTTCCAGATTTTAGAATTTTTATCATGCTTGGATTTAAAACTATATGCATGGAGTGATAGGGAAAACTGATAATGGAGTGGGGGTTGAAATTTATTCATGTATGTGATGAGGCTCAACTAGAAATTGGCTCAAAGTGTTAATAACATAACAAACATTAGGTCTTATGTTAGTCAAGAAGTTTAAGGAGCCAATTAACTTTCGATACATTGAGGGGTCAACCAAATTAGATTCATCATCTCAAATCTTCTTCAAATTTGTTATCATCGGAGTATCCATGGACTTACAATCCATCATGCCAAATCTCTGAAGGATCTTTATAGTATATTTCCCTTGTCCAACAAATATTCCATCAGGTCTTTTCCAAATTTCCAATCCCAAATAGTAGTGCATAAGGCCTAGATCCTTCATCTCAAATTCAAAAATTAACTCTTTCTTGCATTGAACAATTAGAGTCTCAACCCCTGTTAGAAACAAGTCATCTACATATAATAGTAATATCAAGGTCTTTTTTTTCATGATTTGAAACATAAGTGGCACCAACAACACTCTTGGTAAGTAACTATCAATTCAAGCGTACCATGCATGAGGGGCTTGTTTTAGTCCATACAAAGATTTCTTTAATTTACATACATGGGTCTCTCTATTATGGACTTCAAACCCTTGAGGTTGTTCAACATATATTTCTTCTTCAATAACCCCATTCAAAAAGGATGTTTTGACATCTAATTGATGCAATTTCCAACTAGTAATAGAAGCAAGTGCAATGATTGATCTAATATATCCATACCTGACAACTAGAGAAAAAGTGTCTTCATAATCTTCTCCCTCTTTCTGGGAGAATCCATGAGCCATGAATCTTGCTTTGTATTTTTCCACACTTCCATCAGCTGCATGTTTAATTTTGTAGATCCATTTTGAAGTTACAACAGTCTTGCCTTCAGGTCTAGGTACAATGTCCCAAACATCATTCTTTAGAATGGACTGATATTCTTCTATCATGGCATCTTTCCAAATTTGATGATCAACAACTTCTTCATAAGAGGATGGCTCGACTTCAATGAGGTTTGTCATCAATTCTATATAACCTACATACTTCCTTAGCGTTTTTCTTTCTCTAAGTGTCCCATAAGGTGAACTATGTCCTTCAACATCTTTTAATATATTCTTTAGCTAGATAGGTCTCTTTTTGATTTTTGGTACATTAACTTTTGGAGGATCATCTTCTTCATGATATTCTTCTTCTTGAACATCTTCTTCCATAGAGACAGGTTCCTTTGGTTTAGGAGCTTCTTGGGTTTCATCATCAATCTCCAAGTGAGATTCCTTAGATTTCCAAAAGGAAACATCTTCATCAAAGATAACATCCCTGAAAGTTTCAATTGAGTAATGTCCTAGAATATATACCCTGAAACCCTTAGAGGTTTCACTATATCCAACAAAGATTCCCTTTTTCCTAGATGGTTCTAATTTCATCCTTTTCTCTTTGGGCACATGAACAAATACAGGACAACCAAATATTCTTAAATGTTCAACATTTGGTTTCTCACTTGAAAATACTTCTTTAGGAGTCTTATGATTTAAGATTCGATGCAGACGACGATTTTGAACATAGACAACAATCCTTGTAGCTTCTCCCCAAATAAAATTAGGCAAATCTTGATCATGGATCATAGCTCTGACCTCCTCCAAAATTGTTCTATTCTTTCTTTCAATGACTCCATTTTGTTCAGGATTATAGGGAACAATAAGCTCCCTCTTAATCCCAACATCTTTGCATAGAGCAATGAGTTCATTAGAGATATACTCACCTCCATTATCAGATCTCAATGTCTTGATTTTCTTCCTTGTAGCATTCTCAATTTGAGCTTTGAATTCAAAAAATTTATCATATACTTCATCCTTGGATTTTAAAAAGTAAATCCATGTTTTTCGAGAATAATCATCAATAAATGTGACATAATACAAATGGCCACCCAAATACTTGACAAGAATGGGTCCATAAACATCAGAATGAATGAGATCAAGGATTTCTTTAGATCTGGTATCATTATTTGAGAATCTTCCTCTTACATTCTTTCCAAGGGCACAACCTTTGCAAATTCCATCATGATCAATTTTGATTTCAGGGACACCATTGACACAATTCTTCATTCTAGATAGAGATTTATAGTGGACATGGGCATACCTTCGATGCCAAAGCTCACATAAATTAGTTGTATTATGCAAGAGAGCTTGGACAAATCTTCTAAGGAGACGATATAGGCCTCCTATTCATACACCAATTACTTTTGTAGATTCAAATGAAGAATCTTTCTTCCAAGCAAGAACTTTCCCATCCACAAATGAAACTCTATAGCCCTTATCTTCAAGAGATGAAATAGACAAGAGATTCTTCTTTAAACCAGGAACATAAAGAATATTGTTAATAGAAACATTTGTACCTGATTCCATTTGAAATGAGGATGACCCAATGCCTTTGATTTCATATTTTCCATTGTCTCCAAGTTCCACCTTTTGAGGTATCTTCTTTTCCATTAATTATGTAATATTTTCACGACAATCAGTCATGTGCCTAGAGGCACCACTGTCAATCAACCAAACTTCATGTCCTGCAAGGGAACATGTAAGAGAAAAAATAAAAGAATATTCTTCATCACTAGATTTGTGATCTTTTGGCTTCCTTTTGGATGAAGGTTCAACTTCAGCTGTTGAAGCATGATGTCTTTCCTTCCTTTTCTTCTTTTGAGGACAATCCCTTTGATAATGACCAAATGCATGACAACCAAAACATTCAATTTTTGATAAGTCAATGTTTCTAGGAGGATGAGATCTCCTTTCTTGAGAAGTGGGCCCTCATTTTTTATTTTGTTTAGGAGTAGATCCTCATCCTTTATTTCTTTGAAATTTCCCAAAATTCTTCTTTCCCTTGTGGCCTTTTGCATGAGCAATGAAATCTTGTGAATCTTCATTTGGAATCATGCCTTTGTTCACTAGACTAGATTCCTCTTGAGTGAAAGTAGTAAATGAGGTAGGCAATCCATTGAGAGAAGTAGTTACTAATTCTTTGTCAGAAATTTGTTCATCAATTTCCTTTAGTTGATCCCTGATTTGAGATAGCTTCATAAAGTAGGATGCTACAATATCATTGTTTGTCATCTTGACATCTCTAAGTTTATTTCTAAGACTTATTGATTGATTCATATTGTTGATTATATAAAGACCAATGAGAGCATGTCACATGGAATAAATCGATCTTGTGGACAAGATAGACCTTCCTAGAATCTAAAGAAGACCTAATGACAAGCAAACCAACCAGACACTATCTTTCTCTAAATATGCTTTTATAAACAATGGCAAACAAGTGTTTTTAGGGCCTACCTTAGGTCCAACGCAAGCTTGTGGATGCCCTCACTCCTTTGATCCAAATGAGCTCCTTTTCGCGAATCTGCAAACACAAACAAGGCAAACAAATTAAATAGCACCTGAAAAGCGAATTGCATAAAACATATTTAACATGAAAGTCAAGGAGTCCATGAAACAAATAACATGAGATACTTGTTGAGAAAAATGAGTTTTATTGTATTAATTCAAAAGAATAAGAACTTTACAACCTTTGCCTTGACACTGTACAAGCTCCTCCCAGGGTCCAGCAAGAAGTCTCCTCTACTTTGACAAGTTTCACTCACTCCCCAATGAAGCCAAAAAGGTATGTGATCTCTCCTCTTAAGCTCAACTAGGAAGTCTTGATTTCACCAGCATTTACCCTAAAAAATGTTCAGCTTCTAACTTCCCTAGCAACTAGCCCAATGCCTATATTTATAGTGCAATGGAGGGAGGTTACTAGCTCCTCCTTCAAAGGGATAAAGCCCTCCTTAAAAGGGATAGCTCCTCTCATCAAGGGATTAGCTCCTTCTCTTTTGGGATGCATGAACCACCTCAGAGCGAACAATCCACGTCAAAATTCCTTCTAGAAACCTCTAGAATTAACCCAAAATGAGTTTTTTAAGATAAAACTTGCGCCTTTTGACTTTCACAAGGGTCTGCACCTACACCGTTAGGGACAGAGCGGACAGGTCCGCAGGTTTTGTACACAGAAGGTGCGGGACCGCAGGTGACAGTGAGAGAAAGTGCGAAACTAGAGTTTCATTTTTAATGTCTTTCTCCCATTTCCAAAGCTTTATTTGAAGAGCCGAGGTTTGAGACTTGCTTAGGAGGACAGTACAAGTGATGATAGACCCATACTGACTACAAATAATCATGGTGACGATATTTTTGTGTAACAGATTGCCCCCTAAAGTGCAAAGTCTGTAGTAGATGAGGATTTCTTATCATTTAGGAAGAGTGAAGTACTTTATCATTTCGAGGATCATCTTGTGGAGAGCCCGATTGGAACCTGTAAAAACATTCAATGCAAGATATATATATGAGATCATATCATCGTTGAGGTAGGCATTCCCATAATCAGATCAAAACTGACTAGAAAAACTAACTACTGCTATGATATAGCAATGATCTTGTAAAACATCACAAGTAAAGACTCATGTGGACACAGTATGGTCGCAGCCATCTGTTTATGAATAGTCCATTTTATAATGAATAAAAAATTCCTCGCAGCCTGGATTGTGGAAACTAGATCCAGGGTCTTCATTTCTACTTCCCGAAACAGTGTGATTCTATCCATGCGAATGAATGTGTTGATGTCAAACATGGTAGAAACCACTTGATTACCAGTCAATGATGTAAATTGTTAACAAGTGCGAAAGAAACCACCAGTGATTTCAATGGCTCTCAAAGTACCCGGTACAATCCATGAGATGCGAATAAATGTGTTGATGTTGAACATGTCACGGAATCCTTTGATCGAAAGTCAATGATGTAAACTGTCGTCAAAGGCGAGAAACCTGCCATTGAGGCATGCAGATCCCAAGGTATTGACGATTCCTAGATCATCTTTCTAGATAATGAGCTGATGTCGATAGAAAGCGATCCGTCGTAGGCAAGCCCACAACACAAAATCATAGATCAAGTTGAAGAAATTTAGATGCAAGGACTGACTCAGGGATGGTCAAGATGGATGATAGATATTTTGCAGATGAATGGTTTATTGGCAATGATCTCTTGAACACATAACGACACGACAGATGGCTTGGTGACAATTGACCCAAAGTTAATACCCAGAAACCGGCTGAAGACTTTCAATGTGGTTTGATCAACTATTAGGCAAAGGATTTCCCAACCCAGGTGAATAAAAGTGTCGTGTTCAAGAGATGTTACAAAGTATGACAAACAGGCTCATTTTTCTCTCTTTTCCCCCACCATTTCTGGCAAGTACCTCTTTATTTTTAACAAGCTTGAGGAGGATAACATTTGCTTGATTATGAGCTCATCCTTCGGATGAGTCCAACTTAGTTTAAATTCGAACCCTAAGAAGGAGTGGTTCGTTCCTGTTTGTAATTGAACAGGTCCTTTACTGTGAAATTTTAACGAGTCCAATATAGGAGAAACTCGACGTTTTTCAATTTTAGAGAGTCTGAAAAACTTAAGAAGACTCCAGGGTTGACCTTTTTCGTAAATTTGTGTCTCCCAAGCCTGAAAAAGTATAAAATAATACTTGAGAGAACCGCTTGATCTTTTACGACCAAGGAGTACTTTTCGTCATTAGTGCCTTTGACCCGAAAAAGTAAAAAAGCGATCAACGACATGTCATTTTATGACCGATATCGAATTTGAAACGACAAAAATCCGGCAATCTTTTCATGTTTTTTACGGTCGGAAAAGAGCTGTAAGTGGACCGTCTTTTAATTCCGTTTTAACGAGTCTAAAAGAAACACTCGGCAATCTTTTCATGTTTTAGGAGTCAGAAAAGAGCTTAAAGATGACTCTACATGTTTTTCATCGAAAATGATAGATTTCGCCTGAATAATCCTTTATTCTGCACAAAAACACAAACATTACTCATACCTGTTTGAAATAGATAAAAATGTCGCAAAAATACCTTTTCAAAGTGAAACATAAACAAATTTGCAATTTATTTACTCAAAAAACTTATAAAAAGGGTCTTTGTCAATTCATTTTTACCGTTTGAGTTTGGGTGAGAAAATAGTGCTTTTGCTTAGAAAACTTCCTGTGAAGATTGCGGAAAATCCAACCGTCGGAATCGAACGCCGTCTTCTCCAGGTAATCCACATCATCCCACTCTTCATTTTTAACCATTTAATTTCTTGTTTTAGTCATTTATTTCATTTTTGGGAGGGTTTTTAGGCACAAAACCCGCGCGCGGGGGCCCGCAGGTTTACCATTGCGGGCCTGCGGACCCCGACTTTTTCTCCATTGGGAAAAAGCTCGGGGTCCGCACCTTCCATGTAGACAAAGTGCGGTCCCACGCACTGTGTCTAACCCGGAGGGTGCGGTCCCCATCGCAAGGGTTTTTAACCCAAAAATTCTCAAAAATGGACCATACAAAATAATTTCTAGCATTTTAATTTGTCTTTATACATGATGCAAAGAGTACATCACGCTAGATTGGCGTGAACGAGAGCATGAGGACGTGGATGCTGCCGCATGGAATCATCAGCCTTCACTTGATGCTTTGAGGGCATGCAGATTGTACAAATACTGGGCCATTCCTGGCATGAGGGCTCAGGTGGATTTCTTACAGTGGTTGGTTGACAAATGGAGCATACAGGACCAGTGTTTCTTCATTGGTGGCCACTAGCTCGAAATCGAGCTGGCGGACATATATTTATTGACTGGTTTGCCTAAGAGAGGTGAAGACTTGACTCTGTTTGGGGCTAGGCCAGGTGGTCGGTCTGTCGATAGCCTCAGGCTAGAGTACTGCAACAGCCAGGCTAGAGACAAAGGGATAGACATAAAGACCATATCCCATCCTGAGCTCATGGTGATTGCATTCACTGTCACCAGACTTTGCGGAGCTGCCGCATTACATATTGCCACCGGATCCCAGATGCGTATGGCAGTTGATTGCTTTCGAGGCACCATCTTCAACTGGTGCGATGCCGTGTTGGCCAATCTGAAAGGTCAACTGACCAGGGCCAAAAAGGGACAACTAAAGACCTTTGGTTATGGGGCTTTGGTTGTGAGTTTTGGCCTAGAGAGGGTTCCTATGCTGATCCCACAACACCTTACTGTTGGAGCTGGGCTTCCTCGAGAGCCCAAACTGATGCGATGGGTCGCAGTTATGGCCCGTCACCCGGACGAGAGGACAGAGGTTGCTCGATTCAAACCTGAGTATTTCCAATGGCTGGAAAACCAGGTCTTTTCCATTCAGGACTTCCCTTACGCTAGGATAGATTTTCGTGGTGACGTAGACATGGTTCTTCCACCAGGAGAGCAGTGGGACGAGTCAGGTAAAATCCTTTTCAACATTTTTTTTTTCTATTTTAATTTTTTGTTATTTTTTCATCGTCTCAAAATTGATAGTAAAAATTTCAAATGCAGATGTGGGTCCACAGCGACCAGCCGCTCTCCGGCCTTACGAGAGGAAGCAACCAGTTGCACCTGCGCCAGCCCCACAAGACGAATCAGCAGAGGTTTTGGCTGAATTGGAGGGTCATCTTGAGCGCTTGATAGGAGATATTCCTGAGACCACTATAGACGACATTCCTTGTCGACTTCAGCGCTATGTGATTGGGGTCCCGGGACCTTTTAGGAGGTTCCTTTGCAAGGTGGCCCGTGTAGTGGTTTCTTATAGAGATCATCACCAGTGATAGGATGATCGCCTATTGTGGGCACATGTGACATTTTTGTTTTTTGTACTTATAATTTTTGCCGATCATAAGGTGTTTTTCAACCTATGATCGAGGACGATGTATTTTTTGACACACTCCTATATATATATATCACTATTACCGGCTTATCTTGTAAATCATGTTATGGAATGGTTTTAAATTTACATGTATGATTCTTGCAGATGTCTATTTAACATTCGAGAAGAAATTGCCTCTGCTAATGTATTTAAAGATCTTGGAATATGCTGATATTCAATATAATCAAATTCACGTTCCAAGAGACGTACTCTCAAAAATAATCTCAATAACACTGGATTTCTAATGGCATACACTCTATTAAGCTGTAATACAACGAGTTCAGAATCTAACCTCACTATTAAACTCCGAATCCCAAATGAAATAGATTCAGATAATAACTCAATCACTGCACTATACTCGGCAATGTTGTTCGTTGTTTGACCAAGGCTTACCCCATGCATAGATACTAACTCGTCAGAGGGTGAATAGATAACCCAAGCTGCGGAAGATATGTTTCGTGTATTACGACAAGCACCATCAGCGAAACCAATGTATGTTTGGAGAGGCATCGACATCTGCAATACCAAGAGTAAAACCAAGATAAGCAGGAATAATGACGAAAAACACTCTCTAAGCTAAGCACACTGTTTAAACTAAAACACACCAGCCAGAAAGAAAAAACTATCATAACTAAAAATCTCCATACCCATTCTTTTAAGCATAATACCTCTTCAAGTAAAGGCCATTTCTGGGTTTACCCAAAGAGTCCCCGTCAAAGTCTACCAATTCATAGGCCCCTTTGGCTAGCTTTCGCTTGACAACATAGGGACCATGCCACATAGGAAAAATTTTTCCAGCGCCTAATTTATCATTATTTTGATCATAAACTAAGACTAGATCTCCTTCTGAAAAATTTCGAGGGGTCACATTTCGATCATACTGAGCTTTCATTTGTTTTGCGTGAGTCTCGATTGCCAATGCAGCATCACGTCGATTCTCATCTAATTGAGCCAAGTATAACAAACGCTTTTCCTCTTCAGAAGTGGCTGGAAGTAACTCGATGGCCATTTGCAGTGACGGGATTTTGCATTCAATGGGTAACACCGCTTCCAAACCGTAGACTAGTTGGAAAGGAGTGAACCCTATTGATGTTTTTACTGAAGTTCGGTATGCCCAAAGCACTGAAAATAGCATGTTGTGCCAATTCGACCGATGAATCCCAATGATTTGTCGGATCATGATGACTAAAACTTTGTTGATGGATTCAACTAGACCATTCGCTTGTGGATAATAAGGGGTTGAACTATCGTGACGTAAACCAAGCTGGCCTGTAAGTTCGGTCATCATAACGTTTCGAAAATGACACCCATGATCAGTGATTATCGCTTGTGGGACACCAAACCTAGCAATTATATGATTGAACACGAAAATTGCAGCTGTCTTGTCGTCTACCTCAAATGTAGGCATCGCCTCGGCCCACTTAGTAAAATAATCTACCGCAAGGATGATATACGCATGCCCCCCCGCCGAGTGAGGGTTACATGTAATAAAATTGATACCCCATTTGGCAAAAGGACCAACGACAATTATAGGGTGGAGAGGAGCAGGTGGAGCGCACATCTTACGATCAAAAATCTGGCAGTTGTGGCATTTTCGGACCGCCGTAATACAATCTTTAAATAAAGACGACCAGAAGTAGCCAGTGTGCAATATCTTTTGGGTTGTGGCAAACCCAGACATATGACCGCCACACGCTCCAGAGTGACAATCATTTAGAACCCTTTCAGCTTCCTCGTGAGTTAAGCAATGTCGAAAAACAAAATCCGCCCCACGGCAATAAAGAGTATCTCCAATAATCCTGAATTGTTGGGACTGGAAACGAATCTTTTGACATTCTGACCGTGAAATTTCTGGCTGAAAGGATTGGGTCTGGAGATAAACGATGATATCCCCATACCACGAATCTAAAATGCTGATTAGAAACAAGGATTCGTGCGCAATGGGCTCCTCTGCCACAGTTTCCGTGTCAGCACGCGGGAAGTCACACATTAACTCAGCAAAAACTAAAGATTTCTTAGACTTAGATTTCTCAAATTGCAAGTCGAACTCCTGCAGGATAACGATCCATTTAGAGTACTTGCCCCCTAGCAATTTCTTGGTCAAAATGTAGATCATAGGGTTGCATTCCGAAATTACCGTAGTTTTACATAGTAGAATGTAGTGACGAAAACATTGGACAGCTTGAACAGCTGCCAATGCCAATTTCTCCACATGTGAGTATTTTAGGTCAGTTGGATTTAAAGTTCGACTAAGGTAATATATCACATGTTCAGTTCCGAATTCATCTTCCTAAACTAAAACCATTCCAATGGTGGAATGAGAGGTGGCGAGATACAAGAAGTAATCTTGGTTGTAGTTGGGAGGATGCAACAACGGTGCATGGGTCAACGCATGTTTGAGTGCATCAAAAGATTTCTGAGCTATCTCATCCCAATAGAATGGAGTATTTTTCTTCAACAACCGGGTAAAACCCTTTGTGACCTTGGCGTAGTTAGGAATGAATCGTTGTAAAATGTTTGCTTTCCCCTGCAAACTTTGGAGTTGGCGAAGACTCGAAGGAGGAGGCAATTTGATGATAGCTTCGACCTTTGAGGGATCAACGCGAATGCCGACTTTCGAAACTACAAACCCCAACAATCGACCCATTTCTATACAAAAGACACATTTGTGTGGGTTCAACCGAATACGATAATGCCTACACCTCATAAAGATTGCTCGTAAATGGACGAAGTGATCAGCTCGATGTAATGAATGAGCAGGCAAGTCATCAAGATAGGGTTGCACAATGTGCTTGATGTCATGAAACGCATAAGACATCGCCCTTTGAAAAGTTGCTCCGACATTCTTAAGCCCAAAAGGTAACTTGCAATAAGAAAATGTCCCCCATGGACAAATGAAAGCCGTTTTTGGTTGATCGACAGGTAGAATATTGATTTGATTGTATCCTGAAAAACCATCCATGAAGGAGAATATTTCGCTGCCGGCACAATCATCAATGATTTGATCGATATAGGGAGTTGGGTAATTGTCCTTTGGACAGACTCGATTAATATCCCTATAGTCGATGCATATTCTTATTGTTCCCTGTTTTTTGTTAACCGGAACAATATTCGATACCCAATCCGTTAACGGGATTGGATAAATGAAACATGCTTTCAATAATTTTTCAACTTCTGCTTTAATTGCAGCAGCTTTTCGTAGGTGAATCTGAGGCAAATGTTGCCGGACGAGTTTAGCGTCCGGGTAAGTCTTGATCTCATGAACAACAATCGCGGGATCAATTCCTGGCATTTCCTCATAGGACCAAGCAATCACGTCACAAAATTCTTGAAATAGGGCCTTATATAATTGAATTTCATTATCTGTACACGAGGCACCTATATGAATGTTCTCAACAATTCCGGGCTTAACCGAAATGTCAATAGGAATAGTTCGAGAGATGTTTCCCAAATTTAACTCTGAATCGAGATGTTTCATTGGATTCTAAGGTTCCTTGACATATTCAGTTGTAAAAATTGATGAGAAATAATTTTCAAAATGATCATCCTCAGGTAAAAACGAAGATCTGTGATGGAGATCTTCCCATGGTAAATCATCTACACATAGGATTTCACGAATTTTCTCATCAGAGTGAACAAGTTCAGAAAACGTAGTTAAATCCGAGGTTGATGTGAAAAGTGATTCCTCACGGACCACATTCATTAAGTCGTTTTCGGTTGAACATGGGTCGGCAAACGACTGCACGGCTTCATAGGAAATTTCATATGGAATCAAAGGCATGGCATTACCAAATGTGTTTATCTCAGATTCAGAAGGGACAATCTAAGGATCATCATAAATAACGGTGTCTGATGTAATCATTTGAATGGTTGCAAATGAAGATGATGCGTTGATTGGAGGAAAAGGAAAAGTTCCCAGTAAAACGACATCTTTAACTAATCCTACTCCAACATCCTTATATGGGATAGTCGTTTTACCGACATGCTGAATACTCTCCGAAGAGGCTGGGTCAGATGAAAAGTAAGCCAACTGGTCTATTGTTACGATCTTTCCATTATGTGGAAACTTTATTACTCGAAAGACCGATGAAACGACCGCTGTCATAGCGTAAGACCAACTTCGACCCAAGAGAAGGTTGTAATCTAGAGGGGCATCAACCACCTCCACATCTAGACTAACGGTTTTTCCTTCAACCCCTATAGGAAAATCCTGTAGAATTCCAAAAGGATGAAACCCACGGCCATCAAAGGCCTTTAGAATCGTCGGGGATTGATTTAGCGAAGGAGAACCAAGCGATCTCCAACACTGTATCGACATAATACACGTTGAGGCTCCCTCATCAATTACGGTCCGATGAATATGCCTGTTTTTGACTATCACTGGTATTTGGAAAGCTATTTGATGAGGCAAATGCAGTGTACTATTTTCTAGATCGAAAATTATCAGGTTCGGGTCCTGAACGTCAACATCTCCTATAGCCGACAAAAGTAATTTACGTTGTGCTGGACATGATTGCAGCACTTCCAAAGCCGACATTGCTGAGGGTGAAACAACTAAATCCTCAACAATGTTATAATTCTAAGCCGCTATCGCATGTGGATTGAAAGATGACTTTCGAAGTATACCCTTGGCGGGCGGTTTGATTACCGAGTCTGGATTAGGTTTCTCGATCTGTAGTGGATCAGAACCGAGAGCTGAGATTGATGGATTAGAATGAGAAGATTCTGCTTCTTTACCATCAACAGGACTTTTACTACCATAATCTTGCGATCGAGTCGCAATCCTAACATGGGACATCATCAGTATGGGTTCTTCATTGGCATTCGAGGATGAACCTATCATCTTACTGTCTTGAGCCGGAAAAGGATCCATCAAAACAACAAGAGTTTGGGAACCCTTGACAATCTTCACAACCTCTGCACGATGAGGGCAGTCTCTTGTAAAATGTTCATTGTCACAAATGAGACAAGGATAATGAGGTTTGCGCTTTTCATCATTGGATTCCTCCTTTTCAGGTTTCTCCTTTGAACTTTTGTCCGTTTTATTCTTCTTCTTTCCTTTCTTCTTCCCACTGGATTTTGATTTGGCTGTAGATGACTCTACAACGTGAATATCGGCGGAGATCTCTGCAGAAGAATCTCCTGTTGGGGAATCAGGCAAGGTTATGATAGGGGAAGAATTCTTGGAAGACTTCTTCTTACTTTTAGTGTTAACCGTGCCAATCATACCATCGGCGACATGAGATCTTGAAGGAGCTGCAGTGATTTGATTTTGCTTGGGATGATCGGGGATTTTTTCGTGTAACGTACCCGACTGAGTATAGACCAAGTCAAGGTACTGTGATTGAGAAATTACTTGCTCCTTAGTAACAACTCCAGCTTTAGCAACATCTTCAGTGATCTTTGGCAACAAAGATTTTACAAACCACTCAGCCAAGATTTGATTAGGAATAAATACCTTCACTAAACGTCGTCGACGTCTCCACTCATGAATATGATCTGAAATGTAAGTGGATGTTGATTGTTTTAGCGAAGTTAACAATTCCGTGCCATTGTCATATCAGACTGGCAACTGAAAATGAGTTAAAAACGAGGTAGCTAACTGACTAAAATTATAAAAAGTGCCTCGCGGTAACTCAATGTACCACTTGGCCGCGAGACCAATTAGAGTGCACTGGAAAAGTCTAAGACGAATTGAATCATCTGTAATGGAGTTAGACGCACACCAGAGGTGGTAAGTCATCACATGGTTCGATGGGTCCTCTCCTGATTTACCTTCGAACTTGGGAATGTCACTGGGCAACTTATTCGGCATTGGTGGCCAAAACGGAAGATAATTAATGGGATCGTTTGTTAGGCGCGACAAGTTAGGTAAGTCCAAAGTTGTGATAAATGGTAACTGCCGATTAGGATCCCTAAAAATCTGGGTCATGAGACCAGCCCCAAGAGGAGGATATCCAGGATAACTAGGAATAGGAATCGCGTTCGGGATATTGTATCCTCCCGGAAAACCAGGATTAACCGGACCATACTGGGGTTGTTGAGGTTGTTGATAAGTGTACCCAAGGTACGGTTGATACTGATAGACTGGCTGCTGCACAGCAGGACCGAATTGGTACTGTCCCTGGTACGGTTGATAAGTGAATTGTGGTTGACTTGTGACAACCGTACTTAAACCAGGTTGTCCTACAGGCATCTGAACCGAAGTTTGAATCATAGATCCAGACGGTGGTAAAGATGTCTGAGGAGTAGATACAGGAACAGTGGAAACCGGAGCTGTCGATACTCCAGAAGTAGGTGGGGTAGATTGAACAGATGTTGCAGCAGTTGTAGCAGTCGTTTGAGGTGGAGTACGAGGTGTACTAGGCCCAGGCTGAGAAACTACCAAAGGTACAGAAGTTTGAATGTTAGATTGGACTGGTTGCTGGGGTGAACCAGAAACTAAGGGTTGTCCAGTTTGAGATGACAACTGTACACTTAGCTGCAATACCTATTGAGCTTGCGATGGATCCCACACTATATTCATTCTGAGGTACTGACCCATAACTGGTTGAGAATACCGAGGACCATAACCGGATTGAGGGTAGGATTAATAATTGAAAGGTACATTTCCCGTTCCTTGAACATACGTTTGACCAGAGGGTGGTTGGAAACCTTGGTTCGAGTATTGACCTTGGGGTTGATACCCTTGGGGCACATACTGATACTGGGGTTGACCTTGAGGTATACATTGATACTGGGGTTGACCTTGGGGTACATATTGAGTCTGGGGTTGACCTTGAGGAACATACTGTCCCATAGGTATGTACTGTCCTTGAGGTTGCCCCCCAGGTGTTAATTGAGGCTGCCCCCTAGGCGGTAACTGACCACCTTGAGGTTGAGGATTGGGAATAGAACCTGACATCATGAGAATGTCTTCTACGCTCAACGGCTTAGTACCATTGTTTCCAGTTAATAACCCTTGCTCAATGGGTTGAGGAGATGCTCCCGAAAAAGTACCAGAAAGTGACTGATACCCGGAGGGAATAGAAGGACCGCCGTACAAAAAAGATTCGGGCGATTGAGTAAACATGGATGACTGTCCTGCCATATTGACGGGAGTATAAAAACCTCTAGGTGTTGGGTGATAAGGAGCACGAGGTGGTGAAAAAGTTAACCCTGAGTTTTCTAGAAAATTAGTCAAAGAAAGATACTAAGAACTACTCCTGGGTGGACTATAAAAAATTGATTCACGCTCCCTTAGTTCAATAACAGGTTGATTTTCAGGGATAGGGATGCCTACTTCTTCTTCCGGAGCAAGTTCTTCAATAGCAATAAGTCCAGAAGGAAGATCTTGGGTGATTACTCTTTCTACCCTATGTGAACCAGGACCACTAGAAGTTGGAGAAACAAACCCTGATGTCGGAGTAGCAGCAAATTCACTTTCAGGCTCGGATATTTCGGGTTCTTCACCTATATCACTAGTAGATGAAAATCTACCAGCAATTTTGGAAACAGACACTGACTGTGGATTATAATCTGCTACTAACGGTTGAAAATCAGGATTTACTATCAAAGAATATTCTCCTTCCTCAGGTGACCCAAATCTACTGTCTCTAGGAGTTACGAGGACTTTCAAGCCTTCAAGCTGGCTTGGTACTTCCTCAGGAGGTTGGCCCCGAAGTATACGGGACTTCCTCAGTAACTCAGCCACGTTTACCAACTCAGGAGACTGGCCCCGAAGTCTACGAGACTGTCTTGGTAATTCAGCCACAGTTGAAAACTTCTAACTACTTCACACGCAAACAAAGTAAAATCTCAATGAAAAGCACCTAAAGTCTCTAAAGAACCAAACAAATTTGAATCACATGCCTAAAGAATCTAGGAGATCAAACACACACAAACAATAACTTTACAGACTGAAAACACTAGTTGGTGATGAAATCCAAAGTCACAGAGTTCAATACAGAAATGGCGGTTGGAACAGTTACCCCAGCAACCTGCTTAATGAATAGACTGGCACAAGTTCCTCCACTTAACCGTCTCAAGTGAAGTGAACCCCCCAGAAAATCCAAGTGAGTCTAGCCGACGTCTGCTCCAGGTATAGTGGGATCGTCCCACCACAGTCACCTCAGGAAGAGTCCTAAAGAATATGGCCACTAAGGTTACCAACTGAGACAAACATACCTGCGGGAACAGTCTACGATCCGATACGCACGCAAGGGCAGAGTAGCAAGCTCAATCCCCTTGAAGGCTCCTTGACATAATCCAAGGTTTACCAACAAGTGACCCCAGGCTCCTCGACAATGGTTAATTCGAGGTTTACCGTTTTTAATACGTGAATATCTGGCGTTGTTCCCAATGAGGAAGGATTGATTCCCACACTGGTTCAGACACGATCTCGTGCTTCTCCTTTAAGAGGAGCTTTCCCAGAGCATAAATGCAACAATTGGATTTCTTCCCTACCACAAGATACAGCTACTTGTTTGCTTTTACTATCTTGGAGAGTTAATTACTCTCCTACTCCAAGACACTAGCCTAAGCTAAGTTGGTGTATCAGAGCCCTAGAAATAAAAATGTTACTAGGTGAATTTTACTTTAGCGGTTAATTTTAGTGGTTTTTGTTTAAGTCCAAAGGTGCGGAGATGAAACTCGTGGTATGAAGACTCGACTCAAAATCACTAAAAATGCACCTAAGATGATGTAAACAATATTTTTTCTCTTCGATGAACTTCTAACTAAGAAATAGTTTGAGAATGCAAATACTTTGTAAACACAAATCTTTCTCAATTCAACAAATTAAAAGAAGAGTTTTTTCCTTTCCAAAGCACTCAAAATGAGACAACTAGTTATTTCACAAAAATTTCCCTTTTTCGTTTCAAAGCACTCAATCACTACAAAACAAACTTTTTTCCAAAAGAGATTTTTATATTTTTTAAATAAAACACTCAAAACTATGAAAATGACTAACTTTAAGATCTACAAATTATAAAAACCTATTTGAAGTCAAAGCCTACTAAAAGTCTTTTTTAAGGATGTTTTACTTAGCTAGATGTAAGCTAAGGACCAATTTATGCAGAATCACAAATAAGTCAAGAACAACCAATTTTGTTTTCTTTTTGAAAATGAAAATCCAAACTCTCAAACACAAGATTTTCGAAGTTTTGTAAAGAGAAAACTCAAAGTGGATTCCTCAAACAAGGGGAGATTTCATAAATGGTCAGACTCATAAGAAGGCTGGTAGACACTAAGGTGATTTGAAGTCCCTACAGCTTCTAAGCTCAGAGCCACTACACAACCAAAATGAAAAAATAAACCCAACAAGCAAAACTCTTAGGAATTTCACTTAAAACCCTAACACTAACGAAATCAATCTAAGGAAAGCTTCTGACAAGTTATATGCAGGTCTGGGCAGTGGATAACAATTTCTAAACAAACGCTAAGCTGACTAACAGAGGAAATCTTAGGGTTTTTCAAAATTTTGACAGGGTCCATAGGCCCACAGTTGACACAGTTGCGGTCCCGCTCTGTGCTAAAAGCCAAGCTGCGGGTAGGTACGCACTGTGTCAAACGAATAGGGTGCGATCCTCTCCCAAAGCTATGAAAAACAAAAAATAACCCTGGATCTACAAACTCTACCCAATTTTACACACAACAAGCCAAAAACAGAAACATAAACACAATTTTTCAGGTCAAAGTAAAAACAAGGAAAACAATCAAGTCCCCAGCGGAATCGCCATTTTGTCACACGGAATAAGTCGATCTTGCGGACAAGATAGACCTTCCTAGAATCTAAAGAAGACCTAATGACAAGCAAACCAACCAGACACTATCTTTCTCTAAATATGCTTTTATAAACAATGGCAAACAAGTGTTTTTAGGGCCTACCTTAGGTCCAACACAAGCTTGTGGATGCCCTCGCTCCTTTGATCCAAATGAGCTCCTTTTCGTGAATCTGCAAACACAAACAAGACAAAAAAATTAAATAGCACCTGAAAAGCCAATTGCATAAAACATATTTAACATGAAAGTCAAGGAGTCCATGAAACAAATAACATGAGATACTTGTTGAGAAAAATGAGTTTGATTGTATTAATTCAAAAGAAGAAGAACTTTACAACCTTTGCCTTGACACTGTACAAGCTCCTCCTAGGGTCCAGCAAGAAGTCTCCTCTACTTTGACAAGTTTCACTCACTCCCCAATGAAGCCAAAAAGGTATGTGACCTCTCCTCTTAAGCTCAACTAGGAAGTCTTGATTTCACCAGCATTTACCCTAAAAAATGTTCAGCTTCTAACCTCCCTAGCAACCAGCCCAATGCATGTATTTATAGTGCAATGGAGGGAGGTTAGTAGGTCCTCCTTCAAAGGGATAAAGCCCTCCTTAAAAGGGATAGCTCCTCTCATCAAGGGATTAGCTCCTTCTCTTTTGGGATGCATGAACCACCTCAGAGCGAACAATCCATGTCAAAATTCCTTCTAGAAACCTCTAGAATTAACGCAAAGTGAGTTTTTTAAGATAAAACTTGCGCCTTTTGACTTTCACAGGGGTCCACACCTACACCGTTAGGGACAGAGCGGGCAGGTCCGCAGTTTTTGTACACAAAAGGTGCGGGACCGCAGGTGACAGTGAGAGAAAGTGCGGAACCAGAGTTATATTGATTTTTAATGTCTTTCTCCCATTTCCAAAGCTTGATTTGAAGAGCTGAGGTCTGAGACTTGCTTAGGATGACTGTACAAGTGATGATAGACCCATACTGACTGCAAATAATCATGGTGACGATATTTTTGTGTAACAGAGCATCATACATAGCTTTAGCAGAATCTTGATCAACAATGTAAGGGATAAGATGGTCTCTTACCGATTCAAAAATGACACTTCTTTCCAGGATGGATTCTTCTTGACACTTTTAAACTTGAGTTTGAGAGGCATTATCTCCCTGTTTACCCACCTTTCCTGTAACAATGCCCAAAGCTTTGTTTCTAGAAAGAATGAGATCCACCCTAGTCTTCCATGCTCTTAAATTGGAGACTCCTTCTAATTTGTGCTTGGAATCCATGAAGGTATTCGTGATGAATATGAATGGTTGCAAGAATAATTCTCTTTAAATCCTCTTTCTAAGTTTTCTCAATGCTCTAGATCTTTCACTTTTTCTCTGATACCATGTTATTTCTCTAGTTAAAGTAGGACTAGATACAATTTTTCAAATATGGTAACTACTTCTAATGATATTAAAGTTCTTTAGAGTATTCAATGTATCACTTAGATCATATTAATCATCAAGCAGTTACACTTGAAAAATTACAGCGATAAACAATGAGCAAGAGATATCACAATATAGAAAGAGACACCAAAATAAGGTCAATGACCAGGGGAAAATCCACTAAGGGGAAAACCAAATTAACTTTCCTTATGAGAGAGATTCCAATTCAATTTGTCCATTAACAACCATTCAAAGGTCAACGTTTGATCATCAAAAACCAAGTCAAGTGTATCCAACAAAGAGAGAAACAATCTTGGATTTTGTCACTGTAGAATTACCTGTCAAATCCTAGTCAAAGTGTAGATATGTAGCAATTCAGTCAACAAAATTCAACTATGGTCAACACTGTAACAAAAGGCCGAAGTCAATAGGCTCGAAGTTCCATAAAGCAAGGTCAATAAGTTCGAGATTCAACATTATGAAGTCAACAAAGAGTTCCGCCTTCTTCACAGTTCATTTAAGCAACAAGAATAAGTTTGGTCAAAACAGGTCAATGATAAAGATAAATAATGGTCAACGCAGTTTAGATGTCCTCCTTCTATTCCTTCGCATGTGTGAGTGAACTCAGGTAGATCAAAATGTTTTTGATGCTTGAGATGATGATCGAATGACCTCCAACTTTGTTATATTTATAGTGGTCAATGTGAAGGGTCATGGTGTTATAGACATTTTTGTGCCTTACAGCTATAAGCATGAAATGTCCATAATCTAAGGGATCCAAAGTCCCTAAACATGTTGTTCCTACCCCTAGAAGAACAAGGCCAACAAACCACAGCAATTCACAGAAGTTCTCCACCAGAAACTGCTCAAAAACAAATCAATTCAGGATCAATTCAGAGGCTCCACTAGCTGTCTGCGCTGAAATGCAAAGTCTGCACTGGCTACCTACACTGCAACACAGGTAGAAGCACTACCAGGGTGCACTGAACGAGAATTGACAAATGGAAAGTTCATTCAACAAGGTGTCAAGACCCTGGAAGCTTCCAGAATCTTACTCAATGACACTTGCCTCAGTGAATTAGACTAGTGATGAGTAAGAGGTTCTCAATCTCCAAGTGGAAGCAAGAACCTCCAAGTGGAATCAAGAACTGACAGAGGGAGAGGACACTAGTCAGATCTCAAGCTGACTCATCCTCTCTCCAAACATCTATATATGGATCTCTCCTCCATGAGATCTAGAGGCGGGAATTTTGTTATTGCAAAGAATTGTTGTTGGTTTGAGATTGGAATCATTGGGTGCTTAATGCTTTGAAGGAAGGGGAAGATAGGAATTTCATTTGCTGGGAAGGAGATGCTGGATTGGAGCCCTCTGGGTTGTATCTCTTCCTGAACCTTGTTATTCATCAATAAAGCTATCTTGGTTTCTCCTATATACTGGTGTATCTTTGATGTATGATTGCATTATTATGTTTAGTTTATTTCTAATCCTGAACTAGTTATGAATATGAATCTATGTCTTTGTGTAGTGTTCTCTTCTTGTGATCTTGCAGAAACCTCTTGAAGCTGGGCGAGTGAGAAGGCAAGTAGCTGGGAACTCCCAAAGAGAAGAGAAACCGGATCGAGGGACAAATGGAAGACACCGGTTAGTCCATCCATCTCTCTTCATTCTTAATTCATAAAGGAAGAATACTAGAATAGCTGTTTCTGTTTGTTGCTAAAGCACTGTCACACCTTAGGTGGATAGGATCGTCCTGCATAGGCATTTTTCCCCACAACAAATTGGCGACTCCACTGGGGAGATTTGTTTAATCATTTTATTTGTGTTATGCTCTTAACCTGCAAAGTAATACCCAAACATAGAATTTGCAAAGAAAAGATATTGAGAACACAAAATATGTGAAGAAAATATACCCAGAGCACAGAATAGCAATGATTTTATTATTCAGAGAGAAATGTTCATAGGCCTCTTCGAGGGGGCAACCTATAATAGAGCAGAGCTCGATTACAAAACAAGACACGATGCTCCTCGCAGGGAGTCTCTATCCTTTATATATGACTCATACATGCAATATCACGGGCCAATATCGTGGGTTTTATTAATACCATCTATCTAATACTACAGCCCATTTACCATCTATCTAATACTTCCGCCCATTTGCAACTAACTGTGGTCCCGTCATTAATTGCGGGTTAACAACTTACAAATATTAATATGGGCTTTATTGACTCTTGACTATGACGTGATCCCAAGACATAAATAAGGGGGTTAGGGTGGGACCCTAACATGCCCTCCCCCTTAAGACTAGCCTTGTCCTCAAGGCTGAAGCTACGGAAACTGCTGAAGAATAGTGGCTGGTTCCCAAGTTGCATCTTCCGGAGAGGTGTCTTTCCATTTGACGAGGACCTCCTTAATCATGCGGTCGTGCAGGTGCTTGTCTCGTGTGTCTAGAACCTGTTCAGGTTGAAGCCAGATTGACCCTTCTTCGTCCAATTCAGGTAGACTGGTTTGAACTCGGCAATTGTTCCCAATCACTTTCTTGAGGCACGATACATGGAAAACTGGGTGGATTTTTGCTGTAGGTGGCAAAGCCAACTTGTAATCCACTTCTCCAATGCGCTGAAGTACTTGGTATGGTCCGTAGAATTTTAGGGAGAGCTTTTGACAACCCTTGTCTTTGAGTGATGTTTGCTTATATGGTTGCAGCCTCAAAAAGACCTGATCCCCTTCTTGAAATTGGCGCTCTGAGCGATGTTGGTCAGCCTGTTGCTTCATACGGTTCTGAGCTTGATGAAGATTCTCGTGTAGATGGGCAAGCATGGTTGCATGGTGTTGTAGGAGTTAATCCATGGCTTGTACTTTGGAGCACCCCGTGAGATAAGAAGTAGGGGAAGGCGGAAGTTGTCCATAGATTGCTTCATAGGGAGTCATTTTGGTGGTGGCATGATAGTTGGTGTTATACCACCACTCCGCCAGAGGTAACCACTGTACCCAAAGATGTTGCTTTT
This sequence comes from Pinus tabuliformis, assembly GCA_031772625.1. Lineage (NCBI taxonomy): Eukaryota > Viridiplantae > Streptophyta > Pinopsida > Pinales > Pinaceae > Pinus > Pinus tabuliformis. The sequence continues at coordinate 59,491,434 of CM062805.1, forward strand.
CTGAAGTGAAACACCTAAGGTAGGTTTCTAGACATTTGTTGACGGCTTCGGTTTGACCATCTGTTTGCGGATGATATGAAGTACTAAGTTTGAGTTGAGTGCCTTGTATTCTGAAGAGCTCCTGCCAAAAATTACTGGTGAAGATTGGGTCACGGTCGGACACAATAGAAGCGGGCATGCCATGCAATTTGAAGATCTGATCAATGAAAGTTTGAGCAACCAAGGTTGGTGTAAATGGGTGGGGTAGGGCGCAGAAATGAGCATACTTTGACAGTCGGTCCACTACCACCATGATGACTGACTTGTTCCCAGACTTTGGAAGACCTGTAATGAAATCCATGAAGACCTCTGTCCAAATTGACGCCGGAATTGGCAATGGTTGTAATGTGCCTGGTGTGTTGACGGTTTCCCCTTTGTGGCGTTGACAGACGTCACATTCTGCTACGAAAGTAAGGATGTCCCGTTTCATGCCGGCCCAAAAAAATGATCTTTTGGTGCGAGCATACGTCTTCTGAAAGCCCGAATGTCCTGCAATGGGAGATGAGTGCAATTCTGCCAAAATGCGACTTTTGAGGGTGGATGTTGGCGATATTACGACTCTGTCCTTGTAGCGAAGAATATCATTCTGCCATGAGTAGCCCTTGCTGGAATTAGGATCTACCTGTAATTGAGAAATGAGTTGGGAGAGCCAGGGATGTGAAAACCATTCCCTGCGAGCCTCTTCAATCCAGTCGGGAATGGGGAGGGAAATTGCTAGCAGAGTAGTTTCCTCCTCAAATTGGCGCGACAATGCATCTGCTACCCTGTTGTCTTTCCCTTTCTTGTAAATGATCTCATAATCATATCCCAGCATTTTGGCTAACCATTTATTTTGTTATGGGGAAGATAGGCGTTGCTCCAAAAAATATTTAAGACTGTGATGATCAGTGCGGATTTGGAAACGTCGCCCCAACAAGTAAGGTCGCCAGGTCTCGACTGCATGTACGATGGCCATCATTTCCTTCTCGTAGGTAGATTGGCCCAGATTCTTCCCACTTAGTTGTTGACTGGTGAAGGCCAATGGTCGCCCTTCCTGCATTAAGACTGCTCCAATACCTGTTCCCGAAGCATCACATTCAATGACAAATGATTTGGTGAAGTCCGGTAGTGCTAAGACAGGAGTGGAACACATGGCGGTTTTGAGAGTGGTAAATGCCTGTTGTGCTTCCTCGTTCCAGAAGAAGGAATTTTTCTTTAGGAGTTGCGTTAGGGGCTTCGCTATGCGGCCATAGTTGCGGACAAATTTACGATAATAGCCTGTGAGACCCAAAAATCCTCTCAAGCTTTTCAAGGTCTTAGGTTGAGGCCATTCTTGCATTGCCTGGATCTTTTTGGGGTCCACCTTGACACCTTCACGCCCCACAATGTGGCCCAAATACTCAACTTCGTCCATGCCAAACGAACACTTAGACATCTTGACAAATAATTTATGCGTTCGGAGCAGTTGCAAGAGTAGATCTACATGCTGCAGATGTGCCGCCCAAGTGCCACTATAGATGAGGATGTCATCGAAGAAGACAAGGACAAATTTTCTGAGATATGGTTTGAGGAGGTGATTCATAAGGCTCTGAAAAGTAGAGGGGGCATTACAGAGACCAAATGGCATGACAAGGAACTCATAATGGCCTTCATGAGTTCTGAAAGCTATCTTGGGAATGTCGACTTCCTTCATGCGAATTTGGTGATAGCCTGAGCGAAGATCCAACTTAGTGAAGAATTGAGCCCCATTGAGTTCGTCCAGCAAATCGTCAACCACTGGGATGGGAAATTTATCTTTGACTGTTAACTTATTGAGGGCCCTGAAGTCGGGACACATCCGCCACTCCCCATCTTTCTTGAGGACCATGACCACTGGGGATGAATAAGGACTAATGTTGGGACGAATGACACCTGCTTCCAACAATTCCTTGATGATTTTTTCTATTTCATTCTTTTGGGTGAACGGATATCTGTATGGCTGCACATTTGGGGGTTGGGCCCCTGGAACCAATGTGATGCTATGATCATGTTCCCCTCGCGAGGGTGGAAGCTCATGAGGCTTGTCAAAGACCGTCCAATGTTTATTTAAAATCTGTTGCATCTCAGGATGAATTGGCGGAGACATGGTGTCTACTACCTGGATGGCATTAAATTGAGCTACCACTCCATGATGGCCCTTTTTTAACAATTTTTCCATTCTATGCGAGCTGATGATAGAGGGGGCTCCCGCCTGTAGTCCACGGAGGGTATGTGTGGAGTTGTTCTGCTTAAAACTCATATATAACTCCTGGAAATCCATTGTGAATGGCCCAAGAGTGCGGAGCCATTCCACGCCTAGGACAATGTCGCAACCCCCCATGTGTATTGCAAACATGTGGGTTTTCAATTGATAATCCCCCATTTGAATTTTGACATTTTCACAGCGACCTTCACATTTCATTGTGCCCCCATCTGCAATCTGGACTTAGATGTTAGAAACTGCCCGGACGAAACAATGTGCTGCTTCAGCGATCTTTTGATGGATGAAATTATGGGTACTTCCACTATCAATCAAGACTACTACTGGGCGATGTTTAAGAAAACCCCTGATTTTGAGAGTTTGAGGGGAAGAAATTCCTGCCAATGCATTTAGCGAAATAATTGGTTCATCAGATACAATTTCCTTTTGGTTATCTTCTTCGATCTCCTCCGGTTCCTCAAGTGCTGGATCTTCCTCGGTGGAGCTGTAGTCAGTGGCATCTATTTGAAAAAACTTGTGCTCTTTGCATTTATGACCCGGGGAATATTTTTCATCACAGTAGTAACATAGTCCTTGCTTCCTTCTTTCGGCCATTTCTGCAGGTGACACCTTTTGAATCTTAAGTGTCTGAGTCGTATTGGGAGCCTGTGAGGGACGACCTTTAGTGGGGAAGTTGGGGCGGCTGGATTGGGCTGTTAATGCACGTTCCACCTTACGGGCTACCTGGCAGGCCTCTGTCCATGTGGGAGGGTGGTGGAGTAGAACCTGAGCTTTGATGGCTTCTTTAAGACTGCTGATAAAGAATTCCATGTAGAACTCATCTGTTAGACCCTTAGTGCGGAAGGCTAAGGCTTCAAAAGCAGTAATATATTCCTCCACTGTACCCGTCTGTCGGAGCTTAGTGAGGCGCCCCAAGAAAGAGTCTTCCTGTTCAAAGCGACTGCGAAGAGTTTTGGCAAATTGGGCCCAATCCCGAAACTGTCCATTGCAACGCTGATGCCATTCCTTCCATTGCCATCGTTCATTGTCCAAGTACATGGTGCCCACCATAAGCTTAGTCCCCTCATCTATGATATGATTCAATTGGAAATAATGTTCCATTTGTGCTAGCCATGCGGACGTGTGAGAACCGTCAAATTTATGCATATCCAACTTGGGAGGTCGCTGACTAGGTGGTGGATGGGTGTGCCAGACTTGATGAGAGTGGCTAGACTCACCCTCATGGTATTCATGGCCATTATACGCCTCCTCGTGGGCTGGCTCCTTGCCCTTTGGGAGTGCATCATCTATTTGGTTACTTATTCCTTTAAGCTCAAGTTCGATAAGCTTCACCGCCGATTGGAGGGAGTGCACATGCTCTTCAATTTTGTCGATCCTTTCATTGGCCATCGCTTGGGCGTGAGTTTCTACCATACACCAACCTGAGGACAAAAATTGGGACCGCCGAAAATTTTTTTTACTAAGAAATTGAATGGTACCACCTTGCTCAGCTTGTCGTCCTGATTTTGATGGGCTAGGTCACCAATAAGCACCCCGGAAGATCTCAGACTCGTTTTTTTTTTTTTTTTTGGAAAACTCCTAACGGAGTTTTACTCCTTCCTGATCAATACTGCATTCGCCAAATCCTCAGAATGTCAATGCCGCCAAAAGCCCTGCGAAAATTATATCCAGGGACAGGAACCCTTCACAACTACTCCGATCTGGTGGATCTGAGAGATCTGAATGGTGGAACAACTGCTGCTGCTGATTTGATGGAGCTGCGGGACTGATGTCTGCTGCTGCTGCCCTTGCTGATCTGGAATAGGTGACGTGTGATCCCCGATAGAAAGGGAACTATGGTCTTGAGGAGTGTCAGGTGCTACAGATCGCAATATACATAAGGGTCTGACAGTAGTACTCGGCCCAATATTTCAGGGCTCTAACTAAGGAGGATCAACCGTACCCTTAGCCGTACAACCCGACTACCCTATCGTATGGGCGAGCAATCTCTCCGAGTGCTGTTCTCGGTGTACTGTAGCCACAAGACGACCGAAGGTTTATCTAGGGCGAGGTTTCAAGGGAGCTAGGGGGCTTCCTATATACCCAGAGGGTACGTGGAAGACAGTCCGTGCGCGGTTCTGTCTAATGCGCTACTACTCGAAGGGGTACCCACAGGGGTTACAAGGGAGTCCAACAGACGTGACCACCTCTTGTATTTCCTGCGTGCATGCCTCCCCAAATCCGCAGGTTTATGCGCTTAACGACAGATCCCGTGGTTTAAAGACGCCGAAACACGTCTCTAGCCAAAAAAAAAAAATTTGCTAAAATTTGGAGATCCCACCGAGCCCTGGAAAGTGCTCTGATACCACTTGTTATGCTCTTAATCTGCAAAGTAATACCCAAACATAGAATTTGCAAAGAAAAGATACCGAGAACACAAAATATGCGAAGAAAATATACCCAGAGCATAGAATAGCAATGATTTTATTATTCAGAGAGAAATGTTCACAGGCCTCTTCGAGGGGGCAACCTCCAATAGAGCAGAGCTCGATTACAAAACAAGACACGATGCTCCTCGCAGGGAGTCTCTATCCTTTATATATGACTCATACATGCAATACCAAGGGCCAATATCGTGGGTTTTATTAATACCATCTATCTAATACTACCGCCCATTTACCATCTATCTAATACTTCCGCCCATTTGCAACTAACTGTGGTCCCGTCATTAATTGCGGGTTAACCACTTACAAATATTAATATGGGCTTTATTGACTCTTGACTATGACGTGATCCCAAGACATAAATAAGGGGGTTAGGGTGGGACCCTAACAATTTGTGTCTCTATCATTGTTTGTTTCATAGACTCAACAACAACAATCGAACTGCATCTGCTATTCTCAGATGCAAAGTAGACAGCTGCTGCTTTGATCCAATCACTGGAGTTGTCTATGATTTGAACAATGGATTCACAAATGATTTGATGATCCTTTGTGATAGATCTTAGCCCTTCCTCAAAGCATCCCTTTGATTGTACCTTGCTTATTGCTTTGATTTGGCCTGAAACTGTAGATTAAATAGCAAATTGTGACCCAGAACCTAGTGAGAAACTCTCGTTTCTCCTTCAGCGCAGACCTTGTGAAGAGGTTCTGCATTTCAACGCAGGTCCCGTGAAGGCTACCTGTGCTGAATGTCAAAACCCTTGTGTTGAGGGTGCGCTGATCCAGTTAGGCCTTGTGCAGCTAGGGTTCTCTGCCCTGTTTTGCCTTGTTTTGATCTCTGAATTTTGCAGCCTGTAACCAACATAGGTACCTGTCTGATAACTCCTTTTCTCTACTTAAATTCCGCCTCCTTTTGTACAAAAAGACTGTGATTGTTTTTATGTGTTTGTGGCGTCATTTACAGTTTTCCTTTGCAAGAGTGAAATAGTCATCCTGTAGCCCTTGATTCAGATCTGTTGATTGTGATCTTAGGAGAGAGTTCATTGGCTGTTTGCAGTTGATTATACGTTACTTTTGCTTTTGGTTTGAGTTTGTCTCTTTTAAGTGTCGAAACAAGTATTCATTTCGGAAATCGTTAAGTGTTGTAATCTCTTCTACCCTCTCTGATTTCAGAAAAGTAAACTTGTTTGTATTTTTCATTTAAAAGCAAATTCAAAGTTGTACAAAAATCTTTCTTTGTAGGCATCAATACTAAGAAAGCAGAAAACAAACACCTGCATTGTGCATTTGCATCTTGATAGTTTGCATGTTTGATTTAGGAAAAGTGCATTAGAGTGTGTTGATTGCTCTTTGAGAAAAGATGGTGTCTTTCTTTTCCCTTTGTAGCTAGGATTTTCATGGTTGAAAAGATATAAAAAGCTTGCTTATCATCTTTAGACTGCATTTAGGAATTGTATCATACATCTCATGGTGAACCTCAAAAGGCAAACTTCTAAAAAGATCAACCTAAAATAAATTGAATGAACTTAACAACGCTTTGCAACATAATGCACAACATAGAGGTCTAGGCTAGAGACGTGTTCCGGCGTCGTAAAGCCTGGTGACTGTCGATCTCGTTGATGGTGGGTGATTCCTCCTGAGGGACGATAGCGCCAGTACAGATTGTGCTCCCACGTACCGTCGCGTATATATTGGGAGACCCCTATTGGCATAAAACCTTTATCCTTAGGAAGCCGTGTCAGCCGCCCTACTGATCACAATGCACTGAACACAGCATTCAGGAAGATCGACCGCCCGTACCCTAAAAAGTATTCTGCGGTTTTGCGAAAAGTTTGGCACACCCTCTACCTAGAACTCCAGAGCAGTTCCTTTTGGCCTTTTTCAGACTCTATAACAGAAAAAGTCCATCCGAGCATTTGTCACTTCGGGCTCGTTAAAACATCGAAGGAGACTAGAGTCATCTTTAGCTTTTTCTCGACTCTTTAAAATTGAAAAAGCAAGTTGTGTCTAAAAGCATCTAAAAAATTCATTTAATTCGGAAACACACTTTCCCCTTTCATATTTTGGTTGATCGAGTAATCCGCAATCGTGGAAGAAAGTCAATTGAAACCCCGTCGTTCGCGGAGGCTTACGAGTCAACCGTCTTTGTCTCCGGAATCGAAAACAGTACGGACAAAGCGAACTCGTTTAACCGGTTCGAAATCTCCTATCAAAGTTAGAACAAGTGTTCCAACGACATCTGAGATTCCGGTTACTCCAAACATTTCTGGAAACCCTGCCTCTATAGAAGAAGTTCAACAGCCACAGAGGGACAGTAACACTGATCCTAGTCTGGGAGCAAATACTTGCGTTACTGAACCAGTTCCATCTGTAACCGGTTCAGAGAGTCTTGCTCCTCAAACAACTGTCGCTGTCGATTCAACCCCTTCTTCGGCACCAGAAATATTTTACGGACCTGACGGTCTTCCCCTTCCACCTGGTTTGATTGCGATAGAGGAAATTGTAGAAGATCCACAAGCAAGTACTCCAACACATTTTGGAGTCGGGGTCACTCTATTTCCTTCGACATCAGAAGTTAGTCTACCACTAGTGGAAGTTCCTGTAGAATCGCTAGGTAATCTCTTGGATAGACTCAAAATGTCTGAACAACCGTCAACATCTAGGACTGTGTCGAATGACATAGCGACAGCAGAACTCCCTGCCGTCACTCCAACAATGTTTGCCGACACACCATCTGTCCTGACTAGCTCACAACCGCTAGAAGGAGTCCACCCAGGGACTATTTCGACAGTGTGGTCCGTTCCAGTTTGTTCCTCCGGAACAATATCCGGCAACTCTTATGTTGAAACTCGCTAGATTGATCCATTTGGAGGTCAATTTGGGCAATCCAGTCCCCAAGGACAAACAATCCCCTTGAGTTCCGGATTACCACCGTATGGGGGGCAGTATGCCCTTTCATTACCCCCCCCGGGAGGATATCCATACGGGAGTTCACAACAATATTCAGGTTATACTGGAGTTACATCAAGTGGTTGGGTACCTATGCTACCTCAACAACCAAGGGTTGTGTATTCTATGCAACAATGTGTACCTATGTTGAACATCCTGACCACACCGGCTATTGTGACAGTGTCGCAAGTTCAAACGTTGCCTGTTGTATGTCAACCTCAAATTTCTTAGGTTGTAATGCAACAGCCCCTTGACCCTGTGACTCAACCACAATCGCCTACTGGTGGGGTGACACAGGTCCAAACGGGTACAATTACCCCACACCTTGGTCCAACGGTTAGGATAGCACAACAAAACATGGCTTCACAATCGTGGCTGGTGCAATATCAACAACCACAATTCCAACAAGTATACCAAGGTTCTGAGCAGCACATCTTTGCGAACAGTGGACAACCATACATTCAAAACGGTCAAAATCAACCAATTTACAATGGTCAAGTCCACCAACCATATCAGTCATACCAACATCAATTGCATTATGCTGGTATGCAAAGGCCAACTGCTCAGGCAATTCCATCGTACCCTGGGTATGCTTCACCTAACCTGAATCCACATTTACCATTCGTGGCAACTTTAGAGTTACCCGATTTACACCGGTTAACGAATGATCCAATTGCTTACGCCCCTTGGTGGCCAGCGATTCCTCACAAACTTCCATCAGACATTCCTAAATTTAATGGAAATCCAGGTGAAGATCCATCGAATCATGTGATGACCTTTCATCTATGGTGTTCATCAAATACCTTAAACGATGATTCGATAAGGCTTCGCCTCTTTCAGAGGACGTTAACGGGTCCAACGGCTAAATGGTATATTGAATTACCTAGAGCTTCATTCGACAATTTCAGCACCTTAGCCACGACATTCTTAACCCATTTTCAATTACCGATAAGGTATGAAACGGGAACGGAAATCTTAACCAACTTCAAACAGACAACGGCCACTCACATATCTGATCATATACATGAGTGGCGACATCGTCGTAGGATGGTAAAAACGTACGTTCCCGATCAGTTATTAGCTGAATGGTTTATCAAGTCGTTACTTCCTGCTATAACGGAAGATGTGGCAAAGGGGGGAGTCGTAACAGAAGAGCAAGTTATCGCTCGTGCGCAGTATCTAGACTTAGTCTATACTCAGTCTGGCACGCTCTATGACAAAATACCTGACGCCCCTAGACCAGAATTTTCAATTCCTCCTCCTCCTAAATCAAACAATGACTCTCATGCCGGCGATGGCGTGATTGGCACGACAAACGCGAAATCGACAAAGGCCAACTCCAAGAAGGCCCGTAAGATTTCAGATCAAAATGCAAAAGAAGAAATTCTTGCTTCGGAAGTAAATGCTGTATCGGCAGATAAAGGCAAAGAAACCAATCAACCAGGAAGCAAGAAGAAGCAAAACAAAGGGAAGAAGAAGAAACAGGGTGAGTCATCCCCTGAAAAAACTTCTTCAAACCCTCCTGGGAAAGGGAAACCAAAAAATCCATGTTTTATATGTGATGAGGATCATTGGACAACCAATTGTCCATACAGAGTTGAGCTTAAGAGATTCTTTAAGAGTTCGCAAACCTCAGTTGTGTTAACTGATCTGTTTCCAAATCCAGGTACAAATCTAGTTGATAGTGGAAATGCTCCCCCGTCACAGGTGCTTATGTTGTCGGTTTCAAAACAGCAGAATGATGCTTTGATTTCGACAAGGAACAAAGATTACGGGAATCCGCAGCTGTCGAACGGCAAGGAAAAAGATCAACCAAGCAGTTCGACGACAACTTCAACAAAAGTTGTACCACCCATCATTTCTGAATTAACAATAAAACCGCCGAAGGGAGTAGTACACAAGTCGACATCTAATCCTCGTGCCAGAGCAGTGAAGCATTATAACATAGTGGAAGATTTGGCCCAATCGCCATCCGCTATGTCGACTCTTGAAGTACTCCAGAATTGCCCATCCCAAAGGCAGGCTTTGTTATCAGCCATTGGTGGGGTTGATCCTAAGGATTCCAATCTTGTATCCTTTGACCACAAAGGATACGATCCTCAGTTACCAGCTCAACTAGCTTTCCTTATCCAAGTGAAAGCCCTCAACAAAACTGTTCACCGAACAATTATTGATGAGGGGGCATCTACATGTATTATGTCGATGAATTGCTGGAAAACTTTAGGATCTCCAACCTTGTCGCGATCTTCGACAACATTAAAAGCATTCGACGGAAGGACATATACCCCATATGGTATCCTAAACAACTTGAAGGTTGAACTAGGGGGAAAAACGGTAGAAATAGATGTTGAAGTCATCGATGGGAATCTTGATTACAACATCCTACTAGGAAGACCGTGGATCTATGCCATGACAGCTGTTGTGTCGACCTATTTTAGAAATATCGCATTCCCCTTTCAAGGAGGGATTACGATCGTTGACCAACAAAACTTCCTCCCTAATGGTTCTCAAGTTACGGGAAGCGTTCCAATGATCCATGGGAGCAACCATTCGCTTCAAGATATTGGAGTAGGCCTACTGAAAGACCCCACATTAATGGGAACTTTCGCACTTCCACCTCCAATATATATAGGAGAAGTAGCGTTGGTAAGAGCCTGCAACATGATATCTTCCACGAAGATCTCAGAAGACGATATCAACATGGATCATGAAATAGTTTTGCCCCCAAGCCCTATAGAAATATTGTAGCAATCAATGTTTCGGGCATGGGAGGCAAACCCAAATCAACGCTCGTCAAGCGTTTGGGTAGATAGGTCTAGAGAATATGGTACCCCATTAGATCCTTGGTCGAGAGTGCATGGAACCGACGAAGGAATCCTACAATCAATGTTGATTGAGGGGGCACCATGGAATGATTTCCACCATCGTTCCCTTCTTCCGGATTATGAAGAAGATACTCAACATGACCTTTACCACCCTTCAGTTTTTGAATTCCTATCAAACACTGTAAATACGGTGGATTCCGAGCGAAACTTATCCAATATTGAAGAGACTATAGCCATAAATATCTCGACTAAAACAAATGTTGTAGAGAATATTTATGTCGGCAAAGGTTGTTCTCCTTCAGAACTGGAAATATATAACGCTCTTTTTCGCGAGTTCAGAGATGTCTTTGCTTGGTCATATGATGAAATGCCAGGCATTGACTCGAGTATCGTTGAACACGAAATTAAGATGTATCCAGATGTCAAACCGGTAAGACAACGGCTCAGGCAGGTACACCCCAAGAAAGCCGCTGCCATTAAGGCAGAAGTTGAAAAGCTTCTCCATGCTGGTTTCATCTACCCGGTTCCTCTAACCGATTGGGTATCGAATATTGTCCCTGTTATGAAGAAACAAGGGACAATTAGAGTGTGTGTCGATTATAGGGATGTAAACCAAGCTTGTCCGAAAGACAACTACCCTACACCCTTCATCGACCAGATAATTGATGAATGCGCCGGATGTGAAATTTTTTCATTCATGGATGGATTTTCCGGGTATAATCAAATAAATATCCGCCCACAGGACCAGTCAAAGACTGCATTCATTTATCCGTGGGGCACATTCGCTTATCGAAAATTACCCTTTGGTTTAAAGAACGCAGGGGCGACGTTTCAGAGGGCAATGAATTATGCCTTCCATGACATCAAGAACATCGTTCAACCATACCTCGATGACCTTCCGGCTCATTCGCGAAAGCGGACTGATCATCCGCAGCATTTAAGAGCGATATTTCTACGTTGCCGACACTACAAGATAAGACTCAATCCACACAAATGTGTATTTTGCGTCGGTTCTGGTCATTTACTTGGCTTTGTAGTCTCTAAGGATGGGATTCGTCTCGACCCTTGCAAGGTTCAGGAAATCATTAATTTGCCTCCACCTTCAAATTTGCTTCAGATTCAGAAACTCCAAGGGAAAGCAAACTTTCTGAGGAGGTTCATTCCAAATTACGCAGAACTTGCTAAAGGTTATACTCGTCTTTTGAAAAAGGATGTACCTTTTGTCTGGGATCAGGTGGCGCAAGCTTCTTTTGATGCTCTGAAAGATTCTCTAGTAAAAGCATCATTAATGTATGCCCCGGACTATCAAAGAGATTTTAACCTGTATTTGGCTGCAGCAGATACGACCATTGCAATGGTTTTAGTTCAAGAAGTCGATGGAATTGAACATCCTATATATTATTTAAGTAAAAACTTGAATGATACAGAAAGCAAATATTCTTATGTTGAAAAGCTAGCACTCACTGCTGTTCAAGCGATACAAAGATTTCGACATTATGTACTCTTTCGGAAAACTACCATTCTATCAGATTGCAACCCCATGACTTATATATTGTCGCGACAGTTGCTGGGGGGCAAATATTCAAAATGGATAGCGATCCTTCAAGAGTTTGATCTGGAATTTGTAAAATCCAAATCAAAGAAAGCTTTAGTTTTCACAGAATTATTGTGCGATCTCCCATCGTCGTCCAACGATGAAACATCCGAAGAATCAATCGTGGACGAGAATTTGTTTCTGATATCTACAAGCAATGAGTGGTATGGAGATATAATAATTTATCTTCAAACAAAAAATTCAGGCCTAACACCTCTCACTCAGAACAGAAAACTATACGATACCAAGCAAAAGACTACATGATCGTCGGTGATACGCTTTACTGTCGTGGTATCGATACAGTTCTGAGGAGGTGCCTCACCCATGAGGAGGCCGAAAAATCCCTGAATGAGTGTCATTCAGGCGCGTGTGGGGGGCATCAATCTGGATATGCTACAACACAAAAAATATTACGAGCAGGATACTTCTGGCCAACCATGTTCAAAGATTGCATAACCGCAGTCAGAAGTTGCCATGCTTGTCAAATTTTTGATAGCAAAACCAGAAGACCACCCGCACCTTTACAGCCAATAGTTGCTGTTGGGCCTTTCGCCAAATGGGGCATCGATTTCATGACATGTAACCCCACCTCGACCGGGGGGCATGGGTATATTATAGTCACCATTGACTATTTTACCAAATGGGCCGAGGCGATGCCTACATTAGATAACACTGGTGAAACAGCTGCCCTTTTCTTTTTCAATCATGTAGTCGCCAGGTTCGGCGTACCACAGGCTATAGTTACAGATCATGGATCGCATTTTCACAATCACATGATGGTTGAATTAGCTGCCAAGCTAGGGCTATCTCACGACAGCTCTACCCCGTATTATCCACAAGCCAACGGACAAGTTGAAGCGATCAACAAGGTCCTGAAGCGTGTGTTGCAAAGGATGATCGGAGTTCACAAAAGAAGGTGGCACCTAATCCTGTACTCAGCCTTGTGGGCTTACCGAACATCGGTAAGGAATGCGACCGGGTTCACACCTTTCCAACTGGTGTATGCCCTGGAAGCAGTCTTGCCAATCCAGTGTGAAATCTTGTCTCTTAAACTCGCAATTGATCTCCTCCCCCGAACTTCAGAAGAAGAGGCACGTTTCTTGGAATTAATCCAATTGGATGAAACCCGTCGTGATGCCGCTTTGGCTAACGAAGCCCATAAGAAACGAGTCAAGGCACAGTTCGAAAAAAATGTCAAACCCCGTGTCTTCTCAGAAGGTGACTTGGTCTTGCTTTATGACCAAGAATCCGATAAATTGGGAGCAGGTAAATTTAATTCTTTATGGATGGGCCCCTATATTGTTAAACGAGTGTTAGCAAAAGGAGCCTACGAGTTAATGGATTATGACGAAATTCCACTGGCGCAACCCCGTAATGGGTTGTACCTCAAGCGTTACTATGCTTAAATAGTAACCTGTATGCTTTTTTTGTATTTTGTTTTCGCTAAAGTGTTTGTTTTGGTCGAGTAATCCACCTTTTTACATTTATTGCAGATGTCAACCCTTCTGGAGACATGTGTTGGATATGCCGACGGAGCGAGTCGTAGTTCGCGGAACCTGTCCTCCGCAGCCTGGGCCATTTTTGATCCAAGCGGCGAGTTAGTAAGTTTCAGAGGTGTATGTATCGGGCAATCAACGAATAACATCGCTGAGTATAGCGCGTTGATAGAACTACTCTCTGATGCCATCACCCATGGTATACGCCGACTAATCGTCAGGCTAGACTCACAACTCGTAATACTACAACTCAATGGTATATATTCCGTCCGCAACCCAGCTATTTATCGCATGTTCCTAAGGGTTAAGATTTTGGAAAGACAATTTGATTTAATTCAATACCAACATATTTCCAGAAACTTAAACACATTAACCGACTCATTAGCAAACTATGTGTTAGATAGACATTTGCGGCATCTATAAAAACAGACACATCATCAATGTTGTACATATGGATCATATAACTCAACCAGAATAAACCCCGAAAATCAAAAATATATATATAAGCTGTTTATCGTTTATACATAATGTTCTGTAACCAAGACAAGAATCGGTCGCATGACCCAAAAACTCAAAATGCTAGGGGGCACCCTAGCCTAGTGATGCTCATGATAGCACGTCACAGCCTGTGCAATCATGCGTAAGAGACAAGTCCATCGTCTAGGCACACCAGTAGTATGCCGATGCAACTGTAAAGGTAACTCGTCGATCCTCACATCGGGAATGCCGAGAGTAAGGCTCTCAACCTACTTCTGCACAGCTGTAAGGGTCTCGGCCACATCAAGGTCACGAAGAATAACCCTCCCAGCAGTCTCCCCTGCTGGGGCAGTGACTGGCGCTCTCGGGCGAACTGCTGGACGAACAGGACCAACATCTGCATGCACACATGAGTTTGATTAAAGTCTTGATAGAATAAAGCACAAGGACATTATAAATAAAAACAGTAAATAGTGATATGGTCGAAGATTTTACCAATAGCGCCCCACTGTTCGCCATCTGGCAGTACCAAATCCGGATCACCTCAGAAATCGATGCCAACATATGGATACTCGGAATAGACCATCTCCTGATGCTCGAACCACCTAAAGAAGGTATCAGTGAAAGAAATATGAGAATGAACAACATGCCTAGACATGTGATCAACCCATCTCTGCATACGTGGCTCGGTAGGAGAAGGCAAGTCGAGTGCAATGTACTGAGGCTGCATCAGTGGTATCTTCTCGAAGGCAAAGGCAGTCAAAATAGAACCAAATCCAAAGTTCTTCAACTTCCCATCCTTTACCTTGGTCAACTGACTTTTCATCTGAAAAAGTACTGCATCACACCAGTTGAATATTTTCGGTTGGAGGCACTCCAAGGCGTGCTGCACATAGGATCTGTTGGCAACATGAAGAGATGCACTACCGGCCATCCTACCAATAGTATACAGAATGGACCTGAGAGACCTGTTAGCAATCTCACGGATAACTATCTTACCGTCTCTGCTCGGCTGAGATCCTTCCCTGCAATACTGACGGACATAATCTCTCACAGAGTCACTCCCTCGGGCCGAACCTGACAAAGAAATGGGGGCACCCCGCCTCGACAAGCCAGTCAAGAAGTAAATGTCTACCACGGTCAAAGGGATGGATTTGCTCCTAATCTGAAATACTTGGTTGATAGGATCCCAAGCATCAAGCATATACTGCAATAAGGAGATCTGCTGTCTCATACTAGAGATACGGAAGAACTTCAGCAGACCACAGTTCCGCAGCGCGTTCACCGTGACAGGGTCATGTAAGGCAATCATGTCCTCTTCTTCATGTTCTCATTCTCGCCATGTAAGGGTCATTTTGCTCCAATAATCTCTGAAAAACAAACATGAGAGGAGTTAGATCCTGGATTTGATGAGAAACTGGCAAAATTTTCATCAAAAACTGTGCATAAAACTGTTTTTCTGTGCCCAGCGCAACTAGCCAGTGTTCCACCTGCGTTGAAGGTCAAACTGCCTTCATGCAGCTTGACATTCAGCGCAGGTTTCGAGTGAACCAGGTGCGCTGATGGCAGAGCGACCCAATAAAACCCCAGGAGCTCAGGAAAACAGGAAAACAGGCACAGAATGCAGAAAAGAAACCATGAAATGAAAGAGCTCAAGTTTAGCTCCTACCTGGTCCAGACGGCGCCGAAAATCGTCCGCAGAATCTCCCGGAATCAGCTGATGAAAATCAAGGGGAAAGAGGCACCTCCAAAGCTCCAACAAACCAAGTTCAAATGAAATGGTAAAATGAGAGGTAAAAACACTTTTTAATTGCTTTTTACGTAGTTCAAAGCGAAATATTAGGGTTTAATCTCATTTTCAAGCAAATGTTATTCATTTCTAACTAGTTTGATGCAGCAATTGAGGATACAGTACTATCTTTGAAAAGGGCAAAGCTAGTCATGGTAAAAAATCAAAATTTGACCATATAATCGAGCAGTTTTAGCACACAGTTCATGCTCGTTAAAAAATAAACGCAAGATCCGAGCAGTTTTAGCGCATAGTTCATGCTTGTTAAAAAATAAACATAAGATCGAGCAAATGTTTCCACCCGCGTTTAAGCTCGTTAAAAAATGAACTATCCCGGTAAATAACCACAGTGAATGTAATATCATCAGCCATTAAAGCCTTGGTCGTGTTTGCACCGTCACCTCCACTTTTCCATTGGCCGATCGTTCACCTCCATATGATTGTTTACCCATTTTGAGGAACAGCTGCGAAGAGTGATTTCACTAGCCATCCTTGTGACACTGCCGTGATTGGAAAATTCCAACCTGTACCTGGAATCAGTTGCTAACCCTTTTATCACTCGTTCCTCAAAAGACGAGTCTTCTTTAAGCTCTTTTCATCTGACTCGTAAAATATGAAAAGATTGCCGAGTTTTGGCCTTCCAGCTCGTTAAAGCGACCGGAAGTGCTATCCTTCCTCTAGATTTTAATCTTTTTGGACCTGAGGGATTATTGCACAAAAAGATCGAGCGCTTGTTTTGTTCGGCTCGTTAAAACTATCGAAAACTCATCCCTTCTGTATTGTTTTATACTTTTTCGGACTTAAGGGATTAGATGACGAAAAAGGACTTTTCGAGTTAACTTTATGTACCTTTTTAGACTCTCTAAAAATGAAAAGGACCGAGTTATCTTTGTCGTTAGACTCGTTAAAAACATTAAATAGCGACAAACTTGTCTTTAGATGAGAACGAGTTTCACTATCGCTAGGCTCGTTAAAACATAGCGATGGGCTTGCCCGAAGGGCAAGTTATAAAACAAGCATATGTTATCCTCCTCAAGCTTGACAAAAATAAAGAGGTACTGGTCAGCAATGACTGGGGAAAAATTGGGAGAAACTCAAGAAAACTTTGATGGTAGCAAGTCGCTCTTGAACATGACACTTTTCCTCCGTACCACCATCGGGTTGGGTCGTTTCATTCACCTGTCACATCACCATGGTCTCGCCATACCATCCACATTTGGGGTAATGCTACCGATCCATCGCATAAGTGTCGCCATACGTTCAAGAGAATTCGTTCAGAGAAGTCAACCGTGTCCCATCCACTGCCATACATTATCCTTCATCCTTTCATGACCGCCACCCTGAATCATATGTCATCAGATTGTTTTCACCTCCATCAAAATCATTTTCTCCGTTCCGTGTCACTGATGTGGGATCCATTAAGGCCCTCCTTTGACGGATCGCTTCTTGTCGACATCAGCTCATTATCCAAGAAGTTGATCTAGGAACAACCCCTTCAGTACTTTGAAGCTTGCATGCCTCAATGGCAAGTTTCTCACTTCCGGCGACAGGTATACATCAATGACCTTCGACCGAAAGATTTTGCGTGGTGTTCGATGCCAAGTCCTTTATTCACACCACCTTAATTGTACTGCAGTACCTTGAGGGTCATTATCATTATCGGTGATTCCTCTCGCGCTTGTTAACGGTTTACCTCATTGACCAGTAATCAAGCGATGTCTTTCCATGTTCGACTTCAGAACATTTCTCACATGGATCGACTTGTACTTAGAGAGAAGATCGAACGAGTTTGAAGACCCCGGATCTAGTTTCATCCATCCGGGCTGCGATATATATTCAGGAAAGATAAAGACATTGACATGTACATCATTGCAGCAGATAATCATCCTGCCCAAAGGATGATAATTTCATCAAAATTATCAGTCTACCATCAGACGATTGTCTGTTCTATGTACAAAAAAATGAATTTATAAAGCTGAGCATGGGAATGCCCGCCTCAGCTAGATCATGAAAGCAGTATGAAAAATAATGTATTGTATTGTATCGTATTACAGGTCTCCTCCCAGCAATGAATGAACTTTGGATCCTCCTGATAAAGCATTTCACCCAATAAACGACCTCATACTTTAGGGGGCAACTGTTATAGACATTTTTGTGCCTTACAACTATAAGCATGAAATGTCCATAATCTAAGGGATCCAAAGTCCCTAAACATGTTGTTCCTACCCCTAGAGGAACAAGGCCAACAAACCACAGCAATTCACAGAAGTTCTCCACCAGAAACTGCTCAAAAACAAGTCAATTCAGGATCAATTCAGAGGCTCCACTAGCTGTCTGTGCTGAAATGCAAAGTCTGCACGGGCTACCTGCACTGCAACATAGGTAGAAGCACTACCAGGGTGCGCTGAACGAGAATTGACAAATGGAAAGTTCATTCAACAAGGTGTCAAGACCCTGGAAGCTTCCAGAATCTTCCTCAATGACACTTGCCTCAGTGAATTCGACTAGTGATGAGTAAGAGGTTCTCAATCTCCAAGTGGAAGCAAGAACCTCCAAGTGGAATCAAGAACTGACAGAGGGAGAGGACACTAGTCAGATCTCAAGCTGACTCATCCTCTCTCCAAACATCTATATATGGATATCTCCTCCATGAGATCTAGAGGCGGGAATTTTGTTATTGCAAAGAATTGTTGTTGGTTTGAGATTGGAATCATTGGGTGCTTAATGCTTTGAAGGAAGGGGAAGATAGGAATTTCATTTGCTGGGAAGGAGATGCTGGATTGGAGCCCTCTGGGTTGTATCTCTTCCTGAACCTTGTTATTCATCAATAAAGCTATCTTGGTTTCTCCTATATACTGGTGTATCTTTGATGTATGATTGCATTAGTATGTTTAGTTTATTTCTAATCCTGAACTAGTTATGAATATGAATCTATGTCTTTGTGTATTGTTCTCTTCTTGTGATCTTGCAGAAACCTCTTGAAGCTAGGCGAGCGAGAAGGCAAGTAGCTGGGAACTCCCAAAGAGAAGAGAAACCGGATTGAGGGACAAATGGAAGACACCGGTTAGTCCATCCATCTCTCTTCATTCTTAATTCATAAAGGAAGAATACTAGAATAGCTGTTTCTGTTTGTTGCTAAGGCACTGTCACACCTTAGGTGGATAGGATCGTCCTGCATAGGCATTTTTCCCCACAACACATGGCCCTTGAAAAGTTGCATTTGATTATTGAGTCGACTTGAACCTTTTGAAGCCGACTTGTCCAACATAAAAGTTAATTTTGTCTTCAATATTTTACCAATGAAAGTACTGACCAAAGCTACATTTTTCAACATCAATTTCCTAATGAAACATAAATCCACTCTGGAACTTGCATGAACTTTAACAAATTTGGGGTTGACCCCTTTTCACCCTTTTCTCCAATGTAAACTTTGAAACTGACATATCTTCTCATCTGGGAAGAGTTTTTCCCATGTGTGATACATCATTTGAAAGGTATTGGATAGGACTATCCAACCATACTATTTATAGATGGATTTGAACATCATGTCGTCACCAAAACCTCAATAAACCATGAGCCACTCAGTCATCATTTGATGTGATCTTTCAAGTCATCAAACTATCATACTCCAGAATCTTCTTCCTTTGGATTACCTTGTGACATTGATGACACTATTTTTCATCAATGAAAACACTATGTCGAAAAATAAATAAATGACTCGTACATAATTCCAAAATACTTATTAACAACTCAATTTATTATGTGTAATAATTCCAGAATTATTTCAATTGTGTAACAACATCATCTCGAGTTTTTTATCAACTCAAGGTTTTAATAACTCATGGTTCTAGTGTGGACTTGTGGCTTTGAGTGTTGTGGCACCAATGTTGTAGTAGCGAGTTGTGGCACTAGATTTATAGCAGGCAGCTACAATAGGTAGTTGCGACAACATAGTTGCAACCGTGAGTTGCAACACATTAGTGACAACATTGAGTTGCAACAACTGTGACCAAGATTCACCCTGTAGTAGCATTAAAACTTGCACAACAACCTTTTTGGTACTTTATCCTTGCACATTAACATAAAGGTAAATACAATTATGATATTTTTCCAATGTTTAATTATAAATTCACGTAAATACTAATAAAATGAAATGAAAAACACTTTATTTATAAATTCCACATAATCATTAGAATGGACTAATACAAGGTCTTAGGCAAGTGAAAATAAATCAAGAATAGGGAAAAGGTGATGTAAAAAAATTCCAATTTTGAGGTTCATCATCTCCCCCCAATGGAACGTGTTGCATATCCTCATGCAATATAGTACCTCTGTATTAGCTACACTGTAGGGGAACTTCTCTTTTCCATTGCACACCTCTTTCTATTGTTAACATATTTCATTTGTCTCAAATAATGTGAATTTTCATAAGACATCCTTAAACCTTCAAAATTATCATCGTATAATAATTTTAGCGAGCTTGCAACAAATATGGTGGAGTTGCAACAAGAGTGTTGTAGGAGCAACAAGAAGTTTTTTTTAGCTATTTTCTATAAATTGATTTTCTATGAGGTTCTGCAAGCATACTTGTCCTATTTCATTCATTTTTTCAGAAACAAATCATGACCATCAGATGAACATATTTTTAGATATAGAAAAATATTTCTCTGCACATAAAAAATGGAGTAACAACAATAATGTTATAACAATAGTAGCAACAACATCATAATAGTTCAATTCTGTTGACACCAGTGTCAACACGAACCCTTTTAGCTATTTATTTTCTTGTTGTTGGTTCTTTTGAAGTAACATATTTTTTCTAGCTACTTGTTCTTGTATGGTAGTAAAAACCACTTTTACTGTTCGTATTGCTGGTTTCTATTTTTTCTATTACTATTTTCTATTTGACAACAACAATGTAATTTTGATCATGCATGGATATTGGAGTGGAGTTGAACCAGAGTTGTGAGAGAATATTATGGAAGATAATTATAGTGACATTGTCCACCCCTGGAAATTGGCAAAGGATGAGGAACTGTGTAAGATCCTTTGACTACCAACCAGGTATGTAACTCAAGTTGCCCAAAAAAAGTGTGTGTGTTTTACTTTTTTAATGTAAAACCCATCCATGTTTCATAAAAACATTGAAAATAGGTCCATAATATTTTTATATGTTAACAATACTTTACATAGACTTGTGTCATGCTTTTGGCCTTTCGGTAGTACAAGAAAACAAAACACATTAATCATCACATAAATTATAAGTCTTCCAAAAATGAAGAAGAAATCATCATATCCAAAAATATTCACAAAATTATTAAGTCTTCTAAAAATAAAGAATAACTCATCATATCCTAAGCATTCATTCCATGTAACATAAAGTTCAAATGTTAACATTTGATCCATTCATTTGCAGAATATTTCTTTGCAACAATGCCCTATATTTTAAACATAAAATTTTTCCATTTTAGAATTATTTGATAGTATTATGAAATCATTGAATGATCACAACATGAGGATTCATTTCCATTTTCTCTTCTCTATAACTTATTTACTGACATCAGATATTCTTACTCGTGATGGAAAGCAATCTGCCTTTTCTTTTGGCTCATATATTGTGAACCCCACTAGAATATTTTCTTTTAAAACCTCTGATACTATAACTTGAATAATCTTGATAATTTCAAATCCATTTATCTTACTTCCAAATTAGTTATCTTATTTACCCCAAACAACTAAAATTAATCTCTTTATGTACTCTGAGAATATTTCATCAATACCATAGCTTTACGTGCAAAATATTCCAAGGGAATTTATATATATCCTAAAAGGAAAAATCCAACATAATTCTTATTTCAATTTTTTTTAAACATACGATACAATTTCCAATACTTACTAAACTATATACAATTGAATCTAAAACTTAGACACATAAATTCAATATAGTATTCAAATAACATACCTGTCAAGGAAGGATACCAGATTATGGTGTCCATAAGTGATTGGCCATAATTACCAAAATCTGTACCATTTGAACTAAAAATTCTTATTGTTGCCATTGCATATTGCATGAAACAAAATCAAAGTCTATCTTTCCAACCTGCAGAAATACTCAAAATGTTCTTTTCAAGGATAGTCCAAACAAACAAAACATAGTTTTCTTTCACACTCTCCAAACAAAATTACTCCCTGTGGGAGCTCACAAACAAAATGGAGTGTTATTTCACACTGTTCAAACAAAATTACTCCCTGTGTAAGCTCACATAATGAGATTTGGTGTTATGTAGAGTGTAACATTAAAATAATAAAAAATGATATAAACTCATTCCAAAATCAACTATTGGTAAAATGACCAAAGATACTAGTGTATAAAACATTTAATAATATCTTCCCTAAAAAATAATTCCAAAATAATAATTTTTACAAAAATAGAAACTTTAAACTACATAATGCAAATGGATAAATCATAAAATCCCATTTGTCAAGAATGCATATAAATATTACCAAGGTTATAAAAGATTACCAAGGTTAACCTCTTTCGGAATCTATTCGACACCAATACTTTTGGCAATAATGAAAATTTCAAACTACATATTGAAAAGGGAGGAATCATAAACTCATATTTTCCAAGAATGTATATATAGTAAAAGTTACAAAGGATTACCACAATAATTTATCTTGTAAGGTTTTATAGTAAAAGTTACAAAAGGTTACCACACTAATTTATCTAATGCATTAACCAAAGTAAATGTAACACACCAATATATACAACCGTCAAGCTAAAATCATTATCTACCTTTGCATTTAATGATATGTTGCTCTAAATTAGCACACTAGCATGGGAGCTCACAAACAAAATCGAGTGTTCTTTCACACTGTTCAAACAAAATTTTTCCCTGTGTAAGCTCACTTACTGAGATTTGGTGTTATGTAGAGTGCAACATTAAAATAATAAAAAATGATATAAAAGCATTCCAAAATAAACTATTGGTAAAATGACCAAAGATACCAGTGTATAAAACATTTAATAATATCTTCCCTCAAAAATTATTCCAGACTAATAATTTTTACAAAAATAAAAACTTTAAACTACATAATGCAAATGGATAAATCATAAAATCTCATTTGCCAAGAATGCATATAAATATTACCAAGGTTATAAAGATTACCAACATTATAAAAGATTACCAAGGTTAACCTCTTTCAGAATCTATTCGACACCAATACTTTTGGCAATAATGAAAGCTTCAAACTACATATTGAAAAGGGAGGAATCATAAACTCATATTTTCTGCAAAATGAATAAGAATTACATTTCAAAGAATAATTTCTTTTCTGCAAAAAGAGTAAATGCTATATTTCAAGAGAACTTTCTTTCCTACAAAAAGAATAAGAGCATGAACAATGTGCCAGTGCCTTCAAAACAATGAATGTTAACTTTGAAACAAGACTTTTGCAGAAAACTATTATTAGATGAAAGATAAATATTAACCATAAAGGATACCAACTAAGTGAAGGAGGATGTTAGAGGATAGGAATATGAACATCATCCCTTCCAATTATAGTTTACATGACATGGTTTTTTTTTTACTCGGGTGAATTACAAGCTTAAGTTGTAATCCTCCTTTTTTGTTTTTTTGTTTGTTCTTCCCCAAAAAAAATTAATAGAATATTAACTCTTCTTCAATATAGGCTTTCATAAACAAAAACATATTAACATAATAATAACTCTTCTTCAACATATGCTTCCATAAACATAAATGAATAATAAAATCTACAAATTGAAAATAAAAACAATAAAATTATAATGGATATAAGATATAGAGACTACAATTAATTACAGTTCTGTAATTTCAACATATGTATAACCAGATCTTTTATAACAACAAGAACTATTTTGAAGGTAAACTAACTACATCTTCATCCAAGAAAGGTTAATTAAAGCAAAATATAACAAACTGTAAATTTTACCTCATACTGAGTTGTTCTACTTTGTTCAGTAGCTCTGCTCGCCAACAACTTTGCTCACCAACTCCAACATACCAACTATATTTACCACCCAACCATATCCAAAGAAAACCCTTTTTCCTTGGAACCCCTAAGCTCTATGAGCTCACAAACAATACCAACTTCAACAATAGTGAGAAATTTCAGGCAACTGAGGAAGATATCCTATCTTCCTCTCACACCACTTAGTCTCAATCAACTAGGATAAACTACTGAGATTTTAATTTATGAATTGGGTAGTCATTTTGGCAGCATTTCCCTACTCCTTATGGTCTCCCCCCTCCATGGAGAAAAATCCTTCAATATTTATAAGAATGGAGTGGAGTGACACCTCACCCCCTTCATGCAAAAATTAACTAATTTTTGATATATAAAAAAATGTATTATTCACCACCCCCCACAAGGTGGAACCTCTCCAAATTTTCTCCTTTTATCTTATTTTATTTAGGTACCTAAATTATGTAATATTCACCACCCATATGTATACTTAAGGATTTGTTGGGATGGGTTCCCCTGGGTCAGTTTAGGGTTAGTTGACTCAAATTTTGTATACAGCTTTGTAAAAGATGTAAAGTCTCCATGATATGTGGAAGTGGAACACATAGATGAATAAGAGTCAAAGGGGCTTAACCCCCTGTTTTGGGTAAAGTCTTGAGTCGGTTTTGAGATTCACCCATGGTCTGCGGACCATGGCAATGTATTGTAAAGTCTATAAATAGTTCAGTTTTAGTGAGTCTTAGAGGAACGGAAGACAAAATTTTTGATAGAGAATTGAGGACATTGAAGAGTTTTGTGTCTTGGGCAAGAGCTAAGGTAGGAAGGCTTTGCTTCCTGCGCTTAGATAGAGAAGGGAAGGCTCCTTCCATTGAGTGCGCAAGAGGCTTAGGTAGCGTTTGCAGCTGAGTGCATAGACCCCTACAACTATGTACGCAGGGTAAGAAGAGTATGTAATCAGTGAATTGAAGATCAATAAAGATAGTTTCCAAAGGTTTCCTGAGTATTTCCGCTTGTATCTGTTTATGTTACATGATGCTGATGAATGACATGTTTTATGAAATAATGATTGAATGCTACACGAATTTATTGAATCTATATTAATAATGTATGAAATGAATGCTTAGCCACTTCCGTGAAGTTTCAGATTATTTCTCTTATGTTTTCTGATTAATGAATTAGATCTACGCGAACTCCAATCTAGGTTTAATCTTTGATGCGCGTAAGTAGATAAATTGACTGTTTAAGGTCTGCAAAGGCTGGTTGTGGACCTTCGAAAAGGTCTGAAGGCCGATTTAACTAAGTTACAGTAGGTTTGGGAATGTTAATACCAGAATGACTGAGAAGTA
Organism: Pinus tabuliformis; assembly: GCA_031772625.1. Classification (NCBI taxonomy): domain Eukaryota; kingdom Viridiplantae; phylum Streptophyta; class Pinopsida; order Pinales; family Pinaceae; genus Pinus; species Pinus tabuliformis. The sequence goes on from CM062805.1 coordinate 59,516,591, forward strand.
TAATGGAAAGGATGATCCACGCGATCACCTGACAAAATGGACTAAGGTATGGGGGACAGAACCGCAGCCAGAATGGGTACACATATTTTTTCATACCTTGGATACAATCCCCATGAACTGGTATCTTGAAACGGAGCTCTGCCATGGCACTATGGAATGGGATGTATTGAAGGAAGGTTTCTTATTGACTTTCAACTTTGAAGATGAATTTGCAAGCATCGATGAAGCGCTACAAGAAATTAAAGCGGTTATCTTTAGAACACTAAAGGAACCTATGGAATGGACCCAACCGGACTAGAGCACCCAGCTGCGCCATGCGTTGGAATGCTATAATGTGACCGCTGAAGAGGAGGAAGAAGACCTAAGGAATATCAATATTTCGGATACAGAAGGAGATCGCGAAGTCAAAGGTCCACTAGTAGACAATCGAGACATCTCTGCCCCTTTGAAAACAAAGCAAGTAAACATTGGCACTGCAAAAGAACCGAAATTCGCAAAGATTGGAGACTATTGGGATGACACTATAGTAGAAAAATTTGCTGAATTACTTCGCGAAAACCAAGATCTCTTCCCCACTAAGTTTTCAGATTTAAAGGGTATAATTGGTGATTTAGGCGTTATGAAGATCACATTGAAGCCAGATGCGAAGCCTGTTCAATAGAGGCCTTATCACCTTAACCCTAAGTATAAGGAAAAGGTTCGCTAATAGCTTGATAAAATGGTGGAGGCAAGTATTATCGAACATGTTGAAGTGTCTGATTGGGTGAGCCCGATGGTGTTCCAATAGAAGAAACAAAAAGGCGAAATAAGGATTTGCGTAGATCTGCGGTAGCTTAATGATGCCTGTATTCATGATACATTTCCAATGACATTTATTGATGAAGCGCTAGACAATGTCAGAGGGCAGGAGGCCTATTCCTTCACTGACGGATTGGAGGACTCCCTGAAAGCAAGTCCAAAATCTTCATGTGAAAATAGAGGCGTTGTTTGATATGATTTTCTTAGGAAAACCATGAAGTCTAATGACCTCCTTGATAAATACTTGTGCTATTTCAGATGCTTTATAAGTATCTCTAACAGGTATAAAATGGGCACTCTTGGTAAGCTTGTCTACCACCACCAGAATGGAGTTATGTCTCCTGCTTGTCTCAGGTAATTCAACAATAAAATCCATAGATATTTCTTCCCATTTGGACTCAGGAATGTTATGCAGTTGCAACAAACCTGCTGGATGACCATGTTCTGCCTTAACTAGCTAGCATTCCAAACACTTTGCCACATAATTTTCTACATCCTTCTTCATGCCAACCCAAAATAATTTTTTCTTTAAATTTTCATACATCTTTTGGACTCCCGAGTGAGCCATATACACTGCATGGTGAGATTCTTTCAAAATGAGTTCACGAATCCCATCTCTATCTGGAACCACAATCTTCTTCATAAATCTCACCATACCATCGTCATCACAAGAGTACCCCTCCATCTTGCCTTTTTTAGCCTCTTTCCCACATAGTTCACATCTAACTTCCTTACACCAATCATCTACATCTTGTTCCCTCAAGATGTGTTCCTGTAAATCAATATTCAATGGTATCACTGAAAAGATGCGAGGTCTTCGACTTAGTGCATCAGCTACTTTATTTAATGTACCCTTGATGTAGGTTATATCAAAATCATATTCACTTAGGAGTTCTGACCACTGTCTTTGTCTAGCATTAAGATCACTCTGAGTAAATATATGTTGCAATCCTCTATGATCCATTTTCAATTCAAATTTCTTGCCCACCAGATAATGTCGCCAAATCTGCAAGGCATGAACTATAGTTGCAAGTTCCAAATCATGGGTTGCATAGTTTTCTTCATGCGGCCTTAACTTCCTAGAGGCATAAGCAATCACCCTACCATCTTGTGATAGTAATGCACCCAATCCATCTTTTGATGCATCAATACATACTATAAATTGCCTGTCCATATTTGGAACCTTCAATATTGGAGCTGTAGTCAAACATTGCTTGAGCTTGGAAAAAGCCTGCTCACACTTATTTGTCCAATTAAATCTTGCTCCCTTCCTAAGAAAAGAAGTGATTGGACTGGCTATTTTCGAAAATCCTTCCACAAATCTCTGATAATATCCTGCCATACCCATGAAACTACGCACTTCATGCACATTAGAGGGTGTTGGCCATTCTGAAATTGCATCAATCTTTGTTGGGTCAACAACAATGCCTTCACTGGAAATAATGTGTCCAAGATAATGGATTTTTGATTGGAAAAAAGAACATTTAGACATTTTGGCATAAAGCTTGTTTTCCTTTAAACATTGCAACACCAATCTCAAGTGTTTCTCATGCTCTTCAGGGGTCTTTGAATAGATTAATATGTCATCAAGGAACACTTGTACGAATTTGTCTAGGTACTTACGAAACACACCATTCATCAAACTCATAAACACTCCTGGAGCATTAGATAACCCAAAAGGTACAACCACAAACTCATAATGACCAAAATGAGTTCGAAAAGTAGTCTTAGGAATATCCTCTTCCTTAACTCTAAGCTGATGATACCCTGATCAAAGGTCAATCTTGGAGAACACAGTGGCTCCCTTCATTTGATCAAATAGATCATCAATGTGAGGCAAAGGATATTGATTTCGAATAGTTACTCGATTCAACTGCCTATAATCAATACAAAGTCGAAGAGATCCATCCTTCTTCTTTACAAATATTACAGGAGCTCCCCAAGGTGAAACACTAGGTCTAATCATACCTCGATCCAATAATTCTTGCAGTTGCACTTGCAACTCTCGAAGTTCAACAACAAACATTCAATATGGAGCTTTGGATATTGGTTCTGCTCCAGGCTTAAGCTCTATGGAGAAGTCAATCTCCCTCTTGGGAGGAAAACCAAGCAACTCTTCTGGAAAGACATCAGAAAATCTGAAAGGATAGGATATTTCTCAAAGGATGAAAGATCTCCCTCATTTAGAGTCATTATAGCATACATTTGACATCTTTTTCTAAGACTTTGCTTCAACTGCAAGGCTGAGATAAGCCTTAAAGAAACATGTCTCTTTTCCCCATGGAGAACCATAGATTGTCCCTCATCACTCACAAACTGAAGGGTTTTACTTCGACAATTAAGCACAACCTAGTGGGCTTTGAGCCAATCCATCCCAATTATTACATCATAATAACCAAGTGATGTCACATAAATATTCACATGTGTGACACACATTCCCATGTCTAAAGGGCACTCTTGCACTAGGTATTCTACCTTTTGAGAACGCCCTAAGGCCATCTCAACTTGATCAAAATTGTTTTGCTCTTTTTCCACCAATTTACATTTTAATAAAGAATTAGGAGAAATAAAACTTTCAGTTGCACTAGGATCAATTAAAATAGTAACTGTCATACCATTCAATTTTCCGGATGCTTCAAGCACTATTGACTGATGCTCAACTTGACGATTGTGCACAACTGCATGAATCTTATGGGATCTGCCCATATCTCTAACAATGGCCTGCTCCTGGTTTGATTGTGCCTTGATTTTTTTATTTTTTATTTTTTTATTTTTTCAGGGTAATCTCTCTCATAATGAGGTCCTCCACAAGTCCAACATCCATTAATAGGAGCAATTTTCATCAATTTGACCCTTTTATTAGGTGATTGTATTGAACTCTGAACTGATTCTTGAGTGTGAGTACTACTTTGCTGAAGATATTGCCTTGGATTATTTCTATGGTTCTTAAAAGTATGATTCTTTTGAAATCCTCGATGATGCAATCCACTTGTCTTATTCCTTATATTTGGTCCTCCCCTTCTAGGGGGTTTCCCATGGAATGATATATTGGGGGCTTTATCCCCAATTTTGCTTCCCAACAATTCTTCCTCAGCTATAATTGATTTTTGCACTGCCTCATGCAACGTAGTAGGCATCAAAATGCACACCTTTTCCTTTATAATAGGATTCAATCCATACAAAAACTTGTTTACCTTGAGAGCTTCAGTATTGAGATAGGTAGCATATCTAAGCAACTCCATGAATCGAGCCTCATATTCAAGTACCATCTTAGTTCCTTGCTTAAGATCGTGAAACTCATTCAACTTCCTCTCCAAGTATTCAGCAAAAAGGTACTTTTCTCGAAATTCTTGTTCAAATCGTTCCCACGTCAAGGTAGAAATGGAATATCCCAATTGAGATTCTAAGTTCCTCCACCATAATAGTGCACTCTCCTTAAGTTGGTATATAGCCAACTTAGCTTTTTGGTTGCTAGAATAGTTCCACAACTCAAAACATAGGCGCATGTTTTCCAACCAAGCTTCTGCTACCTTACCTTTGGTGGTACCCTTAAATATAGGAAGCTTAAATTTTTCCAACTCTCTATGCACATCTCCATCAGATGGTACCTCATGTCTCTCTGCTTGAGACGAAGAACTAGGCACTGAAGGATTCCCTCCAACCCTACTAATCAAGACTTCAGTCATCTTCTGGAAGGATAACATCATATCCCTTACTTCCCTGACAGATATTTGTTCAGATTCTCTAGCTTGGGAAGGTGGAGGTGAGACTTCCCTCCTCCTTCGTTGCCTTGATGTTCTCTCCATGATTACTTAACCTGATGAAGGAAAATTCAAATAAGTAAATAAAAGTAATTACCTCTAAATATTAGCAGGCAAGCCCTAGGTCCTAGAGTTTTAACCGACTTTGATACCATATGTAAGATCCCTCGACTACCAACTAGGTATGTAACTCAAGTTACCCAAAAAAAGGTGTGTGTGTGTGTTTATTTTTATTTTTTTTAATATAAAACCCATCCATGTTTCATAAAAACATTGAAAATAGATCCATAATATTTTTATATGTTAACAATACTTTACATAGACTTGTATCATGCTTTTGGCCTTTCGTAGTACATGAAAACAAAACACATTAATCATCACATAAATTATAAGTCTTCCAAAAATGAAGAAGAAATCATCATATCCAAAAATATTCACAAAATTATTAAGTCTTCCAAAAATAAAGAAGAACTCATCATATCCTAAGCATTCATTCCATGTAACATAAAGTTCAGATGTTAACATTTGATCCATTCATTTGCAGAATATTTCTTTGCAACAATGCCCTATATTTTAAACATAAAATTCTGCCATTTTAGAAATATTTGATAGTATTATGAAATCATTAAATGATCACAACATGAGGATTCATTTCCATTTTCTCTTCTCTATAACTTATTTACTGACGTCAGAGATTCTTACTCATGATGGAAAACAATCTGCCTTTTATTTTGGCTCATATATTGTGGACCCCACTAGAATAATTTCTTTTAAAACATCTGATACTATAACTTGAATAATCTTGATAATTTCAAATCCATTTATCTTACTTCCAAATTAGTTACCTTATTTACCCAAACAACTAAAATTAATCTCTTCATGTAATGGGAGAACCTTTCATCAATACCATAGCTTTACATGTAAAATATTCCAATGGAATATATATATATATATCCTAAAAGGAAAAATCCAACATAGTTCTTATTTCAAATTTTTAAAACATATGATGCAATTTCCAATACTTACTAAATTACATACAACATTTAATTTAATGTGCACTTGCAAAGTGCAAAAGAGAAAAAATTAAGAAGTCTGAAACAAATCGCTTTTCGGTTAATGCTTGGTTTGATGAGGAATGCAAAAAGGCAAGGAGAATGTGGAAAGAGTCAAACAAGGATAACATAAATCTCAAATACTACAAGTAGTTATTAAGAAAGAAAAAGGCCGATTTCATGGTTTTAAGGAAGGAAGAACTAATCTTCCTTGGGAAAGGGAAGAACTAATATTCCTTGGGAAAAATAATCCCAAATTATTTTGGAAGGAGCTCCAACCGAAAAAGATACAAACTGGAAATAGTATTACAACTTCTAAATGGTTTGACTATGCAAGAAAACTCTATGCGCACAATCCCTAAGTTGACCCTCCCCCCTTGGTCAACACTGATACTGAACTCTTCACGGTGTAAGAGGTAGAGATGGGTATCAAGAAGTTGGGTGTTGGAAAAGCAAAAGACTTAGCTGAACTCCAAGTAGAATATCTAAAGTGGGGCTCAAAGATCCTTGCACCTCACATTACAAAAATTTTCAACATCATACAATAGGGGCTCCCCACAGATTGGACAACTAGTCCGACAATACCTCTTTTCAAGAGCGGTGATGTCAATAATCTCTCCAATTATAGGACCATCATGATAAACCCTTTGTTTCCAAAACTATTTGGAAGCATGCTAGAAAATAAAATTAGAAAATGGGCAGAAGAAAGAGATAAGTGTGCTAAAGGGAAAGCAAGTTTTAGACCTAAACATTCCACAGTTGATCATTGTATAACTTTAAGGCACATCATTGAAAAATTTTGGGAGAAAAAGGAAGAAGTCTTTTGTTGCTTTATTGATTTCAAAAAAGTGGTTGAATCGGTTCCTATGGATAAGTATGACACAGAATGGAGTAACTTGGGGTTCCTGAACATTTGAGAGAAGATGTGCATAGGCTGTATGAATAGGTGAAAGTCAAAATTAGAACTTCAACAGGAATTTATGAAAGTTCTAGAAGCAATATCGGGGTCAAGCAAGGTTGCCCACTATCTCCTACCCTTTTTGGTTTATATTTCGACAAGCTTAAGGAGTGGTTAAATTCGCAAGGGGGTTATGGTATCTATTTGAGAAAGTTTTTTATAAGGCTTCTTTTGTATGCAGATGACCTTATTCTAATTTCTAAATCGACTCTTTGTTTGTAAGAGCACTTACTATCCCTTGAGCATTTTTGTAGAAGTGTGGGGATGCGAGTCAATATTAGCAAAACGAAAGTAGTGGTTTTCTCTAAGAAAATAAAACATAACCAACATATGTTCTACTTTGAAGGTAACATTCTAGAAGAAGTTGCAGATTACAAATACCTCAGAATTGACTTCAACAAAAATATAAGCTGGGATGGTTGTAGAAAGAAAATAAATTTGGGGTTTGGAAAGCATTTTATGCTTTTCAAAATAGGTGTAGAGAGGTAGAGTTATGGGACTGGAAAACCACTCAAACTCTTTTTGGGCTTCTAGTGATTCCGCTGATTCTCTATTGTCAGACCAAGCAGTAACGTCTCAACCAAAATTGGTTCATGTGTTTTATTCCTTCAGGTAGGTCTTCATTATATACATGAGGGAGAGACTGTTCACTTCATCTCCCGATGACTGTTCATATTACCTATTTATTTATTTACATTATATTCACCCAATCCTGATGATTAGGTGTCAACATTCCCCGACTTAATCTGAAGGGATGTTGGTGAGTCCAAGAATCATTCTGAATCGTTCAAGCTTTTCTCTCCCAAGCGCTTTGGTGAAGATGTCTGCAATTTGCTCATTAGTGGAACAATGACGGAGATGGATTGTTTTGGCCCCAACATGATGTCGAATTAGATGATATTTAGTATTGATGTGCTTCGTTCGATCATGAAACTTTGGGTTCTTGGCCAACTTTATTGCAGAGGTATTGTCAATCATGAGTGGAGTTGATTGTACTTGGTTTACCTGTAAATATTCAAGAATTTTCTTGAGCCACACAATTTCTTTTGTTGCTTTAGTTGCTGCCACGTATTCTGCTTCTATTATGGAATCTGCTAGAACTGATTATTTGTGTGATCTCCAGGAGATAGCTCCTGATCCAAGACTCATAGCATATCCTGAAGTGGATACCCCAGTTTCTTTGTCTCCATCGAAGTCTGAATTAGAGTATCCAATCAAGCTGAAGTCGTCCACCTGTGTATACTTGATTCCAAAGTCTTGGGTTCCCTTCAAGTACCTTAGAACTCTTTTTGCAACAGACCAATGTCCCTCATAAGGCTTTTGCATAAACCTGGAGAGGATTCCAACAGCAAACGAAATGTCTGGTTTGGTAGTAGTTAGGTAGTTGAGACTTCCTACAAGTTGTCTATACTTTGTTGCATCCTCAAATTCTTTTCCTTCAATAGATGTGAGCTTTAAGTTTTGTTCCCTTGGAGTAGTAATAGGATTGCATTCTATCATGCCAAACCTGTTCAATAGATCTCCAATGTATTTATTTTGAGAAAGAAATATGGATTTTGGATGTTGGGTTAATTCAATACCAAGATAGTAATGAACATAGCCCAAATCAGTCATTTCAAAACTTTTCCCCAATTCCTTCTTTATGGATGCAATGTAGATTTCATTGTTCCCTGTCATTAAAATATCATCTACATAGACCACAAGATATATAACTGTTTTGCCAACTTTCATGACAAATAAAGTTGCATCATCAAGATCACAATGTTTGAAATTGAGTTTCAGAAGATGCTCAGTTAGTTTTTCACACTAGGCTCGTGATGCTTGTTTGAGGCCATACAAGGACTTCCCAGCTCGCATACTTTATGTTCATGTCCTTTCACATAAAATCCTTCAGGCTGGGACATAAAAACATTCTCTTTTAGATCTCCATTCAAGAAAGCAGTTTTTACATCCATTTGATGGAATTTCCAACCGTTTTGAGCTTCTAGGGCAAAGAGTGTCCGAGTGGTAGCCCATTTTGCTGTGGGGGAAAAAGTCCCCTCATAATCGACCCCTTCCTTCTGTGCAAAACCTTTTGCCACAAGCCTAGCTTTATGCTTGTCAAGTGAACCATCAGCTTTATACTTGTTCTTGTAGACCCACTTGCAGCCAATTGGTTTGGTTCCTAATGGAGGATCAACCAGCTTCCAAGTGCCATTATTTATGAGGGCATCATACTCCTTTTGCATCGCTTATTTCCATTTATCATGAGAAGCAACTTCCTTGAAGGAAGTTGGTTCAAAATCTGTAGACAAGTTCAATTCACAATCATAAGAAACATCCATATCAATAGGTGAATTAGAGTCATCTACATCACCTCCATTTTGCCAGTTTGAATTTCTAGTTCATGTCTCTCCAACCTCATCAGGATGAACACTTTCAAGTGTCTTTGTCAGCCACTTTGGGGGACCTTTCTCAGATGGTCCAGGCTGCTCCGTTGATTGAGTTGGGACTGAATCAAGACTGAGTCTCCCAATTCTATCAATCACATCACTTAAAGCATCATCCGTTGTTGGAGTTTCATGCATGGGAGAGTGTTCTTTAGAAGAAGATTCCACATGTTGATCTAGTATAGGAATCCCCCCTTCAAGATGTGGAATCTGATTATCAAATTCTTGAAATGATTTTGCTTTTACGAATCGATCCAAGCGATCAAGTTTCCGCTCAACAACATTGTCAGTTTTGGATGATTCAAGAAAAATCACATCTCTAGATACAACAAACTTCTTATTTACTTCACCATAGAGACGATATGCTTTGGAGGTGTTTGAATACCCCAGGAAGATACATTTATGACTTCTAGCACCAATTTTGTTGCCATAACAGGTGGAACCAAAGACCTTGAGATGCTTTACCGAAGGAACATGTCCATACCACATTTCATAGGGAGTCTTGTTTCTAATAGCATTAGATGGACATATTCTTTATATATGCAACACATAGAACAACATCAGCCCAAAAAATTATCTTTACATTTTTGAAGAAGAGCATGGATCATACCATATTTAAGATTGTCCTATTCATTCTTTCAGCTACACCATTCTGTTGGGGATTATAAGGCATAGTTGTTTTATGTTTGATCCCATGTTGGTGAATATAGTTTTCAAATTCATTTGATGTGTACTCTTTTCCATTATCAGTGGGAATAGACCTAATTTGAGATTGTGCATCATTTTCAATACATTTATGAAAGTTCTTGAATGTTTGAAAAGAATCAGATTTATTCTTCAATAAATAAGCCCAACACATTCTGGTGTAGTCATCAATAAATGTCATTATATATTTGTTTCCATTTGCAGAAGGAATAGGCATTAGACCACATAAATCTGAATGAATGAGTTCAAGTTTTCTATGTGCTCTTGAATGTGAATCATGAAAATATTGTTTGCTATGCTTTCCTAGAATGCAAGCATCACATTGCTTAAGTTTCCTAGGAATTGTAGGCAAACCAACAACACCATTTTTCTTCAACAAGCAGAGGCTGTCATGATTCAATTGTCCAAATCTAGCATGCCATAATAAAATTGATGGAAGTGTACCTTCTTCATGATGAGAATTGTACGAGAAATTTTGTGCACGAGCAAAGGTTCCTTGCAGCTTGAGAAGCCTTTCTTCTTCTATTCCCCTCATGACAAGTGAGTGGTCAGATGCTTTTCTTACCTCAAGCTTGCCATCAAACATATGAATGGAGTGGCCTTGTTGGCGGATGTGGACCAAGGACAACAAGTTTCTCTTGAGCTTTGGGAGATATAGAACATGATGCAGAAGAAAGTCTGGAAGACCAGGCAGTTTAAGCTTGATTGTGCAAAGCTCTGATGGCTTGATTTTTGATTGGTCTGTAAAGTATACTACTCCATCAACATTGTCAGTAAATTCTTCAAAAAATTCTTTTCTATGAGTCATGTGGCAGGTTGCTCCTGAATCAAGAAACCAATCATTTTTCCAAGAAGCAAGTGAAGCATTAAATAAATCTTCATTTACTCCAATATTACATTGTGCCACAACATAGTGAGCAGATTCAGGTGCTTTAGCTTTGTCTGTATCATCAGTTTTACCTTTCTATCAGTTTCTTTCCTGCTCAATTTTTTCCCATGGTAGCTTGCATGTAGAGGCATCATGTGATCCATTTCTTTTGCAGTGTATGAAGTGCAGATCTATCTTTTCTCCTTGAGAGTGGCTGCCCCCCTGCCTCTGAAATTTCTTCCTCTTCCTTTGGAAGAATCTTGAGCAAGATTATTCTCTCTGTGTAGGACACACAACTTTTTCGGAAGACAGAAAACCCTTCTCTTTTTCAACAAACTTCTCCATCATAAAATTTGGACTGAGCCCCAAAAAAAAATACAATATTCATAGAAAAACACTAATAGTAATTTTCTATGTCTTTACAAAATGGAATCAACTGCAAGCTCTCAATATTCATATATCATGCAATATATGTTGTATTCCTTATAACATATTCCACAATATTCATATGCCAAGCACGATCATTGAGTTAATGCACCAGAACAACAGTGTTCTTGGACAACAGTATTCTTGGACATGTGAATTCACCAATCCAATGCAGAAAATAGCCCATACAACCAACATTCAACAAGCATGAGCTTTCAAAACTTTAAATGATGGTCAACACAAGTTAAATTGAAATGAAAAAAATCCAAACTCACGCTCAATATTTAATACAATACACGTACTCAATGCACAAAGACTGTATTAACCAACCTCCAAAGGTTGAACGATATAGCACAAAGTGCATGGACTCAGTGCTCAATTCAACCAACAGATAATGCACATATAATACAATAGAGAAAGTTGGGGCTTCGATGGTGGCTGCTCGACTTGGAATAAAGACAGCGCTTTCAGTATTCAACGCATACCATCATTTAATATATGCCATTTAACAAAGGCCACCAGGTCATAAAATTAGACTTTAGCACTTCATCTATATATCACAACAGTCATAGTTCTTTACACGACTTTATTAAAAATAATTACAAATCTTGAAGGACCATCATGGTTTTCAAAAAGCAACTGAACAACAGTGTCAAGAACTGTGTACCAGAAGAGCCTATCTCCGTGAATGAGTGCAACAAAAGAAAGAACTAAATCATCTTCAAGACTCTTGATACTGTATCAGCGTTCAAAACAACGTATATAGCAGAGGTATTTATCGACATAGTAACTAGAGCAACGTTCCTCGTCGTTCCCAATCAACTCGATCTCTCAAGCAATGCCACTCGTACCCCACAGCCACATCATTACAAAGTTTTACCAACGCAGCAGAGGTTCATTCGATGGACGAAGATGCAATTCATGCGATGGAGGCAACATTAACTTACAACATTCAATAGCGTAAATACCATACCAAACAGCCTTAATACATTAGCATTAATACAATATTAAAATAGTGTTAATACGATGGTAAAATAGCGTTCAAATTATGGCATTAAATTCAACGTTTGCCCTTCATAAACCAGTGAACACCACGCTTTTATACCAATGTATGGCCAAAAAACTTCAATGCATAGCCAAAAACTTCAACAGATTGCCAAAGAAACTTCAATGCATAGCCATACCAGTGTAAATACCATGATTGCAAATCATCTAGCTGTTCTCTAAATCTTCAGAATTTTTTTTGCAGATAGAGGCTTTGATTCACGCAGTGAACATGGTCACAGAGTCGATTCATGCACCAACAGCATTTCACTACTCCTCCGCATATCTACTCAGACCATTCAACGCAGCAGCACGGCCTCAAGGGCATTCAACTTCGCGATTCAAAGGATTTTCAGGTCTGAAGCTGTTAGGTCAGAGAATTCAGAGTTAATTATGGCAGATAGAGCACACAGGGGTAGTGGATAGAGAGCAGTAGGAAGAAGGGAGTTATAACTATTTTGGGAGTTGGCTCTGATACCATGTCAGACCAGGCAGTAACTCCTCAACCAAAATTGATTCGTGTGTTTTATTCCTTTAGGTAGGTCTTCATTATATACATGAGGGAGAGACTATTCACTTCATCACCCGATGACTGTTCATATTACCTATTTATTTATTTACATTATATTCACCCAACCCTGATGATTAGGTGTCAACATCTATGGTTGTGAAATATGGGCCAACAATACATCCGACATGTAGTGGAGACAAATTGAGAAAATTCATAAGCATTTGATTACAAACAAATTTAAGATTAAAAGTGAAGTTCCTTATGCTATCTTGTTAAGTGAAACAGGGGCTGCTCCTGTTGAAGCAATTGCTATGGTGCGAGTCATAAGGTATTTAAAAAAATTGAGCAAATGGAAGAGGGTAGATGGCCTAAGGTTGTCTTTAATGATAGATGGTGAAACAGAAAAAAAACTTGGATGCAACAAAATAACAATTGGTTTAGTAAATCGGGTATTTTCTTGAACGCATGTCCCATAAACAACAAAGAGATAAAAACTTTTGTTATGGATAAGTTCCACAAGCGTACTTGGGATAAGGAGCTAGGAAGAAAGAAACAATACTATATTGAAGTGTTTAATCCCACTCATAGTCATCAACCAAAAGCATACATAGAGGCCAATATCTCTTGGAGAGTTAAGGACTAATTCTCATCAGCTTTGTTGTGAAACATGGCACTGGAAAAGGCCAAAAGAAGTGTGGGAGGAAAGAGTATGCATTTTTTGTTCTTCCGAAAAATTGGAAATAGAAAAACATTTCATTTTAGAATGTGAGGCCTTCAAAGACAATAGGGAAAGTTATGCAGATATGATAGCAACTAGCTCTTGGGATAATCTATTTAGTGAAGGGTTTGTTGGGAAGCTGGGAGAATTTATTGTGAAGCTTCACACAAAAAGTCCCGAATACACCAAGCAAATGAAGAAGCAATCTGTCCCATAGGCTATCTTTAGCCTTGTGGACACTAAATTAATTTCTTTCTTTCTTTCTTCTACAATTTCAATCCTTAATAAAACGTAATATTTATATTACTTTAAAAGCATGAAAAAGAAGGCGATGCCATTGAATCTAAAACTTAGTAAAATAAATTCAATTTAGTATTCAAATAACATCCCTGTCAAGGAAGGATACCAGAGTATGGTGTCCATAAGTGATTGGCCATAATTACCAAAATCCGTACCATTTGAACTAAAGATTCTTATTGTTACCATTGCATATTGCATGAAACAAAATCAAAGTATATATTTCCAACCTACAAAAAGACTCAAAATGTTCTTTTCAAGGAAAATCCAAACAAACAAAACAGAGTGTTAAGCAAAAAAAATTATGTTCTTTCACACTCTCCAAACAAAATTACTCCTTGTGGAAGCTCACAAACAAAACAAAACAGAGTGTTCTTTCACACTCTCTAAACAAAATTACTCCCCGTGGAAGCTCACAAACAAAACAGAGTGTTCTTTCACACTGTTCAAACAAAATTACTCCCTGTGTAAGCTCACATACTAAGATTTGGTGTTATGTAGAGTGCAACATTAAAATAATAATAAATGATTTAAACTCATTCCAAAATCAACTATTGGTAAAATGACCAAAGATACCAGTGTATAAAACATTTAATAATATATTCCCTCAAAAATGATTCCGACTAATAATTTTTACAAAAATAAAAACTTTAAACTACATAATGCAAATGGATAAATCATAAAATCTCATTTTCCAAGAATGCATATAAATATTACCAAGGTTATAAAAGATTACCAACATTATAAAAGATTACCAAGGTTAACCTCTTTCAGAATCTATTCGACACCAATACTTTTGGCAATAATGAAAACTTCAAACTACATATTGAAAAGGGAGGAATCATAAACTCATATTTTCCAAGAATGTGTATATAGTAAAAGTTACAGAGGATTACCACACTAATTTATCTTACAAGTTTTAATAGTAAAAGTTACAAAATATTACCACACCAATTTATCTCATGCATTAACCAAAGTAATTGTAACACATCAACATGTACAACCATTAAGCTAAAAACATTATCCACCTTTGCATTTAATGATATGACGCTCTATATTAGCACACTAACATGAGTAAACAAAAATTAAGCACATATATATGTTTTCCTTTCCCGAAAAATGAATCAACATTACATTTCAAAGAATACTTTCATAAAAGAGTAAATTCTATATTTCAAGAGAACTTTCTTTCCCACAAAAAGAATAAGGGCAAGAACAATGTGCTAGTGCCTTCAAAACAATGACTACTAACTCTAAAACAAGACTTTTGTAAAAAACTATTATTAGATGAAAGATAAATATATAACCTTAAAGGATACCAACTAAGTGAAGGAGGATGTTAGAGAATAGGAATATGAACATCATCTCTTACAATTATAGTTTACATGACATGGTTTATTTTTTTTACTCGGGTGAATTACAAGCTTAAGTTTAGAATCCTCTTTTTTTTTTCGTTTTTCTTCCCCAACAAAAATTAACAGAATATTAACTCTTCTCAATATAGGATTTCATAAACATAAACGTATTAATAGAATAGTAACTCTTCTTCAACATATGCTTCCATAAACATAAATGTATAATAAAGAAAAGATATGCAAATTGAAAATAAAAACAGTAAACTTATAATGGATATAAGACATAGAGACTACAATTAATTAGAGTTCTGTAATTTCAACATATGTATAACCAGATCTTTTATAACAATAAGAACTATTTTGAAGGTAAACTAACTACATCTTCATCCAAGAAAGGTTAATTAAAGAAAAATATAACAAACTGTAAATTTTACCTGATACTGAGTCATTCTACTTTGTTTAGTAGCTCTGCTCGCCAACTCCAACAGACCAGTTAGATTTACCACCCAACCATATCCAAAGAAAACCCTTTTTCCTTGGAACCCCTGAGCTCTATGAGCTCACAAACAATACCAACTTCAACAATAGTGAGAAATTTTGGGCAACTAAGGAAGATATCCTATCTTCCTCTCACACCACTTAGTCTCAATCAACCAAGATAAATTACTGAGATTTTAATTTAGGAATTGAGATAAATTACTGGGATTTTAATTTAGGAATTGGGTAGTCATTTTGGTAGCATTTCCCTACTCCTTCTGGTCTCCCCCCTCCATGGGGAGAAACCCTTCAATATTTATAAGCATTGAGAGGAGTGACACCTCACCCCCTTCATTTAAAAATTAACTAATTTTTGATATAAAAAAAAAATTGTCTTATTCACCACCCCCTGGCACCTCTCCAATTTTTCTCCTTTTATGTTATTTTATTTAGGTACCTAAATTATGTAATATTCACCACCCATGTGTCTACTTAAGGATTTTTCTTATTATTTATTTTTAAAAAGTAGATAACTAATATTTTGCATTAAAATAATATTTATTTTGAATAATCCTCTAAAGTGGGTAAATTGGATTTAATTCAACTTAAAGTTTAACTTAGATTAATTCATCTGGTTGATGTATGTGCTTGAGTGGTGTTTTTCAGTCAGAGAATAGGGATTCCACACCTCTATTGTGCACTTCTCCTAACTTGTTAGGACTTCGCGTCTTTGCCCTGTACTTAGAACTCCACGTCCTAGTAGAATTAAGACTCCACGCCTTGATCTTTCGAAAGTTAGGACTCCATGCCCTAATATTTCCCATAGATTCTCATCTATTCTTATTGAAGATACATGGTTTTCCTAAAGGCAATGTTTCTGAGATCATATGCATCTGATGATCTGTTGGCAAGGCCTTGTTTCCCTAGACCTCCACATCATAACCTCATAGATTAAAAGCATCAACAAAATTCATAATGAATTTAATTCAATCACATTTTACCCAAATGTAAACATGACCTCCATAGTCGCATGAGCATCCCTCTCAATAGTAACTAAGTTCCCTGCCAAATCTTGCTAAATACAAGGTCAATCATGTATAATCACATACATCATAAATCATCAACAAGATTATGGTATGTTAACTACTCTACATAGTAGCTTCCATTCATATGTCATAATCTAGCTATAAAACAAAAGGAGACGTAAATCAACGTAGATATGATACATATAATCAATCACAAAGCCACACATAAGAGGAAATATAACTATGCATATAATATATATAACAGTGTCCCCAATCAAGTGATCAATCCAAGTGCATAACATATAAGTTTTTTATATATAATCTATAAAAAATCACCCTCAATAGGGGTCACAAAACTGTACTAGGCAAAATGGGATGCTACAAAGTGGGACATAGGTCTAAGTGATTTTCCAAATTTAAATCCATAACATCCAATGAATTAAGATAAAATAAAAGAAAAGTAGCATAGATGTACTTACCTAAGAGGTGTTATAGAAACTTAACTAATAGGTGTTGCAACATTTTACTAGTAGATGTTGTAGCAATTGACTAGTAGATGTTGTGGAAACTGGTTGGTAAGTGTTTAATGATTGTTTGGTACGTGTTGTAGCAATTATAGTAGCAGCTATGGCAACACTTATATCAACACCGAATCTTGTAGTATCACATCTATAATATTTTCTCACAATATTTGTAACATGTGTATGATAATTTGTGATGGTTCGTAATGATGAAAAATTCCACGAGAAAAAAACAGTGTGGATGTTGGATTCTTGGATCACCATGTGAGCTATAAAATGAAATATGAAAAGACATTTTGGGTGAAACTTGTGATCCTTATACAAATAACAATTGAACTTGAAGATGAATTTTTGTTTTTATTTGCAAGATCTTGTTTTCCATCAGGTTTTCACAGTTAGAAATTTTATTTATTTATTTTTTCAAGGATTACTTGTCAACAAGCTAGTTTTGAAACATTCCAGGGTCTGATGGTGCCTAAGAAAAGTCACCATCAAGTTTATTAAGGAAAGTGATTTGTAAAATGTTGTCGATATTCCACTGGACAATTCGTGACAACAAATCTAATAAATTATACTTATAATTTTTTAAATATAGACTATGATGGTTTGTCTCCCTTTAGATTTATGGATATGTAAATTATTGTTTATTGCGTATACATGCAAATTATAATTATGCAAAAAATAGAGAACAATGAAATAAAAAATCACACACCATGATTTGATACAATATTTAATATAGGAAAATCTTTTAGGAGAAAACCTAGTTGGAAGGTGAGGCTACTCTGCTCTCTTTCTTTGAATAGAAAATGGCTGCAAGTATAAAGAAGTAATGTTCGTTGCCCATGGGATGCTACAATGCACAAATCCTCTCTGTGTGCTCTCTCTCTATCCCTCTTGGATACTCTACTCATCTATGGAACAAATGAACTTGAAAATAATGGAACCCCTTTTCCACATAGTGGCCCGATTATAACACAACCCGATAGGCTATTGGTGGTTAGGTTTGACTCCCTCCACTTTGAACTAGAGTTACAATATGGAATTTTCTAGAGTTTTATTCACTATGATCATGTGGCTAGCCACTTTTCCTTAATTAATGCGAGTTGACATGGCATCCTTGAATTATGATGGACAAAATAGGAATGTCAAATTCTGAGCAGTATAAATTTTGCATACATAGTTCGATTGAGGTGATTCTTATGTTGTTGGAAATCTCTGTGTAGAAAAAAGGAAAAAAGGTGCAACACTAAAGGGACAAATTTTTAATCCCAATGAACATATTTTGATGCCTCAAAATTCTCCCGGAAGGTGTCATACCCCAAATTTCCAAATTGGGTCCTGTTGGTAAAAATGGTCCCGTGCATTGATTCCTCCACTTTTTCCACTCTGAAATCATCAAAATGGATGACAAAAAATACCATGATCCAATACGAATCACACCTCCATATTTTGGTAGGATTTTTATCCACAAAAGCTTCTACTGAATGAGGTGAGGAAAATTTTCCTCCACCTTTCTTGGTTGTACCATTTTAACCTTTCTTGGAAGTTTTCATTTCAATCCAATGTACCAAAGGTCATGCTGCCCCTGCCTTGTAGTTCTAGACCTCTTCTGCAAAATTATTTCTTCTCTCAACTCTGCTTGAGCATCTGGAGCTAAATCCTCCATATAAGGTAGGACATGTTCCTCTTATTGATCTAGGATGGAAGACTCATAGAGTTTCAAATTCTCAACATTCACAACTAAGTAAATGTGCATATATGGGGGTAGACTGAGTCTGTAGGCACTATCTCCCACCTTTTCTAGTATCTTAAATGGACCATATTGCAGAGCCTTGTTTTTATTACCAGGACCATGTAGCCTCTCCTTGTTCAAATCTAACCATACTCTGTCTCCCATGTTGAACGACTTCTCTGTTTTGTGTTGATCATGCTTGGCCTTATATTTTTCCCGTGACTTCTACAATGTCTCTTGTACTTGTATATGAATTTTCCTAATCTTTTATACAAAATTTTCAGTCCTCAAGGAATCCCCTATAAGTTCACCCCTTACTCCTCCTTGCTTCCCATATGTAATGTCCAAAGGTGAAGGTGTAAAAAATATAAAAAAAGTTTCAAATGGGGACTTACTAGTAGAAGTGCGGGCTTCTCTATTATAAGAGTGATGTATATATACCATATTTTCATCCTAGGTCTTCTGATGCTTTTGATTATAACCCCTTAGAAGATGCACCAAAGTCTTGTTGACTACTTCTACTTTCCCATCTGTCTAAGGACGGAATGCTATAGACCTATTTAACTTTGTGTCCATATTTTCCCACAATGTATCCCAAAAATCACTGAGAAATATTATGTTCCTCTTTGAAACAATGCTCCTTAGTATCCCAAAGTGCACCCAAATCCATCCAAAGAACAAGCTCACTTCTTCTTGCTTGATGTTGGTATTTTTACAGGGCATCATAACACACATTTTGCTGAACCTGTCAACTATGATGAACAAGTAGTCACGTCCCTTCCTTCTTGTTGGTAAACATTGCACAAAATCCATGGAAATTCTTTCCCAACGATGAGTGGGTATAGGTAAGGGATGATATAGACCTTGTTTCCTATTACTAGGTTTGATGGTATAACAAAGCATGCATCCTATTACGAATCCAACTACCTGTTATTTCATTTTGGGCCAATACACATACCTTTATAAGTTGGCCACTGTCTTCGCTACAACATAGTGCCTTGAACCTTTTAAGGTGCGAGCCTCTCTAATCAATTGAAATCACTCACATTTTTGAACACATAAATTATATAACCTATAGAGTAACCCATCCTAGAGATGGTAGTCAATAGCGTTGTCACTGTCGTGCACATGACTTTGGATCTGCAATTGCTGAAACACCTCTTTGAATTCCTCATCCTCTAAATATGCCTCTTTGTATGCATTATGGGTGAATGGATCCGTGTGCACCAGAGTTCACAAATCTATGATCTTTGATGTTGGTGGCCTTGAAATCATGTCGACCAACTTGTTTGTGCTACCCTTCTTATACTTTATCATTGTTGGGCGCAACCCAACTTGGCCTAGATTTTGGCAAAGACTCTGCATTTTGTGGGGCAGATCACGTAGTGGAGCATACAATGGAGTGTAGTTTGAGGAATTAAATATGCTGCGCAGTGTTGTACAGGCTTCGGGGTGGGTCAAAGCCCCTCCCTTTTGTAAAAGTGCATGATTTTGTAAGGGATCAATGGTTTTGGGGCCATAGTTGCTTGTTTTAGGGAGTCCATGGTATTTTGATGATGTAACCCTACAATGTAATAGTATATATAGGGTAAAATAATAAGAAGAGAATGTTTAGTTTTGATCCAGATCAGTATTATGGGTGAATTAATATCGTGACCTATAATTTTGTAGCAAAGGAGAGGCTTTGCAGCTGAGTGTGCAGAGGTCTGGAGAAGAGTCTGTAGTTAAGTGCATAGACAACCTGCAACTTAGTGCACAAGCCAAGAACTTGTTGTTGTTCAATGATTTATTATATTAAGCAAAAATTCTTGTTGATGTAGCCCTACACTATGGTGAGCCATGTTAATTTGGTGTTTTGATATGTATATTTGCTTATTATCTATTGTAGAGTAGCAGTTATTATAGTTTAATTTTACTTCAACACAATGATGGTTTATGGTTTTATATGGCATGTTTAAGTGATTAATCTAATGCGGCGAAGTGATTTATAAATGCTAAGAATAAGATAACATAATAATACCACATCTCCTAATCCTTCAAGGTTGCAAAAACCTAGTTCTACATCCTCCCATAGTCACTTCGGGTGAGACTACGATCTTCTTGCAGGTCGTTGCTGAAAGGGCCAGTGATCAAGGGTTTTGTTGGTGCACACTATAGATTGAACCTAGGTTAGCCCAAATCAAGCCAAAAAATGGTTCCGTTGTCGGGACCAAGATTAGTTTGAGAGATATGTGGATGTGGTTGTTGTGTAGATAAATCCTCTCTATAGACAGAGACAATCCCTCTAGCCCAATGAATGGGTCTAGCAACAAACGAGACAATCTACAAGACACTTTCCTAGATTACAAACAAAATAAGAGAAGAGGAAGGAGACCTACCTCACTCTGATGCTATAATTCACTCCTTTGTTGAAGATCTTGATCACTTGCTCCTCAGGCTCAATCCTTGCTGCTCACAACATTTGAATACCTGCACAAGAGGCCAAAAACACAACAAAGCATAAAAGTGCAACAAGCATAATCAAATGTAATTCGCTTAACATATCAAGGAGCATTAAGATAACTGAAGCATTGACACAAGAATTTATGGAAATTGAACCAAAAGTTGTATATATTAATAAACGAAAGAGGAAGCATACAAACTAGGCCTTGATTTTGGAAGCCCTCCTTGAGTGAATTTCCAAGTCCAAGCTCAATCTCTCCAAGCACTCCTTCTCCAAGCCAAAATGAATAGCATATAGGGACTATCTTAGCATAAGGGTGAAAATAATCAGAGACCAACCATTTGGGAATGTATGAGGATGAATATATAGGCAGGGAGAGGGAGTTTGGAACTCATCGAAGATAGGGGAAGGTCCTCAAATCAAGGAGGAAGCTCATAGGGATAAGGTCAAAGGGTAATATTGGGAGAATTCAACGGATAATTTGACCACATCCACAACGAACATCATCCAACTCGCCATTCTAGAAGCCTCTAGATCATGAAGCTTCTCCTTCTCTTTGGGAAAACTTTCCTTTTAGGGATCAACGTGAGTATCCAGACCAAATCCACGTTGGTAACGTGAGGCTAATATGTTGCAAACTGCCATCAGCACGAGTGGACAGTATCACAGTCACGTTGACCCAAAAATTAGGGTTTTGAGCTCATTTTCTTAGGGAAGGCTCAAGGCATGTTTTCATTAGTTCTTTAGGGAGGATTTGGACTACATATTGGGGTGGGTACACTGCATCGTTGTCAAGGTTTTGGCACTCCGGGGTATGACACATGGAAGTGTAGGAGGTGTGACAAAATACTGTGTAATAGATGCCCCCTAAAGCATGAAGGCATAACAGGGAGTGTTACACTAAAAAATGTCACCATGACCACTTACAGTTAGTATGACTCAAATCAACAGTCATGCTACCCTCTTAGGCAAGTCTTATGCCTCTGCTATCCATCTCAAACTCAAAGAAGAGAGAAAGTCTTGTCAAAAATATGTTTATCTCTGGGGTCGCAGGTTCTCTCTAGCCTTACCTGCGGGGACGCTGACCATGTTCACAAAAGGTGCGTCCTTGGACGCTCTGTATGTTAAGGGACAGGTGCGTCCTCCTGTAAAAGGCAAAATGCGCGAGTTTCATCTTAAAAAAGTTACTTGTGGTTACTTCTAGAACTTTCTAGAGGTCGGTTTGATGAATTGGATGCGCCTCCAGTTGGTTCATGTATCTCTATTAAGGGGGAACTTATCCCATCAATAAGGGAGCTATCCCACCCAAAGAGGGGGATTATCCCATTGATGGTGGACCTGAATAACCTCTTTATAGCACTATAAATAAAGACATTGAGCCAGAGGGAGGGGAGGTTGGAGCTATACATTTTCTTTGGGTAAATGCTGCAGGAATTAGGACTCCCATTTAGAACCTTGTGAGGAGAGATTGTCTTTGGTTGATTCTACTTGGAAGTGGGTGAGCTTTGTCAAAGTAGAGGAAAACCCTTGATGGACCCTGGGAGGAACTTGCACAACACCAAGGCCAGGTTGTAAGAGTTTCTTTGTTTCGTTATTAATACAAACTGGTTTATTTTTCTCAATAGCTTGTGTTAATGAGTTATTTCATGTGTTCCTTGGTCTGCATGTTGAATATATGTTTTATTATATGAAATGCAAGTGCTTGGTAATTGTTTGATTGTTTGTGGTTGCAGGAATTGACTTGAAGGAGGAGCTCATCCGGATCGGCAAGGACGGACTACAACAACCGCGTTTTGGAATAAGGTAAGCCTAAACACTTGTAGTTTTCATGTTTTAAAAGGTATATTTAGAGAAAGATCACTCCATTTTGTCTTGTTTGTCGCTAGAGAGTTTAGACTCCTAGGGAGGTCAGTTGTGTCCGCACAAACGACTTTTTCCGCCACAACAGGGAGTGATGACTGGGATGCTTTACGAGCTATTGCAAGGACGAGATCAAACACTGTCAGGAGACCTGCAAATCAAGGATGCATATACATATACATATCTGATATCTTTTTCATATATATCAAAACATGAATCCGTGGTATGGACGTAGCCATCTGGATAGAAAGGAGCATGTGAAAAGATCCACGATTGGGTGCAACCATCCGAATGAAAAGGATCGTCTGGAAGTCTAAGATACATGGTATGGACACAACCACCCCATATAGAAGGATCATCATCAACATAGATATAAGGTCCCACAATATGGTCACAACCATTTGTATAAAGGAAACATGTATACAATCATAAATAATGCATAACTCCATGCAACTTGAGTTATACTAGACAAAACTTAGGGTCTTGCTCTCCATCCCAACCTGATCAAAGTACGAATTTAACATGCGAATGAATGTGTTGAAGTCAAACATGCTAGAAAACCACCTGATTATCAACCAATGATGTGAATTGTTAATAGGCACAAGAGAAACCACTAATATTGACATTGGCTCTCAAGATACGATAGTACAATTCATGAATGTGAAAATAAATTTGAAGTCGAGCACTCGTGGAATCATTCGATCGAAGGCTAATGATGAAAAGTTGTTGTCGAATGCGAAGAACTTGCCATTAAGGCATGCAAGCCCTAAGGTACTAAAAGGGAGTTCTTAAGTCATTTTCCTGGATAATGAGTTGAATTCGATTGGAAATGACCTGTCGAAGGAGGGCCATAATGATTCCCTCATCATTGACACGAAAAAAGGAATAAAATGGAATAAACCAGTATGATCTAGGACTGTGAAAAAAGGTCAGACAACGTATAAGTAGTAAACTACAAATAGGATTTCTCTTGAACATATCAGTGACACGACTCTAGAGTGTGGCAAAATTTGACTCAACATAGGACCAAGGGTCATGACGACGAAGTGGAATAGTCAGATGAGAGGAAAAATGGATCACCCAAACCTGGAAGGACAAGTGACTAAGTGAGGATATCCCAAACCTGACACAAGAAAAAAATGAGTGTCATGTTCAAGAGCGACATGCTGCCTATACAAGAGATGTTTCACTTTCACTTTTCCCCCACTATTTCTAGTGAGTACTCCAATTATTTTTAATCACAAGCTTGAAGGGGATAACATATGATTGTTGTATATGTTTATTGTTCGAATGAATCCATCCCAGTAAGTTTTACGAGTCCTAGGAAGGAGAAACTCAGTCTCTTCATGGTGACAAGTCTTTCGCTGTTTTAACCTTTTACGAGTCCAACAGAAGAGTAACTTGGCGTCTTTTTCATATTTAGAGAGTTTGAAAAAGAGATTAAAAAAAAACTCCATCAGGTTGCTTTTCGTAATTTGTCTCTCAAAACTGAAAATGTAGAAAACAATATTTGAGAGAACCTCTTGACCATGTCGACCAAGGTGTTCCTTTTTCATAAATAGTTAATTCTAGCCCGAAAAAGGGGTAAACGTATATTGAGGCGACATCAATTCATTTAATTTAATGAGTTCAAAAAGACAGGTACTTGACAATATTTTCATATTTCGAGAGTCAGAAAAGAGCTTAAAGATGACTCCAGGGGGGTTCCTTTTTCGTTTATTTTTAACGAGTCCGAAAAAGATATAAAATGAAACTCATTGAATTAGCCAAGAATGATCACTGTTACCACCAAAAGATCCTGTCACCATACAAAGACAACCACACATCATCGATATTGAGAAAAATAATAAGATATTGGTAAAAATGTATTTGAAAACTTATAAATAGACATTTTTTTTTACCATTTCACTTTGAGTAATTTGGAGAGTGCATTTTACCCTATTTTCTCTGATTCTTCAGGCAAGTGGTGTGGTAGATCCGGGGCACCATTTCGCGAACCATCAGTTGCAGGTAAGAGCTCTTCCCTTTCTCTTTCTTTTCATATCACGTTTCACCATTCCACGAAAGTTATGACTGTTTAAGAGGAGGATTTTCATTTTTATTATCGGGATTGACAAAACACAAGTCTGATCATTAGATTCGTGCTAATCACCCCATAGCCCAAAATACCCTTACACTGCTAGCACGAAAGAAATTCAAATAGTTGGGTTGCACGTAGAGCGAAAAATAAAATGAGAAATCATCTTTCTTAATCGGTTTTTTTCAAAATTTTGATCCATTAGCTTCTAAATATTGTTTATGGATTATTTACAAGAGATTTCAATGGATATGGCCATTGAATGGAAAGAGAGAGGCCACGAGGTGGAAGACCACCAAGCTTCCCAAAGTGAAGCATGTGTTGACACTTTGAGGGATTGTGGGTTGCTTAAGTTCTTTCAGACCCTGGGACTTAGAGCTCAGAATGAGCTGCTAGAGTATCTCATAGGATTATGGGATGTCGGTCGTGAGATCTTAATTATTGGAGATCAATAACTGGAACTAGAGGTATATGACATCTACTTCATCACTAGATTTTCTAGGAGAGGGGAGAGGGTCCAACTCTTTAGAGCTCGTACTAGAGGAGAGAGCACTAATACCTTGATCATAAGGCATTTCTCGGATGCAGAAACAACTGTGAGTGGAAAGGTTAAGATAGCAACCATCAACAATCTATCCTTGAGTAAAATTATACATACCATGGCCCGTATAGCTGGGGCTCAAGCGTTGCATGAGGCAACAAAATCTCAGTTCCAATACATAGTGGACTATCTTGCTCCAACTGTATTTAATTAGTGCAAAGGATTGTTGGTTAACATGAAAAGTTAGTTGACTAAGTGCAAAAAAGTTCGTTTGAAGCAATTTGGGTTTGGATAAATCTTAGTCACATTCTTCTTAGAGCGTGTGCCCCTATTTCATTACCAGTGGGTAGAGGTGGACGATCCAACTTCAAGAGATCATAGTTTACTCAGATGGAGTGAGATTAGGCCTCGATGTGGAGGAGGTCAACAGATGCATTTCCCTCCGCCATTCTTTGGTTGGTTACACCAACAACTGGTCTTGGTAGATGACCATGCGTATGTGGGAACATACTTCAGAGGAGACCCAAATCTTCCTCTACCACCTAGTGCACAATGGATTGTTGCAGGTAAAAACTTATTTTTTCAGAATTTTTCAAGTTTTATGATTTTTTCGAAGTGTATTTGAGAGTTTACTTATGATAACTTTGCATATGTGGGACTGGAAAGACCTCCCGGAATGTCTCCGATAACTTGGTGAGTAGCACACCCAATAGAGGAAGAATCCCCATATGAAGAAGGAGCAGACCCTATAGTGGAGATGGAGCGAAACCTGGAAGTCCTTACTCGGGGGATTCCAGAGTATGCTACTATAGATGACGTGCTGCTGCAGTACCAGAGGCACACAGTGGGAGTATCCGCGAGACTTCATCGGTTTTTAGGCTGAGTGATTAGAGCTTTCTCATGCTGTCATGAGTATCACATTGGTAGATAGCCTATTCCTAGTCGTGTTATCTTCACTATTGTAGGCTATTAAAGCCATGTGTCTCAGAGCATTATTTTTTGAGATGTTAAGGTTACAAAATTTGATAGCATATATATATATATATATATATATATATATATATATATATATATATATATATATATATATATATATATATATATATATATGCATGTTTCTATTGTCTACTTATGTGTTTATATATCATGATGATGTGTTCGGTTTTTTACAAGTGATGCAAATGTCTATCTAAAACATAATTTTCCAATGCATCTGTTAATGTATTCAAATTTTGTGGAATGTGTTGATATGTAATGTAATCAAAGTTTCTTTCCATTAATCGAACACGTAGATACATGCAAAAAATTTGTGGATTTATTACTGAATAATGACCATTTAATTGTAGCACAACGAGTTGTGAATCTAACTTAATAACCAAATTTCTGATTCCAAGAGCAACTACTTCTGACAATAGTTCAATAACTGCACTGTACTCGACAATATTATTAGTTGTTGGTCCTAGGCAAATATATTGTAAATTGATCAACTCACCATTAGGGGCGAACAGTGCCCAAGCCACGGAAGATAAGTTCCTTGTGCTATGATAAGCATCATCAACAAAACCAAAATAATGGTTTGATGACATCTGCGAACTGAGTGGAACACGAGGTAAGCAAAGGGAACCGTTGAAATATGGCAACAATTGTGAATTAAAATCGAATTTAATCTTAACAGCTACTTGGAAATAATTAATTAAGTTATTTTGACTGAATTAGTTGGATAAATTCAAGTTAGAAGTCTTTCTGAAGTCATGTAAGAGTTATCCCTTAAATTAAGGAGATAAGATTAAGTTATATTTGAGTTGTAATTAGTTAACTCAATTTACTAAGTTAAGTCCAGTTAAATTAGTTCCAAACTGTTTGAGGAACTAATAGAGAGTTAACAGTCAGTTGATGCACGCATGCACTTAACTAGTGTACTCCAGTTAACTGAAGATTACCTCATTAGATATTCATGCATGTCTATTCTGAGAAAGACCTAGTTGAGATTAAAGATAAGTATAGTGTACTATTAGTTGCATGTGTTTTCTTATAAAGAAAGCTCTTACATGTAGAAGGAATCATTCCTCCAGGATTGCGCAGTTTTGACAATGTGTGAGATCAGTGTTCCACTTGGTTGAAGGTGAATCATCCCAGAGGAACTGCGCAAGGAAATAGGAGCTTGGAGGGCAGAGACGAAGGCTTGAGAGAAGCCAAGATTACCTGTGAGCATCTGTGAGGATTGTACTGAGAGCTAGCTACCTGTGAGAGCTAAGGCTGTGTATAATTCTTATGTATTTTCACCTTGTATGATAATACAGATAGTGGGGTTTTTAGCTGAGGCTTTCCCCAAAGTATTTTCATGTATATTGTGAATTGATTCTTCTTCTTCTGGTTATATTGTTCAGCGTGATCTTTAAGCTTCCACAAAGTGATAGTAGAAGTAGGTTATAGTATTCGACTTTGATTTATATTGCATTATCGGGTTAACCTATAGTCAGATTTTCTACATGGCATTAGAGCCAGGTTTTGTAGAAATTATTTTACAGTTTATCGGAGATGTGAATAGTATACTGAGAAGAAAATTTGAAGTTTGAAGTTCGGGGTTGCAGGTGCAAATCGAATTCTTATCATACTTCAAGGTTGGCCAATGGCGTTCTATGGCTTGAGACTCGAGTATGCCTTGGAAGGTAGCTCAAATTACATAGCATGGAAAGATAGAATGGAGGTTATATTAGAAGATAATGGCTTGAAGGAATTCATTGGTCAAGAAATCCAAAAGCTAGCTTCAACTAATGCATACGAGTTGGTTGAGTGGAAGAAGTGTGTGGCGAAGGAGAGACAGATCATCCTTGAGGGAGTTAAAGACCACATTGTCTCGAGTCTCCATGGGAAGGATACTCCATTTTCAATGTGGAAGACATTGAAGGACCTCTACTAGAACAATAGCGACTAGAGGAAATTGGCGCTCAAGGATAAGCTTCAAAGAATCAAGATGGAGAAGGGAAATATTATTTCCGCATATCTGAACAAGCTCACCACCTGCAGAGATGAGCTAAGTAATGTGGGAATAACTAATACCAATGATGATGTGGTGAGCCTCGCTCTCCTTGGCCTTCTAAAGAGTTGGAATAACTACCAAGACTCTGTGAATGGATGGGAGAAACTGCCATATTGGGAATGACTGTGGTCGGATCTTATGCAGGAGGAGATCAGGAGGAGCACATGAGATGGTTCTTCATCCAAGGATGATGATGAAGAAAATATGGCCTTAGCAAGTAAGACAAGGAAAGGGAAGGGGAAGGCTTCACATTCCAAATCGAATTCTTCTCATGGAGGGAAGAAGGGTGACATGTCTAAAGTGAGATGCTTTAATTGTCACGAGATGGGACATTATGTGACTAAATGCCCATCAAAGAAGTCCAAGAATGGATCCTCGGAAGGATCGAAAGGTGAGGCATTAGCCTCTTAGTTTGGAATGGACTTTACCCTCATCGTATGCATGGTGTAATCAATGATGGGTTGTGTTTGGTATCTTGACAGTGGAGCCTCATTCCACGTGACTGGTGATAAAAGTTTATTCAGTGCCTTGGAGGAGAAATACCTCAAGATGCACATAGAGATGGGTGACGAAGGAAGGTATAATATTTAAGTAGTGGGCAGGGTTTCTTTTTAGAGGGAGCATGGAGCTCCTCTCATCTTGACAGATGTGATGTATGTGCCTGGACTGAAGAAGAACTTGGTATCAGTGACGATGTTGGAGGACAAAGGCTACGATGTTGTCTTCAGTAAAGGAAATGCATTCCTAAGACACATAGACACGGGTCATACCAAGAGGATAGGGATTCAGGTGAAGAATCTCTATAAACTAGAGGTAGATGATTGTGAAACATTAAGTACGAAAGCAAAATTGGTGCAAAGCTAAGACATTAGCGGGTTGTGGCATAGGCAGTTGGGCCATTTGAATCATGGGGCTTTGAAGATAATGCAACAAATATCTACAAGACTTCCCAAAGGCAAACTTGAGCAAGTTGACACATGAAAAGGTTGTACCTTGGGAAAGCACACCAAGTCTTCCTTTCATGATCAAGACAGTCGAGCGAAGGCTATCTTAGAGCGAGTTCATACTGATGTGTGTGGACCATTCTTGACGGCATCCATAGTGAAGCGAAGGTATTATTTGATTTTCATTGATGATTTTTCTCATAAATGCTAGATTTATTTCATGCAGAAGAAGGACTAAACCTTCCCAAAGTTTTGTGAGTTCAAATATTTGGTCGAGAAAGAGTCAAGGAAGAATATCAAGGCCTTGAGAAGCGACAACGATGGAGAATATGTCTATTAAGAGTTTAAGGACTTCTATGTAGTGGAAGGAATTAAACGAGATTTGATGACACCTCATAACCCATAGTAGAATGGGCTGGCCGAGAGGAAGAACATAACTATTGTAGGGGAAACACGGGCAATGCTGCATGACCAAGGCCTACCACTTCACTTGTGGGCTGAGGCATGCAACAAATCAGTCTATTTGCAAAATAGAAGCCCACATCGTATACTTGGGATGAAGACACCAGAGGAAGCTTTCTCCAATAAGAGACCAGATGTGGGTCACTTCAGGATCTTTGGCTCATCAGTATATTTCCATGTGACAAAGGATGCACGTAAGAAGCTTGAGCTAACAACAAAGTTGGGGATACTTGTCGGGTACACTGATACACCTCACAACTATCGGGTGTACTTGCCTACTAGTTGGAGGATAGTGGTTCGCAGAGATCTCAAGTTTGATGAGCAGAAGGCCATGTGAGTTTCCCTTGAGAGGGAGCTCCAACTACAAGTTGTGGAGGAATTATTGGTTCCTGAGGAGGAGGACCCTCAGACTGATGCAGAGCAGTCGCATGCAGAGGTTCCAGGAGTGGAGACATCCACTCAAGTAGAGTCTTCCAGAGATGGACGAAAGCGCACAAGAGAAGTTGATAGATTGTTGGAGGATGGGAGAGAGAATGTGGGAGCACCATCTTCTTAGCACAGACAAAGGAGGTCGCCTGAGAGGTACACTGGATACATGGCCCTTGCTGGGGAATGTGTTGAGACCGAGCCATCTTCCTTTGAGGAAGTAGTGCAACAGTCGATTTGGGTTGATGCTATGGTGGAGGAGTATGACTCCATAGTTCATAACAATGTTTGGGACGTGGTTCCAAGACCGGAGAACAAGTCAGTTGTGAGTTCCTGTTGGCTTTATAAGGTAAAGAAAGCTGCTGATGATGGGAGGATCATGTTGCTACACTATATTTCGACAGAGAAGCAAGATGTTGACATTTTGACAAAGGCATTGTCAAAGTGTAAATTCGAGTTCCATAGAGATAGGATTGGGGTGGCAGATAATCCCTTTCTTGTTGAGAAGGAGTGTTGAAATATGGCAACAAGAATATTCCAATTTAATTTGTCCTTGAATTAAATTGTGAATTAAAATCGAATTTAGTCTTAACAGCTACTAGGAAATAATTAATTAAGTTATTTTGACTTGATTAGGATGAAAAATTCAAGTTAGAAGTCTTTCTGAAGTCATGCAAGAGTTATCCCTCAAAATTAAGGAGATAAGATTGATTTATATTTGAGTTGTAATTAGTTAACTCATTTTACTGAGTTAAGTTCAGTTAAATTAGTTCCAAACTATTTGAGGAACTAATAGAGAGTTAACAGTTAGTTGATGCATGCATGCACTCACCTAATGTACTCTAGTTAACTGAATATTCCCTCATTAGAAACTCATGCATGTCTATTCTGGGAAAGACCCAGTTGAGATTAAAGACAAGGACAATGTACTATTAGTTGCATGTGTTTTCCTACAAAGAAAACTCTTACATGCAGAAGGAATCATTCCTTGAGGAATGTGCAGTTTTGACAGTGTGTGAGATCAGTGTTCCACTTGGTTGAAGGTGACTCATCCCAGAGGAACTACGCAAGGAAATAGGATCTTGGAGGGCAGAGAGGAAGGCTTGAGAGAAGCCAAGATTTCCTGTGAGCATCTATGAGGATTGTAGTGAGATATAGCTAGTTGTGATAGCTAAGGCTGTGTATAATTCTTATGTATTTCCACCTTGTATGATAATACAAATAGTGGGGTTTTTAGCTGAGGCCTTCCCCAAAGTATTTTCATGTGTATTGTACATTGATTCTTCTTCTTCTGGTTTTATTGTTCAGCTTGATCTTTAAGCTACCACAAATTGATAGTAGAAGTAGGTTATAGTATTTTGATTTGATTTAAATTGCATTATCGGGTTAACCTACAATCATATTTTCTACATAAACATGTCTGCAAAGAAAACAATCACACCAAAAAATCAAAATGCACACTAGTGAATTCACACACTAATGTACAAAAGTAATTATATGGAAATCACACATAATACTTTTTCAGATAAAGCCCATTGTGGGGTTGTGTTAACGCATTACCTTTGTAGTCAACCAACTCATAGGCGCCTTTTTGCAAAACACGTTTAACAATGTATGGCCCATGCCACATAGGTTCGAACTTTCCACCTCCCAACTTATCGCTGGATTTGTCATACAACAAGACCAAGTCACCTTTAGTGAAAACTCATGGAGAATAGTTTAATCGTAATGAGATTTAACTCATTTTTTCTGTTCTTCGATAATCATCACAGCAATATGATGAGTTTCATCAAGCCTCTCAAGATAAAGTAAACGTTCCTCTTCAGGTGAGGTATCAGGGAGTAGTTCGATAGCTAGTTTTAACGAAGGAATCTTGCACTCGATAGGGAGTGTCGCCTTTAAACCATAAACCAACTGGAATGGAGTGAAACTAGTGGTTGTCTTAGCCGAGGTTTGGTAAGCCCAAAGAGTTGAAAATAACATGAGATGTGAGTCTTTTTTATGATTCCCAATGGTACGTTGAAGCATAGTAACTAAGACTTTATTAACCGCTTCAACTTGGCCATTGGCCTATGGGTAGTAAGGAGTTGAGCTGTAGTGACATAGACCCAATTGAGCAATAAGCTCCGCCATCATGTACTAATGAAAATGGGATCTGTGATTAGTGACAATGGCTTGAGGGATGCCAAAACAGGCTATGAAATGGTTAAAGAGGAACTGAGTAACATTTGTACCATCAAGAGTATATGTGGGCATCACCTCAACCCATTTAGTAAAATAGTTGATGTTGATGATGATATAGCCATGCCCCCCGCTGGAGCAAGGGTTATAGGTCATGAAATCAATTCCCCATTTAGAAAATGGGCCTACGGTAACCATTGGGTGCAAGGGTGCTAGTGAGGTGCGCTGTTTACGGTTATATATATGACATTGATGGGAATTTTGAAATGCCAAAATGCAATCTTTGAAGATAGAAGGCCAAAAATAGCCGGCGTGAAGGATCTTCTGAGAATTAGTATAGCCTAACATGTGACCACCACATGCCTCAGCGTGGAAGTCATTTAGGACTCGTTCATTCTCTTCAAGTGTTAAGCATCTGCGAAGAACATAATCAACACTGACGCAGTACAACGCATCACCAATAATCTGATAAGGTTGAGATTGATGTCGGATGTGGTGAGATCATATCATGACAAATCAGATCGAAAAGTCTGGGTCTGAAGATAAAAAATAATATCTCTATACAATGGGTCAAGAGTATTGATAAGAAACAAGGTTTCAACAGGAATCTTCTCAGTGAAATAAGTGGAGGTGTTTGCAGAAGGAAGGTCACAGATCAATTCAGCAAAAACTAGTGACTTATTTGATTTTTTGGTAGTAAACTCCAAATGAAACTCTTGCAGGATAATGATCCATTTAGAGTATTTTCCCCCAAGCAATTGATGGGTCAGAATATAAGTCATGGGGTTAGAGTTAGAAATCACTGTGGTCTTTCGTAGAAGAATATAATGGTGAAATCATTGGACAACATGGACCGCTGCCAAGGCAAGCTTCTCGACATGAGCATATCGCATTTCTGTGTCGATAAGGTTTCAACTTAAATAATAAACCACGTGTTCATTGCCATCGTCATCATCCTAGACTAGTACCATGGCAATGGTACTGTCAGCTGCGACCAAGTACAAGAAATAATCGCAATGGTAATCGGGGGATGCAATAAAGGAGCACTAGTGAGTGTTTGCTTTAGAGCATCAAAAGATTATTGAGTGATTTCATCCCAAATGAATGGGATCCCCTTCTTAAGTAAGTGAGTAAATCCCTTGGCAAGCTCAACATAATTAGGGACAAAATGACAAAGAAAATTGGGCTTGCCTTGCAAACTTTGCAATTGGTGCAAGTATGAAGGAGGGGGTAGATTTACAATAATATCTACTTTCAGAGGATCTATTCGGATTCCTTGTTTAGACATAACAAAACCTAAGAGACGACCATATTCGACACAAAAGACACATTTATACAGATTGAGATGAATAATATAATGTCGAAAATGTAGAAATATTGCTCGAAGGTGGTCCATATGGCCATGATGCTTAGCAAAATGATTTGGTAAGTCGTTCAAATAAGCCTAAATGATGTGTTTAATATCATGAAGGGCATATGACATCACTCTCTGGAAGGTAGCACCAACATTTTTTAGACCGAAAGGGAGCTTTTTATAACAAAAATTCCCCCATGGACAAATGAAAGCAATTTTGTGTTGATTAGGCGGTAATAGGTTAATTTTGTTATATCCAGAAAAACCATCCATAAAAGAAAATATCTCACTCCCCACGCACTCATCAATGATTTGATCAATAAAGGGAGTGGGATAATTGTCTTTAGGACACACATGGTCTATATCGTCATAATCAACACAAACTCAAATTGTTCCCTACTTTTTAGTGTCAGGTACAATATTGGAAACCCAATCTGTCAATGGGATGGGGTAAATAAAACTAGCCTTTAGAAGTTTTTCAATTTCTCCCTTAATAGCAGCGGCCTTTCTGGGATGCACAGGGAAGAGCTGTTGATGAACAGGCTTCAAATTAGGGTAAGTGGGTATTTTGTGCACCGCTATAGTTGGATTGATACCAGGAATTTCCTCATACGATCAAGCGAAGACATCACCAAACTCTTTAAAAAGGTCAGTGTAAACCCTGATCTCTTCCAAAGAATTAGAAACCCTGATGTCCAAGTTCTCTACAATCCCAGGTTTAATGGAAATGTCAATTAGCATGGTTGCAATAATATTTCCCATATTACCTTCGGATCGAACTTCATGCACCAAAACGAACATTTGAAGTGGATGCGTTAGGTTATGAGAAACAAAAGTATCAAGACACGAAGAAATCTCACTAAGACTTGGAAGAAACGAGGAACGCTCATGAGAATCATTCTAGGGAGTTTCTTCAAGAGACATAACCTCAACAATACTCTCGGTGGTGGGATATATCTCATTTAAGGGATCCAAAGAATCCCAAGAACCAAGCCAAGGAGATTACGAATACATGTCCAGGTGCATACTGAGAGTAGTATGACTATTAGAAATAACCGTTGAAGCCAAAATAACTTCTTGATAAGCTTGTTCTAAAGGACTTAGCGGCATAGCATCACCGAAAGAATCAACCTAATCCAGAGTAGGGATGATCCATGGATCACTTGAGGTTGAGATCATGTTGATTGAGGCGACATGTAGAGGTGGGAGAGAAAAAGTTCCCATTAAAGAAAAATCTTTGAAAAGAGCTACCCCACAGTCTCATAGGGAATATCAATATTTCCCACATATGGGACATTGCCATTTGAAGAACCAGAAGAGAAAAAGGCCAATTGATCGACGTGACGATTTTCCCTTCATGAGGAAAACAGAGCACATGAAACAAAGAGGAAACCACACAAAACATGGCATGAGTCCAACTTCGTCCAAGTAGAAGGTTGTAATTTAGATTTGCATCTATGACTTCTACTTCTAATTCGATAATTTTCCCTTCCAAGGTGATGGGAAAACTTGTGAGAATACCATAAGGATGGGATCCTCTACCATCAAAGGCTTCTAAGGTATTTGGAGACTGATTGAGAGGTGGAGAGATGATGGCTTTCCAACACGAAATAGACATGATGCAGGTGGAAGCATCCTCATCAATGACAGTCCAATGAATCATCTTTCCTTTTATAATGACTTGAATAAAAAAAGAAATTTGATGGGGGAGACGAGGAACATGGTTTTCCATATAAAAAATGATCAAATTCGAATTGGCAGGATCGATTCCTCCTATCGCAGATAATAATTATTTTCGATGCATTGGAAAAATTTGGAGAACTTCTAAGGCAGACATCGCTGAAGGCGTTTGAGCTAGATCTTCGACAATATTGTATTTTGAGTAGCTCTAGCGTTCAGATTATAAGATGAATTCCGAAGCACACCTTTAGGAGGCAGTTGGATGTCAAATTCATTATTGTGTATCTTGATATGAAGAGGACCAGAACTTGGTGGAGCGGAAGTAGAAGGTGTATCAGTGGCTTCCTTTTCCAACATTTGCTTTTGGGGAGTTTGATAATATTTCAACCTAGTGGCAACATAAATAGGCACTGTTCCACTCATGTAATCTTGAGAACTTGAAGAGGTAGAGGATTGTGGTTGTTCTACCAATTGGGTCTGTTTTGATGGAAATGGATCTTTTAGTACAACCGATGTACATTTCAATAAGTGAATAACTTCTGTACGATGGGGACAATCCTTGGTATAGTGATCTTCCTCAAAAATGAGGCAATGATACTTAGGCTTATGTTTGGAGACATCATTAGCAGATGACTTAGGAGGATCTTGTTTTGGGGTATCAAATTTTGCTTTCTCTTTACCCTTCTTTTTACCTTTTGAGGCTTTATTTGCCGTGGTAGACTAAATGACATTAACCTCAGAGGTTTTACTAGGATTCGAAGAGGGTTTCAAAGGAGGATTAGATGCAGTATTTTAAATGGATTTTTGCTTTGAAGAAGATTTAATGGAAGCTTAAGATACTGATGCAATAATACCATCGACAGGCTGTACATCTAGAGGCTTTGAAGATGCTGGATCTGAAGATGGCCTCAGAGCATTAGTCAAGATCTCATATAACGTGCCAGATTGAGAATATACTAAATCTAAATATTGGGCAAGGGAAATGGCATGATCCTCAGTAACACAACCTTCCATTTCTATGTTTGCAACAATTTTTTTTACGAATGATTTGGTAAACCATTCAGTTAACAACTCATCAGGTATTTCAAACTTGATGAGGCGACGCCGATGTCTCCATTCATGTATGTGATTGGAGATGTGGGTAGCAATATCATGTTTCAGAGATGTAAGCAAATGGGTACTAGTTTCATAACGAACCAGTAACTAGAAGTGCGTGAGGAAGGCCATGGCCAAAGAATTGAAGTCTGAATAGGTACCTTGAGGTAACTCGATGTACCATTTCGCGACAACACATGTCAAGGTTTGCTGAAATAGACGTAGATGAACAAAGTCATCAACATAGGAATTGGATGAACACTATAAGTGATAAGTCATCACTTGGGCCTGGGGGTCTTCTTTAGCTTTTCCTTCGAATTTTGGGCAATCATTAGGAATCTTAGTGGGAATCGAAGGCCAATAAGGCAAATGAAGTATTGGATCATTAGTGAGCCTTGAGACATCTGGCAGTTCCAATATCACTAGAAATGGAAATTTCAGGTTGAAAGGCATGTAAGGCCTTTGATAAGGCCCTGTTTGTGAATTCCATCCTTGTTGGTAAGGTTTTTTCCCCCAAAGTGGCATATTTTGACCATAAGGAGCTTGAATTTCCCCCACTGAGGGGTACCCTGACCATAAGGTGGATTCCCCCCCCACAAAGGTGGGTTCTGTCTAGGGTAAGGTTGATACTGACCTGTCATAGGCCATTGAGAACCATAAGGTGGATAAACATTTTGTGCGGCATATGGATTGTAAGGTTCCTGTTGCAACTGCTGACCCTGGTGATAAAACTATTGACCCTGCTACTATAGGGGTTGGCCTTGTGACTACAAGGTTTGACCTTTTTGATATAAAGGTTGGGTTTGCTACTACAAGGCATGACCTTGCTGCAATAGTTGACCTTGCAGATACAAGGGTTGATTCGGTTGTTGGAAAAACTTCCCTTGCTGTTGCAAAGGTTTCCCCTACTGCTATAAAGGTTATTGTTGACCAGTCCCTTGAGGAATTCCTTGTTGGTATTGGTAAGTTCTAGTTGGGAATTAACCATATGCACCAGAAACATGATTTTGACCAGGTTGCATATGAGGACCTACTTGTGGAATATAAGGTGGATTTTGAACTGCTTGCGAACCATATGGAACATAAAATTGTTGGTGGTGTATATGGGCCAAATAAGACTGTTGATACTAGAGATTACTCTCTCCAATTGGAATAGATGATCTAACAGGATTAAAAATACCACTAACAGGTTGACTCACTCCAACCATGTGAGGTTGTGATCCACTCACATGGGTTCCACTTGAGACAAGAGGGATATTTGGAAATTCCTCCCCATGCCGTGAATGAGGTGATGGGGGAATTGATGAAGTTACAGACATATAAACCACAATGGTTGGTTGCACTGGGATTAGAGGTTGGAATGAAAGTAACGGTTGTGTCAGAATAGTCGGTTGAATCAGAACTAAAGTAATGATATTTTTCATAAGGTTATGAGAGGTCATGTTAGGAATAAACGAACTAGAAGTAGGCATAGCATTCGATGAAAAAATTGGATTTTGGTATAATGAAGAAGCATTGGGAGTCCCTAAAACTAGTTGAGCCAAGGTTGTAGAACCATGTGGAAGCATAGGCCCACTATTTTCAAGAGGTGGTGGAGGTGCACCACTCCCCACAAAAGGATAACCTTTGGGTGGGAAGTCATATTCAGAGTCATTATCAAAACTAGGAGTATGAGTAGCTGAGACTTCTAGAGGACCTTGAGAAGAGGTTGGAAACTGACCTTATGAAGCCATGGGTGGAAACAATTAGTGAGGAGGATCCAAGATGATGGGGATAACTCCAACGGTACACTAGGAGTATTGTATGGACTATAAGGTTGTTGAGGAGATATCACTAACGAATTAAAAACAGATTTGGAGGGAATAAAAAAAACCTCTCTGGACTCTCAGGGGTTTCTAGTTCAGACTCTTGAGACGACAATGAGTCTCGAGGTGGGGGAAGAGAAGCAAGGGGTTTTATACTTGGGACAATTCCAGGTTAAATATCTTGAGCTTCAAGTGACTGTGAAATTTCAGGACAAACTCCTTGTGATGAACCTTTCATATCAGATGATGAAGGGGAATGGTGAGGTGAACATAGTGGTTTAGCCATGATGACTTTCCCTCAAAAGAAAAAGGAGAAGAGATGATTTCATTGAGGGCTTTTAAAATTAAAATTTACAAGGAATTACTCAATATGTGGTCAAGAAGCAACTGCCTGGGTTTGACATATTATCGTTGGCAGTTAATTTTTTAACTTAAAACAACAATAAATCAAAAGGGGTTATACTAGGCAAGAGGGTTTAGCAAGTATCCATGAACCATAATATACACCTTAGCCAAAATCAAGGACTTGACATACGATGACCAATCTCCCCGAATGCTATGTTCGGTGTATCACATTTACAAGGCGGCATACTCGGTTACCTGTGGCTAAAATATAGCAACCTAGTGGGGTCTCCCAATATATACTCGACGATATGGGGATAACAAGTCCATGTTAACACTGTCTAATGCATAACTGTTCGGTGAGAGCGTTCCCATATACTTTCCATACTGAAGTGCCTCCTATATACCCAAAAGTATTGGAGAAACTTCGATATACTTCCGTACTAGAAAGAGATTTCACCCCCGGGATACAATGCAGGAAGTTAATGGAAACTGCTATGTTTAAAGACATCAAAACACGTCTCTAGCCTAGACCTCTAGATATTTGCATTAAGTTACAAATTATCCTTAGGTTAATTAAGGTAAATTTTAAGTTTATCTTGAATTAAATTTCAATTTTATTGCTCAACGATGTTACCTGAATTCCTATGATGTAGCTAAATGAGAAAAATGAAAGCTTTTCATTTGATGAAGGCTAAACTAATGAGGGAAGAGAGACAACCAAACAATGAATTAATCAAGCAAATGCATCAAAACATATCTCTCTAACTTTTGAATGCAAGATTTAAAAAATGAAAACTACTCTTTCACTTTCACTAATGAATGCAATGCCAAAATGCAATCTTATCGGAAACAAAATAACTTTCTTTCACTAAGATGCACTAATATTTTTGTTCTTTTTCTTTTTCTTTGATTCAAAATGCAAACTAATGCATAAGCAAAGGAAACATGGATTTCAAAACAACTAAAATGAATATTTCATTCACTTTGGTTTCGAACAAAAATCATTTCAAAAATACTTAAATGAAGACATCCTTTAACTTTTCTTTTTGAAACAACGAAATAAAAACAAACATATACTTTCATTTTCGCCAAAGATAAAATTGTAATCTACGTTTGACAATGGAGAAAAAGTAATTTTCAAAGTACAAACATGATCCAATACTAATGAAAACCACTTCGCAAATATGACTCAAAAGAAACTTGAAATTGGTGTCCTGATCATAGTAAAACTCCTAAATGAAGATAATCAATCTCACAAAGACAAGCCAAGTGATGAGTGAAGGGTAACCTAGACCTAGAAACCATAGAAGACAACCTAACTTCAATCACACACCAATAGAAG
Source organism: Pinus tabuliformis (assembly GCA_031772625.1). NCBI lineage: Eukaryota > Viridiplantae > Streptophyta > Pinopsida > Pinales > Pinaceae > Pinus > Pinus tabuliformis. The sequence goes on from CM062805.1 coordinate 59,556,863, forward strand.
AAAAGAGACAATTGCAACCATTAAAGGACAACAATCAAGGTAAACACAATGAAATCACACTGGAAAAACACTCACAAAGGTTGAGATCCACTAAAACTAAGAAGAAACCCTAAATTTTTTCTAGCCTTTGGGATCAATGCGCATGTGAAAGGAAAAGGAGCACTAAAAGGCAGAGCAACACAAATATTAATCTAAAGTCGATGCTGGCAATGCTTCTGTAAAGGCAGAAAACACATTGGGTGAGGAAAAGAAGGAAAAAAGAAAAAGTTACAAAAATCAGACTAGACTCAACACTCTTAAGCAAAAACCAGTGACTGTATAAACTTATAGTGATGCACAGAAGCCGAGAAATTGATGGTTGGTTAAACTAATTAGAGGATTAGATTGAAGAAAGTGATGGAAAGGTTATAGATTCCCCAGTGGAGTCACCATTTTGTTGTGTAGGTAAATCCTCTCTACAGATAGAGACGATCCCTCTAGCCCAACTACAATCGAAATAAGAGAAGAGGAAGGAGACCTACCTTGCTCTGATGCTATAATGCACTCCTTTGTTGAAGATCTTGATCACTTGCTCCTCAGGATCAATCCTTACTACTTACATTGTTTGAATACCTACACAAGAGGCCAAAAACACAACAAAGCATAAAAATACAACAAGCATAATCAAATGTAATCCACTTAACAGATTAAGGAGAATTAATATAAATGAAGCATTGACACAAGACTTTATGGAAAGTGAACCATAAGTTGTATATATTAATAAACAAAAGAGGAAGCATACAATCCAAGCCTTGATGTTGGAAGCCCTCTTTGAGTGAATGTCCAAGTCCAAGCTCAAGCTCTCCAAGTACTCCTTCTCCAAGCCAAAATGAATAGCATATAGGCACTATCTCAACATAAGGGTGCAAATAATCAGAGACCAACCATTTGGGAATGGAGGAGGATGAATATATAGGTAGGGAGAGGGAGTTAGGATCTCACCAAAGATAGGGGAAGGTCCTCATCTCAAGGAGGAAGCTCATAGGAATAAGATCAAAGGGTAATATTGGGAAAATTTGACCACATCCACAACGAACATCTTCTAGCTCACCATTCTAGAAGCCTCTAGATCACGAAGCTTCTCGTCCTCTTTGGAAAACTTTCCTTTTAGGAATCAACTTGAGTATCCAGACCAAATCTGTTCTGGCAACACGAGGCTAATATGGTGCAACCTACCATCAACATGGGTGGGAAGTGTCACAGTGGCACTAACCCATAATTATGGTTTTGAGCTCATTTTCTCAGGGAAGGCTCAAGGCATGTTTTCATTAGTTCTTCAGGGAGGATCTGGACTGCATATCAGGATGGGTACACTGCATAGTTGTCAAGGTTTTTGCGCTTAGCGGTATGACATAGGGAAGTGCAGGAGGTGTGAAAAAATACTATGTAACAATGGTACCTATCGAAGAAGGAGATTCACGCTAGATAGACTTGAAAGAGCAAGAATTTGTGGATCAAGAAAACATAAAACCTTGTTTGACATTTGAAGCTTGGTTACAGAAGTGTACTTTTACAGATCAATACAATATTTTTTTTGGTTCTTTTTTCGTTGAGATGTACAAGTGGATATCGAGGTTGAATGAAAGGAAGAACCGTTTTAAGGGTGAAGAACCTATGGTTTGGACTCCTGAATTGATACATCGACTCAAGAGAACTGGCAATAGGATTTCAAGGGCTACCAATTTATAGATTGATAACATCTTGGGAGGATTAATTACTGAGTTCACTGTAGACTTGATCGTGTCCTACAATGAAGCAAAACAACAATTCTTCAAAGGACCGCGAGGTAAGTATTTAAAATCTCTGAAACTTTTGATTAAGATGCTTCTCTGTGAAAATGGAGTTTTACGGATGCAATCAGATTGCTAGTTTACTTATGTTTGGAAGAAGAGAGAATAAATCCGAGCAAGAGATCATAGTAACATGAAATGGAAAGAGATATAGAGTAGATACCAGAAAGAGACCTCATGGACAAGACCCGAAGAGCTTTGTAGAGACTGATTATAGTCCTCTTTTGAGTGGATATGAAAGTGAAAGAGAAGAAAGCCACCCTGATAACCCCCAAGTAACTTCACAGTATTCACCCTCCCAGCCTAAGAGTTCGTAGAAGCTAGAATCCAGTAATAGCCAGGGTGTTTTTGGCTTTCCCCCTCCCCCTACCCCTCCTACCCCCCATCCCCCTCCCCTTACTCATCCCCCTGCCCCTCCAATAATAAGTATGGTTGATGATATTAAGCTACCCATTTTCAAAGGAACTAGATTAGAGGATTTAGAAAAATATTGGTTTTTATGTGAAGCTGTATGGATAGCAAAGAAGATCAATGATGAGAATATAAAGAAAGAGAAACTTGTTACAATGCTTCGAGATAGAGCATTGACATGGTATATGAAGTATTCAAATAATCAGGACATAATTCTTGCAGATAAGACAAAGGACATAACACCATTGGTCCTCATTAATGGGGACTTGGACTAGATTAGGAACAAAATTCAGGAGGCAACATCAAAATCATGGAACAAGCTAGAGGATCACCACACCGTACTTCTAATAGGTGTGGGAGAGTGCATTGTAGAACTGAAGACATTGGCATAGATAGTTAGACAGCCAGTGCAGGCAGAGGAGAAGCTTGGCGAGGAAAGATCATTAGAACTTACACTTGGGGCACGGATAGTGCCGATACATGCCGGAGCCCTACAGTTTGACTCCATCGAGGTACAACAGTAGGCCAAAGAGTGGAGGTATGTCACATATGAACATCGTAGAAGTGCCACTTCAAAGATTACACAAGATGCATTTAGAGATCATAAATGAGTTGAAGCAACTCGAACAACTCACGTCACAGTTAAACATTCAGAGAGAGAGAGAGAATGAGTTTCGCTGAAGCAGAAGCTTGACCATTCGATCTAGGAGAGGGATCAGGTAGTATAGTAGTAGAAAAAGATGAAGGAGGTGGTTGAAGAAACATGCCGCAAGGTTCCAGACATTGATGTCTGAGAAGAGGAACTAGTGGAGGACAAGGTCACGAAGATCAACCTTACAGTAAAAGGATACAAGGATAAGATTTCGGATGTGGAATTTACATATAAGATGAAGATCAAAGAGCTACATATGAAGCTACAACTAACCACACCAAAGGATTCAAGTGCTAGAGAAGAGGGAGGCCGATCTGAAGGCTACAATGGCTAGAATCTCCACAACAGTGGCAGATTGTGGGAAGCTATTGGATGAGAGCTTACAAATTTGGACTTTGCTGCAGGAAGATCCAAATGCATAGAGACTACAAGAGGATATTCAGTAGAAGCAATAGTAGCTGGAGGAGATTCAGGAAACCATGAGAACCTTACTAATATCACAGAAGCTCGCAAAGGTCAATGAGGGAAATACCCTCCAGAAGAATATAAAGGAGCTTAGGAAGGAAGAGCAGAGTCTGACAGAGAGGACTCAACCATGGGAGGATGAGGCTCTCCAACTATCCCAAGTAATGGATGAGAAGCTTCAAGAGATTCAACAGAGAGAGAAGGCAGTGATGTAGAAGGCTACGGGAACGGGGATAGAAGTACTGCTCAAGGAAGTGCGCATCGAAGAGAAGCAGGTCACAAAAATTCTGCAACAGTTCAATAGTGCCGACAACAACATTGCAACTAAGATCAAAGGAAAATCGGTTAAGTGACTCCAGATGAGTCACATGTGAATGTTGGGGTCCTGTTGGGCGCAACCTAATTTGGCCTAGATTTTGGCAAATACCCCACATTTTGTGGGGCAGAGTAGGTAGTGGTGCATGCAACAGAGCGCAATTTGAGGAATTAAATATACTGCATGGTGTTGTGAGGGCTTCAGGGTGGGTTGAAGCCCCTCCTTTTTATAAAAGCATGTGATTTTGTAAGTGATCAATGGTTTTGGGGCCATAGTTTCTTGTTTTAGGGAGTCCATGGTATTTTGATGATGTAACCCTACAATGTAATAGTATATATAGTGTAAAATAATAATAATAGAATGATTAGTTTTGATCCATATCAGTGTTATGGGTGAATTATTGTTGTGATATGTAATTTGGTAGCAAAGGAGATGCTCTGCAACTGAGTGCGTAGAGGCATGGAGAAGATTCTACAGCTAAATGCGCAGACAACTTGCAGCTTAGTGCATAGGCCAAGAACTAGTTGTTGTTCAAATATTCATTATATTAATCAACACTTTTTGTGGACATAGCCCTACATTGGGGTGAACCATGTTAATTTGGTGTTTTGATGTGTATATTTGCTTATTATCTGTTGTAGAGTAGCAATTATTATCTATTGTAGAGTAGCACAATGATGGTTTATGGTTTTATATGGCATGTTTAAGTGATTAATCTAATGCAACAAAGTGATTTATAAATGCTAAGAATAAGATAACATAATAATACCACATCTCCTAGTCCTTTAAGGCTGCAAAAACCTGGTTCTGCATCCTCCCATAATCACTTCGGATGAGACTACGATTTCCTTGAAGGTTGTTTCCCAAAAGGGCCAGTGATCAAGGGTTTTGTTTGTGCATAGTATAGATTGAACCTGGGTCATCCCAAATCAAGTAAACAATCACTAAATGAAACTGCTATAGAAAGCACATCCACTTGTAATCCTTGTATTTTGTGGCTTACTGTGGGTCTACAGGTACTATAGTGGCCGGTGATTTGTGTGCATTACTGCCTCCCTCTCCATCAGATAGTGCTTCCACTTCTTCACAACTTGCATTAGAACATAGAGTTCCTTGTTCTGGTAAGGTGGTTAAGAATGGACCCATGAAATACTTTGAAATGGTAGCATACATGCCTTCTTCCCTACATCAAGATCACTCCCATAACATACCCACTCACATCTGTCTCCACTTCGAAGAGCTATTGCAAGTTCAGTAATGTAATAATCAATGCTTGCATGATATTCTTCTTTAGCTCCTCAAAGGCCCTCTACTGAACCTTTCCCCACTGAAAACTCTTACCACTGTTGTTATGGCATGGAGAGGTGATGCTATTGCCAAAAACGAGGTTATGAATTTCCTTAGGTATTATGCTACCCCAATGAAACTCCTAACCTCAAAAAAATTAGTATGCAATGACCATTTCATGATGGCCTCCATCTTGTAAGGATCAATTTTAAGCTCTCCACCTATCACATGCTCTAGATAAACCAAATATTGTTGTGCAAAATCACACTTCTTGAGATTTTCTAGCAACTAGTGCTTCTTTAATGTCTCCAAAACCTGTGTCAAATGTGAGATGTTCTCCTCGCAGGTAAAAATGTATACCAATATATTATCCAAATAGATATTGACAAATGAATCTATAAAAGGGTGAAATATATCATTAATTAACCTTATAAATGTGGCTATTTCATTGCATAGGCCAAATTTCATGACTAAACACTCATACAAACCTTGCCTAGTTTTGAAGGCAGTCTTCCAAGTATCTTCTTCTCTAACTTGAACCTGGCATCTAAACTTTAAGTTGAATTTGGTGAAGTATTTATGTTGCTGCAATCGATCCAACAGATCATCTATTCTAGGTAGAGGGTACTTGTTATTAAGCTTAATTTGTTCAATGCCTTGTAATCTATACACATTTTCCATGTCCCATCCTTCTTTAGCATACTTATGATGGGTAGTCTACATGGTGATGTACTCGATCGAATTCAACCTTGTTCTAGTAGTTGCTGTAATTGTTTCTTTATATCACTTCTATAATATACTGCTTGTATAGCCCAATGTTTGGAAATGGGGACTCCCACAATAGTTGAATCTCGTGCTCTACTTCCTCTTGGGTGGTAACCCTTTAGGCTCACAGAAAACATCCATGTATGCCTGTAGAAACTCTTCTAGTTGTTGTTTCTATCTCTTAGTACACCCCTCTAGGGATTCCTTTTCTCTTATGGAATCTTCTATAGACTAATTCTCTCTTAAAAACAATAAAAAAAACTTCTTGCCAGAACTGATCAGTTTCTTGGCTTGGTTGGCACTTACTAGCAAAATTTCTTAGTTGCCTTTGTGCACACTGATGGTGGACGATTTTCCAACCTTGATGAACATATATTGGTTGGATATCCTCAAGAATATTACATCTCATATGTATATGTAGGTACTTCCAAACACCACTCCACTTGCACCAAGGAAAACTATATCTAGTTCTTCCTTATTAATAAAATAATCACTAATAACAAATCTAATTTTGCACTGTTTTGTTACCCTTAAATTTACATCCTTATTTACCCATCCCAATGGATATGGTTTTGGATGATCATGAAATTCCAATACTAGTTTTTTGACCATCTCTGCTGCAATGAGACTCACCTGTGATTCTAAGTCAAACAAATCATCAATCTTTGTCTTTTTGAGTTGTATGTTTATGTGGAAGAGTTTGGTCATTTATTTCTCTTCCTATTATTGAAGGCTACCTAGATCCACCTCATCCTGCACTGATGTATAAATGATATTCTCATCCATGCTAGAGTTGCTTTTAATTTTGTTGCTTGAATCAATGGCCATGTGATTCTTCTTCTTATTATATTTCTTTTCGTTCATTGGGTTAAGCTTTGGATGCAACTTCCAATTACAGTGGTTACTGGGATCCCTACACTAGTGTGGTGTGGCTGTCATATTTTATTCTTTCCCCCCTTTCTAGTTCTTCTTCCCCTCCTTAGAAGCGTCTCGGTGCTCGTTTTCTTCAATCCATTTGATTTCCCTTTCTTCTAGCCCATGTTCTTTAAGTATTGTGCTTGCACACAAGCCTCGTCCACCAATCCAGGCTTAAACAACATAAATTTATTCCATAGATGGTTGTGTAGACCCCAAATACTTGAGGAGTATATCTAGGTTCTTTAGGGAGACACCCATAATTATGGTCATCTTTCTGAACTATATGGTGTACTCCTGTACACTCTTCCCCTGCTTTTGTCTTAAGTAGTGCCACTTGATCCACTAGTCCAATACATATTCGATAGGGTAATTGTGAATTTATGAGGATTTTAAAGTCCTCCCACTTAGTCACTATAGGATATCCCTCCAACCTTAATTTTATGTGTGTATTTCTCACCAGGTTAGGATATTTCCCTCAAATTTTAGCCACACAAAAGAAATCTTCTGTTCTTCCTCTATATGATGAACACTGAAATAAAATTCTAATTGTTACAACTAGTGATTTAACTTCAAAGTGTTGATCTCACCTTGGTACAAATTAATATGAACCTTCGCTTCCATTTTGAATAACGATTGTGAATGGTTCACAACACTTGAACTAGGTTGATCTCAGTTCAAGTCCTTTCTTCGATTTATTCTCCATTTCTTCCCAATCACTTGATCTCCCCTTTGATCAGTCCTCTATACCATAACACCCTTCTTCTCCAAATATACCAAGCTTATTACTCAGAGATGAAATTATGAGAGTTATATTATGGATTATATCTACAACTTGTGCTTCTAGCCGTGAAAACCTCTCCTCTACAAGCCCTCACAATGATCATTCACAGGTTCGCCGACCATGACTAGGGTTTTATGAATTTTGGCTTAGTAGATCTAGATTCCCCGTAAATCTCCACAATATACCTAAATAAACATGCTATTATACCAATATGATTTGTAAATTGTTGTGGATGTTCGACTTGACAATTAGCACAACTGATTTGATAAATTATACTTAAAAATATGAAATCTAGACTATGAGGGTTTATTTCTCTTAAGATTTTTGGATATGTAAATTACTGTTTGTTGCATATGCATGCAATTTTTTATTATGAAATAAATAGATAACAATGAAATAAAAAATGACTAACCATGATTTGACACAAGATATAACTTGGGAAACCCTTTTGGGAAGAAACCCAGCTGGAAGGTGAGGCTACTTTGCTCTCTTTCTTTGATTAGAAAATGGTTACGAGTACAAAGAAGTAAGGCCTGTGGCCAGTGGGACACTCCACCGCAAAAATTATCTCTTTGTGCTCTCTCTCTATCCCCCTGGACTAGTATGCTGATCAATGGAACAAATGCACTTGAAAAGAATGGAACTCATTTTCCTCCTAGTGGCTCAATTATAACATAACTTGATAGTCTACTGGTGGTTGTGTTTGACTCCCTCAACTCTTAACCAGAGTTACAATATGGAATATTCTAGAGTCTTCTTCATCATGATCACGTGGCTAGCCCCTTTTACTTGAGTAATGGGGGTAACATGGCATCCTGTTGAATTATGGTGAAGAAAATAGGAAGGTCAACTTTCGAGTGACATAACCTTTGCATACAGACTTCAATTGAGGCGATTCCTGCATCGTTGGAAAGGTCTTTATGTGTAAAATAGGAAAAATGTGCAATGATAAAGTAACAAATTTTTAACCTCAAAATACGTCATTTGATGTCTCAAAATTCTCTCACAAGGTTTTAGACCCCAATTTACAAAATTGGGTCTCGCCCATTAAAATGGTCTTGTGAGCTAATTCCTCCACGTTTTCCACTCTAAAAGTATAAAAATGGATGAAAAACAATACCATGATCAAATTTGGATTAGAAAGAGATAGGAAAACTTATTTTTTCACAGTGTTCTATGCTGATATAATCGCATTAAAATAATTTCTTCTAATTTCAATCACCCTAGTAACAATTAAGTAATTATAGATAGAATAGTAAACAATAAATGTACAATAGAAGATAGCCAAGAAAAATGAGATAGAGATTCAGTCAAAGACTAGGGAAAAAAATCCCATAAGGGGGAAAACCCTTAAGCAATTCTTGTTCTTCTATTAGTCAATCAATGTTCAACATGAGATACATAGTCCAAATAATGCATCCATCATACTGTTAAAGTAAAAGCTTTGACTTCCCAAATCAACCAATCCAAAATAAGTCAATGATGAGAGAGAAAGTCAAATCTGGTCAAAGATACCAATCTTCAATTTTTTGACTTGCGGGGGTACAATCAACAACAATCAATGGTATGCAATAATCAATCAAAGTTAATGGTCAAACTACCAAAAAGGTTAGTCAACTTAACATTAAAATCAACCATCCTTCCTCAGTTAAACTTAGTTAAAGCAACAAAATTATCAGTCAAAGTAGAGAGAAAATCACAGGTTTTACTTATGGTCAAACCCTAGTCAAACTTGTAGTCAACCTTAGTCAAAGTGCTCAGAAAATTTTGGTCAAAATATCCTTCAATTTGGCCTCCAAAAATAGTTAAGAAATTCGGTCAAAATAGAGTCAATTTCCCAAGTAAATGCTAGTCAAAGTAGCCAAAAAAGGAAAGTCAATGCTAGTAAAAAAAACTCTATCTCCTCCACATGTGTGAAGTGTCTCCTGCAATTTTAGAACGTATCAAACTTGTTTGTGAAGTGTGGTTATATCAAAATCAGCTCCAACATATGGTCTACTTATATGTGGTCTTGGAGGGTCAATTTCCCCAGATGGTGCTGACTTGTTGACTTGAGGCTGTCTTGGCTAATATTCAAATGTGACTTTTTCTTCATGTTTTCAAATGATTTTGATGGTGAAATTTAGACCATAGTTGCTCAAATTTCAACACCCCCTCTCAACTAGGGATGAATTTCCAGCTGCACATGTCTCCACATAAGAGAAAATCATCTCATCTCATCTCATCTCATCTCAACTCATATCAACTGAACAATTGATGACTCAATCCATAGAAGAAGGAGAATGATCCACACGAAAATAGGGGAGATTGATTTACCACAACCAAGTCCATGGTAGTCATAAATGACCTTGGCAAAGATCACACACCCTATGTCCTCTCGTTGCCCCTCACACAACTTGATCCTCAATAATAAAGTGGTAGAACACATACATCCAATACCTAGGGGGATCAATTTATCACAACCAAGTCCATGGTAGGTGCGTTTTCCCTTAGTAACGATCACACACACCTAAGTCTCGTCTCCCCTGTTGTTATCAGGAAAACTAGTGTCTATTTAGAGTTGCTAGTCCCACTAAGAAGGGTAGCTATCTTAGAAACAAACAGATTAAAGTTACTTGTGTTTTCCTTTATGAGAGATAGATGAGAGAGAAGCATAGAGCACCAACCTCAATCTTTTGCTAGTCTCCTTGCTTGTTTCCTCTCTCCTTTGATAGAGCTTTCTCTACTCCTTCCTCACTTGTCCCGCTTCAAAAAACACCTGTAGAGCCAAGGCAACAAAATACCATCAAAGCATAGAGATCTATAACCATAAATAATGTAGGATCAGATGTACATTAACCATATAAATGCATACATAAACAAGATTCAGAGATATACAAGGATATGGAGGAAAGCCCAAATAGCTTTATTGATAGAAGTAGTAGAAGAGAGTATTACAACCAGGTTGTCTGATCCAGCATCATCCTCCCAGCATGAAAGCACTCTTCACCTCATACAAAGCAAGATCACCCAACAATGTCTTCAAAGAGAAACCAACAATACTTCCTTGCAAATTACAAAATTCCAGCCTCTACATCTCTTGGATGATGGATCCATATATAGATGTTTACAGGAGAGTGTCATTTCACTGATAGTTCTTGGTTCCACTTGGAGATTTCAGATCTCTTACTCATCCCTAGGCGAATTCAGAGAGGCAAGTTTCATATGAGTAGTTTCTAGAAGATTCTTTGGGTTTCCACCTAGCACACTGCTTCTGCCATTTGCCTGTTCTCGTTCATCGCACCCTACAGAAGGGATTTCCAGTATGCATTGCACCCCCTGTGTGTAATAGGTGAGATGCATTGCACCCTATGCATGGAGCAGGCTGTATGGTCCTGTTTTGACCAGTTCTGAGTATTTTTTCATGGAGAACTTCTGGGAGATGATGTAATCAACTGACCTTGTTCCTTTAGGGTATGAAACAACACTTTTAGGGGTTTAGAAGCCCTTGGTTTATGGACATATGTGATTGGGGTTGTAGTGCCCAAATATGTCTATAGCAGTTGCCCCCTAAAGCATGAGGTCGTAAATCCTTTTGATGTTGGGTGAAATTCTTTATAATAAGGATCCGAGGTTTTTCGAACTGGAAGGTGATCTGTAATAAGATACAATACAATACATTATTTTCACAAGATTTTCATGATCTAGCTGAGGCGGGCATTCCCATGCTCAGCTTTATAAATTCATATTCATGTACATAAGATAGACAATCGTCTGTGTGGCAGACTGATGATTTTGATAGAGCCATCATCCTTTAGTTTGGATGATTATCTCTGCAGCAATGATGTACATTTGATGTCTTTATTTTCCTAAATATATCGCAACCCGGATGGATAAAACTAGATCCAAGGTCTTCAAACTCATTCAATCTTCACTCGAAGTACAAATCGATCCATGCGAGAAGATGTTTTAATGTCAAACATGGAAAGACATCGCCTGATTACCAGCCAATGATGTAAGCTGTTAACAGGTGCGAGAGGAATCACCGATAATGATGATGACCCTCAAGGTACTGCAGTACAATTCACATGGTGTGAATACATGAGTTGATTTCGAACACCATGTAAAATCTTTCAGTCAAAGGCCATTGATGTAAACCTGTCGCCGGAAGTGAGAAACTTGCCATTGAGGCATGTAAGCTTCAAAGTACTGGAAGGGTTGTTCCTAAGTCAACTTCTTGGATAATGAGCTGATGTCAACAAGAAGTGACCCATCGTAGGAGGGCCTTAATGAATCCCACATCTATGACATGGAATGGAGCAAATGATTTTGTGTAGGTGAAAACGATCTGATGATACAAGGTTCAGGGTGGCAGTCATGAAAAATGGAGAGTGAAGGCATTGCAGCAGATGAGACGTTAGCTAGGTTGGTGAATTCTCTGAGTGACTTCTCTTGAACATATCGGTGACACTGAGATGGATTGGTAGCATTAACCCCAAGGTGGATGGTACAGTGGACCAATGGTGATGTGACCGGTGAACGGAATAACCCAACCTGACTCAATCATGGTGATGGAGTGAAAGTGTCATGTTCAAGAGCGACCTGCTACCAATGAAGCTATTCAAGTTTTCTTCCGTTTTCCCCCAATCATTGCTGACCAGTACCTCTTTATTTTTTTCAAGCTTGAGGAGGATAACATATGCTTGTTCTATAATTTGCCCTTCAGGAAAACCTGTTGGTATGTTTTAACGAGCCTAGCGATAGTGAAACTCGCTCTTGTCTGCATGGACAAGTTTGTCGCTATTGTTTTAACAAGTTTAACGACAAAGATAACTTGGTCCTTTTCAATTTTAGAGAGTCTAAAAAGGGACATAAAGGCAAATCCAATGGTCCTTTTTCGTAATGTAATCCCTTAAGTCTGAAAAAGTGTAAAATAATACGAAAGGGATGACTTTTCGATAGTTTTAACGAGCCGAACAAAACAATCACTCGATCTTTTTGTGTAATAATCCCTCAGGTCCAAAAATATTAAAATCTAGAGGAGGGATAGCACTTTCGGTCGCTTTAACGAGCTGGAGAGGCCAATTTCTTGGCAATCTTTTCATATTTTATAAGTCAGATGAAAAGAGCTTAAAGGAGACTTGTTTTTTTGAGGAACGAGTGATGTTTTGGATAGCAACTGGTTCCAGGTAAGGTTTGAAACATTCCGATCACGAAAATGTAAAAAAGGTGGCTAATAGAATCACTCATCGCAGCTGTTCCTCAAAAGGGTAAACAATCAAATGGAGGCATATGATCGGCTAAAAAAGAGTGGAGGTGATGGTAAGAACATGACAAAGGTTCAAAAGTTGATAGTCATGCGATCAAAATGGTTATTTACCGGGGGTGGGGTTCATTTTTTAATGAGATTGAACTCTATGGAAACACTTGCTCATTGCTAGGTTTATTTTTTGATGAGCTTGAAATTCATGTAAACCTGCTCATGGTGAGGTTTATTTTTTAACGAGCTTGAACTTTGCGTAAAACTGCTCCTGGCGAGGTTTTTAACGAGCTTGAACTTTGCGTAAAATTGCTCATGATAATAGTCAGAGACGTTGATTTCACCATTAACACTATGTTCCTTTGACGGTCGTGCTGCCTGTTCAATTACTCCATCAAATTGATTAGAAATGTGAATACATGCTTGAAAAATGAGTTAAACAACCATATTTTACTCAAACTATGTGAATAGTAACATAAAAATAGTTTTTACCTCTCATTTTTACCATTTCATTCAAATTTGGGATTTTTGGAGCTCTGGAGGAGTTTCCCCCTTTGATTTTCACCAGCTGATTCCGGGAGATTCTGTGGACTATTTTCGACACCGTCTAGACCAGGTAGGAGCTAACCCTGAGCTCTTCAATTGCATTCTTTCCTTTTCTGATTTTGAGCATGCTTTCCTGTTCTTCTGGGCCTCTGGGGTTTGAAAAATTCGTTCTCTCCCCATCGCACCCAATGTATATCGAAAGGTGCGATGCATACTGAGCTGGCCATTGGCTAGTCAGGATGCATCTCACCCAGTACATAACTGAGGTGCGATGGGTACAAAAGGGCAAGTTTATGCACTGTTTTTCATGGAAATTTTTGCCTGTTTTTGCCTAAATTAGGATCCTAATTCTTCTCTTGTTTGTTTTTCAGAGATTCATTGGATCAAGATGGTTGTTACATGGCATGAACGCGAGCATGAAGAAGAGGACATGGTTGCTTTACATGATCCGGGTACGGTGACTGCTTTGCGGAATTGTGGTTTGCTCAAATTCTTCCGCATATCCAGCATGAGGCAACAAATCAATTTGTTGCAATATTTTCTCGATGCATGGGATCCTACCAACCAAGTGTTCCAGGTTCGAGGTAAATCCATCCCTTTGACAGTTGAGGATATCTACTTCTTGACCGGTTTATCGAGGCGTGGTGCCCCTCTCTCACTATCAGGATCCGCCCGTGGAGGTGAATCCGTGAGGGATTATATTCACCAATTCTGTAGAGATGGATCTCAGCCGAGCAGGGATGGCAAGATCAGTGTTCGAGATGTCACTGATCGGTCCTTGAGGACTATATTATTCACCTTTTCTAGACTGGCTCGTAGTGCGGCTCTTTGTTTGGCCAATAGGTCCTATATGTAGTATCCTCTGGAATGCCTTGAACCAAAGGTATTCAACTAGTGTGATGCAGTACTTCCGGTTATAAAAGAACAACTCACTAAGGTGAAGAATGGAAGATCTAAGAAATTTGGTTATGGTTCTATTCTCACCGCCTTCGCCTTGGAGAAGATCCCACTAATGTAGCCATAGTACATTTCACTCGGACCGTTAGTACTAACGGAACCACAGATGCAGATATGGGTCGATCTTATCGCCAGACATGCTGGTCAGTCACAGATTTCATTTTCTGATTCCTTCTTTGAGTGGTTTGACCATCAGGAGATTGTCTTTGCTGAGTATCCATATGTTGGGATGGATTTCCGGGGTGACCCAGATTTGGTGCTGTCGGTTGGCGAGCAGTGGGGTGTTATAGGTAAATGTTCTGACCATATCCCTGTTTATTGTTTTGATAATGTCCTTATGTCTTTTAATGCTATAAAGACTAATCAAACTCACATATTCATGCAGATATTGGACCCGTGCGACCAACAGTGAGCCCGAGGGTAGCAGCTGCCATTTCAGCAGGAGAGGCTGTAGGGAGGGCTATCCTCTGTGATCTAGATGTAGCCGAGACCCTTACAGTATTGCAGGATCATATCGAGGGTATCACCCTTGGTATCCAGGATGTGAGGACCGACGAGTTACCTCTGAGATTACAGTGCCATACTATTGGTGTGCCAAGTCGATGGACTAGGCTCTTACGTATGATCGCATAGGTGGTGACTTTTTATCACTAGCACCATTAGTCTAGGGTGCTTCTCTGCATTTTTTGAGTTTTTGGGTCATGTGATCGATTTTGTCTTGGACACATAAATCTTTGATAAAATATAAACAGTTATATATATTTTTGATTTTCCGAGCTTTATTTTGGTTAAGTTATATGATCTTGATGCAAATGTTGATTGAAATGTTTTCTTTTATAAATGCTGCAAATGTCTATCTAACATATAATTTGCTAATGAATCAGTTAATGTGTTTAAGTTTCTGGAAATGTGTTGATATTGAATAGAATGAAACTTACTTTCCAAAATCCTGACCCTTAGGAACATATGATAGATAGTTGGATTCCGAACAGAATATATGCCAGTAAGCTGTAGGATGACAAGTTGTGAGTCTAGCCTGAAAAAAAGTCGGTGTATGCCATGTGCAATGGCATCAAAGAGAAGTTCTATCAACGTGCTATACTCAACGATGTTGTTCGTTGATCGACCAATACATACTCCTCTGAAACTCACTAACTCATCGCTTGGATCAAAAATGGCCCAGGCCGCAGAAGATAGGTTCCGCGTACTACGACTAGCTCCGTCGGCATATCCAACGAATGATTCCAATAGGTTCGACATCTGAAACAAATGCAAGAATGGATTACCTAACCAAAAAGATCACTCTTGACGAAAACAAAAATGTAACAAAAGCATATAAAGAGGTTACTATACCTAGTCAAGCATAGTAACGCTTAAGGTACAACCCGTTTCAGGGTTGTGCCAGTGGAATTCCATCATAATCTACTAGCTCGTAGGCTCCTTTTGCTAACACTCATTTAACAATGTAGGGACCCATCCACAAAGATTGGAACTTACCTGCTCCCAATTTATCGGATTCCTGATCGTAAAGCAAGACCAGGTCACCTTCTAAGAAGATATGGGGTTTGACATTTTTGTCAAATTGTGCCTTAACTCATTTCTTATGGGCTTCGTTAGCCAAGGCGGCATCATGATAGGTTTCATCCAATTGGATTAGTTCCAAGAAACGAGCCTCTTCCTTTGAAGTTCTGGGGAGAAGGTCGATTGCGAGCTTGAGAGATGAAATCTCACATTGAATTGGTAAGATGGCTTCCAAGCCATACACCAGCTAGAAGGGTGTAAACTCGGTCGCATTTCTTACTGAGGTTCTGTATGCCCACAAGGCTGAGTACGGGATTAGGTGCCAACTCCGTTTGTGGACTCCAATCATCCTTTGCAGCATGTGCTTTAGACCTTGTTGATGGCCTCAACTTGTCCGTTAGCTTGTGGATAATACGGAGTAGAAATGTCGTGGGACAATCCTAGTTTGGCGGCCAATTCGACCATCATGTGATTGCAGAAATGTGATCCATGATATGTGACTATAGCCTGTGGAACACCGAACCTAGAGACTACATGATTGAAAAAGAAAAGAGCAGTCATTTCGTCGTTGTTGTTTAATGTAGGCATTGCCTCGACCCATTTCGTAAAATAGTCAACTGCAACTATGATATACCCATGCCCCTCAGTCGAGGTGGGGTTACATGTCATGAAATCTATGCCCCATTCGGGCAATGGCCCAATAGTAACTACTGGTTGCAAAGGTGTGGGTGGTATTCTGGTTTTGCGGTCGAAGATTTGACAAGCATGGAAACTTCTGACTGCGGTTATGCAATCTTTGAACATTGTTGGGTAGAAGTAACCTACTCGTAAAATCGTTTGTGCCTTGGTGTAACTAGATTGATGCCCCCCACATGTGCCTAAATGACAATCATTCAAGACTTTTTCGGCCTCGTCATGGGTGAGGCACCTTCACAGAACTGTATCGATACCACGACGGTAAAGCGTATCACCAACGATCATGTAGTCTTTTGCTTGGTATTGAGTACATCTTTGTTCAGAGCGAGAGGTATTAGGCCTGTATGTTTGGGTTTGGAGATAGATGATTATATCTCCATACCACAGATTGCTTGACGATATCAGAAACAAAGATTCATCCACGATTGTCGCTTTGGATGTTGAATCGTTGGACGATGATGGGAAATCGCATAATAACTCCGCGAAAACTAGAGATTTCTTTGATTTGGACTTTACGAATTCCAGATCAAACTCTTGCAAAATAGCTATCTATTTTGAATATTTGCCCCCAAGTAATTGACGCGATAGAATGTAAGTCATTGGGTTGCAATCTGATAAAATGATAGTTTTGCGGAAGAGGATATAGTGTCGAAATCTTTGTACTACTTGAACAGCTGCGAGAGCCAGCTTTTCAACATAGGAGTATTTGCTTTCTGTATCATTTAAGTTTGGCTTAAATAATAGATAGGATGTTCGATTCCATTTTCTTCTTGAACTAAAACCATTGCGATGGTTGTATCTACTGCAGCTAGATACAGGTTAAAGTCTTTTTGATAATCAAGAGCGTACATTAATGATGCTTTTATTAGGGATTCCTTTAGAGCATCAAAGGAAGCTTGCGCAACCTGATCCTAGTTGAAGGGTACTACTTTTTTCAAAAGACGCATATAACCTTTGGCAAGTTCGGCGTAATTTGGAATGAACCTTCTCAGAAAGTTTGCTTTCCCTTGGAGTTTCTGAATCTGAAGCAAATTTGAAGGTGGAGGCATATCGATGATTGCCTGAAACTTACATGGGTCGAGTCCAATTCCGTCCTTAGAAACCACGAAGCCAAGTAAACAACCAGAACCAACACAAAGACATACTTGTGTGGATTGAGTTGTATCTTGTAGTGTCGGCAACGTAGAAACATAGCTCTCAAATGCCGCGGCTGATCAGTCCAATTTCGTGAATGAGCCCGGAGATCATCAAGATATGGTTGAAAAATGTTCTTGATGTCATGGAAGGCATAATTCATAGCCCTTTGAAAGGTTTCCCCTACGTTCTTTAAACCGAAAGGTAATTTGCGGTAGGCGAATGTGCCCCACGGGCATATAAATGCAGTCTTCGACTGGTCCTGTGGGCAGATATTTATTTGATTATACCTAAAAAATCCATCCATAAACAAAAAGATTTCTCATCCGATGCATTCATCAATTATCTGGTCGATGAAGGGTGTAGGGTAGTTGTCCTTTGGACAATCTTGATTTACATCCCTATAATCAACACACACTCTAATCGTTCCCCGATTTTTCATCACAGGAACAATATTCGATACCCAATCAGTTAGAGGAACTGGGTAAATGAAACCAACATGTAAAAGTTTTTCAACTTCTGCCTTAATGGCAGCGGCTTTCTTCAGGTGCACCTGCCGAAGCCGTTGTCGTATCGGTTTGACATTTAGATACATCTTGATTTCGTGTTCAACTATGTTCGAGTCAATGCCTGACATTTCTTCGTATGACCATGCAAATACATCTCTGAATTCACGAAAGAGAGCGCAATATATTTCCATTTCTGAAGAAGAACAAGATTTGCCGACATGAATATTCTCTACAACATTAGGTTTGATCGAGATATTTATGGCGATAGTTTCTTCAATATTGGACAGATTTCATTTTGAATCCACCGTATTTACAATATTTGACAGAAAATCAAACACTGAAGGATGATCAAGGTCGCTAGAATAATCTTCGTTGTAATCTGGAAGATGGGAACGATGGTGGTAATCTTTCCATGGTGCCTCTCCTATCATCATTAACTGAATAATTCCTTCGTCTATAGAATGTACATGTGACCAAGGATCTGAAGAGGTGCCACATTCTTTTGAACTATCTACCCAAACACTTGATGAGCGTTGATTTGGGTTTGCCACCCAGGCTGAGAAAATTGATTGCTACAAAATCTCTAGTGGGCGTGGAGGCAAAACCTGTTGATGATCCATGCTAGCAAAATGTTCGGAAATCTTTTGAATGGAAGATATCATATTGCAGGTTCCTACTATTGCCACTTTTGCCAGATTACTCGAAGGTGGTAGGGAAAAAGTACCCATCAAGGTTCGGTCTTTCAGTAGGCCTACTCCAACATTTTGAAGCGAATGAGAGCTTCCACGGATCATTGGAATGCTTCCTGTAACTTGTGAACTGTTGGGGGGAAAGGTTTGTTGATCAACGATTGTAATTCCTTCCTGGAAAGGAAATGCAATCTTCCTAAAGTAAGTTGATACAATAACAACCATGGCATAAATCCAGGGCCTTCCCAGTAAGATATTGTAATCGAGGTTTCCATCGATAACTTCGACGTCAATTTCTACTGTTTTGCCCCCCAGTTCAACTTGTAAGTTACTTAAAATCCTGTACGGGGTGTATGTTCATCCATCGAATGCTTTTAATGTCGTTGATGATCTTGACAAGGGTGGTGATCCTAAAGTTTTCTAGCAACTCATTGACATAATGCAGGTAGATGCCCCCTCATAAATAATTGTTCGATGAACAATTTTCTTGAGGGCCTTCACTTGGATGAGGAAAGAGAGTTGAGCTGGTAATTGAGGTTCAAATCCTTTATGGTTAAAGGCCACCAAATTTGAATCCGCTGGGTCAATCCCACCTATTGCTGATAATAGAGCCTGCTTTTGGGAGGGGCAATTTTGCAGTACTTCAAGTGTCAACATAGCGGACGACGATTGGGCCAGATCCTCTACTATATTATAATTCTGTGCTGCTCGGGCATGAGGATTAAACATCAATTTGTGTACTACTCCCTTTGGCAGCTTTATTGTTAGCTCTGGAATGATGGGTGGCACAACTTCGGTTGAAGTTGTTGTCGAACTACTAGGTTGATCTGCAGCCTTATTGTTCGACAACTGTGGATTCCGGTAATCTTTATTCCTTGTCGATATTAAAGCATCATTTTGCTGTTTCGAAATGGAAAACATAAGCACTTGGGATGGGGAAGCATTGTCACTAGCAACCAGATTGGTTTCTGGGTTTGGAAACGGGTTAGTCAATACCGTTGAAGTTCTTGAATTTTTAAAGATTTTCTTAACTTCGGATTTATATGGACAATCTCTCATCCAATGGTCCTCATCGCATATGAGACATGGCTGATTAGGTTTCTTTTGTCCAGAAGGTTTGGTAGAAGATTTTCTAGGAGGCGAATCATCCTGTTTCTTCTTTTTGCTTTTCCCTTTATTCTTGCCCTCTGGCTTCTTTGGTTCTTTGCCTTTGTTGGTCGACATGGCATTAACCTCCGAGGCAAGAAGTTCTTCATTTTCATTTTGAGTAGAAACCATATGGGCCTTCTTAGATGTAGCCTTCATGGTTTTCGTGCTGGTTGTGCCTATCACACCATTGCTGGCATGAGAGTCTTTGCTTGATTTAGGAGGAGGAGGAACGGAAAACTCTGGTCTGGGAGCATCAGGAATTTTGTCATAGAGCGTACCAGATTGAGTATAAATCAAGTCTAGATATTGCACACGAGCAATGACTTGCTCTTCAGTGACAACTCCCCCCTTAGCCACATCTTCTGTAATAGAAGGTAATAATGACTTAATAAACCATTCAGCTAGCAGCTAATCAGGAACATATGTTTTTACCATTCTATGACGACGTCGCCACTCATGAATATGATCAGATATGTGAGTGGCTGTCGTCTACTTAAAATTGGTAAGAAGCTCCGTTCCTATTTCGTACCTTATGGGTAACTGAAAATGGGTTAAAAAGGTTGTGGCAAGGGCACTAAAGTTATCGAATGAAGCTCTAGGAAATTTGATGTACCGTTTTGCGGTCGGACTAGTTAACGTTCGCTGAAAAAAGTGAAGCCTTATCAAATCATCGTTGAGAGTATTGGACGAACACTGCAGATGAAAGGTCATCACATGATTCAACGGATCTTCACCCGGATTTCCATTGAATTTAGGAATATATGACGGAAGTTTATGAGGAATCTCCGGCCACCAAGGGGCGAAAGCAATTGGATCATTTGTTAGTCGATTTAGATCTACTAATTCCAACGTTGCGATGAAAGGCAACTGTTGATTTAGGTTTGGTGAAGCATACCCAGGATAAGATGGGATCACCTGAGCAATGGGTCTTTGCATACCAGCACAATGTATTTGATGCTGATAAATTTGATAAGGTTGATGGGCATAACCATTATGATATGACTGATGGTGACCGTTTTGAATATACAGCTGCCCGTTACCTGCAAAGATTTGTTGCTCAGGTCCTCGGTAAGCTTGCTGGAACTGTGGTTGTTGATATTGCACTAGCCATGGCTGTGAAACCATTTGCTATTGTCCAATACTAGATGTTTGACCAAGATGAGGGCTGATAGTACCCATTTGAGCCCGAGTCGCTTCAGTTAAGGAGCCACTAATCGGCGATTGTGGTTGAGTCGTTGAGGCAAGAGGCTATTGTATCACGACCTGAGAGACTTGAGGTTGACATACAGCAGGCAGCATTTGTACTTGCGACACCATTACAATAGCTCGTGTAGTGGGGATATTCGACACAAGTAGATTTGGTTGTTTGAATATACAACTCTTGGCTATTGAGGCAGTATTGGCGCCCAACCACTGGATGCAATTCCAGCTTGACCTGAATTTTGTTGTGAACTCTCATATGGTTGTTCTCCTGGAGGGAACAATGAAAAGGCATACTACCCCCCATATGGCAGCAATCCAGTGTTCAAAGGAAAAATTGGTCCTTGTAGACTGGACTACCCAAATTGATACTGTTGTGGAGGATCAATTTGCTGAGACTCAACATAAGAAATTCCAGATATTACTCTGGACAAACAAACAGGAACAGACCACACTGTCGAAACAGTCCTTGGGTGGACCCCATCTAGCGGTTGAGAGCTAGTTGGGACAGATGGTACACTAGCGAACATTTTCGGAGTCGTGGCAGGAAGTTCTGCTACTGTTGTATCGGATGAAACAGTCCTAGATGTCAATGGTTGTTTAGACATTTGAGTCTATCCAAAAGACTTCCTAGCGATTCTACAAGAACTTGCGATGAAGGTTGAATATCTTCTAAATTAGAAGGATATAGGTGGATCCCAGTTCCAAAATGTAATGGGGTACTGGATGGAAGATCCTCCACAATCTCTTCTATCGTAATCAGTCTAGGTGGAAGAGGTAGACCGTCAGGTCCGTAAAATACTTTTGGTGCCAAACAAGGTGCACACTTTGCAACGATAAATGTTGGAGGGTTAACACTTTCTGAATCAGTCCTAGATGGAACTGGTTCAGGAATAGATGTGTTTACCGTTACAGTGGGTACAGTTCTAGTGTCCTCTTGTAACTGTGGAACTTATTCTGTAGAGGCAGGGTTACCAGAAATAGTTGGAGTAACTGGAGTCTCCAAGGATGTTGAAACACAAGTTTTGAACAAACCAGGGGACTTTGACGCAGTTAAACGAGATCGCTTGGCCCAGAATGGTTTCGTTTTTGGAGTCAAAGATGGTTGACTCGTTAGTCTCCGCGAACGACGGGGTTTCGCTTGACTTTCTTCCACGATTGCAGATTACTTGATCAACTCAAAATAAATAGGGGAAAATGTTATTCCTGATTAAAATAAATTTTATGGCGCTTAGACACAACTTGCTTTTTCAACTTTTAAGAGTTGAGAAAAAGCTAAAGATGACTCTAGTCGCCTTCGATTTTAAATGAGCCTGAAGTGACAAGTGCTCAAATGGACCTTTTCTTTTAAGGAGTCTGAAAAGGAATGAAAGTGACTACTCTAGAAATCTAGATAGAGGGATTACCAAACCAATCGAAAACTGCAGAATACTTTTTATGGTACGGCAGTCAATCTTCCTGAATGTTATGTTTAGTGCATTGCGATCGATAGGGCGGCAGACACAACTTCCTAAGGATAAAGGATGTAGCCTATTGTGGTCTCCCAATATATAATTGACGGTACATGGGAGCACAAGTCCGTACTGGCACTTGTCATCTCAAAGAGGAGGAATCACCCAACCTACGATGAAAGAAATAGTTACCAGGCTTTACGACGCCAGAATACGTCTCTAGCCTAGACTTCTAAATGTTGCGCATTAGGTTACAAAGTGTTTTTATGTTCATTGAGGTTTATTTTATAGTTGATCTTTCTTAAGAAGTTTTCCTTTAAGGTTCACCGTGTGATGTAGATATACAATTCCTAAATATGCAATCTAAGATGATAAACAATCGTTTATTTTCTTTTTGCAATGAAAATCCTAGCTACTAAGGAAAGAGAAATGAAATTCTTTCAACATAGAGCAGAGAGCACACACTAGATGCACTTTTCCTAAATCAACTTCAGCATGCAGTCTTAATGCAAATGCACATGCATGTATTGTTTTTTAGTTTCCTTAATGTGAAAATGACAAAAAGAAAACAAAGTATAGATCTGAACTATCTTCTTTCAAAGCAATAGTACTAACAATTTTCTTTTCAAAAAAATGAAAGTAAAGCCAAGATGACACTTTGCGATTTTGAATTCAAAATTGTTTTCGACACTTGAAATACTAATGATTCAAATAAAATACAATGGCAAAAGTGTAATCGACTGTCTAAAAGAGGAATGCTTTGTAATACTCTTTTTCTTGACTGAAAACGACACTTGCGACACTTTCAAATCAAAAGACGACAGTTCAATTAAGCTACTATTTGCACAAGAGAACTGTAAATGACGAAAAATACATAAAAAAAACATTCACAATTCTTTATCGATGGAGGCTAAATAATGCAAAGGAAGATGGTTTCAACAGATATATACTGATCACAGACAGCAAAACTACTAAATAAAGCTAAAGACAATGAAGAAAAAACCAAAATCTAGAGGCAGAAACAGTCTCATCTGATCATCACACCTGTAACACAGGGAAACAGGGATGCATCTCACCTACAACACACAGGAGGTGCGATGCATCTAGACTGCCAAGAAGAGACAATCCGATGGTCTAGGGGCTGATCTAATGAGGTTATTTGAGCTACCACCAGGGCACTTAGGATGTTTGCAAGCTAGATGTTCAGTCCATAAACCAACCCGGATATTGATTGAAGCAGCGTTGATCTACTTTGCAATTGCATAGAAAAAGAAGTTTGAAGGCTAGTTGGCTTAACTTCAGGCTCCGTCTATGGTTTATAAAGCAAATAACAGTAACAAAACAAACAAACTATTCGTTCCCCAGTGGAGTCACCATTTTGTTATTGGGAAAACTAGTGTCTATTTAGGGTTGCTAGTCCCACTAAGACGAGTAGCTATCTTAGAAATAAACAGATTAAAGTTACTTGTGTTTTCCTTTATGAGAGATAGATGAGAGAGGAGCATAGAGCACCAACCTTAGTCTTTCGCTAGTCTCCTTGCTTGTTTCCTCTCTCCTTTGATAGAGCTTTCGCCACTCCTTCCTCACTTCTCCCACTTCAAAAAACACCTATAGAGCCAAGGCAGCAAAATACCATCAAATCATAGAGATCTATAACCATAAATAATGTAGGATCAGATGTACATTAACCATATAAATTCATACATAAACAAGATTCAAAGATATATAAGCATATGGAGGAAAACTAAAATAGCTTTATTGATAGAAGTAGTAGAAGAGAGGGCTACAACTAGGCGATCTGATCCAACACCATCCTCCCAGCATGAAAGCCCTCTTCACCTCATACAAAGCAAGATCACCCAACAATGTCTTCAAAGAGAAACCAACAACACTTCCTTGCAAATTACAAAATTCCAGCCTCTAGATCTCTTGGATGATGGATCCATATATAGATGTTTACAAGAGAGTGAGTCAGCTTCTGGGATTTTGATTAGTGTCATTTAATTGATAGTTCTTGGTTCCACTTGGAGATTTTAGATCTCTTACTCATCCCTGGGCGAATTCAGAGAGGCAAGTGTCATATGAGTAGTTTCTAGAAGATTCTTTGGGTTTCCACCTAGCACACTGCTTCTGCCATTTGTCTACTCTCGCTCATTGCACCCTACAGAAGGGCTTTCCAGTATGCATCGCACCCCCTGTGTGTAATAGGTGAGATGCATCACACCCTATGCATGGAGCAGTCTGTATGGTCCTGTTTTGACTAGTTCTGAGTAGTTTTTCATGGAGAACTTCTGGGAGATGATGTAATCAGCTGACCTTGTTCCTTTAGGGTATGAAAACACACTTTTAGGGGTTTAGAAGCCCTTGGTTTATGGACATATGTGATTGGGGTTGCAGTGCCCAAATATGTCTATAACACCTGTGGCCAAGATGGGAGGCAATCCCAACAAGCTTAACTGAGTCCACAACCCCTTTATTAAGGTGATTTGTGGGGAGGATGCACACTGGGGTATGTACTTAGCCTAGTCCATGGATTTAAGGAGTACCCCCACCTAGGATTATAGTTGCACAACCCACTTCACCAAGACAGGGGAAGGCATATGCTCAGTGTTCTTGATCAACAATGTTCCCTCTCAGGGAGGGAAATATTCTCTTTCACTCCAAGATTCTCTCTAAATAATATGAACTTTTCTTTTGGTAAATGCTTGGTGAGAATGTGTACAACCTTCTCATCAGTTGAGATGTATTTGAGCCTCACTGCTCACATTACCATATCTATGATATAGTGGTACCTGATCTCAATGTGCTTTGACCTGTCATGGAATACTAGATTCTGTGAAATTCAGATCCCACTTTGATTGCCACAGTATATGACAATCGTATCAAGCCCCTGCTCAAATAGATTTGCAAAGAGCTTTCACAACCACACTTCCTCACAGCTAGTTATAATATCCACAATGCACTCTACCTTGGCTGTACTGAGAGTGACAAATTTATGCTTCCTTCTCATCTAGTAAATAATGGTAGACCCCAAGCTAAAACATCTTGATATTCTCTTCTCATTAGTAATGCTTCCATCCTAATCTACATCTGTATATCCATGCAATCTCAACTCTTTTCTGAAGGTATATATCAGTCCATAGTTGATCATCCCATGTAGATATGTCAACACATGTTTTGTGGCCACCCAGTGAGCATGAAAAGGTTCCACCATGAATTGGCTCAAGATGTTAATAAAAAGACATATATATGGTCTCGTGTTGACTAGAAATATCAAAGCCCCAATCAACTGCTAGTACATAGAAGGATATTCTAGATCTGGTCCCATAACTTCACCACATAACTTCTTGAAGTTTTCCTCCATGGATGTGGCCATGGATTTGCAATCCACCATAGAAAATCTCTCCAAGATTTTGACAACATATTTTCCTTGGCTAAGGAAAATCTCACTAAGTCTTTGCCACACCTCTAAGCCCAGGAAATAGTGCATCAACCCAAGATATTTCATCTCAAATTTAGATGTAAGCTCCTTCTTACATTGAATTATTAAAGGCTATGCTCCTATCAAGAATAAGTCATTAACATATCAAACTAAAATTAAAGGCATATCTTGGACAACCTTGAAGTAGAGGTTTAGATCGACACCAATTTTGGTGGAAATAAGATTCATTAGGTATCATTTGATCTAAGCATACCAAGCCCAGTGGGGAGGGATTTATTCAATCTGCAAACATGGGTTTCCTTGTCATGTTCCCTAAATCCATATAATTGTTCCATGTACACCTATTCCTTAAGTATTCCATGAAGAAAGGTTGTCTTCACATCCATCTAAGACTCCAATCTTGATTAGTAGCAAGTGCAATGATGGATTAGATAGTAGTGTAAATATAAAAAGGTGCAACTATTTCATCATAATCTTCTCCTTATTTCTGGGAGAATCCTATAGCCACAAATATCGCCTTGAATTTCTCAATGCTACCATCAGCTACGTGTTTGATTTTTTTTAACCACTTGGAAGTCACAATAGAATACCCTTCACGTCTCAGAACCACCTCCCATACAACATTCTTCATAATGGACTCATACTCCTTAGCCATGGCATCTCTCCAAACTTGTTCCTTCACTCCTTCTTCATAGCAGCAAGGTTCAAATTGTATAATGTCACTCATCAAAGCCACATATCCCTGATATCTCTGAGGCTGCTTGCTTTCTCTGAAGGTGCCTCTTGGGGCTAGGTGCCTCTCTGCATCCTATAATGAAAAAAGAAGCCATAGGGGTCTCTTCCTTGTGGGAGGATCACAAAGAGGAGGATCCAAAGGATCCATGGGTGCCATAGGTTCATCAATAAGATAAGGCTTAGGCATGGATGGCTCAACATCTTCATTCATAGAATCATCTTTTCTCTTAGAGATGGTAGGGTGTTGTCACTACTATAACACCCTCCAAATTTTGACCCATATTAAAACTTTGGAGCCTCCCTTTGATCACATGAATTATCGTTTCTAGTTATTAAAGTCATTCCATACTTTTTTCTAAGTTTCCAAGTCCCTTTGTGAAGAAATTCCAAGTGTTGTCTTTTGTTAAGGGAAGTGTCGCTCTTTGTGAAAGGGAGTCATGGCATACTTTCAAGAGGAATATTTGGTGCTTTCTCTTGTACTAATGTGTTTTATCTATCATAGGGATATGCATTAGACTTATTCCAAAAATTACTCTGCATTTCTTGTGCAGTTGACACTAGTGTCACAAATGTTAGAAAAATTATATATTACGGAGCAATGTAACACAGAAAATATTGCAGAAATATAAACACAGAAAACGCACAAAACAAGAGAGACACAGATATACGTGGTTCACCCAGTTTGGACTACGTCCACCCTGAACAACCAGTCCTTCCTTTCTATTATCCAGCAAAATGAAGAGACACAACCTACAGCAAATCCGTTGTAATATCCTCTGTTTTCTCTCACAGTCTCACCTCTCTATTTCTCGCTCACAGAATACACATCTATTTCACCACCTCAAATACAATACCCTCATACAAATAGAGGGGTTTCCTTCTAGGGCAAAAAAACCCTAAACTAAACATAAGTTCTACCGTCAGATCATCCGCCTAATGAACGGCCCAGATTGACTAGAAATTACTATACTTTTACAAGGCAATTTTACATTTATTTTTGGCTTTGGGGGCGCTGGCCCCCAGACAAAACTTCATGGGGTATACATCCGGCTGAAACAAAGACCTCTGAACAATCATGCTCCACACACAATAGCAAAGTGTATCTTAAGTGTCATATTTGGAGGCAAGTTTTTTTTTTTTGTCATTTCAATGGATGCATGCTGATTGTGAGTGTTAAGTGTTTCATTGTCACATGGTTGATCATTTATAAGTTTGTAATCATGTTCAAGTCTTGTTACATGCTCTAGTCTCATCTTTTGCCTCACTATTCCCACACTTAGTCAAATTATGAAGTGATTTTGTCTTCACAATTTACTCACAAAGTCAAGGAAATACAACAAAGCACGTAACCAGAACAACAATGATCTATTTACTCACAAAGTCAAGAAGTCATGAGCTATCAAGTATATTACATACAAGACATAGAAAAACATCATTGATTGCATTAATAATGAAATAAGAGTAAACTTACAACCAAAGTCTTGATGTCACAAGCCTTCTCAGAGGGATCCAGCCAGCATGTTCTTCAAGCATTCACTCTTTGAAGATGGATCTCCCAACACAAGTCTCTCTCACTCACAAGTTTTACACAAGATTAAGGGCACTTCACAACCTTCCTCAAGCTATCAACAATCCCACACTTGTCACACCCACACCAGCTATCTAGAAAACTCACAAGCACTAACAGAACTATCAGCAACCACTCCAAAGACTAAGAACTCAAAAACTCAGAACTAGTAGCACATAGCAATGGTGAGAGTTTAAATAGGAGGAGTCTCCATGAAAGGTGGAAGAGTGAGCTTATCTCCAAGGACGGTAGCACAAATGATGAAATAGCCACGCTAGAGAAAGGAGGGAGACATAAACTAGGCCAACAACTAGGTCTGGAGTCATCTGGAAGGCCAACTGTTGGAACAAATTCGCCCAATCTGGATCATCGCGGGCACATAACTGGCCTTCCGCGCTGACATCGCTATTGAATAATGTAGCTAGTCAGGTCATCGCGGAAGATTACAAGCGACAGTTGTGTTGGCACATAAAATCCGACCATCGTGGGAATCAGGTGTACTTCCACGATGGCAGCGCTTTTGGACTGTTTTGGAGCACCCATCAGCGCGTTTATTTGGCCAACAGAAGCGATGAGGCAGAAACCTTTGGAAAAGTGGGTCATTTGGTAACATCAGAGAGCATTTGTCTAATATTAGCATGTATGACTTGGACACACGACACAGTAGGAAGACTAGAGTGAAGACAATGACAAATTACTATGTAATAGATGCCCCCTAAAGTATGAAGCCCGAGAGAGAAGGAGGGGTGAAATGATTTACAAAATTGACTAAGCTGGAACACCATCTGGAAGAACCTACATGCAAGTACAACTAATATCTCTGATAATGAAGTACATGTAGTCTAGCCATGGGCGCAGCCATCCAAAAGACATACGAAATAGGTTTGTAGTATGGATGCAACCATCCAGCTAATGAGACCATGATGATGACAAAGGTATGGTCGCAGCCATCCATGAAGACTCAGGCATGGTCGCAACCATCCATCAATGAGTCATGTAATCATAAACCAATCCACGCAGCTCGAACATGTGTAATCTAAGTTTGGGGTCTTGAACCTATCCAATCATAGTACAAATCCTAACATGCGAATAGATGTGCTAAGGTCGAGCATGATAGAACATCGCTTGATTACCGGTCAATGATGAAAACCGTTAACAAGCACCAGAGAAACCACCAATAATGCCAATGGCTCTCAAGGTACTGTCCAACACAATCCATGAAGTGTGAAAAAGGAGATGAAGTCGAACACTCATGGAATCACCCAATTGACGACCAATGATGAAAGTCGACCGTCAAGTGTGAAGAACTTTCCATTGAGG
The DNA here is from genome assembly GCA_031772625.1 of Pinus tabuliformis. Lineage (NCBI taxonomy): Eukaryota > Viridiplantae > Streptophyta > Pinopsida > Pinales > Pinaceae > Pinus > Pinus tabuliformis. Next base: position 59,586,442 of record CM062805.1, read on the forward strand.
CATGCAAGCTCTAAGGTACCAAAGGGGGATCTCTAGATCAATCTCCTAGATAATGAGCTGATGTCGACAGGAGACAACCCATTGCAGGAGGGCCATAATGTTTCCCCCATCAACGACACGAGATAAGGAACAAGAGGCAGATGGCGAAATAGAGTATTAGAGGAGAAGGTGAGGGTGTAAACTGCAGAAGGATTATACTCTTGAACATATCGGCGACACGACTCCGGAGGGGGGTGGCAGCATTCAGGCATCAAGGGATCAGAGGCTCGATGGAAACGGCATGAATCAGATGGAATGAGGCTAGAATGACAACCCAAACCCACGGAAGGCCAAATGACGATGTATGGATGTCCCAACCCAATAAGAAGCAAAAGTGTCGATGTTCAAGAGTGACTAGCTGCCATAGACAATCAATGATAAACCTGTTATTGAGTCCAACCTAGTAATAGTTTAACGAGCCCTAGGAAGGAGAAGCTCGAATCTCGTCATGGTGACGAGTCCAATGTCGTCAAGTTTAACGAGTCCGACATAGGTAAAACTCGGAGTCTTTTTCATGTTTAGAGAGTTTGAAAAAGACACGGAAAAGAAAACTCTAGGGGGGGTCCTTTTTCGTAGATTTATGTCTCTCGAGCCCGAAAAAGTATAAAACGATACTCGAAAGAACCGCCCGACCATTACGATCGAGGAGTACTTTTCATAACTAGTAACTTTGACCTGAAAAAGTAGAAAAGCGATCGGAAGTACGTCTCAGAGGAGAAGGCGGGGGTGTAAACTGCAGAAGGATTATACTCTTGAACATATCGGCGACACGAATCTGGAGGGGGGTGGCAGCATTCAGGCATAAAGGGATTAGAGGCTCGATGGAAACGGCATGAATCAGATGGAATGAGGCTAGAATGACAACCCAAACCCGTGGAAGGCCAAATGACGATGTATGGATGTCCCAACCCAACAAGAAGCAAAAGTGTCAATGTTCAAGAGTGACTAGCTGCCATAGACAATCAATGATAAACCTATTATTGAGTCCAACCTAGTAATAGTTTAATGAGCACTAGGAAGGAGAAGCTCGATTCTCGTCATGGTGATGAGTCCAATGTCGTCAAGTTTAACGAGTCCGACATAGGTAAAACTCGGAGTCTTTTTCATGTTTAGAGAGTTTGAAAAAGACACGGAAAAGAAAACTCTATGGGGGGCTCCTTTTTCGTAGAGTTATGTCTCTCTAGCCCAAAAATTATAAAACAATACTTGAAAGAACCACCCGACCATTACGATCGAGGAGTACTTTTCGTAACTAGTAACTTTGACCCGAAAAAGTAGAAAAGAAGTCGGAAGCATGTCGTTTCGTAACCGATAACGAGCTTGAAACGACAAAGGCCCGACAATCTTTTTGTGTCTAAACGGTAAGAAAAGAGCTTAAAGGCGACCACCTCTCATTTCTTTTAACAAGTCAAGAGGGAAAACTCAGCAATCTTTTCATCTTTAAATGGTCGGAAAAGAGCTGAAAGTAGACCTCCATTTTTATTTTCTTTAACGAGTCAAAAAGGGAAAAATACTCGGCAATATTTTCATCTTTTATGAGTTAGAAAAGAGCTTAAAGGAGACTCGTCCTAGAGGAACAAGTGGTATAAAGGGTAGCAACTGGTTCCGGCAATGGTGGAACTGCTCAAAACATGTAATGGTCAAGAGGTTGGCTAATAAAACCACTCATTGCTGCGGTTCCTCAGGAAAGGAAAAACAACCAAGTGAAAGCATATGATTGGCCAAAGAGATGGTGGTAATGGAATGAAACAACCAAGGCTCATCTATCAGAATTTAGTGGATAAAAATGGCAATCACGAGGTGTAAATCGGCTATGGGTTCATTTTTTCACAAGGTTGAACCATGGAGAACTTTGCTTGGATTCGGTTTCATTTTTACACAAGCTTGAAATGAAAAACTATGCTTGTTATAAATTTGCATGCCCCCATCATAATGACGCAAATCGAGGTACATGCCCCCCAAGCTTCATTGCATTCAACGAGGTGGATGGAATGAAGGTTCACTTTCAAGATCTTAGAAAGACTCGACTTGGATTTTACGAGATCTTAATCAAAGACTCGATTGGGACAGGGAGTGGTTGCATTTTTTAATGAGGTTGACACAATGAAAAAGAAATATCCTCATAACCCTTATTTCATTTTTTAACTAGGTTGACATAAGATCAAGAACTTTCCTCAAGACTCCTTGTTGCATTTTTTAACGAGGTTGACACAAGATAAGAACCATCCTCAGACACCTTGTTTCGTTTTTTAACAAGGTTGACACAAGATCAGAACTATCCTTAGGCACCTTGTTTCATTTTTTAACGAGGTCGACACAAGATTAGAACTATCCTCGGGACACCTTGTTTCATTTTTTAACGAGGTTGACACAAGGTCAAAGCTATCCTCGGTAATCTGTTCATGGGCCAGATGAGAACATGGCTCCCAAGAGGCCTTCATGGGATGGAAGAAACGCACTCTAGGAGGAATACATGTCATGAAGCACTAATGACAGATCGGGTTCCAATGCCCCATTACACGATGTATGAGACCATCTACATGATCAGCAGCAGATGCGGAGACGGAATGCGTAGCCACATAATTGACCTGTGGAAAAGAAGGCATTGCTTGCGAGAAAGAAACGAGAGGGGATGACAACTGCGCAGGAGGCACCAGGGGACTAAAGAATGATAATTGATCTATGGTCACCATTCTTCCATCGCGTGGAAACAAAACCACACGGAAAAGTGAAGAGACGAGGGCCCCATGGCATAAACATAGTCACGACCAAGGAGAAGACTGAAATCTAAAGCACCTTGGACAACCATAATGTCTATATAGACGGTTTTTCCCCCCAAAGTAATAAGAAGCTTCTCGAGGATCCCTAAAGGTTGACTGGTTCCTCCGTCAAATGCTAACAGATTCTGCGCAACCGGCACAAGCTGTGAGGATCCCAAAGTGCCAAGTAGTGGAAAGCATAAGACTAACAGATGCACCCTCATCCAAGACAGTGCCAGGTACTGCCTTATCATAGGCATGTACTATAATCTAGAAAGGCACATGGGATGGAAGGCAGAATGTAGTCAAATGACTCCAGTCGAAGGAAACGACTGAACTACTTGGTGGGGGAATCGTATGATTTCCACCATGCTCTATAGGAACCGAAGAAGGACTCTCATGATCAGCAGGGATAGGAGGATCATTCTTAGACTCAGGAGAATCGGACGAGACGAGAAGAACATGAGCATGACACTCTTCCGAAACAGAGTGATCAACAGGTGGTGAACCTAAGTTGACACTCTCTTTGACCAATGGTTGGTCTGGAACAGGCGTAGCACAGCGAGGTTCGGAAGGAGGAGGACAGACAAGAGAAGAATCTAATTCAATCTCTTTGTCAATCGGGAGGGTCTGAAGAGAGCCTCTGATAACTAATGAGAAGTTGGGGTGAAGAAGCTATAAGACTTTCCAAAATGGTGGAAGCTTTATCCATGAACGGAAAAAGGTGAAGGGGATGGTTGCCTTCACATAGCCTATAGGGGAATCGAATCTTCCCTTTCTTCTTACCGTTTCCAGTTGATAGGGTAGCATCGCCATGAGCTTCAGAGGACGATGAGGGATGAGCCAGATCGTGAGACCATACTTCTAAGATCCTAGGAATGCTAGGACAATCACGAAGAAGATGGTCACCCTTGCACAATTTACAAGGAAACTTAACCTTCTGCAGAGGAGCAGAAGGTGTTCTGACCTGAGATGTACTTGGAGCAGTAGCTACACAGGTGGCCTCATGTTTATCAGACTTCTTCTTCTTCTTCATCATCTTCTTCTTCTTAGTCGCTTGGTTACTAGATATGAAGCTTTCACCAGGCGAAGGAGGAGAGGAGGAAGAAATAGGAGAAGAAGGCGTAGGCTCAACCTTGGAATCAACATGTTGAGGTTCAGACGAAGAAGACGGTGGAACAGGAGTTAAGGCACTCGGGACCATCGAGGTTGAAAACAACCATACGGGCAAACTGATGGTTAACCCAAGCAAAGACAATGTTGCCATATACGGAGCACCGACATTTCCAAAAGAAGGAAATGGACTAGGATTCCCATCTAGGGAAAGACCTTGGCCGGTATATTCGGGGAATGTTGCCATCGAGAACAAGCCTGAAAAACACTCTTATCACAACCAAGAACTTGAACTTTTACTATGAGTGTTGCGTGGGCAGTAAATTTTATGACACAGGAACAAAACTTGACCTTTTCATCTTTAAAGAGTCGAGAAAAGGATGAAAAGATGACTTTGTCTCTTTCGAGGTTTAATGAGCCTAAAAGGACAAGTGCTCAGATAGACCTTTTCTTTTAAGGAGTCCGAAAAGGAACGAAAGTGACTACTCTGGAGAACTAGGCAAAACGTTTACCAAACAACCCGTAAAACTGCATATACACCTTTGCAATCATATGAAAACCGAGGACTTTCTGTACGGTAGTCAATCTTCCCGAATGTTGTGTTCGGTGCATTATGGGTTGCAAGGCAACAGACAGGGCTTCCTAAGGATGAAGGATGATAACCTAGTGGGGTCTCCCAGCATATACTCGATGGTACATGGGAGCACAATTCCATGCTAGACCACTATTGAGTCACAGAAGGAGGAATAACCCATCCTTGAGTGGAAACAAAAGTGACTAGGTTTAACGACGCTGGAGCACGTCTCTAGCCTAGACCTCTAAATGTGTGCATTATGTTCCAATGCGTTGTTAGATTTATTCAGTTCATTTTAGAGTTGATCTTGGATTATGTTTCAGTTTTCAGGCCCTACCGTGTGTATATCAAAAACCCTAGGATGCAGCTAGAATGAGTAAAGCATCTTTCATTTCAATGAACACCTACTTACAGAAAGGTAGAGAGTTCATTCCCAAACCAAGACAAGAAAATGCAAACACTAAGAAACACAATGCATCAATACACTAATCTCACGGTGCAACGATACTACTACTGAAATATTTAAAATTTGCTTTCCAATTTCTCAAACATGAAAATTCGTAATGCAAATGTAATTTCACTTTCATATGCTAAATGAATGCAAACTTTTGATTTTTTTTTTGAATTTAAAGACAAACAAGCAAGTGTGAACTGATCGATCCAAACAATTGTGATCTATGCTTGGTAGTGAAGAAATCGAATCAACATAAAAAATTGGTTCAACAATCGACACTAAAAATCAACCAAAAACAAGCAGTGCAAAACCCTCAAGCAAATCAATAAGAGGGTTGTGGATGAACCTTGAACAGACAAGTAACCCAAGCAAAAGGTTTCTCGACGAAACTTCAAAGGGCTAGATCACATGGTCTAAAGACACAAGACTCACTCAATGAAATCAAAGAGACAGTGCCCCTAACCAAAAGCAATTAAAACAAGCTAATGAGAGACAAGAAACAACAGGGGATAAGCAAGATTGATGAATTCAGGAGGTAAAGTTATAAAAACAAATTTTCAAGAATCATCGCAAGCTGTACACTGACAACTAGAGATTTCATCGCTAGTTTAGATACCATCGCTAGTGATGGACATACAACTAGAGATGTCAGTGCAAATTTTACACAGACAACCCGAGATGATCGCGAAAAAACACCTATTTTTCGCGATGATGCGATTTCAAGAGCCGTCGTGAGAATCAAACTAGCAACCCAAGATCATCATGGGTAAAAAGCTACAAAGTGGCGATGACATCACGACTATTAGGATTTTTTCCGCGATGATGCAAAAAACAATGACAAATGAACAAAAACTTCCGAACCAAAACCAGTCAACCCTTAAATCAAATAGAAGTATTTCCCAGATCAACCTAGGAAACTCAAAAGACTGATAATTAATCCCCAAACTTCAAAAGGGACCAAATCAAAAATCAAAATAAGAGCAAACAAAGGAAGAACAAAGGCCAAACTCCCCAATGGAGTCGCCAATTTTTGATGCAGGAAAGTGTTCCCTCTATGGACAGAGGCAACCCCTCTAGCCCTAGAGTGGGTCTAGTCACAAACAAGGACAGATCAACAATAGCTTTCCTTAAATAGTCATAGTTGGAGGCCTACCTCAACCGGTGGTCGATGGAGTTCTGTTGCGCTACTCTAGCTTCTGCTTCCTTCTCCTGACGAGTGATCAACCTGAAACAATGCAAAGAAAATACAACAAAGCATGTAACCGGAACAACAATGATCTATTTACTCACAAAGTCAAAAAGTCATGAGCTATCAAGTACATTACATACAAGACATAGGAAAACATCATTGATTGCATTAATAATGAAATAAGAGTAAGCTTACAACCAAAGTCTTGATGTCACAAGCCTTCTCAGAGGGATCCAGCCAGCATGTTCTTCAAGCATTCACTCTTTGAAGATGGATCTCCCAACACAAGTCTCTCTCACTCAAAAGTTCTACACAAGATTAAGGGCACTTCACAACCTTCCTCAAGCTATCAACAATCCCACACTTGTCAGACCCACACCAACTATCTAGCAAACTCAAAAGCACTAACAACACTATGAGCAACCACTCCAAAGACTAAGAACTCCAAAACTCAGAACTAGCAGCACATAGCAATGATGAGAGTTTAAATAGGAGAAGGAGTCTCCATGAAAGGTGGAAGAGTGAGCTTATCTCCAAGGAAGGTAGCACAAATGATGGAACAACCACGCCAGAGAAAGGAGGGCGACATAAACTAGGCCAACAACCAGGTCTAGAGTCATTTGGAAGGCCGACTGTTGGAACAAACTCGCCCAATCTGGATCATTGCGGGCACATAACTGGCCTCCCACGCTGACATCGCTATTGAATAACATAGCTAGTTAGGTCATCGCAGAAGATTACAAGTGACAGTTGCGCTGGCACATAAAATCCAACCATCGCAGGAATCAGGTGTACTTCCGCAATGGCAGTGCTTCTGGACTGTTTTGGAGCACCCATCAGCGCGTTTATTTGGCCAATAGACGCAATGAGGCAGAAAACTTTGGAAAAGTGGATCATTTGGCAACATCAGAGAGCATTTGTCTAATATTAGCATGTATGACTTGGACACATGACATAGTAGGAAGAATAGAGTGAAGACAGTGACAAATTACTGTGTAACAAGCGCAGTTTCCAGTACTTTGTTGAAGGCCTCTACTATCCCATTAGCCAGTGGGTGATGCGGTGTACTCTTCTGGTGATACACTTGAAACTCTTCCATCAATGCGCTGATTTTCTTGTTTAGGAAGTGTGTACCATGATCACTCATCAAGATCTTCGGACATCCAAATCGTGTCAATACATGTTCAAATAGAAACTTCACGACAGTCATGCCCATGCAATCCTTCACCGGCTGCACTTCTGCCCAACGAGTTAGATACTCCGTCCCAGTGATAATGTACCTCGCGCCTGTCTTTTCTTGAGGTTTGATGGGTCCTACAAAATCTATTGCCCATTTTTTGAAAGGTTGCAACGTCATTTTTGGATTCAAAGGCATCTCGTCCCTCCACGATGGCCTACCTGTTCTCTGACATACGTCGCACGCCTTGCAATATGCTTTTGAATCCTGATGAAGGGTTGGCCAACACAACCTTGCGTGTATAATATTTTGCGCGGTCTCTCTTCTTGCATAATGTCTTCCCAACATTAAGAGCCATCTGCAATTTTTCCCCCCCAACACATGCTTATTGACCAGGTATTTAGAGCAGAGTACATGCACCTCTGCACAGGTTGGGGCTTTTATCCGTAGGCCTGCGTCCACTAGGACAAATGTGCACGTCGGTCATCCTATCCATCATACTTGTCTGTTAGTCACATCTTAGGCTTACCAAATCATGTCCGCATCATTGTCCTACATTCGCGTCAATCATTAAAGCTTCCTTTGTGCGTACCCCACCATCTCATGAACGTAGCATGCAGTACCCAATCCAAGGCCTAGAAACATTACTTTTCTGACACCTCCCATTCAAATGCATCCAAGAAGGTATCTACCTCATTTAAACCATCATAAGTAGGCAGATCTCTTGCTTCTATCGACCTGCAGTGCAGTGACCTGGTCATTATATTGCAATTCAGCATAGTTACTTCGTGGAACTAATTTTGCCATCGTTCTATTTCTTCGCTGGACTCCGAAGTGTAGGAGCTTTCATGCTCCCATGTAATCTGCCCATTTGCAGTGGGATTCACCCAGTCTTGGTCTCGTGCTATTATCTTGTAGATACAGTCCAGATCATCATCACTTTCATAGTCGCGTACCAGTTCTGTATAGCGTGATCCTTCAACAAGGTCCAGAGGTATAATTACGCGCAGTGAATTCTTTTCAAAGATCATTTTTCGCTTCTTCAGATTAATTATGCCATTCATATTAGTGGCCCAGTCAATTCCCAGGAGTGCGAGGTAAGGATTGTTGTCATCAACAATCTCTATTACTTCAAAATCTGCCAGTGCACTCGCTCCCTCAATATCCATAGTTATTCCCTGCAATCGCCCCATGGGTATTATTTTCTGTTGATTCACCATTCTCAACTGAATTGGAGACCATTGTAGCATGGGTCTCCCCATTCGCTCCCATGTTTGTTTTGGCAGAACATTCACATCCGATCCCAAATCCAGGATGACTTGATCCATTTCATATTCTCCGATCTGCGTGGTGAGTCTCATTTCTCATCCTGTTCTTGTCTTATGTTTTCCAATCTTGCGGACTACGCGCGATTCACTAGGCACGGTCCCAACACATCTATTAATAAGTTCGTGTAGCCCTTTCACAACCTTAATGTCGCACAGTAACTTCATACAGGTTTCCAAGAAAGTTGTCAGCGTATATGGGTCCATTTTCGGCTCCAGTTTATCTTTGCTTCCTGAAGTGGAGGCATCAACGAAGCTCTTTTTAGCTTCCATGAAGGTTTCCCGAGCACGCTCCAAATCAAACTCGACTGCTTTCGTCGGGGCTTTGCAAGCCCATGTACTATATTTTGGTTGTTTTCCTTTGTCATCTCCCATTGCGATTCCACTTCGGAGCACAATGTTTATGTTCGAATCTTCCTCGCGTGGCTCATAACTCATCATCTGCAGGTTCTGAGTTGGGGGAGGCGGTAGCGCTCCTTTGTCGCATATCCTAGCTATCAGTGTAGGACAATCTTCTGTCTCATGATCAAATAACATGCAATACTTGCACAATGGGAGCGTTGGATTTGTGTAATCGTGAGAATAGTCTCCTGGCCCTCTGCAATTATAGAAAATCAACTGAATGTGACCTCTACCAAGTCCTCCTTCACCTCGGCCTCGTCCATGCCCCTGAATCATGCCCGCGCCATTCCTACATTCTGGTCAAGGGATCGCATTTCGGCTTGAAATTTGTAGGCGGGTGTTCTATCCATCATCAGCTCATAGCTTCTACAAGTACGCTTGTCATGTCCCACCGACCTACAAAAGTTTTAGAACAACTGTTGTGAAGTTTACATATACTTCTGTAACAAGTGGTAGTTATTTGTGGCATGTTTTCCTGTTATTTGATAGATAATGCACCACAAAGTAAGCGCCGCACTAGGTCTTGCTTGAGCTTCATGCCTTAAAGGCATTGATCCTCCTCCTACAAGGTAATTCATAAAAACCAGGTAGTGATCTTTGTCATGACCCTGACTCTTGCATTTTACACACCACACTTCTTCACGTACTTCTGGTCAAACCATCCTATCCTATTTCAAACTCTGCATCTTGTAGAGTCTCAAAGAAGGTATGTTTTGATAGTTATTTCAGTATCTTTTTCATTAGGATATATAAGCCTTTCTGCATTTTAAACTTAGATAATAATGAAACACGTGAGGTTAATAGGAAAAACTGATAATTATCGTTCTTACGTGCAGGAAGGAGGAAAAGCAGAAATTAGCCATCTCAAAGGGAAAGACGAAGAGGATCTAGCTGCTGTCCCTTTGACAGGAAACCGCAAACAAACCAGATCAAAATGGACCAACCCAGAAAAGGAAGCGGAGATACCAGCTCGGAGCAGAAAAGGAAAGAAGTGACTCAGGGTTAATGATTCTGCGAATCCCTCAGGATCTTAGATCCTGAGGGATCGCTATTTTATCTATTTTCTGTATCTAGATATCTCCGTCATCATCCTTATATAAGAGATAGCATTGTTGGCTATAGGGGAGGTTCTGTTGTAATTCCTTTTTAACAGATCAAGACTATGATCTTTATGTCCTGTTAAGACTCGCTTTGCTGTAAGTTTATTTCATGCATTAATACAGACTTGGTTACTCTTTTATCTTTGATCCTGGATCAATTTTAAGCGGTGTACCCCTGGAGGCTAAGGGCCCGGCCCTGGAGGACACTTGCTCTTGTACCATTACGCGTGGTGTCTGTGTGGTTTGTTCATAGGCGTAATCTGGTAATCTGTTGTGTTTTATGAATGTTATATTACATGCTCTGTTATGTTTAACTTGTTTAATGTCCCTGCAAATTGAAGTCTTATATTGACACTGTATTATGATACCAATTCATTAAAGTGTTGATTAATCTCTATAGGATATTATCACTCCAGTACAGAGTTCATTGTGATTGTGTTTTAGCATTATGGCAAGTTATCTTGAGAAGTCTGATTTCAGATGATTATTGAATGTTACTGTTTATATCTTGAGATGCAATCGCATGCATTTATTCAGATCAATAACAGAAGCAGAGTGAGCACGTTGTGTTTCTAGGGTTGGAATTGGTAGCATTATTCTATAGTATGTGTATATATTTTGAGACTGCAGGATTGATGTTTTGATTGGAGTGGTTAGATAGAATCGCAGCTTGATGAACTTGGTTATTGCTTATTCCAGTTGTTGTTCCATTTAGTTGCTGTTCCATTTCTGAATTGCTGTTCCATTTCAATTGCTGGTCTATTTCAAGATTGCTGATTTGTTGTTTCATTTACTTGCCATTTCTTAAGGACAGACTCAGGCTGTAGTGAGTATCAGCATCTGCTATTTGGCTCCCAGACCTCTGATCTGCTCCCATCAGCTATGAAAGGGATGGGTTATTGCTACTAAACCCTTGGCTGATGTGCTGTTCTATTTCATCGTTATTTCCTTTACTTGTCGTTTCATTTATATTCATCAAGGACGATCTCAGGCTGTAGTGAGCCCCAGCATCTGCTACCTAGCTCCCAGACCTCGGATTTGTTCTCATCAGTTATGAAAAGGATGGGTTATTGCTACCGAACCTTCGACTGATGCAATGCCTGGTGTGATTTAGCCTTTTGAAGTAGTTAAGTTGTAGACATGCAGCCATTTACTTTTGTAGCCTTTAAGTAGCTGTACTACGAGCATTACTCTGACAAGTGTTAAGCCTCAGACTGAGACACTCTTTTGAAATAGCAAGACGTTCCCGGATTGACATTCTAATGTGAGGTAACTAGAGGTGAAAGAGACCCTTTTTATAGCTCTACATTTTGGCGTCGTTGTCGGTGAAAGAGTGTAGCCATTTGTCTTTTCTAGGGTAGTGTACGAACCTGCTAGGGAAGAATTGGGTTTTGAAAATGGAAGGTAAGAACCTATGTGTGGAGCATGTAAAAGCCCTGCTCCTTTGCCCGTTTTCCTGCAGATTTGCTGCTATCTGCTTAAGAAAGATTTAGTAGTTAAATTGAGTGCATGACTAAGCAGAAAAAGCCGGAGAAAAATCCCAAACCTTTGCCGAAGCCAGAAAAAGCTAAGGGGCCGGTGACCCTTGGTCGAACAACATTTATAGACGAAATCTATAAGAAAGCCGAATCTCAGCCTTCAGTAGGACCTAGGAAAGTTATTTCCAGATAGCCTACTAGCTCCCTTCAGGCCACAGGTTCACCATCTGTAGCCTTTGCTGAGGTGCATAGTCAAACTGACGAACAGGACTTTCAAGAAATTGAAAATTCTATTCCAGAGCGATTGGAAGAAGGGAATTTTAGTAATCTTTGTGAAGGAGAAGGGGAAACAGGGGAGATTAGAGAGTTTAGATATCCTCCTAGGATAACTCAGCCATTGAATAGCCCAGACAAAGGAAGTGTGGTAAAAATTATTATTGAAAAAATCCAATCCCCTCAGATAGAAATTCCAGATAGAGGAAGTGCTATTAAAACTAATCCTGTCAAAGCCATTCCCGCTCAGCCAAGGAACACTCTTCTAGATATTCCGGAAGGTTATTAGCATATATTTGACCCAATGGCTCAAAATCCACCAAACACCCAAACCTCTACATTACAATAACCCATAGTGGATTCTGCAGCAAATGCCCCCATGAAAGCAATTCCCCTTCAACATATCCCTACATTTCACGGACTTACATCAGAAGACCCGCATGCATTTTTATTTGAATTTGATGTACTATGCAGGGGATATGATTACACCACTGACCCCCAGAAACTAAAACTGTTTCCCTCGACCCTGAAAGGGGCTGCTTTAAGATGGTTTATGGGATTAAGTGGTGGGGTTATAAATAATTGGGATCAAATGAAGGAATCTTTTCTAAAAAAATATCAAGATTACTGCAGGTCTAGAGAACTACAAGATGAAATATTCCAGATGGTGGCTAGACCAAGCGAAACATTAGAAGAATATGTGGAGCATTTTCAGTATAATTTGCAAAGATCTCCCTATGCATCATCACCCTTACCCGATAATGTGTTGAAAACAACACTAATAAGAGGCATGAAAGAACAATGGATTGAAACATTAAACATTATGGGAAAAGGGGATATTTATCAGGAAAGTTTTGTTGACATAATTGATCTATGTATCAGGAGTTCGAGAGGCAGTACACGGATCAAACCAGCAGAACATGATTGGTTTGCAAGAGAAAACAAAATTTCATCAGAAGGAGTAAGGCGAGTTGAAATCGGAAATTTATTGGAAAACTTTAAAACTGATATACTAGGAACAATGACTACACAATTGGACGTTTTGCAGGCCAAGCAAAAGCAAATGGAGGCAGAACAGAATTTAGCTATCTTCTGCCCCAAATGTAGGAAGAAGCATAGCCATAAGGAATGCCCACTAGATGCAGTCCAAGCATGCGCCATTTGTAAAAAGGATCATTCGACAGAAAGTTGTCCCTCACTACCTGGACTAAAAGCAGTATATAAGGAGGCAGAAGAAGAACCAGAAACGGTGTACATGCTCAACCAGCGTCATCAGTGGCAGCCGCGACAAACTGGTATGTTTTCAGATCCAACTTCTTCTTTTCAGTATCCCCACTATAACGCTCAACAGTATAATACATGGCAAAGCCAATTTCAGCCCCCATTCCCAAACTGGTCACCACAGTCATATCCTTCTGTTAATCCATGGCTAAATCAAATGAGCCAATCCGGTTGGTCGAATCCTCCTTATCCCCCACCATATTGGAAAAACAGCCCATATCCTCCACAATGGACTCCCCCTACTTCACAAAGTTCAGCCTGGCAGAATAACTGGCAGAGACCAACAAATCAGCCAGTAGGAAATGTCCCTCTCCCTCAACCTACAATGCCAGCTTTACAACAAAATCCCCAGGCTAATCTGAGACCGCAACTCCTAGCCCAGCCTAATCCCAATCCAAATAACAGACCAGTCCAAGCACTCCAAATTTTAGAAACACCAGAAGAAGGACCCGATCTGAGGGAGTGCAATGATCTTCAGCTAAGATCTGGGCGTATTATCCAAACAGAGGGAAATAAAACAGTTCAGATTGAAGATCAGTTACCTAGAGAACATCTGTCACAAGAAGAGGATGTGAATAGACAGCAAACTCATAATCAAGCAACCACATCCTCTCCCCCATTCCCAGAACGTTTAGTCATACCTCGACCAATACAACAATCTAATTTTGACATTTTGGGAGAATTACAAAATTTGTACATAAAAATTCCATTCCTTCAGGCCATTCAAGACATCCCGATATACGCAAAAACTATTAAAGAATTGTGCATAAAAAGGCCAAGGAGGAATATAATAGATAATCCAAGAGTTCAAGTAGTCGGTACTTTATCTGACCTATTGTCAGGAAAGGAAACACCTATTAAGTATGAGGACCCAGGAAACCCAATAGTAACTGTTCAAATTTATGGTCAAACCCTAACCAATGCCTTAGTTGATCTTGGAGCTGCAATCAATATATTGAGAACTGCTACTTGCCAAAAGCTAGGCATTACATTTGCAGAACCTATCTCAACTCTGCTAGAATTGGCCGATCGGTCTGTGGTTAGGCCGAAAGGCATACTGCATGATGTCATGGTCTCGGTTGACTCCTGGGAATACCCAACTGATTTTCTGATAATAAACCCTAAAACCCGACTTGATGGACATCCATTGATCTTAGGAAGACCTTGGCTTGCTACCGCTGATGCCTATATCGGCTGTCGGCAAGGGAACATGATTATAACCAAGGGGGAAGATATCAAGAATTTAGTACTATATCCCCCAGCGCAGCCAAGTATCACTATAGTTAAAACTAATAGGCACCCTGTATCATATCTTACCGACAACATCAGATCTCCATTAACTATACAAGAAGCACTAGAGTTCAAAGACCAAACAGAAGATGATGCCATCAGTAATTTCATTAGTCAAACTGAACTCACATCTCGTACCCAGTGTCATATGATAAAGGCAGCATTTGATAACGAAGTAGAAGAGGAACGTCTGAAAGATGCACATGATCACACAATCCCTATCACTTCAGTTGCACATAGTAAAATTGTGGAAATCGAATCTGGAAAGACCTTAAACATTAATGCCGACCTTACACCTGAATAAGAAACAAAACTCATCTATATTTTAAGAAAATATAAAGAAGCATTTGCATGGGATTACCCTGATATGAAAGGAATTGACCCGCAGTTATGTACACACCACATCTACATAGAAAATGATGCAAGACTTGTTAGGCAGCCTCAGAGAAGACTAAACCCTCACCTAAAAGAAGTAGTAAAAGCTGAGCTTCAAAAACTTTTAGATGTTAACTTCATCTACCCTATCTCTGATAGTAAATGGGTCTCCCCGCTTGTGGTGGTACCGAAAAAGAATGGGAAGTGGAGGATCTGCGTGGACTACAGGGAGCTAAATAAGGCAACGCAAAAGATCACTTTCCTCTCCCGTTCATCGATCAAGTATTGGACACTTTGGCAGGGAAGAAATTCTTTTCTTTTCTCGATGGCTTCAGTGGGTATAACCAAATATAGATTGCCCCTGAAGATCAGGACACAACTACTTTTACTTGTCCTTGGGGAACATTCGCCTACCGAGTTTTACCTTTTGGTTTATGTAATGCCCCTGCCACATTCCAAAGGGATATCCTTAGCATTTTTGCAGATCTAATAAATGAAGGACTGGAAGTATATATGGACGACTTTACTCCATACGAAGATGAGTTTGATCCAGCATTGGAGACACTAGAAAAAGTCCTACAACGTTGCATAGCTACCAGGCTTTGTTTAAGCCATGAAAAATGTTACATGATGATGACAGAAGGACTTATTTTAGGACACTACATTTCAGCAGCTGGCATTCAGGTAGACCCAGCCAAAATCCAAATACTTTTGCTTATTCCTACTCCTACTACTCAAACAGAGGTATGTAGCTTTCTTTGATTCTCTGGTTATTACAGAAGATTTATAGAACATTATTCACGTATTGCTGCACCATTATATGCATTAACTGGTAATATTTATTTCTTTTGGACAGAAAAATGCAAACGTGCCTTCAATGATCTGAAGAAGCTCATATCTACAACCCCAGTTCTTCAGGGACCAAATTGGGATTTTCCATTCCAGATATCATCTGATGCCTCAGATACAGCCATTGGAGCGGTCCTTGGACAGGAGGAGGATAGAAAACCATATGCAATTTATTACATTAGCAAAAATCTATCCCCTGCTGAATTGAATTATACTGTCACTGAAAAAGAATTTCTAGCTGTTATACATGCTATCAATAAATTCAGACATTACATTACTGGATATCCTGTTATCCTGTACACAGATCATTCTGCTATAAAATATTTAGCAAATAAGCCTGTCACAAATGGCAGAATAACTAGATGGCTGATTTTATTGCAGGAATTCGATATTACAATCAAGGATCGACCCGGGAAAGAAAACCCGGTAGCTGATTTCCTCTCAAGAGTGCCAAAACCAGTCGATGCAACAACAGTTGAAGATCAGTTTCCAGATGAGCATCTCTTTGCTGTTGCTGTTCAAACACCCTAGTATGCGGATATCGCCAATTACCTAGCAGTAGGTAAGTTACGAAAGCTTCTAACCCCTAATGAGTGAAAACAAATTGTCCAACGAAGTACCAGATTTTCCTGGATTGGGGGTTATTTGTTTCATACAGGGGCAGACATGCAAATCAGAAGATGCATTAGACAAGATGAAATTTTTGATATATTGAAAGCATGCCATGACCAACCATGTGGTGGACATTTCGCTGATCGTAGGACTGCACATAAAGTATTACAATGTGAGTTTAACACAAACAGGGTATTATTGGCCCACAATTTTTAAAGATGCAAAGAAATTCATCCAAGCATGTGACAGTTGCCAGAGAGCGGGACGCCCTAGTCATTCAGATGAGATGCCTTTGAAACCACAATTAGTCGTCGAACCATTTGAGCGTTGGGCTCTTGATTTTGTGGGACCAATCAACCCACCATCAAACCAAAAAACATACATTTTGGTGGCAACAAAGTACGTCACCAAGTGGGTTGAAGCAGAGGCCTTGCCCAGAGCTACAGAAGAATCTGTTATACAGTTCCTGCTCCATCTATTTGTGCATTATGGCCTCCCTAGAGAGATAATTATAGATGGAGGGCCACAGTTTGCTGGGAACAGAATAGCGGCAACACTCAATAATTATCATGTTCAACATAAAATTACCACCCGATATCACCCACAGGCAAATGGGCAAGTAGAAAGCAGTGAAAAAATAATAGAGACCATTCTAACGAAAACAATTGCATCACATAGATGCGACTGGGCAGCCAAACTACCAGAAGCACTGTGGGCTTATAGAACAACATGGAGAAGCACCACTGGTCACTCACCTTACCAGCTAATGTTTGGAAAACAACCTATCTTTCCTATAGAATTTGAAATCCAGACATTACGAACAGCACAACAAGTTGGTTTAGATTTAACTGAGGCACAGACTAATCGACTACAATAGATTAATGAGCTAGATGAAATTAGGCTCTTTGCACTTCAACACACTACTCTGATACAACAACAGAGAGCTAAATGGCATGATGCTCTCATTAAAAACAACGTCTTCCATGAAGGAGACTGGGCTCTTTTGTGTGACTCTAGATTTCAGGACTTCCCCGGGAAACTTCAGACTCCTTGGTTTGGACCATATGAAATTCAGAAAGTGCATGACAATGGGACCCTTACCCTGACTACTATCGATGGTTCTGGATATACCTTCAAGGCAAACGGCCATTGAGTCCGTCTCTATCGCAAACCACTTACTCGGGAGTCCTTCTGCCAACAACTACACCAAGATTCAGATATGGAGATCTTAGGGGAGGAAGACAAGTCTTCCTCGCCTGTAACTCACTAAAAAAATCTACTTTTCTTTATAATTTGTATATAACTTATCAAATTATTTTTGTACATATTTTTGCAGTATGTTTTGTTATTTTTGTTGTTCCTTTTCCAAAAGGAACAACACTTGTGATTTACTGTTCCTTTTCCAAAAGGAACAACAGTTTTGATTTTTTCTGTTCCTTTTCCAAAAGGAACAACACTTGTGATTTTTGTTGTTCCTTTTCCAAAAGGAACGACACTTTTGATTTCTGCTGTTCCTTTTCCAAAAGGAACAACACTTTTGATTTCTGCTGTTCCTTTTCCAAAAGGAACAACACTTGTGATTTTTGTTGTTCCTTTTCCAAAAGGAACAACACTTTTGATTTCTGCTGTTCCTTTTCCAAAAGGAACAACACTTTTGATTTCTTCTGTTCCTTTTCCAAAAGGAGTAGCACTTTTGATTTTTTTTGTTCCTTTTCCAAAAGGAACAGCACTTGCAACTTACGATTTTTGTGGTTCCTTTTTCAAAAGGAATAGCACTTGTGTGTTTTTGCTGTTTCCAAAAGGAACAACACTTTTGATTTCTGCCGATCTTTTTAAAAAAAAGGGAACGACATTTCCTTGAAACTACTGTTCCTTTCTCCAAATGAACAACATCTGTGAACTGTTGTTATGACCTTCCTTGAAAGGAACATTACTCATACGATTTTGAAACAGCTTGGTCCCTCTACTCCAAATTAAGGATGTTTATTGCTGATGTTCTTTCAAGTCTTTTGGAATACGGCTATACATTTATGTGATTAAAGCAAAAACACAGCATACCGAAATCAGTAAATCATAAATCGCTATCTTTATAAGAAACTGCCCTGACTTGGTTAAAGGATGCGGAGAAAGACATGCTTATTTATCTTCTTTTGTTGCCTTTGTTCTACTAACTTCATTCTGATTGATTATCTATATTATGATGGTTCTTTTTCTTTAATTATCATATGGCAATAGGATCAAAAGATCTATACCTTTCTATTGGGATATTAAGACTTCTTCCACTATTCCTACTCTTAAGGAGTGTTGAACCACCCTTTGTGCATAAACAGGAAAGGATCTCTATTAAAAAGAAGCAAAACAGAATTTCTAAAGACTGTCAAATTGTAGGATAGGAAGTCTCATTACGAGCTGGCCTACCATGATCATCAGGATGGAAGCGAATTGGCATTCCCATTAGGGCCACCACACCTGGGAAATGGTCCAAAAGGTATATCAAATAAATAATCCTTGGAACAGGAGGTCTCACCACGAGCCGGCCTACCCACTATTTGCTCCTTCCTCGTGAATGGCATTATGACTAACTGGCCACCAAGCCAGCATAGTGGCCTACATTTTGACATTACACAAACGCTTCCTCGCATACACAAAGGACTATGGTTCCAGGGGTGAAACAAACAACTCTGCCAAGGTTATGGACACCTGTCGGCAGCAGAGCACTGTTAATGGTATTTAAGTCGTATGTTTACACCAATAGGTAAGAATATTACATCCTTTTGCTTCTTATACCGTGATAATTAAATTATATAATATTACCCAACCATATAGCGCATGACTATATATCATCGCCAATCATTACGAAGCTACTGATAGTGACCGCATGAGACCTTCTATTTATGGAAAATGTCTTATCCCCGAACTTCCATCAAATCACCGCAGCCCCATAATATTAAAAGCGATCTAACTTTTTACCTCAATTTCAGTATTACACTATTTTTCGCGAACATGTCATATATCCATAAGCCGTTCCATAAATACCTCGCGGCAGAACAGACACTGCTCCTTTATTTGACGGCTGGGACAGCCTATCACATTGCGGGGGGGAGGTAACCTCATCATTCCCTAGAGTACGTGTCAGTCCGTTATTTGAAAAAATTTTGTACTCAAGCACGGCATGGCTCAACGGTATGATCTTTTGCTATTTTTGTTTTCTTCTGCATGAGCTGACGTTCGAAGCTATTTCCATTGCATACGCTGTTGCATTTAAATTTGAACGAGGAATATGCTACCAGCCTCTCTGCGCTTCAACAAACAGCTACTATTCCTTTGAAAATTGGCAGTGAAACTATGGTAGGAAGGTTAGTCCGCCGAGAACCGCAAACATTAACTGTTTCGGCTGCAGCCCGAAGAATCCTGAAAAAAGCAGGATGGTTGACCTATTTCAACCGCCTGAAGGAGTCTAATGAAACAGTAGCAAGAGAATTTTTACAGAACTTACAGGAAGAATACTCCACAGTAAGAGGAAGGCGAATAGAAGTCACCAACGACATAATAGCAAGAGTCACGGGACTACCGGCCACGGGACCAGTATGGACAATAAAGAAGGAAAGGCTGCAGAAGATTTTGGAAATCTTTCAGGATGAGGGCCAGAAGTTGATAATCCGAGGAAAGGGGGTGCTACCAGCAACGCTAGGAGAGCCATGGGCGGAATTGGCAAAAATCATCCAAAGCTACATCACTTGCGAAGGCAAAACAGATGTGGTAAGACCACGAAATCTTAAACTCCTAGCTGTCTTAAAACAAAAATGTTCTGTGAATTTGCCTGCATTGTTGAATTCTCTATTGCATGATGTCGCACGAAGTATGAAGAAGGCACAACACGTAGAATCAGTTATTAGCCACCACAGATTAATTCGCTTGATAGTAAATTACAGTCTCACCCAGCAGCAGAGCAGCTGGGAAGAACTAATTGCTGTTATCAATAAAGGGATGGCCACATCTGGACGTCTGAAAAAACGAAAACGAGTTGATAACACACCCCAACGTTCAGAGAAACGAAAACAGGACACTTGCACAGAAGTGCAACCTGAAAAACAATCTGAAAAATGACCCGAAAAGCGGAAACATGACGCTAGTACACCCGAACAACCAGAAAAGCGTAGAAAGTCAGCAAGGCTCGCAGGGCTACAAGGAGGGCTGGAGAAGCCCCAGGCAAGCACGAGCCAAGCAATAGAAATCGAAGATGAGCAGTCTGCAGAAACAGAAGCAGAAGAAGAAAGCAGTAAGGAAACAGAGCAGTCTGCAGAAACAGAAACAGAGGAAGAAGGCAGCGAGGAAACAGAGCAGTCTGCAGAGACAGAAACGGAAGAAGAAGACGCCGAGGAAGAAGAACAGTCTGCAGAAACAGAAATGGAAGAAGAAGACGTCGAGGGAGAAGAGCAGTCTGCAGAGGCAGAAACAGAAGAAGGAAAGGAGGAGCCAGAGCAATCTGCAGGGAGAAAAGAAGAACAAGATGAGCAAACTGAAGAAAAAGGAGACGAAAAGAAAGAAGTTGAGCAGTTCGAGCAGGAGGAAGGAATGGAACAACAGGAAGGGATCCCATTACAAGAACCGTTAAGGGAAGATGAATTGGCCGACATTTTGGCCAATATGGGCGAATAATGCCAACCCCTGAGTCCATCAAACCTCCATGCCGAAGAGAAAACCCAGGAGAAAGATGCACCCGAGGAATTGCATGAAGAAGAGGTAGAAATAGAAAACTTGCCTGTTCATAATGAAAAGATATTAGAAAATGCTGAGCAAGAACAACCCCGTCAGAAGCCACTAGAGGAAAGTCCGGAGGAAATAAGGGCAGAAGAGGAATCATCCCAAGAAATAACGGAGCCAGGTAAGGTTCTTACCCCGGAACAGTTACCTCAGGAAGAAAATCAGGAAGCTAGCCACAATCCAAACCGCAGCGAACAACCTGCTGTTCCTTCGGAAGAGATGATGGAAATAAGGGAATTACGAAGGGAAAAGCGGACATTGTTGAACATAATAGCCCAGCTTCACCAGCAGATTAGGATTCTAAAAGCAAGGCAAAGGGTGAAGGGGACTTCAAGAAGAAAAGGTCTGACCACACCAGTAAGGCCCCTTAAGGGCAGGAGGCGGAGGACCAGAAGCCGTCCCACTGCTCAAAACCCTGACAGAAGCCAAACTACTGTTCCAAATGAAGCTGAAAAACAAACTGCTGTTCCATTTGAAAAGGAACAACAGTGGGCTGGAGTTCGTGTTAAAATTGAAAAGGATGATAAGATGGTTCAGACGGAGGCACCACCATTGGGAGTAATAAGGGCTCTGAACTCGAAGCAGCGTAATAAGAAAGTTCAAGTAAAGCTCCCGGCCTCCACGGATGCATGGAAGAAGGACCCGAAAACAAGAACCCTCCACAAACATTTGAAGCAGGCCCAGCAAGAAGCAGAAAAGCTCAGGGAGCAAATGGTCCCCCGAGAAAAATATGAAGAATTACAGCAGCAGCTAAGGAACGTCAACTTATCTGAAAGCCAAGCTTTCGAAGGATGGCGAAGGGAACAAGAGAAAGTTGCCAAGGTAACCCGTAGATTAGATGTAGTTATCAAACAAATGGATACCTTGTGTTCTTTATATAATGACGTTCTAGCATGTAGAGCCCCTGCCAAAAATTATGCCCTATTTTTAATGGAGAGGTATTTACAATTGAAAATAAAGGCTGTCAAAGCAGGCGCTCCTATACAAATTAACACTATGGATGATTTCATAAACTGCTGTAAACATTACGGGGTGAAAGTGCAGAGATTATTATGTGAATTTTACTTGCATAACCTTATACTAGAACAAGGGACTGAATTGAACCCAGGCCCTTTTGTTGGGGACATTCAATTGCAAGCATTTATATCATTTGCAGTTAATCAAATTAAATGGCTCAAAGCTTATAACGCTTTTCAAAAACAAGAGAACGAATTAGATCTTTGGGTAAGAGCCAAGCCTAGGGATCCAGCGCAGTTATGGAGGAGTCATAGAAACCTTATGAGGGCTCCAGGAGTGATTGAAGCGCTAGGACCCATGCATGAGGCAATCATTCGGCAGGGACTTGAATACTTTTCGTCTATTAAGGACCCTGCCATTGATGCAGCTAAATTTTGATATCAAGTATCTAATCCGAATATTCAGTTCAGAGAACCATTTAAATACGAGAACTTTAGACTTGCTGCTACCCGTTTTCCCCTCTATGGTGAAATTTTTTTGAGAGCAGGGCCATCTTGGTTAGGATATAGGTTCCGGAGTCCAATCATTTGGCATCCAGCACCCGGATACCAAGCCCTATATGAGATGCCTGAGGGTCAGACAGGCCACTTTTTTGATTATTTAGTTTCGCATCACAGCTGTAGACCCTCACATGAGATTTGATCTCCAGCTTACTCACTCACTGCATTGCATATCAACTACAATGTTTTCATGAGGCCATGAAAAAGGGTAAGCTGGGGGGTGTGTAGAGTCTCAAAGAAGGTATGTTTTGATGGTTATTTCAGTATCTTTTTCATTAGGATATATAAGCCTTTCTGCATTTTAAACTTAGATAATAACGAAACACGTGAGGTTAATAGGAAAAACTGATATTTAGTTTCGCATCACAGCTGTAGACCCTCACATGAGATTCCATCTCCAGCTTACTCACTCACTGAATTGCATATCAACTACAATGTTTTCATGAGGCCATGAAAAAGGGTAAGCTGGGGGGTGTGTAGAGTCTCAAAGAAGGTATGTTTTGATGGTTATTTCAGTATCTTTTTCATTAGGATATATAAGCCTTTCTGCATTTTAAACTTAGATAATAATGAAACACGTGAGGTTAATAGGAAAAACTGATAATTATCATTCTTACGTGCAGGAAGGAGGAAAAACATAAATTAGCCATCTCAAAGGGAAAGACGAAGAGGAGCTAATTGCTGTCCCTTTGACGGGAAACTGCAAACAGACCAGATCAAAACAGACGAACCCAAAAAAGGAAGCGGAGATACCAGCTCAGAGTAGAAAAGGAAAGAAGTGACTCAGGGTTAATGATTCTGCGAATCCCTCAGGATCTTAGATCCTGAGGGATCGCTATTTTATCTATTTTCTGTATCTAGATATCTCCGTCATCATCCTTATATAAGAGATAGCATTTTTGGCTATAGGGGAGGTTCTGTTGTAATTCCTTTTTAACAGATCAAGACTATGATCTTTATGTCCTGTTAAGACTCGCTTTGCTGTAAGTTTATTTCATGCATTAATACAGACTTGGTTACTCTTTTATCTTTGATCCTGGATCAATTTTAAGCGATGTACCCCTGGAGGCTAAGGGCCGGGCCCTGGAGGACACTTGCTCTTGTACCATTATGCGTGGTGTCTGTGTGGTTTGTTCATAGGCGTAATCTGGTAATCTGTTGTGTTTTATGAACGTTATATTACATGCTCTGTTATGTTTAACTTGTTTAATGTTCCTGCAAATTGAAGTCTTATATTGACACTGTATTATGTTACCAATTCATTAAAGTGTTGATTAATCTCTACAGGATATTATCACTCTAGTACAGAGTTCATTGTGATTGTGTTTTAGCATTATGGCAAGTTATCTTGAGAAGTCTGATTTCAGATGATTATTGAATGTTACTGTTTATATCTTGAGATGCAATCGCATGCGTTTATTTAGATCAATAACAGAAGCAGAGTGAGCACGTTGTGTTTCTAGGGTTGGAATTGGTAGCATTGTTCTATAGTATGTGTATATCTTTTGAGACTGCAGGATTGATGTTTTGATTGGAGTGGTTAGATAGAATCGCAGCTTGATGAACTTGGTTATTGCTTATTCCAGTTGCTGTTCCATTTAGTTGTTGTTCCATTTCTGAATTGCTGTTCCATTTCTGAATTGCTGTTCCATTTCAATTGCTGGTCTATTTCAAGATTGCTGATTTGTTGTTTCATTTACTTGCCATTTCTTAAGGACAGACTCAGGCTGTAGTGAGTATCAGCATCTGCTATTTGGCTCCCAGACCTCTGATCTGCTCCCATCAGCTATGAAAGGGATGGGTTATTGCTACTAAACCCTTGGCTGATGTGTTGTTCTATTTCATCGCTATTTCCTTTACTTGCCATTTCATTTATATTCATCAAGGACGATCTCAGGCTGTAGTGAGCCCCAACATCTGCTACCTAGCTCCCAGACCTCGGATTTGTTCTCATCAGTTATGAAAAGGATGGGTTATTGCTACCGAACCTTCGATTGATGCAATGCCTGGTGTGATTTATCCTTTTGAAGTAGTTAAGTTGTAGACATGCAGCCATTTACTTTTGTAGCCTTTAAGTAGCTGTACTACGAGCATTACTCTGACAAGTGCTAAGCCTCAGACTAAGACACTCTTTTGAAATAGCAAGACGTTCCCGGATTGACTTTCTAATGTGAGGTAACTAGAGGTGAAAGAGACCCTTTTTATAGCTCTACACTTCTCAAGGCACAGATTCTTTAGCTGCGCGTGGATCTGCTGAATTCCTAGGTTAGGATCTTGCATCGGGGTCTCATATAGCCTCATAGAAATCTCTAAGACCTCT
Source organism: Pinus tabuliformis (assembly GCA_031772625.1). Lineage (NCBI taxonomy): Eukaryota > Viridiplantae > Streptophyta > Pinopsida > Pinales > Pinaceae > Pinus > Pinus tabuliformis. Next base: position 59,611,333 of record CM062805.1, read on the forward strand.
TTCCTGAGTTGTTATCTTCTGCTGCGATAACAAACTCCTTAAATGTGGTAGTAGCAAAGCTACAAACCAATCACGATGTTGTCCATCCGTTAGATTCATATTGGCTTTGTGAATTGTACATTTCAACCTCTGATCTAGTTCCCAAGGAGTCTCACCTGGTAGCATCATGATCTCTTTGAATCCCACAATCAACTGCGCTTCAGACTTAGGCATGCTAAATTCTCTATTTAGCATTGTTTGGACATCCGCAACTCTTGTATTCGGGTTATCGTTGGAATACTTAATATACCAGGTCAGTGCGCGATCCTGTAGGGCACTAACCAATGTCACTTTATTTATATGGTCATTTGTAACACCCTGTGCTTCACATATAGTCCTTACAACGAACCATAATTGGTCCGAATCCTCATTTACCAAACCTTTGAACACAGGAAACTTCACTGTGTTTTCCATGCTGAATCATAGTGGTGGTGGAGTTGGTACAAGTGAAGATGGAAGTGACAGCAGTGAAGCCAGTGGCAGTGTGGGTGGAGGTGGTATTCGCGGAATTCTTTGTATTATCAGCCAAATAGCACTCTGCGAAGAGACCTTCATGAGCTCTTCCTCGTCCCCTCGCAGAGGTAAAATCAAGGGGCTATTTTCTAGATCCTTATTTCCTTTGTTCATGTAAACCTTTCCACTTCGCGTAGCCCCGAACATCAAGGTAACTGCATAACTCTCTTTTCTCACAATATCATTTTAATCCAAGTATTCAAAGACTTTACGTACATACCTCGTGGTCCTTTGAGAAAGCGTTGCTCTGCCTCGCTATAGTTAACTGAGGTGTCGACTGCAAACTTAGTAACAAATCCTCCTATAATACATTTAAGCCAATGATCGATGGCATGCATGATCTTATCCCTCGATTCTTCCAATCTCCGCAATAGCTTTGGGGTCCACACAATAGGACCGTCAAGCATCCACCTTCCTTGGCTATCTACTAGCTTCACAATCCACTCGTATAGCTAAGTAGGGAAGGACACGAAAAATATTTCATGGATCTCTATGTACAGGTAGTTGTCTAGCCACTCTTCTTTTAACATTCGCAGGTTTCTGTTCTCCTGAGCCGCGAACTCATGAATTCTTTTGTCCAAACAGCCTTCAATTTCTTTCTTAGTTGGATTCCAATGATACGACATCACACATATCTTATGCAGATTCTGGTCCCGGCAACGGAACCATTTATTGGCTTATGGGGGCTTGACTCAGGTTCAGAGTTAGTTAGCCAAACAAATCCCTACACTACTGGCCCTTTCGGTATCAACCCGTGGAGCGCGGATTGAAGTCTCACCTGAAGCAGTATGGGGGGATGCTGGAACCAAGTTTCCGCACCCTTGAGATGGATGTGATGTCAGTTTATTCCAACTAGACCTATCTTTGCGCAAGTTGCGTTGCGCCATGTTAACCTTTGGTACCTTCGTGAAGAACTACAACCAGCCTGCGCGTAGCCCTAACCAGGGGTTGAGATGCTTTCGCACTGCTAGGGCAATGAACTGCGCTATTTCCCAAATTAAACAAAGTATCTTATTTATATTATTGACTGATCTTAATTATCTTCGCGTAAGCAGATATTCTAACTTGTGTTCACTTAAACAATACAATTATACACATCCATGCATCATATAAGCATTAGAATTGAAATTCATACCCAATATAACAAATGCACAAACATGAAATATATATGCAGAAATGATAGAAACTTCTCTTTATTAATACTTCCAAAAGATGACAGACTCGACTCACCCTGCGCCCTCAGCCGCAGGGGTCCATGCACTTAGCTGCAGACTACTAGGCCTCTACGCACTTAGCTGCAGAGCCTCTACCTACGCTATGACCCAAACTTAGACTTCTACTCCAGAGCTATCTCGCATACATCCTTATTCCATCTTTGTATTATGATTCACTTCCTCTTTATCTACTTAGAGCTTTGCTCTATTTATACAATTCCATGGTCCGCAGACCATGGGTAGATCTTCTACAACCGACATTACATTATCAAAATAAGGGCGGACAACCCTATGACTCTTTAACAACTACGCACTCCATGCCCACAAAATGTGGAGTCTTTACATTGTAATTACAAAGTTGGACCAAAATCTGGGCTCTTAGCCCCAAAACTGCCCTTGGGGGATCCCACGCCCAACAATATCTCAACGAAGTCATGAAAAATTTCAACAAAGATACTCAAAATTTCCCTCTAAAACGTAGCATGGGCATTGCACATACCAAATGGAACAACTCTATAGGAAAAAGTACCCCAATGACATGTAAATGTTCTATTGTCTTAGTCTTCAGGACTGATCTAAATTTGGTTTTATCCACTAAATCCATCTAGGACGGAGAATAATTTCTTTCCTGCAAGGCCATCTAGGACTTGGTCAATGAAGGTCAAAGGAAAATGGTCCTTCTTTCTAGCCTTGTTAAGTTCCCGGTAATCAACATAGATTCTCCACTTCCCATTCTTCTTGGGAACCAAAACAAGAGGTGACACCCACAAACTATCTAAATTGGGGTATATGAACCCTGCATCCAATAGCTTTTGTAATTCTTCTTTCAAAATGTTCTTAAGAGATGGGTCCATCCCTCTATTTGGTTGTCTTGATGGTGATGGACTCACCAACATGTCAGGGGATCTCCCCGATAAGAAGTCCCAATTATACCTCAAACCATTTGGTGTAGGAGTCCTAGCAAGGGGTCATATGGTATCGCCTTGACTACGGTTTCACATAGAGGCAAATAAGATGTCCCTATTGGTAGCAAGGGTGTGATAGTTGTGGCGAGTCAAGGAAAGTGCATGAGTGGTTCTAACACACGGAAACTTGAGTGAGTGCGGCCCATGGAAACTTGTAATAGTACTCGGCTTGGAAGGGAATACACGAGCAAAGATGCATCACTAGTTGGAAATAAAGTTAGATAGCAATCCAAAGTGATGTTGAAACCAACTACACGTTTGCAACAAGATTCATACAATTGCATACAAAATAGTTCATACACAAATGCATAAGTTAAATAACACACATTTCTAAAGTAACTAGAATAGTCCAACTACAATAACAACATATGCATGAAAATGTGATAGATCTATTATATTAAGAAGTGTAAGTTCCATTCATACAATACATCCATGTCCAACCACTAGCCCTGATATCAGGATTTTATAGCCACAACCGCCTGCTCCTCCAAAGGGATATACTAGCTCTACGCAGTGGAGAAGCCAAGGCCCATTACAATACTATCCAAGATTTCTCTAAGATACTCCTATTGGAAGTTTGGCTGACCAAAAGCCTTTATAATGACTTATGAGGGAATATTTATGGTAAAGGGTGGGGTTACCCTTGACATTACCCTTTGCAACTGTTCATCTATCCTCATGACTCTTCAACTACTCTATTATTGTTACATTCAACTATTGACACTTGAACTTCAACTTGACAAGATGTTACATTGAAATGCACAAGTTCCCATGTGAGAAAAATGGCTTGGGTAAGCCATGCAAGACATCGCTGACACTTAGACGGTTGTGGTGAGACCAACTCTTTAACATCATTGTGATGGTTGCAAGTGGTGAGATGATGCCAATCTTGGTCATCTGTAATGGTGTTCGTGCGCTCAATGGTGACATCTTACTGAAGCAAACTCTTACCTCCGTTTCATCCAGGTACACTAATATGGCTCCTCCTGTTATAGACATATTTGGGCACTTCAACCCCAATCTTATATGTTGATAAACTAGGGCTCATAAACCCCTTGAAGAGTTGTTTCATACCCTAAAAGAACATGGTCATCTGACTACATCATGCCCCAAAAGTTCCACTTAAAAAACCATCCAGAATTGGCCTAAACTAGACCATACTGACTGCTCCACTGTCAGGGTGCAATGAATACTGACTTCTACAGTAGCCAAGTTTGATGCATACTGATGAGGCCTTCTGTAGGGTGTGATGAGCGAGGATGGAAAAATGTCCGAGACAGTTTGCTAAGTGGATGCCCATGGAATCTTCTAGAAACTTCTCCTATGACACTTGCCTCTCTGAATTCGCCCAGGGATGAGTAAGAGATCCAAGAAATCTCAAATTGGAACCAAACGCAACAAGTGGAATGACACTAATCGAAAGCCTAGAGATGACTCACAACCTTGCACACTTCTATAAATGGATCTCTCATCTCAGAGATCCAGGGGCTGGAATATTGTGAATTGTAAGTAAGTGCTGATAGTTTGAGGAAAGAGCATTGTATTGTTGGTGTGATCTTGCTATTTCATGAGGTGAAGAGGGCTTGATGCTGGGAGGATGATGCTAGATCAGACAACTGGGTTGTAATTCTCCCTTCTATTTAATAAAGTTCTTCGAGTTTTCTTCCATATAACTATGCAATTGTGAATGTTATTATTTATAAATGCCATTGTATGTTCATTATATTTCTGATTCCATAATGATTATGATATAAAAGATCAAGATGCTTTGATGATTCTTTGTTACTGTGTTTCTACAGGTACTCTCCAAGTGGGATAAGTATGGAGAGGAGTTGCAAGTTCTGTCAAGGGGAAGAGAGATCGAGTAAGGAGTTAAGTGGAAGATCTAGGTTGGTTCCTTTGTCTTTCTCTTATCTATTATACATCGAAGAAATCACGAATTGCTTTAAACTGTTGTTTCTAGGATAGCTACCAAACCTAGAGGGCTAGTCGATTGAAAAGACACTAGTTTTCCCAGAAAGAAATTGGTGACTCCGCTAGGGATCGAATAGATGTTTGTTTGTTTTATAAACTATAGATGGAACCTGAAGTCAGCCAGATAGCCTTCGAACTGCTCTTGCTTTGCAATTGCATAGTAGATGAATGTTGCTTTAGTCAATCTCCGGTTTAGTTTATGAATTAAAAATTTGACTTACAAGCATTATAGATGCCCTTTTGGTAGCTCAGTAACCTTCAATATCATTCCTCTGTACTTTGCTCTTTACTGTCCATCATAGCTCAGCTTAACTCACTGAAATCAGCCGCAAATTTGAGCCAAAACCCATTTCAGTTGCGCTCCCTGGCCCATCGCAATATCTGTCACTGTGAACCAGTATGAATCTCACCTCCCGAGTCTGTAAAGTGCGATGCATCCATGTTTCTATGAAGCCCAAGTGCGATGACTGACTGAACCTATTTCCTTTCTAGAAATTGGGGGGTTTTGTCCGTGTTTTCAGTTTTGTTTAGTTGTTTTGCTACTTATGAACAATGCCTCCTTACTGAAGCCTGCTTGCATCACATAGATCAGCCTCAATTGATTAGGATTAGTAAATGTTTTTGTGTATTTTTTCATCATTTACAATCCTTTGTCGAAAATTTTCTTAAATCGATCTATCGTTTTGGTACAAAAAGTGTCGTAACTGTTGTTTTGTGTTAAAAAGAGAAGTGTCGTGGAGTCTTCCTTCCCTAGATAGTCGATTAAACTTTTTGTCAAGTATTTGATTTGATTTGTTGATATTTGAAGTGTCGAAAGAATTTTCTATTCGATATTAAAAATTGTCATCTAGTCTTCCTTTCTATTTTGAAAAAGAAATTGTCGAAAATGTCGCTTTGAAAGAAATATTTCAGATCTTCGCTGCATTTAGTTTTCTTTTTTGGCATTTTTCACATTAAAGAGAATGAAAAAAAATACATGCATTTGCATTTGCATTTAGTTTGTGTGTGAAAAATGATTTAGGAAAATGCATTAGTGTGTTCTCTTTGCTCTTTGTTTGAAAGAATTGTAATCTTCTTTCCCTAGTAGCTAGGATTTTCATTGCTCAAAATAAACAATGATTGTTTATCACTATAGATTGAATTTTAGGAATTTCAAATCATCATCACGTGGTGAACCATTGAAAGGCAAACTTTAAACAAGATCAAATTTAAAATAAATCTCAATGAACTTAACAACGCTTTGGAACTTAACGCAACATATCTAGAGGTCTAGGCTAGAGACGTGTTCCGGTGTCATAAAATCTAGTAACTATTGTTTTGGTTGAAGGTTGGGTGATTCCTCCTCCTTGATACAACAAGTGCTAGCATGGAATTGTGCTCCCTGTACCATCGCATATATATTGGGAGACCACAATAGGCTTGTATTCTTTATCCATAGGAAGCTGAGTCTGCCGCCTTATTGATCGCAATGCACTGAACACAACATTCAGGAAGATTGATTGCTATACATAAGTCCTTGGTAGTTTCTCTTTAATTTAACACCAAGGTGTATTTTGAAGTTTTGCGATTGGTTTGGTAATTCCTCTGTCTAGATTTTCAGAGTAGTCACTTTCATTCCTTTTCGACTCTTTAAAAGAAAAGGTCCATCTGAGCACTTGTCACTTCAGGCTCATTAAAAATCGAAGGGGACTAAAGTCATATTTAGCTTTTTCTCAACTCTTAAAAATTGAAAAAGCAAAGTTGTGTCAAAGCGTCATTAAAATTTATTAAATTCGGAATAACATCCTTGTTCCTTCGTTGATCTTAGGTTGAGATAATGGAGTCCACCAATCAAGGAATCCCTTTTGAGGGGAATCCTAGTCCATTTTCTTCTTGGGGAAATATTGGTGCTCCGTATATGGCCACATTGTCCCTTCCGAGAATTACAATTGGCCTACCAGTATGGCTTTTCTCAACCTCTGTGGTTCAAAATACCATGATTCCTCCACAATCAAATCAGCATCCAGTTGATACTGAAGTTGACCCTTCACCTTCTTCTTCATTTGTTTCTCCCTCCCCTTCTTCCTCTTCGCTTGGTGAAAATAGTGATGCTAGTAACCAGGTGGCTGAGAAGAAGAAGAAGAAGAAGTCGATTCAACAAGGGGGCAACCATGAATCATCTGGTGAAAATCCACACATTAAAGCTCCTAAACCAAATTCCCTTGCATAATTTGCAAAGGAGACCATTTTCATCGAGACTGTCCTTGCCTTCCTCGGATCTTGAGAGAATGGTCTCCCCATTCACACCGTTAGGTGTCATCAACCTCTGGTGATCATGTTGACAGCACACCATCAACTAGTAATAGTGAAGTTCATGGATAGAAAGGAAAGGTCAAAGTTCCATGTAGGTTATGTGAAGGAGACCATACCCTTCACCATTGTCCTTTTTTGGATGAAGCCAAAAGAGTCTTGGATAACCGTCCTGCTTCACCGCAGCGACTCCCATCTGGATACAGGAAACTCTCCCCAAGTCCTTTACTAGTTGAAAAACTGACTGACTTAACTCAACTGTTGGTTGAAACACCTATCACTGAAAGTGAATCTTCTGAGTCCATATCTGACGAAAGTCAATAGGTCGAGATTACAGTTGACCCAGTCTTAACTTCAGAAGATCATACCCTTCCTGAAGAGAGTAAGAACAATATCATTCAAATTATTTTTGTTACTTCAGAGTCAGATGAACTTGGGGGCAATCCGCCTGTTCCTTCACAATAGGAGGAAAATCCCCCAGTTCCCACTACTCAAGGGGTTAATTCAACCGTTTATTCGGTACCCCCTCCAAGCAGTCTAGTCACTTCCTTTGATTGGAATCGACTAGCAAGATCCCGCCTTCCATCTTACGTGCCTTTCCGGATCATAGTACAAGTTTACAAAATGATCATGTCTGGCACTATCATAGATGAAGGGGCATCAGTGAGTATCCTTTCCTCAACTGCTTGGAAAGCGCTTGGTTCACCATCGCTTATGCCTGTTACACAAAATTTGTCAAGCTTTAACAAAGGAACCAGCCGACCGTTAGGGATCCTTCCTAAGTTACCGATAACTTTGGGAAGGAAAATTGTTCACCTAAACATGATGGTAGTCCCAGGACCATTAGATTCCATTATACTCCTTGGACGTGATAATTTTTATAACATGGAGGCTATCGTTTCAACATTCTTCCGAGTGATGTGTTTCCCGCATGAAGGAAAAATTGTCGCTATTGACTAGCTTTCATTTTCCGGTTCAAGCATAGCTCCAAGTCGATCATCATCCCTAAATGTTCCTTGTACATCAGCAGTGTCTCTCGAACCTTCATTCCATCCACCTAATTACCGTGAGTAGTCTGGTGAATGTAATGAAGCTTAGGGGGCATGCACCCTTGTCTATTTGGCAGACGAACCTAGCTGAAAAGATAAGTTTCCCTGTACAGATAATTTTCCCTATACAGATAAGTTTCCCTGTAGGTTATGTGATTGGTCTGACACACCATTCACCTTTGTCTATTCTGCGGACGAAGCCAAGGAAGTGTTTTGTCTATTTTGCGAATGAAACCATCCTGCATAACCACAGTAAGTTTCCATATAGCTACTGGAGAATCTCCTTTTCACCATGTTGGGGGCATGCAAACTTTTCATTTCTTTTTTCAATTTTCATTCTTTAGCTTTTTAGCTTTGTCATTTTCTAGCTTTTTTTAGCTTTGTTGTTTCTAGCATTTTACTTTTGAGCTTGCGTAGAAATAGAAACTTAACCAAGCATATGTTTGTTTGTTTCAAAGCTTGTAAAAACAATGAAACCTACACCGAGCATATGTTATCACATGGTTCAAGCTTGTTAAAAAATGAACCCACCTTCAGTAAATAACCTTTGTGATTGACATGCTATTAGCTTTTTGAGCCTTGGTTGTGTACCTCTCACCACCTCCATTATTTTTGCCGATCATATGCTTCCACTTGGTTGTTTACCATTTTGAGGAATAGCTGCGATGAGTGGCCTTGTTATCCAACCTCTTCCCAGAAATCACCATTTTTGAGAAGTTCCAAGCTTACCCGGAACTCATTGCTACCCTAAAAACCACTCGTTCCTCAAAATCAAGTCCCCATTAAACCCTTTTCAGACTCGTTAAATATGAAAAGATTGTCGAGTCCCCGTTAAACCCTTTTCAGACTCGTTAAATTTTAAAAGAGTGTGGAGTCCTTGTTAAACCCTTTTCAGACTCGTTAAAAATGAAAGGATTGTTGGGTCCCCGTTAAACCCTTTTCAGACTCGTTAAATATGAAAAGATTGTCGAGTCTCCTTTAAAACCTTTTCAGAATCGTTAAATATGAAAATATTGTCGAGAAATTGGCCTCTCCAGATCGTTAAAGTGATTGGAAGTGTCATCCCTCCTGTATATTTTAATCTTTTTCGGACCTGAGGGATTATCTCACGAAAAAGTTCAAGCACTTGTCTTTTTTGGCTCGTTAAATTGATAAAAAAGTCATCCCTTTTGTATTATTTTAATCTTTTTCGAACTTAAGGGATTATCATGTGAAAAAGAACTACTGGAGTTTCCTTTTTGTCCCTTTTCAAACTCTCTAAACATGAAAAGGACCGAGTTGTCGTTAAACTCGTTAAAACAATAGCGACAAACTTGTCCAGACAAGACAGAGTTTCCTTTTCGTCCCTTTTCAAACTCTCTAAACATGAAAAGGACCGAGTTATCTTTGTCATTAAACTCATTAAAACAATAGCGACAAACTTTTCCACCTAGACAAGAATGAATTTCACTATCGCTAGACTCGTTAAAACATAACGACAGGTTTGCCCGAAGGGAAAATTATAGAAGAAGAATATGTGATCCTCCTCAAGCTTGACAAAAACAAAGAGGTACTGGTCAGCAATGACTGGGGAAAAAGGGAAGAAAACTTGAAAACTTTATGGTAGCAGGTCGCTCTTGAACATGACACTTTCACTCCATCACCATGATTGAGTCGAGTTGGGTTATTCCGTTCACCGGTCACTTCACCATTGGTCTTTCACACCATCCATTTTTGGGGTTAATGCTACCAATCCATCTCAGTGTCACTAATATGTTCAAGAGAAGTCATTTAGTTGAGAATTCACCATCTAGTTAATGCCTCATCCACTGCAATACCTTCAACCTCCATTTTTCATGATCGCCATTCCTCAACCTTGTGTCGTCAGATCATTTTCACCTCCAGAAAATAATTTTCCTCATTTTGTGTTGTCAAGGCCCTCCTATGACAAGTCACTTCTTGTCAACATCAGCTCATTATCCAAGAATTTGACATAGAAACAACCCTTTCAGTACTTTGAAGCTTGCATGCCTCAATGGCAACTTTCTCACTTCCGGCAACAAGTTGACATCAATGGCCTTCAAACGAAAAATTTTGTGTGGTGCTCGACATCGGATCATATATTCACACCATGTGAATTGTACTGTAGTACCTTGAGGGTCATCATCATTATCGGTGATTCCTCTCGTGTCTATTAACAACTCACATTATTGGCTGGTAATGAGGGGATGTCTTTCCATGTTCGACTTTAAAAAATCTCTTCACATGGATCGACTTGTACATCGAGCGAAGATTGAATGAGTTTGAAGACCCCAGATCTAGTTTCATCCATTCGGGTTGCGATATATTCAGGGATATAAAGACATCAAATGTACACAGAAGTTGCACAGATGGTCATCCAAGCTAGGGATGATGACTCTACATATGAAGAATCACTAGTCTGCAATTGCAGATGATTATCTGTTCTATGTACATGAAATGAATTTATAAAGTTGAGCATGGGAATGCCCGCCTCAGTTAGATCATGAAAATTATATTATGATGATGTATTGTATTGTATTGTATCTTATACAGGTCACCTTCCAGTTTCGAAACCTCAGATCCTCATGATAAAGAATTTCACCCAACATCAAGATTTATGACTTCATGCTTTAGGGGGCAACTGTTATAGACATATTTGGGCACTTCAACCCCAACCTTATATGTTGATAAACTAGGGCTCATAAACCCCTTGAAGAGTTGTTTCATACCCTAAAAGAACATGGTCATCTGATTACAACATTCCCCAAAAGTTCCACCTAAAAGGCCATCCAGAATTGGCCTAAACTAGACCATACTGATTTCTCCACTGTCAAGGTGTTATGCATACTGACTTCTACACTAGCCAGGTTTGATGCATACTGATGAGGCCTTCTGTAGGGTGCGACGAGCGAGGATGGAAAAATGTCCAAGACAGTTTGCTAAGTGGATGCCCATGGAATATTCTAGAAACTTCCCCTATGACACTTGCCTCTTTGAATTCACCCAGGGATGAATAAGAGATCCAAGAAATCTCCAAGTGGAACCAAGTGCAACAAGTGGAATGACACTAATCAAAAACCCAGAGATGACTCACACCCTTGCACATATCTATAAATGGATCCCTCATCTCAGAGATCCAGGGGCTGGAATATTGTGAATTGTAAGTAAGTGTTGATAGTTTGAGGAAAGAGCATTGTATTGTTGGTGTGATCTTGCTATTTCATGAGGTGAAGAGGACTTTAAGCTGGGAGGATGATGTTGGATTAGACAACTAGGTTGTAATTCTCCCTTCTATTTAATAAAGTTCTTTGAGTTTTCTTCCATATAATTGTGCAATTGTGAATGTTATTATTTGTAAACTCCATTGTATGTTCATTATATTTCTGATTCCGTAATGATTATGATATAATAGATCAAGATGCTTTGATGGTTCTTTGTTACTGTGTTTCTATAGGTACTCTCCAAGTGGGATAAGTACGGAGAGGAGTTGCAGGTTCTATCAAGGGGGAGAGAGATCAAGCAAGGAGTTAAGCAGAAGATCCAGGTTGGTTCCTTTGTCTTTCTCTTATCTATTATACATAGAAGAAATCACGAATTGCTTTAAACTGTTGTTTCTAGGATAGTTGCCAAACCTAGAGGGCTAGTCGATCGAAAAGACACTAGTTTTACCAGAAACACCTTCGTCCATTTCATCTAATAGCATATGCATGGTCATCTTGGGTGCGACTAGACTGACAACATGTTGATGGATAGTGTCTGTGTTGATCTCCAAGCATGTGCTGGTGGTCGTGTCCATCAACTTGTCAAAAGAAATGTTCAGCTATAGTTGGATTGCTTCTTGTCTTTGCCTCGATGAGTGTGCCAATGGGTGGGATGGCATGCGTGTGCACAATGAGATGCATGCTGCTAATTTCCTTGCATGAAATCAACAACAATGCTCACCTTGTTTACTCTATCCCAACTGATGGGATGGATCTATAACTTGTACGGGCACAGTTTCATATGTATGTGCATGTTGTGCCCCCTGTTGTACCTATTCCTACTACAACTCATTCTCTCGTCTATGTAGCTCCTATTCTTCCTTGAGTTGTTGTTTCAACACATGAAACTCTTTCTTTGTTCCATTCTCTACCTTTATGTGATATTCATGCCGCGTCATCACCTCATAGCCTCAATATCCAAAGCTTCTTTCATCATGAGTGGATCTGTTTTGAACTTGCAGCTTTGCTCTGCCCCTATGTTGTCAACACAATTCCTCTTCCATTCGTCGCGTCTGGGTGTCACTCCTTCTACTATTGCTGATGGTGTTGCTTATTGTAATGTTGCTTCCATATCATCTTGATGTCCTTGTATATGAACAACTTGATGTCTTCATAGGTAGGCAAGCTCATAGACACTTGCTTGGCTGTAAACCCCGTTGTGCTCTCAATGGTGTCATTTGACTCTGCTCTCCTAAAGGCCATTGTACTTGTGTTTCTGAGAGACAGACAAACACCTGTGATGCCTAGAGACATAGCAACACTCATGGCAAGCAATTTGTCAGTCGAAAACCAAAAAAACTTTAGGACTAACTTGCAACATACCTGTGTGATTGATCGTGAAGGTTCTGCAATTTCTGCCGGGAGGTTGGGAGACTGATTGCAAAAACTGCACGAGGCACAGCCCGGGCTGTCAGGAGGCTGACTGAATGCTGGAATTGCATAATGCATAGTCTAGCCTAGACTGCTGAGGACTGAAACTGAGCAACGCGCAATTTCAGTCAGCAGTGACATGCAACCAGTAAACTGCATTGCGCAGTTTTTGGGGCCAGCAGGACATTGCCTCCAACAATTGCGCAATGCAAGCTTGGAGCTCAGTGTTGGGCTAGACTTGCGCAATTTTTGAAGGGAAGGTAGAGACTTCACTTCCAGAAATGCATCGTGCTATTTGTGTAAGGCACAACCCGGGCCGGCCGACGGGGGACTAAAAACATGAGAAGCCTAAATGCATGATGAGATGAGTGCAAAGAAGAGTGAATGATCATACATGAAAAAAACTAGTGCAGGATTCAGAAAACATGAAAGCATGCATGTGTGTGAAGCGAGTCGCCGCAACGATGACTATTTGTGCAAAAATAGTGTCATGCATGTGACAACAATGAGATGCTAACAAAAACTGAAACGCTGCTTCTACAAGATAACATACATCAAAATGATAGCAAGCGCTCACTGAAATCAAGTAGATAGCACTCACACGAAGAGAAACACAAAAAGCAATAGAAACACAACGTAGGACATGAAAAGTGGGCTTACCCCGAAGCAATTGAGATGAATGTGCCGACGACTCCTAGATGCAATGTGGGATGTCAGAGCTACAAGGTCAATGTGAGGAATGAGCTCTGCAGCATCCAGTTGATGAGTTTTGATAAAATTGAGGTTGTGACACTGTTGGGATGGGGTCCCCCTAGTCCGTTTTGGGGCAAAAGCCCAAATTTTGATGTAAAAAGATATAAAGTCTCTGCAAATTATGGATTCGGAGCATGCAGTTAGTTAGGAGTCAAAAAGGGTTTTCACCCTCATTCATGTAAATTTGAGTTGGTTTTTGAGATCTACCCATGGTCATGGACCATGGGATTGTATAAATAGATGTGCCTTAGAGATTCTAAGGCATATCTATGTTTTTTCTATGTGTATGAACGAAGAAGTTTAGCGCAGAGAAGTTAGTCTTAGAAAGGAAATAGGCTCTGCAGATGAGTGTGCAGAGGCCTAAAGTATTGTTTGCAGCTGAGTGTGTGGACCCCTGCATTTAAGTGCACAAGGAACTATTCAGTATGTAAACCTCTACTAAAGATCCATAAAGAAGAATGTTGCAGAAATTGTTGTGTTTTATCTCTTTACTTCTGTTATGTATGATTGCGATATATGTTGTGATGAAATGATGTCTTTATAAAATAATGAAGTATTGATGCGCAAATTTAGTTGATCCATCTTATTATTTGAACACAATTAATTTTAAGTTATTACACGAAGATAATAGCACCTTTTGTTAAATTTATCGAACACTTAGGTAGATATGAGTAAATACTGACTTACAGGTAATCTATGTTGTGTGTAAGTAGCTAATTTTCCTATTCAGGGTCCACAAAAACCAATCGTAGACCTTCGTGGAGGTCTAGAGGCCGATTGAGGGAAGATACAGTGCTAAGCCTTAAGGGCTTAGAGATCTGCGTGAAGGCATATCTAGGTCATAAAAAGACATCACATTGATCTCTGGATGTGGAAACTTGGTTCTAGCATCCCCCCATACTGCTTCAGGTGAGACTTCAGTCTGCGCTACATGGATTGATGCCGAAAGGGCCAGTAGTGTAGGGATTTGTTTGGTGCAACTAACTCTAAACCTGGGTCAGGACCCCCTAAGCCAACAAATGGTTATGTTGCTGGGACCAGGATCCACATAAAGAGATGTGTGATGCCATCACTGGAATTTGACTAATAAGGAAATCGATAAGTGGTTGGATAGAAAGATCCATGAATTCATGGCGCAAGAAAACAAGAATCTATACTTGACAAAATAAGAGAGGTTGGACAGATATTTGTACACAAAAATACATGAAATTTTCTTATGCACCTTCCCAATTGAACTATAAGAGTGGATAGCTAAACTGGCAGATGACCAAGGAAGGTGGAGGCTTGACGGTCCAATAGTGTGGACTCCGGAGCTGGTGCAGACGTTGGAAGCCTCTTAGGATAAGATCGCATGAGTTATTTACCATTGGCTTGATCGGGTTATAGGAGGATTTGTTACAGAGTTCACGGTTGACACCTCAGTCAGTTACAACAAAGTAGAGCGGCGCTTCCTCAAAGGACCACAAGGTAAGTATTTGAGATATTTGAATACCTGGATTAATATTCTCTTGTGTGAAAAGTGAGTTATTCCATTGCCTTGATGTTTGGATCTATGCGAAGTGGATGGAGCTTTAGAAACCAAGAAAAAGAAGGTCCTGAATACAACACGTTAATTGGACCTCCTTCAAGTGACAACGAAGCAGTGGTGCAGGCTTCGCCGCGAAGCGCTATCTAGTTGATAAGACAAGTTTTTCCACAGATACATCATCCTTCCACACCACCTCCACCTTCACCTCCACAACCTACACCTTCACGTAGTCCACCTCCTCCACCACCACCATTCGACATGTCAAATAACATGAAGTTGCCAATTTTCAAGGGCTTAGGAAGTGAGGATCCAAATCAGTTTTGGTTGGTTGTGAAGTCTATGTGTCCAGCATAACAGATCACATAAAATAATATAAAGAAGGTGTGATTGGTTACCACTCTACAGGATCACGCGCTGACAACGAAGCAGCAGTGCAGGCCTCGCCGTGAAGCGCTATCTACTTGATAAGACAAGGTTTTCCACAGATACATCATCCTTCCACACCACCTCCACCTTCACCTCCACAACCTACACCTTCGCCCACTCCACCTCCACCACCACCACTGTTCGACATGTCGAATACCATGAAGTTGCCAATTTTCAAGGGCTTAGGAAGTGAGGATCCAAATCAGTTTTGGTTTGTTGTGAAGTCTATGTGGACAGCACAACAGATCACAGACGATAATATAAAGAAGGTGTGATTGGTTACCACTCTACAGGATCGCGCGCTGACATGGTACGTTAAGTACTACACTGATTATCTGTTGGCGTCACTAGCAGATACTTAGACCACTTTGAACAAAGAATTCAATAAGCCTAAGTTTGACTCGCAATCAGTAATTGGATTTAAGGAAATCATGATGAGGCTTGGTGAGATGCCTTAGGAGCTAGATCAATGACTGAAGTGCAGGATCCATGAAGCTAATATGTATCTCACAGATAGTCATCACCGAGATTGGTTTATAGCCCACTCCTACCCCACCTATGGATTTCTTTATTGTAACAGATGATAGGAACTTAGGCGGAAGCTCTGGAAATCACAATGAGATTGCATGAAACACCTATTCAGGACGTGTCTTTGGGAGTCCAACAAATTCACTCGCAGTTGCAGAACCTTTGTTTGGAATTGCAGAGCTTGAAAAAAGAAAAGGAGGCCAGAATAGAGGTGTGTGAAGAAGTATGGTGCCTCAAGTGTAGGAGCCAGGGGCATGATATGGATCATTTCCCTGTCTTCGCGAATTATATCTCGGGAGGGGGGTACGATGCCCCTAAGGCGGGAAACTCCAGCAGGACAAAGTCTGGGGCCCACACTATGGTGCACTATTTGTTAGGTGGCTCGAAAACATGTAAGAGATAACTATCATTTGCTACAAGAATTGTGCAGACACCACAACAATTGTTCTACGATTTCTGCAAATCTATGGGCCACGATGAGCGCCACTACCGTAGCTATGAACTCATGATGGAGAGGATTCCTACATATCGAATGCAAGCAGAAACTCAGCCTTCAGATTAGGGCACCGGGGGAGCGTACAAAGGATATCAAGGGCGAGGACAAGGCCGAGGAGGAGGGGGACCTGGTAGAGGTTGTGTATAGGTCATTTCCTATAATTGAAAAACACCATGGCACTATGAATAGGAGTGTACGATTCAGACACACCCGTCATGTCAATACTGCACTTAGTTTGACCACACAATAGAAGAATGCCTTGTGTTGATAGCTAAGATGCAGGAGAAGAATGCGTAGCCTTAGCATCCTACCCAGAACTTACAGATGATGAGCGCCTAGCCCCGCGAGGAAGATCCAAATGTTAATAGCGTTTTGTGAAGCAGAATAACGACTGGTGATGATAAAGGAAAACAACTTGAAGAAAGTGGGTGGGTCCGCAAGGCCCCAGAAAAGGAGGTTGGGTTTGATCTAGAGTGCGCGAAGGAAATGTTTATGGAGGTGAAGAAAAGCTTCGCTGAGGCCTCTACCTCAGGAAGTCAGGACAAACTGCCAGCAATCGGTGTGCCTACAGAGGTTGACCCCTCTGTGCTTACCACCTTCTTGGAGACTTGTATGAAACTATTGTGTGATAGCAAGGCTGTGAAAGGGCTACAAGAATTGATAAATAAGTGTGCTGGGAAGGAAAATTCTCCAGAAGGACACCATGTAGTCAGAAATATTGGTAAACATAAGACAAGGACAGGGCACGAGATGAGGCTCACCGTGCAAATAGGAGACTATGAGATGGACCAGGTTATTTTGGATCTGGGATCTAATGCGAATGTTTTTCCTAAACAAACATGGGAGAGAATGGGGAGGACTACAGTGCAGTTGTCTCCTATTCAGTTAAGGTTGATGAACCAACAGAAGATTATCCCTATGGGATGATTGCATGGAGTGATCGTAGATATAGAAGGTGCGAGCGCACTGGCTGATTTTGAAGTGATATAAATTGTTGATGACAACAACCCATACCTCGTGCTCCTTGGTATTGATTGGGATATTGACATGAATGGGGTCATCAATTTGAAGAAGTAGATAATGTCATTTGAAAGGAAATCACTCCACATTGTAGTACCATTGGACCCTGTAGAAGGATCGTGCTATATTGAACCGGTCTGCAACTATGAGGAAAGTGATGATGATTTGGATCAAATCTACAAAATTATGGTGCGAGACCAAGATTGGGTTAATCCAACAGTTGATGGATGGATTGCATGGGACCACGAAAGCTCTTATACCTCAAACTCAGATGAAGAATTGGAGCATTGGCAGAATAGGCTGCATGAAGTATCTATGTTGTGCTGCAATATGATGACTAAATCACTGCATTGTGTGTCATCAGAGGTAAGAAATTTACCTTATTACGATGGTTTAATCGATGTAGATAAGTTTTTGGATGCTTTTGAAAGAGAAGTCCCAAAGGATCATCATTTTCAGGCACTGGATTTGGCACTGCGCACTATGCCCGCTTGATGGTGGGGTGTACACAAGGACAACTTTGATGAATGGTGTGATTATAGGAGGATGACGAGGATGCGAATTGGTCATCCTAAAGTGTGGTTAATTAAGAAATATGATGGGAGGAATGTTCAGTGCGATCATTTATAAAAGTGGACTAAAATCTATGGAATAGAGTCGCAGCCAGAGTGGGTGGAATTATTCTGTCACACTCTAGATATAATCCCTATGAATTGGTACCTAGAAACAGAGCTCTACCACGACACTGCAGAGTGGGATATCTTAAGGGAAGGATTTTTTATGACATTCAGTTTTGAAGATGGATTTGAAAGCATTGATGAGGCACTACAGGAGGTTAAGGTAGCGATCTTCAGAATTCTGTAGGATCCTTTGGAATTGGTTCAACCATATTGGAGCACCCAGTTGTGTTGTGAACTGGAATGCTATAATGTGACTGCTGAAGGGGAGGATGAGGATCCAAGGAATATCAATATCCCATAAACGCAAGGTCACCACGAGGTTGAAGGTCCGCAGATAGAGAACCCAGATATCAGTGCACCATTGAAAACTAGGCAAGTAAACATTAGTACTGAAGCATAACCAAAATTTGTGAAGATCAGAGATTATTGGGATGATGCCATAATGGATAAAGTTGTTGAGTTACTCCGTGAGTACCTGGATCCTTTTCCTACAAATTTTTTGACTTGAAAGGCATCATAGGTGATTTGGGTGTGATGAAAATAACTTTGCAATCGGACCCGAAGCTTGTTAAGCAGAGGCCATATCACCTTAATCCAAAATATAAGGAAAAGGTTCGCTTGGAATTGGACTAGATTTTTGAGCGAGGTATTATTGAACTAGTGGAGGAATTTGATTGCGTGAGCCCAATGGTAGTTCAGTAAAAGAAGCAGAAGGGAGAGATAAGAATTTGCATAGATCTAAGAAATCTTAACAATGCCTGCGTCCATGATCCTTTCCCGACACCATTTATTGATGAGGTACTAGACAATGTTGGAGGGAAAGAGGCCTACTCATTCACTGATGGGTTCTCTGGGTACCATCAGATTAAGATTGCGCCGGAAGACAAGAGCAAAATAACCTTCATGATAGAATTGGGGTGTTTTCAGTACATGGTGATGCCATTCGCACTTAAGAATGCATCAACAATATTCTCTCACGTAGTGATCCAGTCATTCAAAGAGTTTATTCACAAATTCTTGGAGGTATATTTTGATGACTGGATGGTGTTTGGGTTAGTAAAGCGCCATGTAGCCAGTCTACACTTAATGTTGGATACGTGCTGAAGATATCAGATCACGCTGAACCTGAAGAAGTGCTTATTCTACGTCCCCTTTGGCATTTTTTTGGGTCATGTGGTATGCAAGCAAGGACTAATGGTGGATCTTGCCAAGATCGTGGTAATAGTCAATTTGGAGGCCCTAAGGAGTGCCAAATAGTTTCGCACAACATTGGGCCATACTGGGTATTATCAAAATTTCATTAAGGCTTATGCTCAGATTACTACAACTATGGAGAAGCTATTAACGAAGGATGCTACATTCTGTTGGGATGAAGAATGTCAATGTAATTTGGATGTATTGAAAGAAAACATGGTCAGTACGCTTGTTAGAGTCGGTCCTTACAGCTCTCTGTCAGAGATCTTTTCGCTTTTGCATACCATTTTAGGTGTCTCGCTTGTTCCACTTCGTTGCATTCCGCTAGGGGCATGCCATTGACTGACGAGGGGGTCTGTTGTCTTGTGTTTCCTCATGTTTGTCCTCCTCATGTTTGTCCCTGCAGGGTTAGTAATTTTTTTTTTTCTCAAAACTCACTGAAGTACATGATCATGCATTCATCGTCATAAAAGTTTTGTTTCGTTAAAAAGTCCTAGAGTCTAGGGTTGTCAGTCCTTTGCATATACATAATACAAGCCCGCAGGCCATGAGGTTGATTTCAAAAGATTCTTATTTAATAGTTTTTCAGAAAGCATTTTAAAACATTTTTAGTCCAAAACTCTGTTTTGGACCTAAAAATTGTTATTGTAAATAATTGTATTTGTTTTATCTCAAAGGGTTTCAGAGCAAGCCTCTGATCTTCTCCAAAGCCAAAATGCCAGATCCCTGCAAAAATCAACAAAATATGATCAGTCCAAACCTCAGAAAAGCATGAGAAAATCAAAAAGCAGTATTGTATTAAAATACCAAAGGTGAAAAAGTGCCAAACATTACAAAGTGGGTTATTGAATCAATTTAAATCAAATCAGATTTGGTGAGATATTTTGTTTGCATATAAAAGGGAAAACAAGTCCATTTGTTCACAAATTCCCAAGGTGAAATCATGTTTAAGTGTTAGAAGGCCGAAACTGTGATTACATACCCCGTGGACAGCGTTGGAGGTGTGCGCTACGCATTGGAGGTGTGCGCTACGCACTGAGGTGGGCGCTACGCATTGGGCCTCACTGGCCAGTGTTAAAATACACAGGCGCTACGCATTGAGGTGTGCGCTACGCGTTGGGTTTGGGCGCTACGCACTCAGTCACAGCACCAAAATATTTTTGTTCATGCGACCGGATCTTATCAAATCGCCTCCAAATCTTGCAAGTAGGTGTTTCATGGCTGCTCGGTCAATTTGAAATTGTTTGTAGTGTGTTTGAGGGGAAAATGTGATGTATTGGGTGTTTAAAAAAAATGAAACCCTAGGCTCCTACCAAAAACATTCTTTAGGGTTTTAAAGGACATGTGGGTGGCTGGTGAAGATTTTTCCATTCTCCCTTGATGAAACACAGCTCCATACTCATTTCTAAGAGTTTTGCCAACATCACAAAGGGTACATTTCATACTTTTGTTTATCTGTCAAAACTGTCATTGTGATCAAACTAGTGACTGTTTCATGCCCAATACACTGAAACAGAGTATTACCATTATGGCATAATTCTTATGATGCTTCGGTTAGCTTTTGAATATGCATTGAAATTGTGATTTCACCACACCTACAACATACATATTGCAGACATTGTGTTTTCTAAGACATGTCAGACACAGATTCAGTTTATGAGCAAGAGAATGACAGTGATTCCACAACAGAGGGTAATGTGCCACGGAGGCCTCACAGAGGTGGCAAAGGTGGAAAGCATCTCAGAGAAGAGCCCACTTATTTGGTTCAATTGCAGGCTTGCCCGCTTGCAATGGATTGTTTTCGCCATCAGTCATGCTATCACTATTGTGAGATAATTTCACAAATTCAGCATCATCGTGAATTAGCTCGCTTGTTTGTTCTACATTTACATGATGGCCATGTAAACCTCACCGGAGTTAATTTCATTTTGTCACTAGAGACTATTGCAGAGGCCACTGGGATACCAAATATTGGAGAGCAATGGAATAAGCGTCAACAGCTAGAGAAATCCTATTATGAGCCATACATCAAACCTGGGTATATGAGGCACTTGAGCCGTGTTTTTCCTTTTCAATACCTGAATGATCAGTTTGCACCTTTGATGAAACTCATCATTCAGTATTTCAGTTGTGAGGGCAGATTCTCCCGTCTTTATGCGTACCATGTCTGTTTGTTGATGCATTTTACAAGGGTACGTCTGATGAACATTCCATACTTCATGTTTTGCAACATAGAGAGGATGGTTGTTTTAGTACAAAGGAAGACCCCAGCACAGCAACATAGGAGTATTTATCATTATGCGCTGATCAAGATCGTAGTGGTTCATCAGTTGGCACAGTAGGGCATTACTTGGGAGGATTTCATTTCTCATGACTTTTTCACAGTGCCATAGCCACCTCCTGAGATAGTTCATGATGAGGGAGGGCCTTACATCAGTTTGACATTCCTGAGATCGAGCATGTCAATGCTCCAGCATATGTGACATATTAGCGAGGCCACAGGGCCTTATTTGCAGCTACACGACGAGTACTATCTCCACATGGTGTGGAAGGGGTCTCGCCTTCTTCTTCAGTACAGGTACAGGTTCAGGACAGAGGCAAGAGGCCAATTTATGAGGAGGGCCATTCAGGTGGTCATGATGTTGATGTTGCATTGGGTGATGTGGATAGGAGCTTTCCTAGCTCGAAGCTGAAAGAGATCATCCAAGAACAAAAGACCGAGATTGATAGCTTGAATGAGAAGTTGCTAAAGGCAGAATGTCTAATCAAATACTTGGATCAGTGCAATAAACAGTTAGAGGATGAGCACACACTTATAGAGCTGCGACAAACCCGTGAGGACCGAAGGCTAGCCCGGAAAAGACCGGGTGATTTGACACCTGTTGAGCGGAAATTTTGGCTTGAGAAAGTCAATCGACATCTAGAGG
The DNA here is from genome assembly GCA_031772625.1 of Pinus tabuliformis. Taxonomy (NCBI): domain Eukaryota; kingdom Viridiplantae; phylum Streptophyta; class Pinopsida; order Pinales; family Pinaceae; genus Pinus; species Pinus tabuliformis. The sequence continues at coordinate 59,633,559 of CM062805.1, forward strand.
AGTTGTTGGCGAAGGCCAATAGAGACAAAGACATGCTTCGTCACATGAAGAATCATTATTGGGCTCGCATGCATGTCGGCAAAGCAAAAATGAAGATTTTGCAAAGGAGGTTGAGAAAAGCACTAAAACGGCGAAAGAGGCTAGATCCACTTCGAGTTTTGGTCGAGGCTTTGCTAGCTGAGCATGAAACATGATGGAGGGTCTTCGCTCCGAATTTGAGCAAATTTGGAGAAAATTTTGTCATTTTGAAATTTTTGGTCTCAAAAAACAGTTTTTTCCGCTCTATGGGTAGTGCGTCAGCGCGCTCGCTTTTGATTGGGACACTTGCTGGAGAAAAACCTTATATTTTTGGGTTTTTCATGGTGAATTATACATGCTCAGTTATTTCCAAGGCATTTCATCAAGTTCTGGATGATCAAAAGGCCTAAAAACACCATGAAAACCACCTTGCTGCCACCTTTTGCAACAGCAGGAAGTACTTCTAGGAGAATGCAATTTTAAGGGGAAAAATTAGCTCCAAATTGGGAAATTCTACTTGGGTTGGAAATTAGACATCCAGGGCTTTCCAACGAGCTCTCATGAGCTCAATTTGGATGTCAGGAAGTGCCCCAAAAATAGTCTGAAAGGTGCACTACACATAGGGATCAGGGCGTTACACATTGAGGTTTTTGGTCCAGTTTTCACTAGTTTCACTCCTTGATGTGATTTTTGACCAAAGATGATGTAATTTGATGTATGTAAGGTAACATGGCACCTATCTACCTTCTTCTAGATGATTCATTCACAAATTAGCAAGCAATTAATGTAATGAACCAGTTTCCTTCTTTTTAGAGGCAGGTTGTTTTGGTCACCTAAATTCTTGCTCCATGTTTAGAATTTGTTGAAACTGCTCCTAGAAGGAGGAGCTCGACCCCTAGAGGTTAGGGAATGAGGTTAGCTTGATCTATATATGTAAATTTTTAGTCAGTAGCACAAGTTGGACTCTTGGGAAGATTTTGGCACACTATTGTACATATTTTTCATATTTTGGCTAAGGAAAGATTAGAGATTTTGCAGCACCTGTTGGGATTCTTGTGGCTTTCAGTTCTTGATGGTGTTTTTTCTCAGTTATTGTAAGTTTATTCATGTTTACATGTATGTCATTCCTTCTTATGCTTCTGAAACTAAATGAATGAGTAAATGAAGTTGAATTCATTTTTCACAGTGCTCTTCCTTTAAAATTTATTTAGTTTTACATGTTTTCGTCAGTTTGGAGAGGATCCATGTTCTCCTTTGCCCTCTTCAGCTCCTTGTCATTCTGATCCATCCATACACCTGATCAAAGGCATCAAGACTATTGCCTACCTCGCCCCAACTCGAATTGTGCAAAGATCTGACCTCAATCCCCGCACCCAAAATTGGTTTTCCCATTTCTCCAACAAAAAACTCAAAAATCTAAATAAAACTTTCCTATCCCTTTACTAGCCTAAAATCAATATTAATTGTGAGTCTTCTCAGCCTCTTTGAAAATATTTTGCTGAGATAGACCCAGAGAGAGCCCTCTCCTATCCTCGTAGGGCTAGCTACAAGGCTGAGCTTAGTTTGATGTGGCCTTGAGTTTGCCTTCCTCAGCCTGAGGCAGATTTGAGCGCTAACAACGCTAATCTTAGTCTTCTCGGATTGGAAGAAGGAATTCCATGTGCACATTGATGCCTTATTTACTGCGTTGGGAGAAGTGCTGACACAGGCTGGCAAATGAGAGATGGATCACCCTATAGCCTTTGCAAGCAGGAAATTATCAAAGGCTGAGAAGAACTACTCAATGATAGAGCACGAGGGATTGGCTATGCTATATGTGCTCCAAAAATTCATACACTGTCTGTTGGGTAGGCATTTCAATATGTACACAGAACACTCCACCTTGAAGTACCTAGTCAATAAGCCTGTGTTGGGGGGGAATATATGTAGATGGTTGTTGTTGCTTCAAGAATATGACTTTGAGGTAATTGTGAAGCTAGGAAGGTTAAACACAGGACCTGACCATTTCTCACGAATTGAAATAGGGGAGGAGCCTACTAATTTTGAGGAAGGGTTGCCCGACGTGAAGCCCTTTGCGGTGCTTGTAGTGGAAAACCACTTTGCAGAAATTATTCACTTTTTTACCACAAGGACAACTCCAAAAGGCTACACCAGTCAGCAAAAGAAATATTTGGTAGTAAGCGCGGCTGATTTCTCGATAATTGCATAACATTTATATAATATGGGTTCACATGAGATACTTCGATAGTATGTGCCCGATTTTGAAAGAAACAAGATCCTTGCGAAGGCTCATGGAGGGGATGGAGGAGGGAATTATGCAAGAAAGGAAATGACACAAAATATTTTGTGCGCTAGGTTGTGGTGGCCTACATTAGACAAGGATACCAAAGCATATTGTAGTGTGTGTGATGCATGTCAAGGAACGGGTAGGCCATCGTGAAGGGATGAGATGCTTATGAATCCTCAGGTGTCATTACAACCATTTGAGAAATGGGCTATTGAATTTGTAGGACCAATTCAGCCCCCAGATAAGAAAACAAGTGCGCGTTATATCATCACCATGACAGAGTATCTAACCAAATGGGTGGAGGCACATCCTGTGAAGGATTGTACAAGGGCCACAGTAGCTAAATTCTTGTTTGAGTACATGTTAACTAGGTTTGGCTACCCAAAAGTGTTGATGAGTGATCACGGTATGCACTTCCTCAATGAAACGATCAGCGCGCTAACAGAAGAGTTTCAGGTGTATCATCAGAAGAGTACGCCATATCATCCTCAGGCTAATGGAATAGTGGAGGCCTTCAATAAGATATTGGAGAATGCACTGACAAAGATTTGCAACATGTAGTAGAATGATTGGGACATGCGTGTACCAGTAGTATTATGGGCGTACAGGACTACTTGCAAAAAACTAACAGGTTAGACACCTTTCCAGTTGGTCTATGGCGTAGAAGTTGTGATGCCTATGGAATATATCGTGCCTAGTCTACGCATAGCAACTTTCACAGGGATGGTGGACCGCAGAGCCTTGGAAGAACAGCTCGCGCAGTTGATGGAGCTCGAAGAGGACAGATTCTTGGTTGGATTTCATCAAAAAGTACAGAAAGGATGTGAAACAGTATGGAATGTTCGACACATCAAGCTGTGCACATTCAAAGTAAATGATTTGGTATTATTATATGATAGTAGGTTTAGTAAGTTTCCAAGAAATTTTCAGATGCACTGGTTGGGGCCATATGTCATCAAAGAAATCACAGTTGGGGGTGCATTCAGCTCGCAAAGCTGAACGAAGAACCTTTCCTGGGAAGGGTGAATGGGAGTCGGTTGAAGCCGTATGCCAGAGATTCGGCTCAATGAATATATGGTGGCCAAATACTCTTAGTGCTTCAGGTAGTTGTAAGGGAATGCGGGACTATAAACTACACTGCCCGGTTTTGGGGACTCCACGAAAGGGGGGCGGTGCGAAACAGGGTGATGTCACAGTACCAGAAGCCATGCGAAGGGAGATGTGCTATGGAGGAAGATACATGTAGCATGGCTAGAAAATGACCGTTAGAGTCACTGTTCATGATTTGAAAGCCAAGATATGGTTAAGAGAAGTGGGTGGGTGGAATTTAAGGCTAAAATCTTTGGAGATCTACTGCCAAATCAGCATTTATGAATGGATTTTATGGGGAACGGTCAGATTTGAATTCAAATTCTCCAATAAATTAAGTGTGCTAGTCTAGCAGAGAACACGTTGCACCCTTAGATTTTTTGATTTGTGTTGTTCGTCACTTATGAATCATAAGTTTTTCAAAGATTTGGTAAAAAGCTATGTGTTTGATAATCTACTTGAGGAAACCTGACAATTCATTTACAATACAATGTCCAGACCAGGTGAGACTCCAAGAACTGGAGGAACTGTTCCAGAAGTTGTGAGCATGGAGGCTCTGGCTCCTGTGCCTATGGTGCTGAGGTTGCCTAGGCCGATGCCTACGCTAGTGCACGAGACCCAAAAGACAAAGAAAGACAAGCAGAAAAGGTCGGTGCCTATGCGCGAGTCGTTTAGAAAGCATTCTGCTACCCAGACACAAAAGAAGGACAAGCAACCTGAGAAGGTTGTAGACTTAGAGGTTGAAGAGGGAGATGAAGATATAGATGCTGAGGACACAGAGCCTATCTCCAAGTTGCCAGAATATATCCCTCCATGTAAAGGGAAGGCGAAGGTCACCAAGGACCTAGACTCAGAAAAATTCGTCATCCACATGCCCCTATTTCCAGAAAAGATAACCTTTGAAGGTCCAATCTTGGTGCAGGTTCCCCTATTAAAGATGGAGGATTGTGACTTGGCTGACCGTGAAAGGTTCCCCCACCTCGTAATGGAGAATTACATGAAGCAAGTATATTACAAAAACTTCATTGTCACTACTTTGGAGATAGTTCAATGGATACGCAGACTAGAGCAATCCAGGTTATTGAACCTGCTGTGGGTGCCCCACTACCACCTCTCTAACATAAATACCACCTGTATATAGTAGCTACTGACTATGGTACACGATGGGTGGTTATGGTTTGCCATGCCTATCCCCATCATGGACATGCTCGTCCATAGGATCAAACTCCTGCCACATGAAAGCTTGAATTCAACCAAGGAGTTTGGCGAAAAGACAAACGAGCGGGACTTGGCAGAGAAGATGAAGACGAAATTTGAGCTTCTCAAGAAGCTGAGCGGGTACTCCATAACGTCCATCAACAACCATGTGGTGAAAATTTCCACCCAAATACTAGCCAACAAGGTTAGTAGGAAGTGTCGCGCGGACGAGGTCCCAGCACTCGTGATCTAGTTAGTTGCACAATGCGTGAATGGTGTGCATTTTAACTGGTCGCCTTATTTATGTAGCGAGGTTCAAGATGAGAGCAAGACCTTCCACTACGCGTGGTTGTTGCTCTCCATTGTGCTGGTTGCTTGGGAGCTGCCGGAGGACAGTGACTTTCCTCCATTGGAGGCAGGTTTGTTGGAGGCTGCACAGTTTGCCTCCCTTTGGGCCATGAAGGACCCTGTGCGGGTCATAGAAACAAATATTTGTTGGATTTTGATGGAGGCAAGCATTCACATGTCCTTCAACAAACAGCCGCGGTTGTCCCCTATCGTGTATGAACAGTTTCTAGAGTATGCAAAATTCAAGTCAAACTTGCACTATGTTTATATCTGGGGGTGGAAGGATCTGCAATAGAAGTGGTTTGATCTACCATATCTCGCCATGGATGATGTGATTCAGGAAGTAATTAAGTGTTGGCCAGCAGACTAGCACTCTACGCCTAACTTGGCTGTGGGTATAAGCAAAGGTGCGGAGAGTTCAACAGAGAGAAAGAGGAAGGATGTATCGAAGCAGGCGGTACAGAATTTGGTCACGTAGTGAACAAAGGAGGCTGAGGAGAAGGCCTGACTAGAAACAGAGTGCGCTGCAAAATAAGAGGTTGAATAGGACTAATGTGACTCTGAACAAAGTGGTAAATCCCCTTCACTTGAAACCAAAGAGGAAGAGTAGTCAGCGTAGGGTGGTGGAGGCGATGAGGGACAGAGCACTATATTGTGGGTAAAGAGGTACAAATAACATATAGAGGAGGGGTCCTAGAAGAAGACAAAGGCGACTAAGCCATCGTTGGATCCCATTACGCTAATGGAGGGTGATCTTGATGAGATCAAGGACAAAGTGTGTGACACTAAAATCGAACTGTTGCAGCCATTTGAGAAACAACACTTGCAATCCTTAGGCAATATTTACAAGGATTTTCACGAACTGCAAATCCAGACCAGTAGAATTCAGGTGGGTGTAGGACAATTCAACGCCGCATAGACGAGTCTGGCACTTGGGACAACTCAGGCTGCAGATTTGGTTAGGATGGTGGATCTCAAGACAATCGCGCTGCCAAAATGGCCCCTAAGCGCAAAGTCAGCCGATGATAAGATTATTGTTAGCACCTTAAAGAACATCGGCCTCAACATTGTAGTGCTTCATAATGAATATCTTCACACGCTGGAGACAGGTGTGATAGCAGAATTGAGAGTGTGGGAGCAGCACACTCTCAGTTTAATCAACGAGTACAGGGTGAATAATGAACAAATTTTCACTGAGAAGATGGAGTCCCTAAAGGAGAGGGATACAATCCAAGCACAGAGCGCCCAACTAGATGTCGCGGTTGCATAGGAATGCACGACAGTGCCGGAGTTGCACATACCTGAGAAGGCACCGCTCGAGGCCAAGATCTAAAAGCTAGCTGCGGATGTCTGTGAGGCAAAGGCAAAGGTGGCAAGAGTTTAATTTGAAATCAACATGAATATCATGGAAATGGGGCTTAAGTCACAACATTCGACTCCACTCGATGTCAGGGGACAACGCGATGCTGTCGTCAAGGAAGGGATATCTACTATGGATATCGCAGTTGCTGACTGTACAACTTTGTTTGAACAGGCCACGTAAGTGGTGACAAGCCTGCAGGAAGATCCGAGTGTGTAGATATTGAATACTGAGATCCGGGAGCTCCAACAACAGTACGACGAAGTAAGGGTGACGACGTGCTCCATTATTACAGTGCAGTGGCTCACCAAGTTGCAAGAGGCAAAGCAACTCCTTGCACAAGTGGAAGCAGCGCAGAAAAAAGAGGCAGTGCTTAAGGCATAGTTGGGTCCTTGGTTGGACAAAGCCTACCAAGTCTCAGCCAACATCCAGGAAAATTTAATGAACTTGCAGCTCACGTAGCAGAAGACCAAGCGAGCTGGCGAAGGACCAGCTATAGAGCAACTAGCCGAACAAGTAAAGCAGGCAACCATGTAGAGCGCGACTGAAGTAGTAGTTATATAGGTTGAGATGGGGGATCTTCGCAGCAAGATCACCGTGCCAATCAAGTGACTCGAGGGCAAGTCATGACCTTTGTGTTGGGGGGCTACTGGGAGGGGGTCCCCCGGGTCAGTTTTGGGGCAATAGCCCAAATTTTGATGTAAAAAGATGTAAATTCTCCGCAAATTATGGATGTAGAGCATGTAGTTAGTTATGAGTCAAAAAGGGTTTTCCCCCTCGTTCATGTAAATTTGGGTCTGTTTTGAGATCTACCCATGGTCTGCAAACCATGAGATTGTATAAATAGATATCTCTTAGAGAGTCTAAGTTAGATCTATGTTTTGTCTATAGGTACGAATGAAGAAGTCTAACACAGAGAAGTAAGTCTTAGAGAGGAAATAGGCTTTGCAGCTAAGCGCATAGAGGCCTAGATTAGTGTCCGCAACTAAGTGCGTAGACCCCTGCAACTAAGTGCGCAGGGAAGTATTGAGTTTGTAAACCTATACTGAAGATCAATAAAGAAGATTGTTGCAAAAATTCTTGTGTTTTATCTCTTTACTTCTATTATGTATGATTGCGATATATGCCGTGATGAAATTATTCTTTTATAAAATAATGAAGTATTGATGTGCGAATTTACTTGATCCATCTTATTAGCTAAACACAATAAATTTTAAGTGATTACGTGAAGATCATAACACTTTTTGTTAAATTTATCGAACACTTAGGTAGATCTGAGTAAATACTCACTTAAGGGTAATTTATGGTGCACATAAGCAACTAATTTGCCTATTCAGGGTCCGCAAAAATGAGTCGTAGACCTTCACAGAGGTCTAGAGGGTGATTGAGGGGCGATATAGTGCTAAGCCTTAAGGGCTTAGAGATCTGCGCAAAGGCAGATCTAGGTCATAAAAAGACATCACATTGATCTCTGGATGCAGAAACTTGGTTCTAGCATCCCCCCATACTGCTTTGGGTGAGACTTCAGTCTGCATTATGTGGATTGATGTCGAAAGGGCCAGTAGTGTAGGGATTTATTTGGCGCAACTAACTCTGAACTTGGGTTAGGAACCCCTAAGCCAACAGATGCACATGCCACAAATATAGGAAAAGCAACACTTGGCGGGAGGTTTCTGAAATGATCCTTGCATGTAACCTCTAGCTACTAAAAATAGATCCATGAATCAAGGGATGCCTTTACATGCTACCTTTGGAAAAGAATTCTATGCATGGAAATCAGTTTTTCTTGGTCAAGGAGGGAACAAGTCAACCTAAAGGCACATGCATCGTTCTGCGAGCCTAGGATGAAAATTTGCACAGTTTCTGGGATAAGCAGAGATGGTTGTCCTAGAGGGATTGCGAACTTTCTAAGAGGAACAAGTGATTGTCTCCCAAGATTGCACAATTTTTGGGCTAAGCAGCTCTCCTAGGTTAGACCTCGCAATTTTCTCAAGGAAGCCTGTCTAACTTTATTGTGCAATTTCTGGGCCTAGCAGGCTGCCTGGTTGGATTTTCACAATTTCTGCTAGCTATTGGGTTGGCTGTCCCAAAGGGATTGTGCAATTTCTAGGAGTGGTAGGTGACTACTACCCAGAATTACACAATTTCTGGGCTGAGTAGCTGTCCTGGGATGAATTGCGCAATTTTTGAGAGGAAGACTTGTGCAACTTTGGAGCCTAGCTGGGTTTGCACAAATTATAGAGGGAAGGTTGGTTCCCCTCCAAAATTGTGCAATTCCCAAAGGGATTTGATCAACTAGAAACTGACATTAAGTTCGGAAAGCATCTTGTGAAGGGGGTGGACTACACTTGCATGCACAGGCTGACAAGACTCTATGAAACAACTGAAGCTGATGTGCTTGACAGTGCAAGACATGCTGTTTAGTATGGTTTGTACGGAGGCTCCAAAGCGAAGCTTAGGAAAACTTTTGGATGGTGGTTGTAGCCGCTACAACACTTGGTGACACACTGTAGAACTCCAGCTCTCTAAATGGACCTTGTTCGTTCCTCCGGAAGTATTGTTCGGTCCTCTAGTCATCTTGGTTTCCACAATTGCTTGATTGGAATATGTAGCATCTTCCAGGCTCTTGGTTGGTCGACACACATTCCATGCCAAGCCAACACAGTTGTTTCTATTAGGGATGAGGGGTATATTGGTGCACAAGTCATTTGATCGCCAATGTTTTAGTTTCATCTCTGGTGTTGCTCCGCTGCCAACAGGCCTAGACAGTTCCCCAGCAGAGTCACGCAAGAACAAAAGCATTGCTCTATTGGCAACAAGCCTGGCCAATACCCCGGTGGAGTTACTTGCATCACCTCTCTATGCAGGAAGCCTTTCACTTTCACCTTATTCATTTTTCATTTTTTCAAAATTTTTCACTTTTTCATTTTTTTCATTTTCGTAACTATGCATCGCACTTATTCATTTCAGAGGCGGAAGAGGGATCCTGACTTACTGATTGAAGAAGAGGTTGTTCCTTCAGAGAAGTAGCTTATATATACCTTTGACATGCTTGTAAAGGTTTTCCCCCTCACCTTACTCTACTTGAATGAGTTGACAAGGATTAACCCAAAAACAACCGACTAGAGTAGGTGATACTACCAAGGTTCGCTTTGAACAGTGTGTATTTTCCATTGATGTATCATGGACTAAAGAATACAAGTTCTTACATAAGAGAGAGGGCAACGGATAACCAAATATTGATAGTTGTACAAGTCCTCTTTTACTTTACCCAGCTTGTTTCAAGATTCGCACACGGTCCATGTGAAACTAACCTACGGAAAATAACAAGCAAACAAACCAAAAAGAAAATAAAAAAGTAGAAGCAAATGTGAAAGCAAGGCGAGTAAGCAAACAAACAAGAAAGAAAACAAACACACAAAGAAAGAAGGAAACATGCATGCAAGCAAACAACTCAATAAGAAAACACTACTCCTATGCCTAAGATAACAGTGCATGGGCCGTCTCATGTGAAGTGATACTTCCAATTCAACCACCTGATCTAGGACGATCTCGTCAGATCAGTTATACAGGCTTAGTTTTGTCATCAGCATTCATGTCTGTGTTGTCAGCTTCAACAGTGATGTTTATGGTTCAATTTGTCTGATGATTTCAATGGTTGATGTGGGTTTTTATGGTGTTTAGTACCTGGATGTCAACATGTGTTCATCGTCAGTTCCGCCAGGGTATGTTTGTCAATTTTGGTCCCTGGTTATCATCATGTGGGTTGTATGTCGCCTTGTGACAATTTGTGTAAAAGGGTGTAAATTTTTGAAGATTTTTCAATGTAGTGATACTTTCAGCCCGCAAAGCTCTGAACCACTTCTGCACTTCACCTCCAAAATTTTGCACAAATAGTTTCATAGTCACATTTTCGGCATCAATCTCATGAAGATCAAAGAAATCTGTCATCCTATCCACATGCTGTTGAGCTGTAATGCTTTGAGGAGTGCCATCAAACAATGGGATCTTTCTTTGGTAGTCAGCGGGCATGTCATCCAAATTTTGAGGCAACACAAGGGGTGCATATCGGGCAGCCATTGCTCTAGGTGGATTTACAACTGGCCTTGGAGATGTAGGAGGAGTCAGAACAATGATAGCAGCTAATGATGTATTTGGTGTATGAGGTCTCGATGGAGGGGATAAAACACGATATGTTTGAGGTGTCGATGGGGTTGATTGGGGAGAAGAGACAGGAGGTCTTTGATCTGATTTACTGGGCTGCATGGGAATGGTGGGATGAATGGAGTTTCAGTAGGAATTCTTGAACTAGATGTAATTGCGGATGAACCAAGAGTTGCTGATACGGATTTTAAGAACTTGGGAATATTTGAAGCCACAATGGAAGTCTGAAGATTCAAGATGTAACTGTCAATTGATCTATTTTCCCTTTCAGTTTCAAGATCTTTGACAAACTCTGGATTTAAAATAGTGGAACCAACAGCACTTTCAGATTTAGTCTCAAACAACGACAGATCAAAACATTTGTCAAATTCAAGATCTTCAAGATATTCAAAAACAACAGGACAAGAATGATATTTAAACATAGGAATCACAGAAATTTCTTGTTGGAGAATCCTTGGGATGAGATTTGGATTTTCATACACAGGAGGAGGATCAAGATCAGGATTAGCTCTGGTGTATTGTCTAGAAGCTAGTGTGTTGAATTAATCCCAAAAATCATACGGACAAAATAAACTTGTTCAGCCTATCAAATTCTAAGCTCATCATCCAAAGTCTAGAATTACTTGATGCTACTGGGGCAATCATTTAGATCAGTTGTTCAGTTTATAAACTAGACCGGAGATTGACTGAAGCAGCATTCATCTACTTTTGCTAATGCAAAGCGAGAGAATTTCGAAGGCTATGTTTGGTCAATTTAGTGATGTCTGAATTGCAACTTTTAAATGTCAACCCGGGGCTCGTAAGCTGATGAAGTGAGGTGTACTATATGTACTTAGATAACCTTTTCTAAGTCTTTTGTCGTTTTTATCTTTTTAGTTTGTTTTTTATTGTATCTTTCCTAATGTGATGTGATGGAGATGTAATAAAGCGAGTGAATGTGGGTGATTGTGATGATTTCTAAGTGATTTCTTGAAACTTAAAGAGTATTCTAAAAGAAAACTTGAACAATAACTGAAATAAAATCAAAGCTTAAAATCAAATAAAGGACTAATGGCATCGGCCCAGTATCTCTGCTGCTGATGAAAATGAAAATGAAATCTATATTAACTCAATTAAAAGCAAGAACAACTACTTTACTCTACTTGACACTATTTTAACTCTTCATTTAAATCTAATCAATGTGAAATTTAAGTGAGACAAATCACACTATTTTAACCTTTTCTTAATCATGTGAGAACAATTATGAACAGGTCAGTAATGTGAGTCTTAAAGCAAAATAAACCAAGCTGCACTAAGTGATATTTTGGCTCCAATAAAGTTAGTTGATTATAGAAAAAGAACCATCAATAAATGAACAACTTGATAACTACTGAGCAGAAAGTAAAGTGCAAGTTAAAGAAATGATACTAATGAAAATCAAACTGCAGAAAAATAAAGGTCAGCAGCCTAGACAAGATGATCACACATGCCACCAGTTATGAAAAGAAAAGAAAAGAAAGAAAACTATCTCAGGCACGCCTAAGAAACCTGCATAACACACTGATCAGTCATGAACATAAAAGTGCAGAAATGTAAATCAACAGAATTCAAAGTTTATGTACAGCTAATATACATGTTGAAAAGAAATAAAAATGCAGCAATTAAAAGACATCTGTACAGCTATTATACATGAAACAAGAAAAAGAAATGCTGGAAATTAAAAGTTACTGTACAGGGCTTCAGCAAACAGGGGCCCTCTGCCTACTTCAGCCGATTCAATGAGCAAATATACGCTTAGATGTAAAACAGTCTTCTCATGTATTAAACATCAAAATGTCAAGTACAGTGGGGAGTTCAAACAAAATGATTACAACAGCGACTAACACAATGACTAACTATCCAGCGTTCAAAGACGCTTTATTTATAACAGAGGAAAGCAAACTAACTTAACGAAAACTAAGCTATTCAAGTAGCTGTGTAAAAACACGTAATCTTGCTGCATCCTCAGATTTAGGCAACGGTCGTTGTGGGCATTCAATCTGCTGTTGGATTCATGTTTCCCACTGTCTTCGTGGCTGAGGAAGATGCCACCTGTTCTTCATGTGCTCCAAAACAGAACACGCAGAGCCATGCCACCGCCAATGACTTTTGTTGACCGTATTTTCCTCCTCGTTGACCACAGGTTTTTATGACTGGTTTGGGTGAGCTGGAAGGACACACACCATGTCCTCGGTTCCACGAACTTGCCCATGTGGCTCTTTTTCCCGGAGGACACCTGGAACATATCATTTAATAAAACAACTACGGAATCCGAGGTTGGCTGCGGAAACCGGGATCAGCTGCGGAAACCCTGTGTGAGCTGCGGAAACACAGCACTTTGAACCAAAATTCTAAACCAACAACAGTCATTAGCATAATTAGAAAACCATGTAAAAAGTCCTAAAATACAATGATTTGAGCAATTTGATGGAGGGAATGAGTGGCAAAAGAAGGAAATGAATAGGAAAAGGAGGCTGAGAGGATGTGTAAAGAAGTGCAGGTTTGAGGCTCAACAGGCTACCTGGCTAACTTCAGGCTTCTTCTATAGTCTACAAAGCAAAACAATGATAATAAACTTTCAGTTCCCCAGTGCGGTCGCCACTATGTTAGGGCCTAAATCTACCTCAGGCTGAGAAAGGCAAGATCTAGGGTAACATCAAACCACGCTTAACTTGGTAGCTAGCCCTACCAGGTCGGGAGAGGGATCTCTCCTTGTCAATCTCAGAAAAGATGGCCAATGAAGCTTGAGATGACTGATGTAATGACTGATTTTAGGCTAGGTATGTGTACAAAGGTGTTTGATTGAATTTAAGATGGGTTTGCTAGCTCAATTGTGAAAGGCAGATTTGGGTCCGAGGAATGGACACAATTTTGTAGAGATCTCTATGGGGCAAGGTAGGAAAATGGTTTAGCACTTCAAATTGAGTGATATGGAGAGATTTTAGACTAGTGAGGAGTTGGAGAGGGCATGAAAGTCTCAGGGATCCTCTTCAATAGCTAAAAACATAAATAACTAAACCAACCCTAGGTAGAGCACTGCAATTTCAATGAATTCTACCTTTATCCTTGTTTGATTTAGTTAAGATGAAACAAAGAGAGATGATGGCATACATAAAACACATGTAAACTTATAATTACAGAAGAAAACACAATACCAAATCAAGATGCCACAAGAATCCCATAAAGTGTTGCAAACCCTGGTCAATTCCTTAGCCAAACTACTGAAAAGAGTGTACAACAATGCTCAAAGCATTCACAAGAGTCCAACCTTCTCAAATGACTGAAAAAATACTAGATATAGGCATCAAACAACTCATGCTAGGCTTTAGGGGTCTAGCTCATGAGTTTAGGAGCTAGTTCAACAAGATCTAAACTAAGAACTAAAAAGTAGGCAGTGGAACAGCATGCCTCTAAAACCTAGGAAACTGATTCATTTAGTTGCAAACCACTTTTTCATGATGAATCTACCTCTATGAGTGAAAATTTATCATAATTACATCAAAATCCATCAGGTCGCATTAAATTACATCATGAGTTTGACTTTTAGAAGGAGAAAAGTCAAACTGTGAAGAAACTAGGCGAAAAACCGAGTTTTTTGGTCAAAATGAGCAAATTTCCTCCAATGCGCCGCACTGATTTCCCAATGCGTAGTGCCTTTTTGCAGCTGATTTTGGAGGCCTTCCTATGCACCAAATTTGCTCCAAGTAGACTTTTTGGAAATTTTTGTCTGTCTACTTTCCAAAACAAGTAGAATTTCTGAATTTGGCCTCCATTTTCCCATCCAAAATTGAGTTCTCCCAACACTGCTTCCTGTGTGTCCAAAAAGGGGCAAAAAGGTCATTTTTGAGGTGTTTTTGACCTTTTTGGAAGCTCAAAACCTGTCAAAATTTCTTGGCCAAGTGAGGGAATTCATATTTTTCCATGAAAAATCCAAAAATGCAAGCCATTTTGCAAAATTCCTAGCCAAGTGAATGCGTAGTGCCGGTGGCGTGGCGCATTGGGCAGAAAAACCTATTTTTAGCCCAAAAATTTCAAAATTGCAAAAAGTTTCCCAAATTTCTTGAAATTTGGGTTGAGTGTTCCTCATTAGGTGTTGTGTTGGGCTAAGGAAACCTCAGCCAAGATCTAGAGTTTATTTGTCTCTTTTCGCTTCCTCATGGATTTCTTCAATTTGGCCTTCAAATTCCTTATTCTTGTTTTGCACACCATGTTTCTTGCCAAGTAGTGGTATGCCATGTTCCTTAACATGTTTTTCTCATTTTTGGCCTTCTCCAGAATCCTCTCTAGTTGCATGTTTTTCCTCTCAAGCCAAGATTCACGATCAGCTTGAATTTCTTGCTCAAGTGTGGTCAATTTGATTTTCCTCCTCTTGGCAGCTTGCCAATTTGCTCTTATGTTTTGGAGCTCCAGAATGGTTTGTTGATCTTCTAGCTGCTTGTTCCTTTACTCCAAATAATTAATGATCCACTTGGCTCTATCTAGGTTGAGAGACAAATGTTGAATGTCATCTTGCTACTCCTGGATGATCTCTCTATGCTTTGAGCTTTGTGAGCCCAAATCAGTGTCCTCATCCGGAATGAGGATGAAATTTGTCTCATGACCTCTTGAAGGTCCCTCATCATGCATGGGCTGCTTACCCTTGTCCTGTACCTGCTTTGCTGATGGAGTAAACGATACCACTTCCACCTCGGGTGAAGATAGTACTCATTTTGCTACTGCAAACAACCTTCTAGTGCCCTTTTGATATGTGATAAACATTGGCACACTAGTGGTTTGTGTCTCATGAGTCTCCTGCTGATGTGAGGGCTCTCCTGCCTCATGAAAAACTATTGGGCATACTTGAGGACCTGTAAAGACCTCATGTGCAATGAAATCCTCCCATGAGATGTTCAGTAAACCAAGCTGATGCAAGACCACAATTTTGATTAGTGCAAGATGATATATGATGTTATACTGCTGTTGAAGAGGCTTCTTTTTTACTAGGGTGGTCATCTTCTCAATGTTCCAGCAAATGAAATAAGGGAGGTTCATCATCCTCACCCTAGTAAAGTGCATCAACAATCTGATATGATAAGCATATAGATGAGAAAATTTTCCCTCACCGCTGAAATATCTAATTATGAGTTTCATCAAGGGAGCATATGTGTACTAAAGATATTTGAAAGCAAAAAATCTGCTAATATGTCTCTGAAACCTAGCCTTAATGTAAGGCTCATAATGCTCTCTGTCTATTAGCTGCGTCTTATGCCATTGCTCACCTACATTTGGAATGCCAGTTGCTTGAGCAATAGTCTCAGGTGTCAAGGTGAATGTCACACCTGCCAAAGTGACTTGACCATTATGAAGATGGAGCACAAACAATCTGGCCAACTCAAGGTGATACTTGACTCTCTCCACCATCTCACAGAACTGATAACAAGATTGGTGTTGAAAGCATGTGACAGCAAGAGGACAGGCCAACAACTCGGCAAGTGAAGTAGGCTCCTCCCTGTTATGTTTTCCACCCTTGTGAGGCCTCCTTGGTGCATGCATTTCTCTGGAAGAATCACTGACTGTCTCCTCATCTCTATCATAGGAAGATTTTGACTCCATGTTTGCCAATGTTTGAGTTTTCTTAGATGAGTATGAAGAGATTTTATGGTGTCTTTAGGTTTTTTGCTGCCAAGGATATGAATGTGTGAGGGACTGTGGAGGGAGTGTGTATGAGGGATTTTGAAATGTTGCTGACAGGTTTTTGAGGAATAGAAGGGTTTAGGGGATAATTTTTAGAGTTTGGGAATAGTAATTAGGGTTTTGGGATAATGGAATTAGGGTTTTAGGGTTAGAAATTTAGGGATATGGGGTTGAGGGATTGGGTAGATGAAAATGTAAAGAAAGGGAGAAAATGATTGAGGGAATGAAGGAGTGAGGGAGTGGGAAATGGCTAGGAGTGGAATTAGCAGCAAGAAATCCAATTCATAAACCCTATGCAATTGTATTTGAAAAAAAATGCAAGGAGGTAGGGTTTTAATTTTTCACCATTAAATCACCATAAACACCAAGATAAATTCATTCATTAGTCATGGAGGGATGTTGAATTACTTGAACAAGTGAGGATTTGGCAAATTTGAAGTTTTGGAAGAGATTAGGAGTGATTTCGAGCCTTGACCCCTGTGCATCGCGCCACCTCACAAATGTGCCGCGCCTTCTAAGTGCACTGCGCCCGTTACAATTTTGCACTGCAGAGTGCCTTCCAATGCACCACGCCGGACGAATGTGCTGCGCCCACGACCTAGTGCACTGCGCCCTGATTTTTCTTGTTCTTTGGCACAAACTCACTCTCTTGGCTCTTGGAAGACCAATACACTTTCTCTCTTTCTCTTGAGGATGCAAATGAACTTTTTAAACATGAAAAATAATTTATATACATATGGCTTTGATTTTCATTTAAAAAACCCCACTTTTCTAATGTTTGCTTTTGACTTGCTTTTAAAACTCTGTTTTTGGGCAGTTTGCTTTATTTTTGCCTTTGATGGACTAAATGCTTTGACTTTTTGTTTTTCTTTGTAGGTGGTGAAGTTGCATAGACTTGGCAAGGTGACCAGGGCTGCCTCTAAAGTTATTACATATGGAACAAATGAAATTACATCAAATTGTACATGAAAAGATAAAAAACTCTATTTTTCCTCAAAACAGGGTTTTGAGGAAAAATTAATCACTGAGCATGTGATTATGGAAATTATTGTTGTTGAAACTTTATTTGACCTCCTCATGCGCCTGCCGACCGTTATTGAGCGTTTTTAAGACCTTATTGACGAAACCATAGACCTAATGAGACCTAAAACCCTAACAATGACTTTTGTAGATTTAAAGACAAAAATTGACTGTAGATGATCTGGATGTATGAAAATGGGCCAGAAGGTAAAGGACATGAGGGAAGATGTACAATACACCGCTACCATCAGATGATCCATGACCCTAATGGAATGCAGCTGATCAAGTGAGACACCTAACATGCAATGCAACAAGATAATTTGATCACTGATGGAGGGATGAAGATACCGACACTAACAGACACTATGCTTGGAGAGCAACAGCCTACAAAATTTTAAAAGCAGGTTTCTACTGACCCACACTTTTTAAATAAGTTAGAGAAAGAGTATGAAGTTGCATACCATGCCAATTATTTGTAGGAAAACATAAACTGTCAGCACTTCATTTGGTTCCAGTTTGGGTTCATTCTCCTTTTCTATAATGGGGGTTGGACTTTATAGGGGAAATTCATCCACAATCAAGTAATCAACACAGATGGATTTTAACTGCTACAGAATATTTTACCAAATGTGTAGAAGCCATACATGTTAAAAATGCAAATGATACTGTTGTGATTAAATTTCTTGAATAAAAAATCCTATCAAGATTTGGATGTCCTCAACAGATTGTTACAGATAATGCAATAGATTTTAGCGGTGTTAAAATGATTGAGTTCTATCAAAAGTATTCAATCCTATTACACCATACTATTCGCAGGGTAATGGGCTAGCAGAGTCCTCCAACAAGAGCTTAATTAAGGTTTTTAAGAAGACTCTTGAAGAACATAAGAAGAGTTGGGACAACCATCTAATCCATGTAGTTTGGGAAAACAGAATTTCTCCTAAGAGGTCAACAGGCAAGTCTCCTTTCCAACTAGTTTATGGCAAGGAAGAATTTTTTCCTACTCATTTAGCTTTACCTATTATGAGATTCCTTTAGGAATCCTATGAAGAAAAAGATGATTTCTCAAGAAGAATTATTCAAATTATTGGGTTGAATGAAGACAGAAATGAAATTTCAGTACAAGCTAAGGAAATACCAAAATAAAATGAAAGGATTGTTTGACAAAAAGGCTAGAGAAAGAAATTTCAAGAAAGGTGACCTAGTGCTTAGATGGGACACAAGGAGAGAAGATAAAGGCAAGCATGAAAAAGTTGACAACCTCTGGTTTGGTCCATTTAGCATTGTAGAAGTCAAAAGGAATAATACATTCATCCTACAAAATTTGGAAGGAGATTATTCCTCATTGCTAGTCAATGGGAAATACTTGAAACATTACTTTCAATATTAATTTTTCATCCATTCATTCATCACGAGTAAATATCTGGAGAGTTTATTTTATTTTTGAAAAATTTTCAAGTGAGTATCTGTTTCAGCAAAGATTCCATGGCCTGAGGAGAAGGCACTTGGACCTGCTTGTTCTCTGCATCCCACAGGGGGAAGCAGTCCCCAGCTGGAGCCGATGTTGTAACATTATTTGGTTTTGATAAGTCAGTCTATTAGCCAAAAATAATTTTAAAATGTTAAGATAGGATATGGATGCAAAAGAAAGAAAAGTTAAAATGGTAGGTCAATTTAATGTTTTATAGGCATCCATATCAATAAAATGATAGGTGTTAGCTACCCTAAACAAAGAAGGCAAAAGAAAAATAAAATGTTAGGGAAGAAAAAAGAAAATAATGGCTTCATTTCATATTTTTATAAATGCACAGGCTGCTAGTCAAAATGCGCCACATTGGGAAATGTCAAATTATGTTAATATATAATTAGTTCCTTAATCGGGATTAATTCTTTGATTTAAAAACTTTGGCATTTCAATTATATTGTAATGTGTGAGTTTGATTTGACCACACTGAGCAACCCGTCACCTCACATTAACACTTTGCCACCTCTCACCTCATCTCTTCCCATCTCCCAAGATCCCACGGCCCACATAGCCTTTCGGCCCCCCCTCACCATCCGAACTTTACCATCAGGGGGGTTTGAAATGGGTGGTATTTGAAACTGCGCCCGCCCCTACGTGTTAACATTATATGATTTTATACCCCCCTCGGGCGAAACCGTTAACCACCTCCCCCCCTCTGAAAAGAAGTTTCTCTGCCTCCCGATACCACTCTTATACCCGCTGCGCTCCCCCCACTCACTTTCTGCCACGTCATTTTCCCGTTGATTCCGCCAATCACATCTGCTCCCTACAAAACTAAGTCATTGAATAATTAAATGGTTTAGCCGTTAATCCAATGAACCCACACTACCCTCAACAGAAAAACCAAATTGTTATATAACTATCCCTTTCACTCATTAACCAGTTACTGAATTCATGCATTTCCACTATTATTGCTCTGTTACAAGTTTTTTGGACCAAACTCTGACATTTTCACTCGCCAGAGACATTGTCCGCTCACTCGTTTTCAGCCTATTACCTCTATTTTTGTCATCAAATCCTAAGTCCCCTCTTTGTATTGAAGTCTGTAATCCAGTTTTAACTACTGTCCTTAGCCTTATCTGAAGATTCCTCGAAAGGACAAGGGACCAGAAGAGCCTATCAATCCTCCCATTGATTTTCACCACATCCCTTTGGCTCAAAGAGACCATAAAATCCATGAAACTCTTTGCGAATTTGACCTCTTCGAGATGTGTTGTTGGCTCGAGGACAAATACATAGAAAAATATGATTACATTCAGCTGTGGGAACCCAATTTACCCCACTACGTTTTTACCTGTACCCACAACACCCTAGAATTTGTTAGGAAGTGTCATGCATGTTATTTTCCAAGCCAGAGAGCCATCATTGCCCCCACTAGAGAAATTCTATTTACTATCACTCCTCAAGCCATAGACCAGATGATGCAATCCCCCACAGTAGAGAATGCCACTCCCTTTTCATATGAGGCACTTGTTGAATTGTACCAGAAATTGGACTTTGCCAAGAGGGCCAAAACCCTTGAAATTTTCTTGACAGAAGATGCCCCATTGCCAATGAAAAATACTCCCTGTCCCTCCTCTATTTTCCTTGAGACAGCGAAGAAAATTATCACAGTCATCTCTTACCTTCTTGGCTACTACTCATATTAGTGGGTAGATGAGGCCATCATATGATTTCTATCCATTTTCTCTGATGATTCTAAGACCTCCATCATGTTTAACTTTAGCCAATTTCTTGTATATTCAATTCATGAGCAGTTTATCAAATTCTAGACTTAGAAGGTGTTTAAGTATGCTTATGTGTTAGTCTATATGTTCTTATATTTTTAGGGAGACAACATCAAGCTTGCTTTACAAAAGCTAGATGCAGAAGGGAACCAGCAGTCAATCATCTTTTGGACTACTCTGGTGATGAAGGAACAAAAGGAATACACATACAAACAATTTGTAGAGATGTTTGTGCATCCAACAATCAGTCTCTTAAGCAACAGAATAGAACCGAGGATCAATGAGGAAATTAGAAAGGTGTTGCAGCTATCATACCAAGTTCAGATAGGGGATTGGTACCTCTATCAGAATTATACATAATTGAGAATATTTGGGTGTGAGATTTCCCCTTACAAGCTGCCTAAATTCCTCCCAATGAGGATTTTTTCTCTAGAGTACATAAGACAGATGCTTAATATGGATGAGGTCCACTTTATAGCTATCAAGAAGAAGTCCCAACTAAAAATTAAAACACAGATAGGGCCTTTCATTCGCAACAGCGGGGTAACAGGGGAAGAAGAAGACAAGATACTAAAATAAATGTAGTTCAACCTTAGCTTCACTTGGTCATATGATCCATTAGGGACATTTCTAAATTAAGAGTGGAAAACAAATCCACTGCCTATTTTCACACTGCCAGACCAGAGATAGAGAAGTATAAAAACTAGGTAGAATGGGATGAGAACACCCTACAAGAGGCAGAAGAGTAGCTGGCATCATCCTCCATAGTACAAACTCCAACCATGCAGCAAAAAAATCTAAGAGAAGCAGAGAAGAAGAGTCCCCTTCAGGGACTGAAATTTTCAATAAGGGATTCAAAATTATGTATAGGAAGAAGGCAAAGCTTAGTTCCAAACTAATCCTCAACAAGGATTTAGAGCAAGAGAACATTATCAACAATAATGAGCCACTTGTTTCCTCATTAGTGGGTGATTAGACCACACTATCTCCCACTACCTCCATGGCTTCACAAGATCAACAACAAATGCAGACCAATACATCTACTACGGGGGAGACAAAGAAAGGTATAATGGGAATTTTTAAGGAGATAAAAGTAAGGAATGAGGCCTTGAATATTAACATCTACAATCAGTTCAGGAAGCAGACCTCTGATTCTCAAAGTAGGTTGTTGTCAGCCTTTGATTCAGAGAAAGGTAAAATGAAAATGGAATTCCTCCACGCATAAGTTCCCTAGCCCAAGGTAGCATCAGACTACAAGAAGAAAACATTTGATTTTGATGTAAAATACACACATCCCATTGAAAAAATGGAGATGCACAAGCAGACTGGGCAGATGATTTTTTCCACTGTCACTAACACTGCTATGAGTTTGTCTAAATTGCAGGTTACATTAGCCAATGTTCAATCACAATTGAAGATGGAGAAGGTCTCTGTACTTTCCAAAGACACTAGGATAAAAACTCTGGAGGACTTGGTGATCAAAGTGGGTTATGACCCTACAAACATCAATGTTGCAGAAGAGCTTGTAAAGAAAAAGAATTTAGATATAGCAGCATTAAGGAAGTAGTTGAAATTGCCAACCACAAAAGATCCTCTGGCCAAGGATATTGAAGAAACAGAGACACAAAAGGCAGACACGATGAAGATCATCATGGAGTAGAGTGCACATTTGAAGCAAATGGATACATAGATGGAGAAGATGATTAAATAAAAGGAGCAAGATTCATGTTGGGCATGGGATCCCCCGCAGTAGTTTTTGGGGCTCAAAGCCCAAGTTTTGGTCAACTAGATTGTAAGACTCCACGAATTGCAGGCACGGAGTGCGAAGTCTAGCATGAGTCATAGGGTTGTCCGCTCTAAAATATTGTAATTTAATGTAAATTTGTTTTAGCCTACCCATGGTCCATGGACTATGGGATTGTATAAATAGAGTGAAGCTCGAAGTGTAAAGATAAGAAATGATGGATAAAATAGTGAAGGCATGGTTCAAGGTTAGATTTGAATCTGAAGTGTACTGGGTCATAGTAGTAGGAAGAGGCTCTGCAGCTGAGTGCATAGAGGCCTAGTAGAGTCCGCAGATGAGTGCGCAGACCACTGTAGCTGAGTGCACAGGGCAGAGTCAGGTCTGTACTTGGGATTGAAAGTTAATAAAGAGAAGTTTACTCTGTGCATCTATTCTTGAAGCCATATTTGATATTATACATAACTTTTACTCGGTTTGTTTACTGCGCGCAATTGATAAATACTTGTATGAATTCTTATATATGAAAATAATCTATGTAAACAACCAACAGGGCCTAATTAAGGAAGACTTGGGTAAATAACACAGGCCGCGTGATGGCTAGAACTGCACGAAGACAATATCGAAGGGCGCGGGGTGCCCATTGATGCGCGTAGCACAGCAAGTGAGAAAGATGGACCACGTACCAATCACCTCATATCAGACATCCCCAGGGTGCGGAAACCTAGTTCTATCACCCTCCCATACTACTTCGAGTGAGACCTCAGTTTGCGCTCCACGGACTGTTGCCGAAAGGGCCAGTAGTATAGGGATTTGCTTGGCTAAATCACTTCTGAACCTAGGTGAGGCTCCACTAAGCCAAAAAATGGTTCCACTGCCGAGACCGGGATCTGCATAAGAGATGTCTGATGTCGTGCCACTGGAGTCCAACAAAGAAGGAAATTGAAGAGTGGTTGGACATGAAGATTCACGAGTTCACGGCACAGGAAAATAAAAATCTGCAAGTATCTAAGGAAAATTGGTTGGAGCACTATGTGTATATGGAAATCCATGAGATTTACTTTGCATCCTTTCCTTCTGAGCTGTATGAGTGGATCGCGAAGTTAGCCGATAGCTAGGCAAGGTGTAGGCTCGACAAACCAATAGTGTGGACTTTGGAATTAGTGCGTAGACTAGAAGCATCAAAAGATAAGATCGCACGAGTTTTGGACCATTGGCTCGACCGGATAATAGGGGGATTTTTCACTAAGTTTGTGGTAGACAAGATTGTGAGCTATAGCGAGGCAAAACGACGCTTTCTCAAAGGGTCGCAAGGTAAGTATATTAAATCTTTGAATACTTAGATTAATATGCTATTGTGTGAAAAAAGGGTCATGCAAATACATTAATGTTTGGGACTACGCGGAGCGAAAATATCTACAAGAGTAGTGAAGAATTAGAAAACAATCCCTTAATTTCACCCTCGCGAGAGAGCGAGGAAGATTTCACTAAGGTCTCTCCAAGAAGCACAGTTAGTTTGATAAGGTAGTACATTCCGCGGTTACCACCTCCACCCACACCGCCACTTGCTTCACCTCCCTCACCTCCATCTCCACCCACTCCAACTCCACCACCTCCACAGTGTAGTATGGCGAGCGCGATCAAACTACCAGTATTCAGAGGGGTAGGGAATGAAGATCCAGACCAATTCTGGTTCATGGTAAGATCAGTATGGGAAGCACAAGGTGTCACGAATGACAATATTAAAAAGGCTACATTAGTGAGCATGCTATAGGATCACGCATTAACATGGTATATCAAGCACTCTAACGACCACCCAAACGCAGGGATAGTAGAGATCTAGAATGCGCTGAATAAGGAATTTAGTAGGCCAAAGTCAGAAACACAATCAATCATCAGGTTTAAAGAAATCGCGATGCTCCCGGGTGAGACTCCCTGGGATCTAGATCAACAACTGAAGAGTACGATCTGCAAAGCCAATATGACGTTGATAGATGGACAACATCGCGCATGGTTTGTAGCATCTCTAACACTGCACTTGAGGATGGCGTCATCACAATAGAAACTTTCCACCTAGGCCGAAGTGTTGGAAACGGCGATGAGATTACATGAGACCCCGATACAAGACCCTGGGTTGGGAGTTCAAAAAATCCATGCGCAACTATAGAATCTATGTTTGGAAATGCAAAGTTTGAAGCAGGATAGGGCACTGCGTCCAGAGGCATGCGAGGAAGTATGGTGCATAAAATGCAAAGGCCTGGGCCATGACAAGGATCATTGTCCAGTGTTTGCAAACTACTTGGCATGAGGAGGGCCAATGTCATTGAGAACGGAGGCACAGGCAGGGTCGAGTGCGACACCTGCTTTATGGTGCGTGATTCGTCAGATAGGACGGAAACACACAAAGAATAATTGTCATTTGTTGGAGAAGTATACATAGACACCCCAACAATTGTTTTGTAATTTCTACAGGTCGGTAGGCCATGATGAGCACACTTGCCACAGTTTTGAGCTAATGATGGATCAAACCCCTCCCTATAGGATGCAGACAAAAACATGAGCCCTCGACCCAGATGCGGGGATGGCACGCACTGGATTTCAGGGGCGAGGTCGAGGACGAGGTGGAATGGGTCCAGGAAGGGGCCGCAGACAATTAATTTGTTATAATTGTAGAGGACGAGGGCACTATTCCCGTGATTGTACCAAATCGACGAGGATATCCTGTTCGTATTGTGATCAGTTTGATCATGAAACAATAGACTGTCCTACATTGATCACAAGGGTGCACGAAAAATGGGTATTCCATCCTCCCCTGGCTCAGAATATACAAATGATGAGGTCTGAGCCACGTGAAGAGGACCTGAATGCGAACATGATGCTCAGAAGCAGTACGAACATGGGAGAGGATACGAGGAACTAGCCAGAGGAAAATACGTGGGTACGCAAGGCTCCTGTAAAGGAACCTGAGTTTGACTTAGAATACGCAAAGGAGACATTCATGGAAGCTAAGAAGAGCTTCATGGAGGCCTCCACTTCAGGTAGTAAGGATCAACCAGAGCCAAGAATGGATCCTTCAATGCTCACTACCTTTCTAGAGACACGCATGAAATTGCTGCACGACAACAAGGAAGTTCAAGGACTACAAGAACTGATCACCAGGTGCACGGGATCAAGAGAACCACACATAGTCTAGAAATTTGGGAAGCATGCATTGCGCACTGGAAGGGAAATGAGGTTGATTGCACAGATTGGTGAGTATGAAATGGATCAGGTAATCCTAGATATAGGTTCGAACACAAATTTATTACTGAAGCAAACATGGGATCGCATGGGCAGGCCCGTGTCACAATGGTCCCCTATTTAATTACGAATGGCGAACCAATAGAAGATTTTTCCCATGGGGAGGTTGCAAGGAGTAACAGTTGATATTGAAGGCGCGAGCGTGCAAGAAGATTTTGAAGTAATATAGATTGTCGATGACAACAATCCCTATCTTGCATTGTTAGGAATAGACTGGGCCACCGATATGAACGAAGTCATCAACCTGAAGAAGCACAAAATGATTTTAGAGAAAAAGTCACTATGCATAGTAGTCCCACTGGACCCAGCCGAAGGAGTGCGCTACACTGAACTAGTGCGCAATGATGATAGCAATGATGATATTGATTGTATTTACAAGATAACTGTACGAGACCAGGATTGGGTAAATCCAACTACAGATGGGAGGATCTCATGGGAGAGCGAAAGCCCCTGCACTTTGGATTCAGACGAAGAAATAGAGCGATGGCAGAATCAGTTGCACGAAGTAATGATGCTCAATTGCAACATGATGGTTAGATCACTGTGTTGCGTGACAATAGAGGCAAGAGAGCTACTGACATATGATGGATTGACGGTGGTGGATGAATTCCTAATCAAATTTGAAAGCATAGTATCAAAACAGCAACAATTCGATGTGCTGAAGTGGGTGTTGCGCGTGTTGAGAAGTAAAAAGGGTCCTTTTAACCTCTATTTACCCTACATTAATTATCAATCCAGGTACGATTTGTTATCTCAAGAGTGTACTCAGTATGAGGCGGTCACTTGTCAAGAGTAATGCTAGTAGTATAGTGCTTTTACAAAAGTAAATAAATGTTGGAAACAAACACTAGGTGTAATGCCAAGAAATTGAAATGCTTTATAACTAAATCATTCACTTAAGAAGCTATAGCAATCATCAGTCAAGGATGCAGTAATGATAACTCTTTCCTTTGTAAACTGATGCAAATGAAAAGCAATCAAAGAGAAGATGTCCAATTTGGGAACTGGACAGCAATAGTCATTGTTTGCTACAGTTGCAGATCATTCTATTCATACCAAAGAAAATACTTGAAATGACAATTCAATTAATAGGAAAAGGAACAACAACTAGTCTATTAAAAATTTTGAACAACAAAGCTTGAACTTACAAGAATGAATTAAGCAACCATCATAATCTAAAGGAATTGAGCAGAAATCTTTAACTAGTAAATGAATTGAACAACAAGCCAAGAATGGAACAGAAAACTTAAGTAAGTCTACAAAATATTGAATAGCGAACTAAATCAAATGCAAACACACAGCGAACCTATAATGATGAAATCAGTAATCTCCGTTCAAGGTAATAAGTATTAACCACAGTTATAAGGGAACAACAATTGCAGTTGAAATGGAATAGTAATCCGAATGAACGGCAATCACAATTATAGGTAAACCATGGCTAAATGAACAAAAGTACCAATCTGTAAATGAACAACAATGTTACTCTGTAAACGAACAGTAATGTCAATATGTAAAGGAACAACAATGTTATACAATAAGGTCAATTTGTAAAGGAGCAGCAATGAGACATGATTTCAGAATGAACAACATAACATTTCAGTTGCAAATGATAACCTTACTATTCAAGTATGAATTAAATATAACAGAGCCAGTAAATGAAATTTCAAGGAACGACATATTACTTAATGAAGCAAGTAAAATAAATCAAACCACAAACGACTTGTAATCAGAAAATAATGGTACAGAAAGAAAGTGATCCACTAGGGTCGGGCCCTTAGCCACCAAGGACGCACTGTTGCGGTTACTCCAGAATCAGATAACGGAACAGCAACAAAGTTTATGTATTAATCATGAAAATAGAGTTACAGTAATCACTCTTTAAAGAGAGTCGATGATCAAAGTTTAGTTTGCAACAACAAATTCTATAAAACAACAATAATCCGCCCCCTTGGGCTAGCAGCGTTTTCCCTTTTTATAGAGGCCAGGCAGAAATACCAAAGATATAGATATTCTTAAGGTAGCGATCGGATTTTCCATATCATTATCCTTTAGTTATCTCTTCATCCTCTTGTGTTGATATGGTGTTTCTTCTTCCTTTTCCTGGCTCATGCGCTCCGATATGGATTGCCTCATCTGGATGTGGTTCCTTCTCAAAGGGACAGTAGTTGGTTTTGCCTTGTCTTTTCCTCTGAAACAGCAATCTCCCATTTTCTTCATTTCCTGCCTAGAAAAAGGCAATAATTAGTCATTTTACATTACTCACAAATCTCTTTAAGTTTATCACAATCCTTCATCATATGCCCATCTCATAATGTAAAGAAGTTATGAATTAAACGAAAAGATAATGAAATAAGTGGCAATTACATACCTTTTCTAATGCTCAACACACCCCCTTGCTTACCCTTTTTCATGCCCTCGTGAAAACATTGTAATTGGCATGCAAGGCAGTTAGGGAATAGGTTGGAGAAGGATTCTTAGTCAATGGTCTACAACCACGATTCCTAGCTAAGATTTCAAAAATATGCCCTGCCTGACCTTCAGGCAATTCATATAAGGCTCTATAGCCTGGTGCAGGATACCAAATGACTGGACTTCGGAACCTACAACCTAACCAAGATGGGCCTTCTCTCAAAATGAGGTCACCATAGATAACCAAGCAGTCAGCAGCTAGCTTAAAATTCTCATAATTGAATGGCTCTCTGTTTTGGATATTCTGATTGGAAGTCTGGTATCGAAATTTGGCTGCTGCTATGGCAAAGTCTTTGATAGCTAAGAAGTATTCTACCCCTTGTCGGATGACTGTTGTATGAATAGGTCCCAATGTCTGGATCACACCCTTCATTCTCATTAAGCTCCTATGTTTATTCCATAGTTGCAATGGGTCTCTAGGTTCACCCCTTACCCACAGATCTAACCCATTCTCTTGTCTCTGGAAGGTATTGTAGGCTTTAAGCCATTTTACCTGGTTGAAAGCAAAATAAATAAATTCCTGAAGTTGGATATCACCCACAAAAGGGCTAGGGTTCTTTTCTGTTTCTCCATCTAACACAAGATTATGTAAATATAACTCACATAATAATTTCTGAACTTTCACCCCATAATGCTTACAACAGCTTATGAAATCATCAATGGTTTTTATCTCTATAGGCGCCCCTACCTTGACAGCCTTTATTTTCAATTTTAAATATCCTTGCATAAAAAACAAAGCATAGTTTTTGGCGGGCGCGCTACACGCTAAAACATCAGGTATACAGAGAACGTAAGGTATCCATTTGATTCATAACTGTGTCTAGTCTATGGGTTACCTTTTTGAATTTTTCCTCTTCCCTTTGCCATCCATTGAAGGCACGGATTTCTAATGCATTGATGTTCTTTAGCTGGTGTTGCAGCTTCTGATACTTCTCTTGAGGAACAGTTTCCTTTGTAAGTTTTTCTATCATTTGCTGGGCCTATGTCAAATATTTTTGCAGTGTTACTATCCTTGAGTCATTATCCATCGTGACATTTTTGGGCTGGAGATCTACTTGGATCTTCTTGTTGTGACATCTAGTTTTTATAGTCTATGTTTCCTTCTCATGCACTGTTCGGTTGGAGGACAATGCCTCTGTCTGGACTTCCTTATCACAGACTGGTGTGTTTTTTGTTTGTGCTTCTGCATTTGTAACAGCCACATGTTGTTCCTTACAATCCTGAATAACAATGGGTTTGGTTTGAGTTCTTTTGGTCCTCATTCTATGGGGTTTTGCCTTGGTGGCTGCATGCTTTGATCCAGAGGTTCTTTTTGAGCTTTTCCCCAGTTTTAGAACCCTTATTTGTTGTCGAAGTTTCTTAATTATATTTAACAGTCTCTGTTGTTCCTTTCGCAACTTTTTAATTTCCCTTGTTTCCTTAGAAGGAACAACCATTTCTTTTCTTGGGCCTGGGCTTCGTACTCCAAGGATCATACCCTTGCCTTGGCCAATTTCCATGTTTCCTTCTTGGGACACTTCTTTAGTGTTCTGTTGATCAGGTTTTTCAGAGGTAGAAACCCTGATCTGTTCTACTGTCTCCTCGGAATCTTCTTCTTTTGCCTCTTCTTCATCATGCAATTCTTTGGGTGTATTCTGACTAGGAATAGAGTGTTCTTGAGATTTTTATTCTTCCTCCTCCTCATCACCCATCTCTCCAGATACACTCTTATCATGAGAAGAGTGTTCTTGGGACTGTTCTTCTTCTTCCTCCTCGTCACACATCTCCTTAGATGCACTCTTATCATGGGTAAAGTGTTCATGCGGCCCTTCTTCAGTATCGGGGTTGAGTGGGTTGTGAGGTTGGACATATTCACCCATATTGACCAAAATTTGGTCCAATTCATCTTCTTGCAGAGGGTTTTGCAGTGGACTTTCACTGCCTTGCTCTGTTTCCTCCCCTTCTTCCTAGCTAGATTGCTCAGTTTCCTCTTCCAGTTCTTCTTCTTCGTTTTCCTATAATTATTATTCAATTTCTCCCCCTTCAAGTTGTGGGGGTTGCTCATCTTCTGAATCATGTATTTCGCCATGCTGGCTAATGTTTCCCTGGGAATTTCCCAGCATTCCTCTGCTCCTTGCCAATCTGATAGATTGTCTTCATTTTGGAGGTCTACTTGATGCGCTAGCAATATGTTTTCATTTTGGGGCTGGCAAGGCCAGTCCCCCATCTATTGAGAAAATCAATTCTTCCCAACTACTCTACTATTGGGCAAGACTGTAACTGACTATCAATTAGATTAAACCATGATGGCTTACTATTGATTCTACATGGCGAGATTTTCTTATACTTCGGGCAACATCATGCAATAAAAAATTTAAGAACGCAGGCAAATTCACAACACATTTTTGCTTTAATACAGCTAACAATTTGAGATGGTGTGGTCTTACCACGTCTTTTCTGCCATCGCAAGTGATGTAGCTTTGGATAATTCTCGCCAATTCTTCCCAAGGCTCTCCCAGGGTTACCAGCAGGACTCCTTTTCCTTTAACAATAAGGTTCTACCCTTCGTCCTGGAAGATGGTTATGGCGTCCTGCAGTCTCACCTTTTTCAGGGTCCATACAGGTCCAATGGCTGGTAGTCCTGAAACTTCAGCAATTATTTCATCTATTACTGCTATTTGTCTCCCTCTCACCATGGAATAATTTTCCTGCAAATTCTGCAGAAATTCAATTGCCACTGTCTCGTTAGATTGTTATAGACGGTTAAGCTAGGCTATCCATCCTACCCTTGCTAAGATTTTGTGTGCTGCATCAGAGACCATTAACACCTATGGCTCGCTGCGAATTGATCTTCCTCCCATCTTGTTCAAGCCTAGCACACTGTAAAAACACAGAGATGATGATGGAACAGCAAGTTGTTCAAATTTTTAGCTCACTGTTAAAAAACACAGAGAAGATGATGGAACAACAAGTTGTTCAAACTTTAACTCACTGTTAATTTTTACAGAGCAAAACACGGAAATGGCATTTGAACAGCAAGCCATGCATATTGGGAAATACAATACCATTAGACTTGCTATTCCTGAGTTTTGATGAAGTCATAATACCTCCGAATAATGAGCTGACATGTATGCCAGTGAATTATGGAGATCACCTGTGCCCCCCTGAAGTGTGATAGGCCATCCTCGGCTGTCAAATAGAGGAGAAGCATGTTGAACTACAATCGTACAGTGGAATAAAGGAACAGCGTATAGATATATGACATGTTTACAAAAATGAGCGGATTACCGAAATTGAGGCTTATAATGAAATCACTAATAAATATGGAAATGTCGTGATATGATGCGAAAAATAGAGGATAGGACAGCTGACGTGAGTAAAAGTTCTTATGCAGTCATTATCCACTTTAACCATTATGATTGATTTATAAATGATTTTCATGTATCAAAGGTTCGAAAGGGTTATATGACATAATCTCATTTGAAATCACTATAAAGATATAAGAAGAAGGGTTTATAATGTCTATTGGTGTATGAAAAATATGACTTCAATACCATCAGTAGAGTTCTGCTGCCCACAGGTCCATAACCTTGACAGAGTTGCTTATTTCCCCCTTGGAACCATAATCCTTTGTGTATGCCTAGGAAAGTTCTATGCGATGTCAGAATGGAGGCCATTGTGCTGGCTTAGTAACTAGATGAATCACAATGCCATTCACCAGGAAGGAGTGAAAGGTGGACAGTCCGGCTTGTGATGAGACCTCCTGTTCCAAGGATCTTTTATTTTTCTGATGTGCCTCTTGGATCATATCCCTAGTGTGATGGCCATAGTGGGAATGCCACTTCACTTTCTTCCTTATGATCATGGCAGGTTGGCTCTTGATGAGACCTCCTATCCTTCATCTGACAAATCATATTAGTAATCATATAGATATGTATGTTTTATTTTCCTTCTTTTCTTTTATATAGCACTTTCCTATTTATATACAGAGGGTGGCTCAACACTCCTTAAGAGTAGGGATGGTGGAAGAAGTCTGAACATCTCAATAGAGGAAAATATGCCCTTATTCTTATTCAATAATAATGATCAAAGATAATTATGGGGATTTAGAAAGAACCATCATGATAAAAATAATCAATCAAATTGGTGTTTAGTGAAAATAAAGACAGCAAAATGATATAAATAGTTGTGTCCTTTCCTCTTCTCTCTTATCAATTCAAAGCAATTTCTTTAAAGATAACGATTTTTCTTTGGTTTGTTGATTTCAGTATCCTCTAGTTTTTGTATTCGTGCATAAATGTATAGCTGTGCCTTAAATGACCATCGCTCACAAAAATCCTCTAAATGGTGAAGCACACATACACACAAAAAGAGGAAAAATGCACTTAAAAAGTGTTGTTCTTTAAATGGAACAATTGTTGTTTCTTTAGAGGAACAACAAAAGAATATTTGAACTCACAAACCGCAGTTCCTTTAAAAGGAATGGCAAGCAAAAGAAAAACATGCTCGGAACTACTGTGCCTTAAGAGGAATAGTAGCTGTTCCTTAATCGGAACAACAAATAAAGCAAGCACGAAACAAAAATGCGGAAATGTTGTTCCTTCGGAAAGGAACAACAAAAACGAAAATGTTGTTCCTTCATAAAAGAACAGCAAAAATGCGGGTGAGCTATTCCTTCGGAAAGGAACAACAAAAAAAACGAAAGCGTTGTTCCTTCGGAAAGGAACAGCAAAAGTGCAGGAGTGTTGTTCCTTCGGAAAGGAACAGCAAAACGTGAAAGTGTTGTTCCTTCGGAAAGGAACGACAAAAAGGAAGAAATGTTGTTCCTTCAGAAAGGAACAACAAAATGCTAAAGTGTTGTTCCTTCGAAAAGGAATACCAAAATGGCGAAAATGTTGTTCCTTTGGAAAGGAACAACAAAAATGCAAAAGTGTTGTTCCTTCGAAAATGAACAACAAAACGACGAAAATGTTGTTCCTTCAGAAAGGAATAGAAAAATGTAAAAGTGTTGTTCCTTCAAAAAGGAATAACAAAATGGCGAAAATGTTGTTCCTTCGGAAAGGAACAGCAAAATGCAAAAGTGTTGTTCCTTCGAAAAGGAACAGCAAAATGGCAAAAATGTTGTTCCTTCAGAAAGGAATAACAAAATGCAAAAGTGTTGTTCCTTCGAAAGGGAATAGCAAAACGACAAAAATGCTATTCCTTCGGAAAGGAATAGCAAAATTCAAAGGTGTTTTTCCTTCGAAAAGGAATAGCAAAACGGCGAAAGTGTTGTCCCTTCAAAAAGGAACAACAAAATGTAAAAATTTTTTTTGCAGAAATGCAGAAATCTGTACAAAAAGTAATTTACACAAATAGAACAGAAAAAGTTATGTACAAAATTAAAAGTAATAAAATTACTTAGTGAACCAAAGGTGAGGAAGAATTCTCTTCCTCAGCCAGAATCTGCATGTCAGAATCTTCCCGGAGTTGCTGGTAGAAGGATTCTCGAGTAAGCGGTTTATGGTACAATCGCACTCGGTGGCCATTTGCTTTAAAGGTATGTCCAGATCCGTCAATAGTAGTCAAAGTAATGGTGCCATTGTCATGCACTTTCTATATTTCATACGGTCCAAGCCAGCGAGTCTGAAGTTTTCCCAAAAAATCCTGAAACCTGAAATTGTATAGGAGTGCCCAATCTCCTTCGTGGAAGATTTTCTTTTTGATCACGATGTTGTGCCATTTTGCTCTCTGTTGTTGGATTAATGCAGTATGTTGAAGAGCCAAGAGCCTGATTTCATCTAGCTCGTTGATTTGTTGTAGTCTATTGGTCTGGGCCTCATTTAAATCTAGACCGACATCATGTGTTGTTCTCAACGTTTGTATTTCAAATTCTATTGGAAAGATGGGTTCCTTTCCAAATACTAGCTAATATGGTGAATAACCTGTGGTGTTTCTCCACGTTGTTCGATATGCCCACAAGGATTCTAGCAATCTTGTAGCCCAATCGCATCTATGTGACGCAATGTTTTTTGTTAATATTGTCTCTATGACTTTATTTGTGCTCTCTACTTGACCATTTTCCTGTGGGTGATACAGAGTGGTAATCTTGTGTTGAATATGATAGTTTTTTAATGTTGCAGCAATTTTATTACCTGCAAACTCTGGTCCTTTGTTCGTGATTATGTCTCTTGGGAGGCCATATCACACAAATATTTGGAACAGGAAATGAATGACAGAGTCCTCTGTAGCTCTTGAAAGTGCCTCTGCTTCAACCCATTTGGTCACATACTCAGTTGCTACCAGAATATATGTTTTCTAGTTTGATGATGGGTTGATCAGACCAACAAAATCGAGTGCCCAATGCTCAAATGGTTTGATTACTAGTTATGGATTTAAAGGCATTTCGTCAGACTATCCAGGGCATCCTTCTCTTTGGCAACTGTCACAGGCTTGAACAAATTTCTTCGCGTCTTTGAAGATTGTGGGCCAATAATACCCTGTTTGCAGAAATTTGTGACCAGTTCTTCGATCTACGAAATGTCCACCACATGGTCCGTCATGACAGGCTTTCAAAATGTCAAATATTTCATCTTCACAGACGCATCTCCTGATGTGCATATCTGCCCCTGTATGAAATAGGTAGCCCCCAATCCAAGAAAATCGAGTACTACGTTGCACAATCTGTTTTCGTTCATTAGGGGTCAGATGCTTTGGTAATTTACCTACTGTTAAATAATTCGCAACATTAGCATACCAAGGTGTCTTGACAGTAATAACAAATAAATGTTCATCTGGAAATTAATCTTCAATTGCTGCTGCGTCCACTAGCTTCGGCATTCGTGAGAGAAAATCAGCTACAAGATTCTCTTTCCCAAGTTGATCTTTTATTGTGATGTTGAATTCCTGCAATAAAATCAACCATCTTGTTACTCTACTGTTTGTAATAGTTTTATTTGCTAAATATTTTATGGCAGAGTGATCTGTATATAAAATAACAGGATATCCAGTGATAAAATGCCTAAATTTATTTACAGCATGTATTACAGTTAAGAATTCCTTTTCAGTAACAATATAATTTAACTCAGCGGGAGACAAATTCTTGTTGATATAATAGATTGCATATGGTTTTTTGTCTTCTTCCTGCCCAAGTACTGCTCCAATAGCTGTGTCTGAAGCATCTGATGAAATTTGAAATGGCAAGTCCCAATTTGGGCCTCTGAGCACTGGGGTTGTTGACACAAGCTTTTTCAGATCCTCAAAAGCATGGTCACATTTATCTATCGAAAAAAAATCAACATTCCCTGTCAGTGCATATAGAGGTGCAGTTGTTTGAGAAAAATGTTCTATAAATCTCCTATAATAACCAGAAAATATAAGAAAATTGCGTACCTCTGTTTGTGTGGTAGGAGTAGGTATTAGCAAAATTATTTGAATTTTGGCTGGATCTACCTGTATTCTAGCTGCTGAGATATAATGACCTAGGATGAACCCTTCGGTCATCATCATATAGCACTTTTCATGGCTCAAGTAGAGCCTGATGGCAATACATTGTTGTAGCACCTTTTCCAATGTGTCTAGTGCCAGGTCAAAATTATCTCCATATGGTGTGAAATCATCCATGTATACTTCAAGCCCTTCATTTATTAAATCTGAAAAGATGCTGAGGATGGCCCTTTGAAATGTGGCAGGGGCATTGCATAGGCCAAAGGGTAGGACTCTGTAGGAAAATGTTCCCCAAGGACAGGTAAAAGTGGTTTTGTCCTGGTCTTCAGGGGCAATCTGAATCTAATTGTATCCACTGAAGCCATCCAAGAAAGAAAATAATTTCTTTCTTGCTAATGTGTCTAATACCTGATCAATGAATGGAAGGGGAAAGTGGTATTTCTGGGTGGCTTTGTTTAATTCTCTATAATCTACACAAATCCTCCACTTTCCATTCTTCTTTGGCACCACAACTAGCGGAGAGACCCACTTGCTATCAGAGATCGGATAAATAAAGTTTACATCCAAAAGTTTTTGTAATTCAGCTTTCACAATGTCTTTCAGGTGAGGGTTGAGTCTTCATTGGGGTTGGTGAACAGGTCTCGCATCCTTTTTCTGTATAAATGTGGTGTGTACATAGTTGGGGATCGATTCCTTTCATGTTCGGATAATCCCATGCAAAATATTCCTTATATTTTCTCAGTAGTTGGACCAACTTCTCTTCTTGTTCAGGAGTCAGGTTATTATTGATGTTCAAGGTTTTTCCTAGCTCAATCTCGATAGTTTTTCTATTTGAAACAGAGGTAGTGGGTATTGTTTGATCATGAGTGTCTTTGAGAGGATTTTCTTCTAGTTCACTATCAAATGCTGCCTATACCATGTGACATTGTACACGGGATCTAGATTTAGCTTGGTTAATGAAATTGTTAATGACATCATCCTCTATTTGATCTTTAAAATCGAGGGCATCTTCTATGGTTAATGGGGACCTAATGTTTTCTGTGAGGTATGATACAAGATGTTTGTTACTTTTTATTATTTTTAGACTTGGCTAGGCTAGAGGGTATAGGGATAGATTCTTGATGTTACTCCCTCTAGTTATGGTCATACTACCTTGTCGGCAGCCAATGTAAGCATCAGCGATTCCAAGCCAAGGTCTACCTAAAATCAACGGGTGTCCATCAAGTTGGTTTTTGGGGTTTATTAACAGAAAGTCAGCAGGATATTCCCAGGAATCAACAGATACCATGACATCATGTAGTGTACCTTCTAGCCTAACCATTGATCGGTCAGCCAGTTCTAATAAGGTGGAGGTTGGTTCTACTGATGTAATGCCCAGTTTTTGACAAGTGGTGGTTGTTAAAATATTAATTGCAGCCCCTAATCAACTAAGGAATTTGAAAAGGTTTTTCCATTGATTTGTACTGTCACTATTGGATTTCCTAGGTCTTCATATTTGAAAGGTGCTTCTCTCCCTGATAATAGATCAGATAGGGTGCCAACTACTTGGACTGTTGGGTTATTTTTTATTCTCCTCCTTGGTTCTTTTATATAGAGTTCTGTAATGGTTTCTGCATATATTGGGATATCTTGGATAGCTTGGAGGAGTGGGATTTTTATGTACAAATTCTTTAGTTCTCCCAGAATATCAAAGTTAGGATGTTCTATAGGGCGCGGTATGATTAATCGTTCTGGGAATGGGGGAGAAGATGTGGTTGCTTGGTCATGAGTCTGTTGTCTAACCACATCTTCTTCTTGTAATGGTTGTTCTGCAGGTAACTGATTTTCAACTTGGACATGTTTGTCTCCCTCGGTTTCTACAATACGCCTAGACCTTAATTGAAGGTCGTTGCACTCCCTTAGATTGGTTTCTAGTTCTGGTGTTTCGATTATTTGAATGGATTGAACTGGTTTGTTATTTGGGTTCGGGTTGGGTTGGGCTAGAAGTTGCGGTCTTAAGTTGGACTAGGGATTTTTTTGTAGTGCTGGAAGTGTAGGTTGAGGGAGTGGAATGGTTCTTGCTGGCTGATTCATCGGTCTTTGCCAGTTTGTCTGCCAGGCTTGACTCTGTGAAGTGGGAAGGGACCATTGTGTTGGATATGCATTGTTTTGCCAATATGGTGGAGCGTAGGGAAAATTAAGCCAATTAGATTGGATTGTTTGGTTTTTCCATGGAGATGATGAAGGAAATGGTTGTTGTGACCAATTTGAGAAGGAAGGTTGATTTTTCCACATTGTATTATATTGCAGAGCATGATATTGCGGAGGCTGGAAAGAAGAATATGGATGGGGGAACATACCTGATTGTCATGGCTGCCATTTACAACGCTGATTAAGTAGGTACACTTGTTTTGGTTCTTCTTCTGCTTCTTTGTATACTACTTTCAGACCAGGAAGTGAGGGACAGTTCTCTGTAGCGTGGTCTTTTGTACAAATAGCGCAGACTTGAACTACATCTAGTGGACACTCCTTGTGGCTATGTTTCTTTCTGCATCTGGGGCAAAATATTGCCATATCTTTCTCTACTTCTGCTTGTTTCTGTTTCACTTACATAATATCGAGCTGCATTGTCAGAGTCCCCAATATATCAGTTTTGCAATTCTCCAATAAATTTCCAATTTCTGCGCGAGTTACTCCTCCAGAGATCTTGTTGTCCCTTGTGAACCTATCATGTTTCATTGGTTTTAGCCTTGTGCTGCCTCGCGAACTCCTAATACATAAGTTAATAATGTTAGAAAATTTTTCTTGATAAATATCTCCTTTTCCCATAATATGTAGTGTTTCAACCCGTTCTTCCTTCATGCCTTTAATTAATGTTATTTTTAATACATTGTCAGGTAAGGGTAATGATGCATAAGGAGATCTTTGAAAATTATAATGAAAATGTTCAACATATTCTTCTAATGTCTCATTAGTTCTAGCTACCATCTAAAATATTTCATCTTTTAACTCTCTAGACCTACAATAATCCTGATATTTTTTAAGAAAGCACCTTTCATCTGATCCTAGTCGTTTATGACACCTCCACCTAACCCCATAAACCATCGTAAAGCAGCCCCTTTTAATGTAGAGGGAAATAATTTTAGCTTTTGGGGATCGGTGGTATAGTCGTACCCTCTGCACAACACATCGAATTCAAACAAAAATGCATCTGGATCTTCCGATGTTAGGCCATGGAATGTAGGGATGTGCTGGAGAGGAATGGCCTTCATAGGTGCATTAACTATAGTATCTACAATGGGATATTGCAGTGTAGAGGTTTGGGGGGTTTGCTGGTTGTGGGCCATTTGGTCAAATATGTGCCAATAACCTTTTGGGATTTCTAGGAGGGTATTCCTAGGCTGGCTAGAAGGAATAGGAATAGCCTTAACAGGAATGGCCTTAATAGCACTTCCTTTGTCTGGGATGATGAGAGTTCCTTGCTGAACTAGTTTTTGGGGGGATTTTAGCTCTTCAACTTCTTCAACCTAATTCTGGATGATTTTACAGCACTTCCCTTATCTGGGTTGCTTAATGTCTGAACTATTCCAAGAGGAGATCTTGGTTCTTCAGTTTCCCATGTTTCTCCTTTTCTTTCGCAGAGATTACTAAGGTTCCCTTCTTGTAATGATTATGGGCTAGAATTCTCAATTTCTTGAAAATCTCGCTCCTTTGCTTGGCTGTGCACCTCAACAAAGGCTACAGATGGTGATCTTGTGGCCTGAAGGGAACTAGTAGGTTGTCTGGAAGTAGCTTTTCTAGGTCCTACTGAAGGCTGAGATTCTGTTTTTTTAAGGATTTCGTCTATAAAGGTCAATCGTCCAAGGGTCATCGGCCTCCTAGCTTTATTAAGTTTGGGTAGTGGTTTAATATTTTTTTCAGGCTTTTTCTGCTTAGTCATGAACACAAATCAAATGCTTATTTCTACCCAAAATAAAAATCAAAACTATAGGAAAGTGGGCAGGGGAGCAGGGTTGTTACATGCTCCGTACGCATGTTCTTACCTTCCGTTTTTAAAACCAAACTCTCTCCTAGCAGGCACTTACACTACTCTCAAAAGAAACAAATGGCTACACTCTTCCCCAGCAACGACGCCAAAATGTTGAGCAGTAAAAAGGGTCTTTTTAACCTCTATTTAACCTACGTTAATTATCAATCCAAGTACGATTTTTTATCTCAAGAGTGTACTCAGTCTGAGGCAGTCATTTGTCAAGAGTAATGCTAGTAGGATAGTGCTTTTACAAAAGTAAATAAATGCTAGAAACAAATGCTAGGTGTAATGGCAAGAAATTGAAATGCTTTATAACTAAATCATTCACTTAAGAAGCTACAGTAATCATCAGTCAAGGATGCAGTAATGATAACTCTTTCCTTTGTAAACTGATGCAAATGAAAAGCAATCAAAGAGAAGATCTCCAATCTAGGAACTGGACAGCAATAGTCAGCATTCGATATAGTTGCAGATCGTTCTATTCATACCAAAACAAATACTTGAAATAACAATTCAATTAATAGGAAAAGGAACAACAACTAGTCTATTAAAAAGTTTGAACAGTAAAGCTTGAACTTATAGGAATGAATTAAGCAGCAATCGTAATCTAAAGGAATTGAGCAACAATCTTTAACTAGTAAATGAATTGAACAACAAGCCAAGAATGGAACAACAAACTTAAGTAAGTCTACGAAATATTGAACAGTGAACTAAATCAAATGCAAACACACAGTGAACCTATAATGATGAAATTAGTAATCTTCATTCAACGTAATAAGTATTAACCACAGTTATAAGGGAACAACAATTGCGGTTGTAATGGAACAGTAATCTGAATGAACGACAATCACAATTATAGGTAAACCATGGCTAAATGAACAAAAATACCAATCTTTAAATGAACAGCAATGTTACTTTGTAAACAAACAGTAACGTCAATCTGTAAAGGAACAACAATGTTATACAGTAATGTCAGTCTGTAAAGGAGCAACAATGCGATATGATTTTAGAATGAACAGCATAACATTTCAGTTGCAAATGATAACCTTACTATTCAAGTACGAATTAAATATAACAGATCCAGTAAATGAAATGTCAAGGAATGGCAGATTACTGAATGAAGCAAGTAAAAGAAATCAAACCACAAACGACTTGTAATCAGAAAATAATGGTACAAAAAGCAAGTGATCCACTAGGGCCGGGCCCTTAGCCACCAGGGACGCACTGTTGCAGTTACTCCAGAATCAGATAACGGAACAGCAACAAAGTTTATGTATTAATCATGAAAACAGAGTTACAATAATCGCTCTTTAAAGAGAGTCGATGATCAAAGTTCAGTTTGCAACAACAAATTCTATAAAACAACAATAATCTGCCTCCTTGGGCTAGTAGTGCTATCCCTTTTTATAGTGGCCAAGTGGAAATACCAAAGATACAGATATTCTTAAGGTAGCGATCCCTCAAGATCAAAGGATCCTGAGGGATTCGCCATATCATTATCCTTTAGTTATCTCTTCATCCTCTTGCGCTAATATGGCGTTTCTTCTTCCTTTTCCTGGCTCATGCGCTCCGATCTGGATTGCCTCGTCTGGATGTGGTTCCCTGTCAAAGGGATAGCAGTTGGTTTTCCCTTATCTTTTCCTCTGAAATGGCGATCTCCCATTTTCTTCATTTTCTACATAGAAAAATGTAATAATTAGTCATTTTACGTTACTTACAAATCTCTTTAACTTTATCATAATACTTCATCATATGCCCATCTCAAAATGTAAATAAGTTATGAATTAAAGGAAAAGATAACAAAATAAGTTGCAATTACATACCTTTTCTAATGCTCAACAACACGCAACACCCGCACGATGGTGAGGTACGCATCAAGGAAATTTTGAGGACTAGTGCAGATGTAGAAGGATGATGTGCCTATGATTTGGGAAACCGCAAATACAGTTGGAAGACAAATACGATGGACGAGATGACCCACGTGCACACCTCACGAAATGGACCAAGGTCTATGGGGAAGAACCACAACTTGAATGGGTACACTTATTCTACCATACCATGGACGTCATACCCATGAACTAGTATACTGAGATAGAACTCTGACATCGTAGGGCGAATGGGATGTCTTGCGCGAGGGATTTCTGTTAACATTCACATTTGAAGAACAGTGGTCAGATACTATTGACGATGCGCTACAAGTAGTAAAATCTGCCATCTTCAAGATACCACAAGAGCCACTAGAAATGCTTCAACTAGTATGGGAAACCCAGTTAAGCAGTGCCCTAGAATGTTATAACGTACAGGTGGAGGAGGATGATGACGACCCCCGAAATATTAATATTCCAGAAACCGAAGGTCGTCGCGAGGTTCAAGGATCATCAATTGAGGATCTCGACATCACCGCGCCACTTAAAACAAAGTAGGTAAACATTGGCACAAAAGCGGAGCTGAAGTATGCAACGCCTGGGGACTATTGGGATGATGCTTCGGTAGATAAGGTCACTGAGTTACTCCGCGAATACCAAGACTTCTTCCCAACCAAAATCACGGACTTAAAAGGGATCATTGGCGACTTAGGGATGATGAACATCACTCTGAAACTGGACATGAAGCCAGTTAAGCAGCGGCCTTACCACTTGAACCTAAAGTATAAAGAAAAGGTCCGCAACAAATTAGACAAAATTTTCATAGCCAAAAGTATTGAACCAATGGAAGAATTCGATTGGGTGAGTCCCATGGCAGTGCAGGAGAAAAAACAGAAAGGCGAAATAGGAATATGCGTGGACCTTAGGAAGCTTAAGGATGCCTATGTTCACTATCCATTCCTGACACCATTCACAGATGAAGTATTGGAGAATGTTGGTGGTCAGGAA
Organism: Pinus tabuliformis; assembly: GCA_031772625.1. NCBI lineage: Eukaryota > Viridiplantae > Streptophyta > Pinopsida > Pinales > Pinaceae > Pinus > Pinus tabuliformis. The sequence continues at coordinate 59,675,781 of CM062805.1, forward strand.
GTTTACTCATTCACGGATGGCTTCTCAGGGTACCATCAGATCAAGATCGCACCGGAAGATAGGAGCAAAACAACCTTCGCAACAAAATGGGGCTACTTTCAGTACATCGTTATGCCTTTGGACTGAAGAATGCACCAACAATATTTTCTCATTGGCGGTGTTCAAAGAATACATCCACAAGTCCTTGGAGGTCTATCTAGATGATTGGATTGTCTTTGGATTAGTTAAACACCATATAGCGAGCTTACGTTTGATGTTGGATACTTGCTGCCGACACCAGATTGTGCTGAACCTTAAAAAGTGCACCTTCCTCATTCCCTTTGGAAATCTGCTAGGCCATGTGGTCTGCAAACAAGGCCTGATGGTGGACCCTGCGAATATTGTTGTTATTATGAATCTGGAAGCACCGCGTAGTGTCAAACAATTACGTGCTACTTTGGGGCACACTGGCTACTATAGGAAGTTTATCAAGAGCTATGCCCAAATAACAGCGCCGATGGAAAAACTATTGAAGAGGGATGCTACATAATGTTGGAATGATGACTGCATGAAAATTTTGGATGTCCTCAAGGAGAAATTGGCATTCGCTCCCATCCTGGTCTTCCCAAAATGGGACGTGGAATTTCATGTACATGTTGATGCGTCATGTATTGCGTTGGGAGCCGTACTCATGCAGGAAGGTGCGGAAGGCATGGATCACCCAATCATGTTTGCAATTCAGAGATTATCTAAATCTGAAAAGAACTACTCTACTACTAAGCGCGAAGGGCTAGCAATGGTGTACGCACTCTAAAAATATCGACACTATTTACTTGGCGGACATTTCAAGATGTATACCAACCATTCCATGTTGAAATACATGGTGAACAAGCCTATGTAGGGGGGGCGCATATGCAGATGGCTATTACTGTTTCAAGAATATGATTTTAAAGTCATAGTCAAGCCAGAACACCTAAACGGAGGACCAAATCACTTTTCACGAATTGAGATGGGCAAGGAACCAACAAATTTGGGGGAGGGACTACCTGATGCACAGCTCTTCGCAGTACATGTCACGGACAGCCATTTCGAAGATATAATCCATTTTTTAACCACAGGGACTACACCGATAGAATACTCAGTGCAATAGAGGAAGGAGTTGGTGGTGCACGCGGCACACATTTCTGTCATTACAGGGCACCTTTACAAAATTGGAAACGATGAGATATTACAACAATATGTACCTGAATTTGAACGAGGTCAGATATTCGTGGAAGCACATGGGGGTACTGCAGGAGGAAACTATGCAGGCCGCGCGACTGCACAAAATATTCTTCACTCTGGGTTATGGTGGCCAACCCTGCACCAAGATTCAAAAGCACACTGTCAGGCCTGCGACATATGACAAAGGACTAGAAAACCATCACAAAGGGACGAGATGCCACTAAATCCACAAATGACACTGCAATAGTTTGAAAAATGGGCAATTGACTTCGTGGGACCGATAAAAACTTCGGGAAAGATGGGTGCGTTCTACATCATCACCGCGACGAAGTACTTGACATGATGGGCAGAAGCGCAACCAGTAAAGGACTGCACGACCGCTACAGCTATGAAGTTTTTGTTCGACAACATGTTGACATGATTTGGTTGCCCCAAAATCTTAATGAGTGACTGCGGAACACACTTCCTAAATGAAACCATCAGTGCACTCATAGAGGAGTTCCAGGTGTATCATCAGCAAAGTACACCGTACCACCCACAAGCTAATGGGACAGTAGAGGCATTCAACAAAATACTAGAGACTATGCTGACCAAAGTATGTAACGCGTAGTGAAATGACTGGGACCTGCCCATACCTGTCGTATTGTGGGTGTACAAAACCACGTGCAAAAAATTGATGGGTCAGACCCCTTTCCGGCTAGTCTATGGCACGGAAGCTATCATGCTGATGGAATACATCATACCTAGTCTACGAATAGGAGCACTCACAGGCATGTCGGACCACGAAGCCTTGGAAGAGAAGCTCGCACAATTAGAAGAACTCGAGGAAGAATGATTTCTGGTGGGATTTCATCAGCAGGTACAAAAACAACGTGAAAAGGCCTGGCACGATCGTCATATCAAGTTGCACACCTTTAAGGTCAATGACTTAGTACTGATGTACGACAGTAAATTCGACAAATTCTCGGGAAAATTAAAAATGCACTGGCTGGGACCTTACATGGTTAAGGAGGTTATAGACAGAGGCACCATCCAGTTAGGCAAACTAAATAGCGAACTCTTCATCAGCAAAGTAAACGGCAGTCGCTTGAAGTTCTATACAGGTGGGTCGGCTACCTGACTAACCAACCGCGACACAGTCTTCACGACCCGATGAACCAGACTAGGGTGCGAGACTATAAACATGCGCAACAGATGCCGATACAGTTGTAAGGAAATAATTCAGACGTGGTAGGCTCAGAAGATCATATGCCGCAGGTTCAGCCAGTAGCAACTCCGTGCGCTATGGACCGTCACGCAGCACAGCCATAGTTGGAAGGGCTTTTTTCCAAGATTGTCGCACCAGCAAAGTGACGCGGGATGAGTCATGATGATTGTGTTGGGGGCTTGTTAGGCATGGGATACCCCGCAGCATGTTTTTGGGGCTAAAAGCCCAGGTTTTGGTCAATTAGATTATAACACTCCGTGAATTGCGGGCGTGGAGTGAAGTCTAGGATGAGTCATAGGGCTATTCGCTCTAAAATATTTTAATTTAATGTAAAGTTGTGTCAGCCTACCCATGGTCCACGGACCATGGGATTGTATAAATAAACTGAGGCTCGAAGTGTAAAGATAGGAAATGATAAATAGAATAGCGAAGGCGTTGTTCGAGGTTAAAGTTGAATCTGAAGTGTACTGGGTCATAGTAGTAGGAAGAGACTTTGCAGCTGAGTGCATAGAGGCCTAGTAGAGTCCGCAGCTAAGTGCGTGGACCCCTGCAGCTAAGTGCGCAGGGCGGAGTCGGGTCTGTACTTGGGATTGAAAGTTAATAAAGAGAATTTTACTCTCTGCATTTGTTCTTGAATCTGTATTTTGATGTTATACATAACTTTTACTCAGTTTATTTACTGCACACAATTGATAAAGACTTGTATGAATGCTTATATATGAAAATAATCTAAGTAATAAACCAACAGGGCCTAATTAAGGAAGACTTGGGTAAATAACATGGGTCGCGCGATGGCTAGAACTGCGCGAAGATAGTATCGTAGGGCACGGGGTGCCTGCTGATGCGTGTAGCATAGTAAGTGCGAAGGTTGGACTGCTTACCAATCACCTCATATCAGACATCCCCAGGGTGTGGAAACCTAGTTCTAGCACCCTCCCATACTACTTAGGTGAGACCTTCGTCCGCGCTCCATGGACTGTTTCCAAAAGGGCCAGTAGTACCGGGATTTGCTTGGCTAAATCACTTCTGAACCTAGGTCAAGCCCCACTAACCCAACAATGCCAAAATGATTGTTGTTCCTTTGGAAGCACCCCCTATCACATCCATTCCTATAGTCACATGTTCTACAACAAGCACAGGGGATGCTGCAGATCAGTTGGCCAATGTAGTACAGAACATGTATCTCCAAACTGAAGAGATCAAAACATTGCAGGCTCAAGTCAATCTTCTGCAAGATCATCAAACAAAGATTGAGAATTTTCATGCATCAAAGCTACAGAGAGCTCAAAATTAGATAGAGGTATGGAAAACGTTAGCAACTGAGTCCTGTATTGGCTACACACTTGCCCATGTTAAAGAAATCATATGGAACAATATCATTGAAGAAATAGATGAAATTTGGATTATATTCGAGCAGAAGGAATTGATGGAGAATGCCAAGCAAACAATTTCCACTATCAATGCTAAATTGGGAGAAATGCCTGCTACAGCCAACAGTATCATAAAGTCCTCAAATCCAAAAATAGATATGAGCTGGATGATCTAGGAGTAGATGACATAACAGAAACCATCCTGGAAGTAAAGAAATTTCTAACAAAGAAGAACTTGGTTGTACAACTGACAGAGAAATGTCACACTCTGGAGGTAGCAGTTAACAGGTTTTTCACTAGAATAGATGCATTGAACAAGAAAGGTTTTCCTTCTCTATTTGTGATCAATGACAAATTGATGACCAGGGAATATTACAAGAAGAAGATTCAAGACATTGCAAAGGATATAGCTAAGTCTTCCAACATCAAAGGTACTATGACAGGGAGAGATTTTTATGAAGCTATTAGCAACATAAGTTTTATCCAACACGAGATAAAACACATTTTTGCAATAAAACCCACTTTTGCTCGATATACTGAGGTAGATGAGATCTACCACAAGGTAACAAAGATTTCTATTCCAAATGAAGAGCGGTGGGATAAGTTGTGTGAATTCCAAGATTAGAAAGACAGGTCAGCTCCTCTAGCGCAGCACCCAAATAGTGGTCACTCAGCAACTATTCTCCTCCAAAGCAGGGCAAGATGCCTAGATCACTTCACCAGATTCATTCATTTTGATCGCAATATTTTTTTTTCTGTTAGTTCAAATTCAATAATAGAATGTTGTGTCACTGAGGCATTAATTGTAATCTTTTTGTAAATTTTGTTTAAATACTTCATTCTATTGAAGTATTGAGGGTTGAACCCTTGGAAAGATTAATTTTCTCAGAAGGTTCATCCCTAATTATGCAAAGATAGTTAAGGAGATAACTGATATGCTAAAGAAAAACAATGAAGTGAAATGGAAAGTTTCTGGTAAATATGATTTTGATCGGATTAAAAAGGCTATATCTAAGGCCCCTACATTAGCCGGCCCTTATTATTCTTCACCTTTTAGCATATTTTCTTTTGCATCCGAGACAACCTTAGTTGTTGTACTTTTATAGAAGAACACAAATGGTGATACCTATAGCCTTCTTTTCCAAAGTTAAGAGGGATGTTGAACTTAGGTATGATATTATTGAAAAACAAGCTTATGCCTTAATTCAAGCCCTCAAAACCTTTATAACCTATGTCCTGCATTCACACAATATAGCTTATGTACCTCATCATGTTGTTAAAATTGTTTTGACTCAGCCTGATACTGATGGAAGAAGAGGAAGATGGATTTCTAAAATCCTTGAATTTGATAGTGAAATTAGGACCACAAATTTAGTAAAAGGCCAAGGCCTGGCCAAATTGTTAGCTGAATCCAACTTCAAAGTATTGGGGATAAATCTAGTTTCTGAAATTTCATCTAGGGAGAATCCACAAGAACCTTCCTTAATGTCTAGGGAGAATCCACAAGAACCTTCCTTAATATCTAGGGAGAATTCACAACAACCTTCCTTAATAGAAGGGGAGAACCCACAAGAACCTCTTTCTTCAGATCAAGCCATTCTTGTTCACATAGATCAGAAATATCTACTCTCTAATTGGTACTCTGATATTGTGCAATTTCTTAGGGATTTTCAATGTCCAACTGATCTTAACTTGAAGCAGTGCAAAGCCCTGAAGCTTAAAGCAGTAAAATACTGCATTATCAATGCTAATATATATTGGAAAGACCCTCTTAATATCCATGTTCTTTTTTTAACTGAAAATGAAACAAAGGGAATTATAGATTTGTTTCATGCAGGATTTTGTGGTGGACACTATGCTTGGAGAGAAATAGCCTACAGAATTTTAAAAGCAGGTTTCTACTGGCCCACACTTTTTAAAGAAGTTGGAGCAAGAGTAAGAAGTTGCATACCATGCCAATTATTTGCAGGAAAACAGAAACTATTAGCACTTCCTTTGGTTCCAGTATTGGTTCATGCTCCTTTTCTATAATGGGGGTTGGACTTTATAGGGGAAATTCATCCACAATCAAGTAATCAATAGAGATGGATTTTAACTGCTACAGACTATTTTACCAAATGGGTAGAAGCCATACCTGTTAAAAATGCAACTAATATTGTTATGATTAAATTTCTTGAAGAAAACATCCTATCAAGATTTGGATGTCCTCAACATATTGTTACAGATAATGCAGCAGCTTTCAGCATTGTTAAAATGATTGACGTCTGTCAAAAGTATTCAATCCTATTACACCATACTATCCGCAGGGTAATGGGCTAGTAGATTCCTCCAACACGAGCTTAGTTAAGGTCATTAAGAAGACTCTTTAAAACCATAAAAAGAGTTGGGACAACCATCTAATCCATGCAATTTGGGCAAACAGAGTTTCTCCTAAGAGGTCAAGAGGAAAGTCTCCTTTCCAATTAGTTTATGGCAAGGTAGAATTTTTTCTTACTCATTTAGCCTTACCTGTTATGAGATTCCTTCACGAATCCTATGAAGAAAAAGATGATTTCTCAAGAATATTTATTCAAATTATTGAGTTGAATGAAGACAGGGATGAAATTCAATTCAAGCTAAGGAAATACCAAAATAACATGAAAGAATTGTTTGACAGAAATGCTAGAGAAAGAAATTTCAAGAAAGGTGACCTAGTGATTAGATGGGATACAAGGAGAGAAGATAAAGGCAAGCATGCAAAATTTGACAACCTCTAGTTTGGTCCATTTAGCATTGCATAAGTCAAAGGGAACAATACATTCATCCTACAGAATTTGGAAGGAGAGTATTCCTCATTGCTAGTCAATGGGAAATACTTGAAACATTACATTTTGTATTAATTTTTCATCCATTCATTCATCATCTATAAATATCCGGAGAGTTTATTTTATTTTTAAAAAATTTGCAAGTGAGTATCTATTTCAGCAAAGACTCCATGGCCCGAGGAGAAGGCACTTGGACCTGCTTATTCCTATGAAGCACTTGTTGAATTGTACCAAAAATTGGACTTTGCCAAGAGGGCTAAAACCCTTGAACATTTCTTGATAGAAGATGCCCCATTGCCAAAGAAAAATCCTCCCTATCCCTCCTCTATTTTCCCTCAGAGAACCAAGAAAATTATCGCAATCATCTCTTACCTCCTTGGATACTACTCAGATCAGTGGGTAGATGAGGCCATCATAGGATTTTTGTCCATTTTCTCTACTGATTCTAAGCCCTCCATCATGTTTAACTTTAGCCAATTTCTTGCATATTCAATTCATGAGAAGTTTATCAAATTTGAAACTGAGGACGTGTTTAATTATGCTTTTGTGATTGTCTATATGTTCTTATATTTTAAGGGAGAAAACATTAAGCTTTCTTTACAAAAGCTTGATGCAGAAGGGAACCAGCAATCAATCATTGTTTGGACTGCTCTGGTGATGAAGGAACAAAAGGAATACACATATAAACAATTCATATATATGTTTGTGCATCCAGCAATCAGTCTCTTAAGTAGCAGAACAGAACTAAGGATCAATGAGAAAATTAGAAAGGTGTTGCAGCTATCAAACCAAGTTCAGACAGGGGATTCATACCCTTATCAGGATTATATAGAATTGAGAATATTTGGGTGTGAGATTACCCCTTACAAGCTACCTAAATTCCTCCCAATGAGGATTTTTTCTCTAGAGTACATAAGCCAAATGCTTAATATGGATGAGACCCACCTTGTAACTGTCAAGAAGAAGTCCCAATTCAAAATTAAAACACAGATAGGGCCTTTCATTTGCAACATCAAGGTAGCAAGGGAAGAAACAGATAAGCTACGAAAAGAAATGAAGTTCAGCCTTAGCTTCACCTAGTCATATGATCCATTAGGGTTCATTTCTAAATTAAGAGTGGAAAACAAATCCACTTCCTATTTTCACATAGCCAAAACAAAGATAGAGAAGTATAAAAACCAGCTAGAATGGGCTGAGAACACCCTACAAGAGGCAGAATAGCAGCTGGTATCATCCTCCACAGTACAGAATCCAACCATGCAGGAGAAAATAGCTAAGATAAGCAGAGAAGAAGAGTCCCCTTTAGGGACTAAAATTTTCAGTGAAGGATTCAAAATTATGTGTAGGAAGAAGGCCAAGATTAGTTCCAAACTAAGCCTCAACAAGGATTTAGAGCAGGAGAACATTATCACCACTAATGAGCCACTTGTTTCCTCATTATTAGGTGATCATACCACACACAAGATCAACAACAAATGCATACCAACACATCTACTATAGGGGAGATAGAGAAAATTATAGTGGACATTTTTAAGGAGATAAAAGTAAGGAATGAGGCCATGAAGATTAACACCTACAATTAGTTCTAGAAGTAGACTTCCAGTTCTCAAAGCAGGCTGCTGTCAGCCTTTCATTTAGAGAAAGGAAAAATGCAAATAGCATTTCTTGAGGCACAGGTTCCCCAACCCAACGCAACATTAGACTAAAAGAAGACAACATTTGTGTTTGATGAAAAGACATACATCCCATTGACAAAATGGAGATGCACAAGAAGGCTGGGGAAATGATTTTTTCCACCGTCGCTAACACTGCTATGAGTTTGTTTAAACTACAGGTTACATTAGCCAATGTTCAATCACAACTGAATATGGAGAAGGTCTCTGCACTTGCCAAAGACACCAGGATCAAAAATCTAGAGGACTTGGTGATCAAAGTGGGTTATGACCCTGCAAACATCAATGTTGCATAAGAGCTTGTAAAGAAAAATAATTTAGACATAGCAGCATTAAGGAAGCGGTTGAAATTTCCATCTACAGAAGATCCTCTGGCCAAGGATATTGAAGAAGGAGAGACACAAAAGGCATACATGATGAAGCTCATCATGGAGCAGAGTACACAGTTGAAGAAAATGGAGGCAGAGATGGAGAAGATGATTAAAGAAAAGGAGCAAGCTACCAAAATGACTGTTGTCCCTTTGGAAGCACTCCTTATCACAGCCATTCCTACAGTCACATCTTCTACACCAAGCACGGGGGATGCTATAGATCAGTTGGCCAATGCAGTACAGAACATGTCTCTCTAGACTGAAGAGATAAAAAGATTGCAGGCTCAAGCCAATCTTATGCAAGATCATCAAACAAAGACTGAGACTTTTCATGCAAAAAGGCTGCAGAGAGCTCAAAATCAGATAGAGGTATGGAAGAATTCAGCAGTTGATTCCTCTATTGGCTACACACTGGCCCATGTTAAAGAAATAATATGGAACAATATCATTGAAGAAAGAGATGAAATCTAGCCATATATCCAGATTATATTCGAGCAGAAGGAATTGATGGAGAAAGACAAGAAAACCATTTCCACTATCAATGTTGAATTGGGAGAAATTCCTACTACAACCAAAAAAATCATAAAGTTCCTCAATTCCAAAAATAGATATGAGCTGGATGACCTAGGAGTAAATGATAGAACAGAAACCACCTTGGAAGTAAAGGAATTTCTAACAAACAATACCTTGTTTGTACAACTGATAGAGAAATGTCACACTCTAGAGGTAGGATTTAACATGTTTTTCACTAGAATAGATGCATTGAATAGGAAAGGTCTACCTTCTCTATTTGTGATCAATGACAAATTGATGACTGGGGAAGATTACAAGAAGAAGCTTCAAGACATTGTAAAGGATACAACTAAGTCTTCCCACATCAAAGGTACTATGAAAGGGAGAGATTTTTATGAAGCTATCAGCAACATAAGTTTTATCCAACACAAGATAAAACACATTTCTGTAGTAAAACCCACTTTTGCTCGGTACATTGAGGTAGATAAGATCTACCGCAAGGTAACAAAGATTGTTATTCTAGATGAAGAGCACTGGGATAAGTTGTGTGAATTCAAAGATTAAAAATACAGGTTAGCTCCACCAGCGCAACACCCGAATAGTGGCCACTCAGCAACTGTTCTCCTCCAAAGTAGGGCCAGATGTCCAAATAACTTCATCAAATTCATTCCTTTTGATTGCATTATTTCTTTTATGTTAGTTCAAAGTAAATAATAGAATGTCGTGTCATTGAGGCATTAACTGTAATATTTTTGTAAATTTTGTTTAAATACTTTGTTCTTTCGAAGTATTGAGGGTTGAACCCTTGAACAAGTTATCAAGCAGATTTGTACTAAGCTGGAGCATTTTTGAGATAATAAAAGATTCTGGATTTGCCTCATATGGTCTATCTCTTAGTGAGTTGTATTTCATCTTGTTTATTCATTATGTCTTCTTCATATAAATTAAGTCTTTTGCAGTTATCCGATTTAAAATTTAATTGAATTTCAGTTTCATTTTGGATCCTCTATGAAGTTGTAATTTAAATAAGAGATAAATTTACAGAACTATTTGTTATTGTAAATTCCTCTTTGAGTATAAATTGCACTAGATCTCTGTGATAGTCTGATTATATTTTGTTGATTAAGAAAACATTGTTTTCTTAATTTCTTCTTATAAATGGTTAAATACTCAGTTTGAATATTAAATCAATTATACCTCTCCATATTCTACTTCTCCATCCCACTAAAATCAAAATAACCATGTGCATTTAAAGAACAACCTTTTATTTTATTAAGAATCTATCTAAAAATTTATAAACAGTTCATTGGTCATCCAATCATTTAAAACAACAAAACATTATAGATTCTTTAGAATAAATAATTGACCTTAGGTTATCTTAAAGGACAACATAAATGTATCAAATTTCTAATACGACATCCTTGGTGATTGTTTTAACCCATACAAAGACTTTTTTAACTTGCATACCAGTTTGTTCTTACCCTTCACCATAAAAACTTCAATTTTCTTCATGTAAATATCTTCTTCTAGATCCACGTGAAGAAAAGTTGTCTTCACATCCATCTGCTCTACCTCAAAATAAAAAGTAGAAGCAAGAGATAAAAGTAATCTAATAGAAGCTATCTTGGCAATAGGAGAAAAAATATCACCAAAATCAATTCCTGGCACCTGGGAATAACCTTTTTCTACCAACCAATCATTGTATTTCTCCACCTTTCCTTCTGCATTCATATTCTTCTTAAACAACCATTTGCTGCCAATGGGTCTCCTTCTAACCGGCAACTCCACCAGATCCCAAGCCTCATTTTTGTGCAAAGATGCCATTTCATCAACCATGGCCTCTTTCCATAGTTTTCCATCCTCTGAATCTACTACTTTCCTTAAAGTTCTCAAATCATCATCAGTAATAGGTAAAGCAAAATTTGAACAGAAAGCAAATGGACTAACCTTTCTGGTTGCCTTCTTGCTCGAACTGATCTTCTCATAGCTGGAGTTTGTGGTTCTTCATCTTCTGATTCCCCTTCTATTGTAGAGTTTGATTCTTCCTCCTCTAGCTCAAACACTATCTTCTCAGATTCCTTTGGTATGACTTCATGTTTAGTTACATATTTCACCTCTCTAAACACCACATCTTGGTTGTACACAACCTTCCTTGTTTCTAGGTTCCAAATCTTATAACCTTTTAAACCATCCTTATACCCAATAAAGATGCACTTTTCATATTTACTATCCAAATTTGTTCTTTCCTCCTTTGGAACATATACATATGCATCACATCCAAATACCCTCATATGTGAAAGAGAAGGTTTCTTACCAATCCATACCTCTTGTGGAGTCTTATCCTCCAACACTAATGAACGCGATTTGTTGACCAGGTAACATGTAGTCTCCACCTGCCTCTGCCCAGAATTCTTGTCCTAACCTGGCACCACTGAACATGCTTCTTTCCCTTTCCATCAATGTCTTGTTCATTCTTTCTGCAACTCCATTTTTCTCAGATGTGTATGGAGTAGTCTTTTGTCGTGCTATACCACACTTCTTAAAAAACTCTCCACCGTTATTTTTCCTCAGCACCTTTATCTTCTTCTTTGTCTGGTTTTCCACCAGATCCTTAAATTCTTTAAACCTATCAAAAACTTTAGATTTCTTCTTGAGGAAATATATCCATGTATTCCATGAGAATTCATCTATAGCTGATACATAGTACACAGACTTTCCTATTGATGGAACTGACACAGGTCCAAACACATCACTGTGCACAAGCTCTAATATATGTTTCACCCTCTTACCACGAGAGGGGAAACTCACCCGATTCTACTTCCCATATACATAATTTTCATAGAAGTCAAAATCTAGAGAGATATTAGACATACCTTCTACCATACCATTACCATGAAGTATTTGAAGGTTGTTCTCTCCAATATGTCCAAGCCTTTGATGCCATAGCATGGTATTTTCTCCATAGACCACTAGATTTTTTGCTCCACTTTTGGGAACCACAGAAAATTTCACCCATCAACAACAATGCCACCTTGAAGCTTTTATAGAGTTCCAATCCAAACTCCCCGCATCAATACCAGTGCTCCCCAAACCATCTTGCAGACATCTTTCTCGAACATTGTTTTTACACCTACATCATCCATATTTCTTACAAAAATCAATTTTCTTGCTAATGTAGGAATATGCAAAACACCCGAAATGTTCTAATCCTTCCACCTTACAACTTCAATCTGACTTTTCTGTGACCAATGATTCTAGCCTTCCTGTCATCCCCTAAGAAGACATCACCACCATCATATTTCTCATACTCGCAGAACCACTCTTTATGGGGAGTGAAGTGAAAGGATGCACTTGATTCAATCAACCATACCTCATGATCTACATGTGTACTTGAAGAAAAAGCCAAGTACACATTCCCACCTTCATCTGAGGTGGTTTTCACCTCTACAGAAGGAGCATCATCAGATCCCTTTCCTTTCTCAGGAGCTTTATATTTATAGTCCCTTTTGAAGTGCCCTTCTAGTGAGCACCAGTATTGCAGCAATAATGATACAACTCCTAGGGCTTCCTACTTTACTTTTATCAACCCGGTAGTTTGTAACAAACTTGGAAGCGATGGAGCTGTATGCACAAGTACTAGTTCTTACTATAGGCTGTCACTTGGTCAGCTGGCGCAAGATCACTAGGAGCTCAAGCCAACTTCTATGAGTTTCCAAAAGAAGCTTTTAACTGTGATGAAAGAAAGCTAACTCTACAGAGGCTATCCTACTTGTAGAAAGAGAAAGAAGATTGGAGTATAAAGCAAACCCTAACAAACCCTAATTTTTCCAACTAACCCTACTTTTGCAGAAAAGAGATGAAACTGATGAAATGAATGCCATTGACTATTGAGAAAGTAAATTACATATATTCAAGCTATTTCTGGAAGGAAATGAGAAAAAATTGTCTTTTTTGGATTTTTATGTATTTTATGTGAAATTGTTGTGCATGTAGTTTATTCATTTATGGATGTGGTAGCGATTAGGTGGCGATGGAGGGCGACCTTGGGATCTACAGAGGTGTAGGAAGGTGTGGAGGGGTCCTAAGAGGCCTATGGAAACCTTCTGGAGGCTTCCCCTACAATCGGACTTCAAAAATTCACTCACAAGAAATTCTACAGGAGGCTACAGAGGATCTACAGGAGGTTCTACGGAGGATTTACAGGAGGTTCTACAGGAGGATCTACAGGAGGATGCCGAGGGCTATTCTAGAGGTTTTAAAGGTGGAAAAATGGTGGGAAAGGGTAGCTAAAGACTAGAGGGATGTGTTAAGGTGTCTGAAGTTCGTCAAGGATGATTAGGAAATAAAATGATGGTTGGATTTGTTCAAGAGGCAAGAGGAAAGATTATGAGAAAAGTGCATAAGTTAGGGCAGATTTGTGAAGGGTTGTGCATGACCTGTGAACATGTAGCAGAGGAGATGGTGATGGCTGATTTATTGATTTATTATGAGCAAAGATGTATGGTAAGAGAGCTGCAAGTCAAAACACTGAAACTGAGCAAGAAGAGCTAGTTGTACCAAAAAACAGAACTATATCTCATGTTAACCTAAATTCTGACCTAGGAAAATAAAATGTTGAACAATGCTATATGGAAAGGAAATCATGTAAAGAGATTTATTGTAGAAATATAAATGAGCATGACAAACTGGACCTGAAGCAAAGCATTAACCTCTAAATCAAATTGTAACACTAGAAATTGCATGGGGAAAGAAAAATTGTGTTTTTATGGCAACAAACAGATCTTGACCTCAATTCATGGTCCCCAAAGGAGGAAAGGAGGTCAGGCTCTATTGATGGCCTTTTTGTATCTTTCTCTTACCACTATTTAACCTACTTCAGCAACTGAAATGGAAACAGCTATGTAAACCAACAAAAGCAACCTATTCTAACCAAGGGAAAAATGAATCTATCTAATAGAAATTAATTCATGAACTGAAGCAAAAACATATAAGTACAAAGCAAGAGGTGTTGGGAAGCTTGGGTTGGGCCCTAACCCAAGAGCTTCAGCCCTCTAAAAGAAATCAGTGCTGGCTCAGAAAATGTTTCATCTCCATTATCAAAATAAGATTCACATTACATAAATTGTTCACAAGAGTAAGCTTGAAATGAGCTAAGCAAGAACTGCAAAAAAAGTGCGAGAATTCTGACAAACATCCAACTAAACTACTGAGCACCTAAGCCCTCCTATTTATAAAACTAGAGCCTCCAACAGCTCTCCTAAAATCAAGGAGGCTCCACTCCCAAGACTAGAGATAGACATCAGTTCTTCTTCACTTGCTCGGCTGCCCCTTTGATGCATCAATGTGGATGCTTGTGCTTCGAGTTTGTTGAAGGAGGATTCGAGGTAGGGAGTCATAAATGAGGGGGACACCCTCCTACAAATCCTCTCCCTTATTTTCCTCGAATATTGGCTGCCAAATTCTCATTAATCCTTTGACTTTGTCCCAAAAATGACCAAAAATATGCATAAGGCACACATTAAACTTCTTGGCATAATGACTAACCGAATTCACTCTATTAGAATAAATATAATCGAAAACATGCAATAAACTAATGAGAATGGTGGATTAAGCAGAGTTAAGAGGCAAAATGAGCCCATATAATTACCCATTTATGGGGCTCATCATCACCCCCCTCCTGAATGTGTTGCTCATCCTTTGAGCAACTAGTCTATCCCCTCATCTTTGATGGCCCTGATGACCTCCCTGACATCCCATGCTTCTAATGTGAGATCCTATTACTTATCATGGAATCCAGCCTTTTTTTCCACCTCTTCCCACTTCTTTCTTTCTTCTTCCTCCTTTGCGTCCTCTAGCAGTCCTAGCAGTAGTGGGGGACTCAACTTGAGGCCAATCTAATCGCCCTTCAAACTTTGCATAGAGTGCTTATATAGTGGCACTCTCCTCAATGCCTCTCTCATCCTATTTAGGGAGTGATACTCCCTGATCTGTAGGTTGTGTGGCAGTGTGTTCCACCTTCTCATGCAGGCATGAATGCAGTCATCTCCAAGCAATCTCTCCATGTCCTCAAAATGTGCAATAGCCTGGGCCTGATCATTAATGTGCTTGGGGGCACTTTGAGGATCACCTGCAAGTTGCTAGTGTGTGCTAAGGAGAGCCATAGGGTCTGCTGGCTCTGATCTAATCATTAGGGGTTCATTTTGTTCTTTCGCCATCAACTTCTTGATTTTTGTGTCTCTTTTCTCCTCACGACTCATCCATGATGCCATGGCCATCCGCTGCAAGTCTCCTAACCTAGCTTTGGGGTCCTATAGGTTCATATCAATAAGGGCCATGTTATGTAAATAAAACTCTGCCAACTTTTCCTTGTCCTCTGCTGAACTGTTATCACATAAAGCCATGAACTGTCTATAATCCTGGAAAGGTATGGTGCCTCTCTGGGCCAGATTCTTGATCTGGAACTGCATCCACTGATCTTTGAGGTATACTCCATATGATTTGGTTGGTTTTCTACACTGTGGTGCCTCCATAACCCAGCTGGCCATGCATGCTAACTAGGTTTCCCTTTCTTGCAGTTGTTTTCTTAACATTTCAGTTTCTACCTGGGTTTCCCTTTCTTGCAGCTGTTTTCTTAACATTTCATTCTTTGCTTCCAAGTGAGATCTTCTGATGGCTTCTATATGTCTTACAGTTCTCAATTCCTTACTCATTTCTCTCAACTTGTTTTCCATGTGACCAATGTCTTCCACCCGTTTGGACTTTGCGATCTGCATCCATCTATGGCTCCTTACCCTTTCTTTATCCAGTTCAAAGAAAAGTGGGACTGCAAACTTTTGTGGAATAATTCCCCCCCCTAAAGAAGGTTGTAGTAAGAACCTAAACTAGGCTAGGGGTCAGGTTCTGGTATCTCTGCTGCCTCATCCTTCTTCTGGGTCTGCTCTTCTGCCTTTTTCTCAAGTTTCTCAGTCTCCTGTAGCTTTGTCAAGGTCTCCTGTAGAGTGGTTTGTGCCTCCTGTAGGACTGTTTTAGAGTCCTGTAGTTTTATCCTTTCCTTCCAAGTGGAAGATCTAGGGCTTCCTCTTTCATAGGTAATGGGGGTTTTGGATGGAGATTCCTCCTTTTTGGCAGTAGGAGAATCTTCAATGGTGATAGGCTCTTTTGAGGGTGGTTGTGGCTTCCCTATTTTTATCCTGGTGCTTTTTCGAGCCTTGAAATACATGGATGGTTGCCTTTTTCTCTTTTGTTTGGGCTTAACTAGGGTGTTGAGTGTAGCAAGAATAGTTGTTGCCTCCCTTTCTAGTGTTTTAGGAGACACTTCTGCCTTCTTTGCTTCTGTTTCTTTTTCTTTTGTCTTTTCTGCCTCTGCTAGTTTTGTTTCTTCTATCCCTGTTTTAATTTCCTTCTCATCTTTTTTAGTTTCTTCCCTCTCTGTTGTAGTCTTTGTCTTCACTGATTTAGTCTTTTTCATTTTTGTTTTAGCCCTTTTTCCTCTTGTCCTAGGTTCCTTCATCTTCTCTGCTTTGGTCTTATCCTTCTCTGTTTCATGTTTTTCTTTCTCTGTTTGGGTTTCTTCCTTCCCCGTGTCAGGTTCCTCTTTCTCTGTTTGTGTTTTCTCTTCCTCTTTTTTGGTTTCCTCCTCATCTTCCCCTTTTTGTTCTTCTCCCTCATTTTCAGATGGACTGAGGTCATATGTGAGGGCTTTTACATCATCTTCCCTTGTCATATTTCTAAAAATCTCCCAGGCTATGGGTATTGTGAAGGTGTGGAGGGCCTCTTCCACCAGTAGTTTAATTAGCCCATGGTGAGCCAATTGGTTTGGACCTCCTGCCTTCAATTTGATGCTGGAATCTATTAGGGACTGGAGGAGAAAATAGGGAATACTGAGTTTTTGGGGTGCAGGAAGATCCATGCCATATCTTAACTCATGCAAAAGTCTGAAATGGTACCCATAAACTATGTTGTACCTTCCTTCACAGGAGATGTATTTGATAATCTGATAACTGACCTCATCCCAAGGGTAAGGTATGCTTGTTCTCCTGATGCCATTTTTGTCCTCTATAAGATGCTCATTTGGTTGGAAGAAGGTTTTCTTGGCAACTTGACCCAGTGGTTTTTCCTCCTTGCTCCAAGGTAGTCCAAGTGGGAGACTAGTAACCCTACTGATGAAATCTGGGGTGATTTCCATGGTGAGACCCCTGAAACTAATAGTGGCATGGGTTTTTGAGTGAGGTATCAAGGACAAGGAAAACTCCTGTGTTACTTCTTCATCATACCCACGAAGTTTTTCAAAGAATGGCATCCAATTGGCTCTGGTAAAGAGGGCTACTACCTCGGGGTGTTCATGTAGCCTCGCTAAGTTTAGAGGTTCCTTCCACATAAATCCCCTTATCATTATGTTTATAATATTTGGAATACATTAGGTGGAGAAGGAGACAGCAATTTTCAAAAACCAGGAAACAGAGGAAAACACTGTGTTTTTCTTTAAGAAACAGGCAGATTTTTTAATGCAATTTCTCTTTCTTTCAGGCTTAATTCTTCCTAAAATTGCATCACTCCTCATATATGTGGGTACCAGGATGGAGAAGGAGACAATACTTCAGAAACAGAGAACATATAAAAGCTGTGTTTTTCTTAAGAAACAGGCAAAAATTTTGAATGCAATTCCTCTTTCTTTTCAGGCTCAATTCTTTCTTAAAATCACATCACCCCTTTTATATATGAATATGCAAAGTGGGTTTGCACTGAACCTACCTCTTCAAGCCCGAATTTTAATGAAAATCCCATTTTTTCTTCTGCAAGACTACTCACTGGCCCTCCTGTAGAAAGGGCTCCTGTAGGACCTGTTACTGCTCCTATGGAACCTGAAAATGTTCCTGTAGACCTCGATAAGTGGAGGAGTTCTGAAAATGATAGAGAGCGATGGTTTCAGGGCTCTAGAGGTGGTAGGGAGATCGCTGCAGTCGAGGGCACGATGATAAAAATGGAAACAAAGGTGGTGAATAAGCTCGAGAGAGCGTACTTATGCTTACTGGAGAGGTTTCCAGCGATGAGGTGAGGTGGCAGAAAGGGTACGTTACCATTATTTAGACCGTTGGTCCCCACTGCAGTGTCATCATGAGACTTTATGCTTTCTGCCCGCAATCACTTCCCATCATTTGTGTTGGAGTTCAACATCCGCCACTACCTATCTTTTTGGATTTTCCGTGAGTTGACTAGACACACATGCAGTGTTATCTCCGAATGAGAGCGGTCGAACTAGAGGAGGGTGGCTAGTTCACTGGCCACCTTTTGGGCTTAATCTTCAACCATTCCCTTTGTTTATGCAGTTTCGAATTATACAAATGAAATAGAGGAACAGGTTTAGACACTTACCTGCAAGTCGAAATGTTCATGCTACAGTGCTGCTAAGCTTTTTTGTTGCTTCATGCTCAGACTCTGGTGCTGCATACCTATATTCTTGTTGCCATATGCTTGTGGCTTCTTGATATGTGGCTCAGTTGCTTTGTATAGGTGCTCTTTTGTTGGATCTTGCTTTGGACATCTTCTGCATACCTGTGGCTGCACCTATTCTGCTATTGGAGCTTGATTTTTAAGGGGATCAGCTGCTACAGGAGTCCTACAGGAGCTCCTGTAGCTGCTTCTCCCTCTAAAATTTTTAGCTGAGGCTTATGTAGGGGGCTGTGAGGAGGCTACTTGAAGAATCTGATGGTAATGGAGAAGTATCTGGTAGGCTGTAGGTGAGTTGTAGGGGTGTTGTTTTTTATTTCCTCGATTTTTTGAAAAACAGGTTTCTGTGTTTTATTTGCAGGAAGGAAAGAAATAATTGGAAATGAGGTGGTGCAGATGTGGGATGGAGGTTTAGGATGGTGAATGGCTATAGGATGGTATATAGGCTCTCTGTGAAAATTCCCAGCTCTTCAATCATTTTTTAGCTTCATTTTGAGCTCTCTATGATTTCTATAGGAGCCTCCTGTAGAACACAAAGGGCTTCCTGTAGGATGCACAATCTTTAGAAAAAACACTGAGAGATTGAAAAGAATTAGAAATGATGGAGAAGAGTCTAGGGGATATGTAATAGGCTTGGTGGCATGTCCCCTTGCTTCCTGGGGTCCATCTGTGACCTCCATTGCACTCAAAAAGTCAAGTTTCTCTTTTTCTGCTTTTCTCTTTTTTTTTCTTTTTTTCTTTTTTTGAAAAGACAACTAGGGTGCCTCTAGGAGGTTTTCACCCTACCTGCCTACCTTGGGCACCTCCAAGGGAGTTTTTCATCCAGGGATCTTTATTCTCTTCGGTTTTTTTTTTTTTTTGTCATCACTGGGCCGCGTCAAAAGAGGTTTTCAGCCTAATGATGGGACTCAAGCACCTCATAGAGGTTTTCACTGGATTCCTTATTTTTTTTTTTTTTTTATTAAGTGGGTGGAGTGGAGGCAGAGACCTGCTCCACTACCAACACTGGTTTACTCAGATCTTCAATAAATTCTTGCTTGGAGAGGGGCTTCTTTTAGATTTTCAACCTATGCCCATTGACAAGCATGGTCATGGCTTCTTCATCAATGGTCCTGATGAGAACTGAACCATTGTCATTACACTTTTCTACCATGTAGGGTCCCAGCCATCTTGTCCTCAGCTTTCTCTTAAAATATTTATACCTTGAGTCATATAACAACGCCCAATCTCCTTCTTGGAATTGCTTCTCCATGATGCTTTTGTCATGCCATATCTTCCTCTAAAGCTGGATTACTTCTGTGTGGAGAAGGGCCTACAATCTCTGTTCATCCAATCCATTAAGCTAGAGTAGCCTTTCCCTTTGTGCATGGCTGAGATCTAGGTCCAGTTGTGCTGCCATCCTTAGTGTATTGTATTCAAACTCTACTGACAGCAAAGCCTTCTTACCATAGACTAGTTCATAGGGTGTGAATCCCGTGGGGGTCTTCCACGTGGTGTTATAGGCCTAGGTGGCCTCAACCAATCGATCTGCCCAATATTTCCTATTGCTGCTCACTACCTTAGTCAAAATTCCCTCTAAAGCTCTGTTGGTGACTTCCACCTGTCCATTGGCTTGTGGATGGTAAGGGGTGGAAGTCTTGTGCTTGAATTTATGATGTATGAGCAGGTCTTCAATCAGATTGGAGGTGAATTGACTGCCTTGATATGTAACTAGTTCTCTTGGATACCCGAACTTATAGAATATGTTCTCCCTTAAAAACTCAGCTACTTTTTCTTCTATTGCTACCTTGATTGCCTTTGTCTCTGCCCATTTTGTTAGATAATTGGTGCACACAATGATGTATTGTTTTTGGTTTGATGGAGGGTTGATAGGACCCACAAAGTCCATGCCCCACTTCTTAAATGGCTCAAAAGTCACTTGAGGTTGCAGGGGCATCTCATCCTTTGGCACCGATCACATTGGCTGATATATATCCTCACATCTTGATGAAGAGTGGGCCAATAGTATCCTTCTTGCAGAATTTTGAAGGCAGTCCTCTTTGCTGGAAAATGGCCTCCACAAGGCCCATCATGACAGGTTCAGAGAATGTCAAAAACTTCTTCCTCCCTGACACATCGTCTCAAAATCTGATCTGGGCCAAGTTTGAAGAGATTTCTCCCAACCAGAGTGAAAGGGGCACTTTTCCTCGTGATCTTGCTCTTCTCTTTTGAGGACAGGTGTGGTGGGAACTGTTCTAAAACCAAGTAATTTTCTATATTAGCAAACCATGGAGAGAGTACTGAGATACCAAATAGGTGTTCATCTGGCATTTGATCATCCACCATTCCTTTGTCACCTGCAGGCAGATTTACTCTAGACAAAAAGTCAGCAACAATATTTTCCTTACCAAGATTATCAACAATGGTTAAATCAAATCGCTGCAATAAAAGCAACCACCTAATAATGCGAGAATTTACATCTAGTTTATTCATTAAATACCTAATTGCAGCATGATTAGTGTGTACGAAGGTCTGATAGCCTGTGATGTAATGTCTGAATTTAATTAAGGAATGGAATACAGCTAGGAGTTCCTTCTCGATTACAGTGTAGTTTAACTCTGCCTTTGACAAATTTTTACTTATAAAGTATATAGCATAAGGTAACTTCTCATCAACTTGCCCTAAGGTTGCTCCTATCACTTTTTTCAAGGCATCTGTGTGAATGTGGAAAGGTAGGGCCCAGTTTGGACCTCTCAAAATTAGGGCAGTCACAAGTTTACTTTTCAAAGAATCTAGAGCTTCTTGACAATTGTCAGTCCATATGAACTCGACATCTTTTCCCAAAAGACCAAACAATGGAGAGGATAGCTTACTGAAATCTTTAATGAATCTTCTGTAATATCCCACTAAGCCTAGGAAACTTCAGACATCTATCACCTTTTGAGGATGTGGGACCCTTTGGATGATGGCAATTTTGTTGGGGTCCACCTGTAATCATTGTTGAGAGATTGCATGACCTAGCATGGTCCCTTCAGTCATCAAGAATTCACATTTTTCTGGACCGAGAGACAGGTTCATTTCAATACACTTGTCCAAAACTTTTCCCAGGCTAGATAAAGCTTCCTGAAAGTTAGAACCATAAGGAGTAAAATCATCCATATATATTTCCACCGCATCATGAACCAGTTCAAAAAATATGCTCGATACTGCTCTCTGGAAAGTGGGGGGAGCATTGCACAAACCAAAAGGAAGGACCCAATATGCAAAGGTACCCCAAGGACAAGTGAAAGTGGTCTTATCTTGGTCTTCTGGGCTGATTTGGATCTGATTGTACCCACTAAACCCATCTAGGAAGGAGAAAATTTTTTTCCCCGCCAGACCATCTAACACCTGATCTATGAAGGGAAAAGGGAAATGGTCTTTTTTGGTGGCCTTGTTCAGTTCCCGATAATCGACACAAATTCTCCACTTACCATTTTTCTTTGGCACTAGAACCAAAGGAGAGACCCATTCACTGTCAGAGATGGGGTAGATGAATCCTACATCCAGTAACTTTTGCAATTCTTCCTTGACAATGTCTTTAAGGGTTGGATTCATCCTCCTTTGAGGCTGCCTGACTAGTTTGCAATATTCCTTAATGTAAATGTGATGAGTACAGATTGAAGGTGCACTCCCTTCATCTCCTTATAGCTCCAGGCGAAGGCATCTAAATGGTTTCTCAATAAGATACACAGTTCCTTCTCCTGGGAGGTGGATAAGGATGAGTTGATTTTCAAGGTTCTTTCAGGGCCAAACTCTATAGCCTTTATACGGAAATAGGTCGGGTCGGCCATACAGAGATCAGCTAAAGGATTATCTAAGGTTTCTTTCACTAGCTCTTCCAATAATAAATTACTGGGGGTGGATTTTGAATTAAGTTTTCAATGATATCATCCTCAGTTTGTGGTCCCCCCCTCCATGGCAGTTTTCACTGCACACAATGGTGCGAAATGGACTTCATCCTCATCTTCCTCCTCCAACCAGAGAGGTAGATCATGTTCTAGCAAAGGTTGGGTAGGAGGGTATAGGACTAGCTGCTTGGACATATGCCCGTTCTTGATTGTCATGTTCCCAGCTCTGCAGCTGATGTAGGCATCTGCAGTAGCCAACCAAGGTCTTCCTAGGATGAGAGGATACCCAATGAGCTTCGCCTTCGGCTAGAGAACTAGGAAATCAACAGGGTACTCCCAAGAATCAATGAAGACCATTACATCTTCCACAATCCATTCAGGGGTCACAGTGGAGCGGTCTGCTAATTGCAGTACTGTTGTGGTATTTCTCAGGGAGCCCTGGAGGTTGAGCTTGAGCATAGTGTCCTTTGTCATCACATTGATGGCAACCCCTAGATCAATTAGAGTATGGGGGATCATGGTGCCATTGATGTGGACAGCAACTACTGGGCTTCCAGGGTCTAGATACTTCGGACAAATTACTTGCCCCAAAATTAGGTCGAACAATTTTCCTATAACATTGACGGTTGGGGCATCTCTCTTACGCCGACATGGATGCCTGAAGCACTTCTCTTTGATCATCTTATTGTATATAGGCACATACTTTATGGCTTGGAGAAGTGGTATCTTTACACATAATTGTTTCAATTCTCCCAGAAGTTTAGTTTCTTCTGGGGTAGGCTGTGTTGTTCCAGATAATCTCTCAGGAAAGGGTGGAATTTCTTTCGGTTCACTTTCCTCTTTATCTTCCTCATCCTCATTAGGGGGAGGCTGGCTATCTGGGAGAACCTTCCCATATTGTAGGTTAATATCTTGAATCTCCACAGCATAGGTTGAGCATGATGGTTCCCCACTATATACTTGTTGAGCCTGTTTGTTATTCAGGTTTGGGTTTGGTTGAGCAGGAATTTGGGGTTACCTTGGTGGAGCAAGAGGCAATGGTTATGGTTGAGCAGGCGGTGGAGGAAAAAGAGTGGGAGGAGAGTTGTACTGGGGCCTCCACCCATGATGAGGTGCATTCCACTAAGGTTGTGGCTGAGCATAGGAGTGAAATGAATGAGCAGCTGGTTGAGCATGATATTGAGATGGATATGACCAAGGAGGAGGTGTAGACCAGGAAGGATGAGCAGGGGGGCCCAAAGAAGGCATGGAAGTGGCTTTATTGGGGTTGTAGTAAGCCTGGGATGTCCCTTGCATTACCTGCTGGTAAGGTCTAGGTCCATGTGGCCTCCTTTAGTTTATGAAATAAAGTGGTTCAGTGGCTCCTTCGGCCCCTTGGTATACAGCTTTAAGTTTGGGCAAGGAAGGGTACTTATCTATAGAATGATCTTCTTCACAGAATGAAAAAACCTTTATAGAGTTTAATAGACATTCATTCCTAGGATTCCTTCTGGTGCAACTAGGACAAAAAATGGCCAAAGCCCTCTCTGCTTCCTCTTGTTTCCTTTTGATATGCAAGGCACCCATTTGCATGGCAAGAGTCTACAGCATCTCACTCTTGAAATCTTCCAGCATGTTTCCAAGTTCACCTTTGAGGGATGAACTGGATGAGGAGGTACTGGCTATGGGTTGACTCCCCCTACCTCTCTTTCTGGCTGCCCTAGAATGGTTTCTAAAGACAGTCTTTATGTCTTCATAAGGTAGTTGGTAGATGTCTCCCCCAACCAGTAAATGGAGGGTGTCTAGAAGGTCTTCCGGAATTCCCCTAAGTAGGACCAACTTCAGAGATTTGGGGTCAAGTGTGCACCTGGCCCTTTTATAACTGAGCTGGAATCTCTCTTCATAATCCTCCAAGGATTCATCACTTCCCATGGTCATTCGAAATATTTCTTCCTTGGTATCTTTTGACCTACAGTAGTCCCGATATTTATTATTGAAGGCTTGCTGCATCTAAGCCCAAGTTGTGATGTTGTTGCTAGGTAACCCCATGAACCAATGCAATGCTGCATCCTTGAGGGTAGAAGGAAATAGTTTCAACTTCTGCTCATCTTCTGCATAGTCATAGGTTCGACAAATAACAACAAACTCAAATAGAAAGGTGTCAGGATCTTTCGTAGTTAATCCATGGAAGTGAGGTAGGGCTGAAAGGCTTATGTTCTTCATTTTAGTGTCCCCATTGGTCTCTCGAATGGGAAAGGTACCCTCTACTCTTTCTCCATTCCCCCTAGCATTTATGTTTTCATCCATTGTCTCAGGAGGGATGGTTTCTTCCTCTTCTTCTCCTATAAGTTCTTCAAATATCTTAGGTTCTTCTCCTAAAGGATCTTCTGGATCACTGCCACCGAAGAAGAGAGAAGGGTGGCTTTGTGATGTGGTGGGAGTGTTGGGTAGGAATTTCCCTAAATTATCTCTGTTCCTACGAGGCATGAAAGGAAATCTCTTTTTGGGTGATTTTTGTTTTTTTCAACTTGTACCTGCAAAACTAAAATAGATTGAACAACAATTGCAACTACTGAAATGAACTTGTTGAAAGGAAATTTGCAGAATTGAAATGAAAGCAAGGAAATGATTAATCTACTTTTGCTAAAATGGAAATTGCGGAATTGAAATGAAAGCAAGGAAATGCAGGAATTGAAATAAATAACTACTTAGCGGAATGTTGCAGTAGAAAATAGAAGAAAAACAGTAATCACAAAATACTCTGACACTTCACCGGCAATGGTGCCAAAAAAATGGTCAGCACCAGTATTGCAGCAATAATGCTACAACTCTTGGGGCTTCCTACTTTACTTTTATCAACCAGGTAGTTCGTAACAAACTTGGAAGTGACAGTGTTGTATGCACAAGTACGAGTTCTTACTGCAAGTTGTCACGTGGTCAGCTGGCGCAAGATCACTAGGAGCTCAAGCCAACTTCAATGAGTTTCTAGAAGAATATTTTAACTGTGATTAAAGAAATCTAACTCTACAGAGGCTATCCTACTTGCTGAAAGAGAAAGAAGAATGGAGTATAAAGAAAACCCTAGCAAACCCTAATTTTTCCAACTAACCCTACTTTTGCAGAAAAGAGATGAAACTGATGAAATGAGTGCCATTGACTACTGAGAAAGTAAATTACATCTATTCAAGCTATTTCTGGAAGGAAATGAGAAAAAGTTGTCTTTTTGGGATTTGTATGTATTTTATGTGAAATTGTTGTGCATGTAATTTATTCGTTTATGGATGTGCCAGTGATTAGGTGGTGATGGAAGGCGAACTTGGGATCTACAAAGGTGTAGGAATGTGTGGAGGGGTCCTAAGAGGCCTTTGGAAACCTTCTGGAGGCTTTCCCTACAATCGGACTTCAAAAAGTCACTCACAGGAAATTCTACAGGAGGCTGCAGGGGATCTACAGGAGGTTCTACAGGGGGGCTATAGGAGGATACCGAGGGCTGTTCTAGAGGTTTTAAAGGTGGAAAAATGGTGGGAAAGGATAGATGAATACTAGAGGGATGTGTTAAGGTGTCTGAAGTTCGTCAAGGATGATTAGGAAAGAAAATGATGGTTGGATTTGTTCAAGAAATGAGAGGAAAGCTTATGAGAAAAGTGCAGAAATTAGGGTAGATTTGAAAAGGGTTGTGCATGACCTTTGAACATGTAGACAATGATATGGTGATGGCTGATTTATTGATTTATTATGAGAAAAGATGTACTGTAAGAGAGTTGCAAGTCAAAACACTGAAACTGAGCAAGAAAAGAGCTAGTTGTACCAAAAAACAGAACTATATCATGTTAACCTAAATTCTAACCTAGGAAAATGAAATGCTGAATAATGTTGTATGGAAAGGAAATCATGTAAAGATATTTATTGCAGAAACAGAAATGAGCATGAAAAACTGGATCTGAAGCAAAGCATTAACCTCTAAATCAAATTGTAACACTAGAAATTGCATGCGAAAAGCAAAACTGTGTTTTTATGGCAACAAGCAGATCTTGACCTCAATTCATAGTCCCCAAAGGAGGAAAGGAGATCAGGCTCTATTGATGGCCTCTTTTTATCGTTCTTTTAGGACTATTTAACCTACTTTAGCAACTGAAATGGAAACAACTATGTAAACCAACAAAAGCAACCTATTCTAACCAAGGGAAAAATGAATCTATCTAACATAAATTAATTCATAAACTGAAGCAAAAACATATAAGTATAAAGCAAGAGGTGCTGGGAAATTTGGGTTGGGCCCTAACCCAAGATCTTCAGCCC
The DNA here is from genome assembly GCA_031772625.1 of Pinus tabuliformis. Classification (NCBI taxonomy): domain Eukaryota; kingdom Viridiplantae; phylum Streptophyta; class Pinopsida; order Pinales; family Pinaceae; genus Pinus; species Pinus tabuliformis. Next base: position 59,702,516 of record CM062805.1, read on the forward strand.
TCTGAAAGAAATCAGTGTTGGCTCAGAAAATGTTTCATATCCATTATCAAAATAAAAGTCACATTACATAAACTATTCACAAGAGTAAGCTCGAAATGAGTTGAGCAAGAACTGCAACAAAAGTGCAAGAATTCTGCCTAACATCCAACTAAACTACTAAGCACCTAAAACCTCCTATTTATACAACTAGAGCCTCCAACAGCTCTCCTAAAATCATAGAGGCTCGGCTCCCAAGACTAGAGATAGACATCAGTTCTTCTTCACTTGCTCGGCTGCCCCTTTGATGCATCAATGTGGCTGCTTGTGCTCCGAGTTTTTTGAAGGAGGATTTGAGGTAGGGAGTCATAAATGAGGGGGACACCCTCCTACAAATCCTCTCCCTTGTTTTCCTCGAATATTGGCTCCCAAATTCTCATTAATCCTTTGACTTTGTCCCAAAATTGACCAAAAATCTGCATAAGGCACACATTAGACTTCATGGCATAATGACTAACCCAATTCATTCTATTAGCGTAAATATAATTGAAAACATGAAATAAAATAATGAGAATGGTGGATTAAGCAGAGTTAAGAGGCAAATGAGCCCATATAATTACCCATTTATGGGGCTCATCACCTTCCTTTCCGCATTTTCAGCACACCTTTACAGGTTTTCCTGGAGATTTAGATCTCCCACTCGAGGACTTATTTTTGTTTCTATTCTAGGACTGTCCTCGTACAGACAAGACATTATGATAATGGCAAAAGTGTCCTCAAACACGTAATTTTATTAATAAAAAAAACAATTACATATTTGATTTTGCAAGAGTTTACACCCGAACAACAAAACACTCTTGCAATGAGCTATTTATAAGCTCAATGTCCTAACTACCTCTAATTATGGATCACTTATTAAATAACAAGTGTCCACTTACAATAAATTCTATTCAAAATAGCTAGCTAACAAATCTCCTAAAATAGAGCATAAGGTATGACACATTTGGAGAGTCATATCTTGTTACAACAATATACTAATTCTAAATGTCTCCATTAAATAATTAAATATTCTAGAATAATAATTATTAATTTAATATCTTAAATTAATAATTATTTTATTCCAACTTTATAACCTATGATAATATTTTATTTTTATATCATCTAACATTCCCCCCTATGATCCAAAGATACATTACAACAGATACCAAGTTCATCCCTAAACTTAATAAATTTTATTCTGCCAAGCGGTTTCGTGAAAATGTCTGAGATCTGATCTTCTGAAGGACAATAAATTGGCTTGAGGACATCTTTGGCAATGAGATATCTGATATGATGATACTTGGTGTCCACATTCTTTGTCTTTGAATGAAAAATTGGGTTCTTGGCAAGTTTTATAGATGACTCGCTGCCAATGAATAATGATGTAGCTTCTGCCTAAGAAATGCCCAAGTCCTGCAAAATTCTGCGCAACCAAACAATTTCACATGCTGCTTCCCATGCTGAAATGTACTCTTATTCTGCTGAAGAAGTGGCTATTGTAGCTTGTTTCTTACAATTCCAAGATACTGCTGCTGACCCCATATTCATTAAATAACCTAATGTTGATGCTCGATCATCAATACTGCTAGCAAAGTCGGCATCAGAATATCCACCAAGTACAAAGTTTTTAGTCTTTGTGTAAAGAAGACCAAAATCTTTTGTTCCTTGGATATATTGAAGAACTCTTTTGGCTGCATTCTAGTGGTTGTCTCGTGGTTCCTGCATAAAACGTGAAGGAATACTGACTGCATAAGATAGATCATGGCGAGTATTTGTCAAATAAATCAAGCTGCCAATCAATTGTCTGTAAGTAGTACTGTCCACCTTCCCCCCCCCCCCCCCCCCTTCAAATTTTGAAAGTTTCAAGTTTTGCCCCATGGGGGTAAGAACGGGCTTGCATTCCTGCATTCCAAATCGTTGAAGAACCTCTACTGCATACTTACTCTGAGAAATGAAAATATGATGTGGACGTTGGAAGACTTCAACTCCAAGATAGTGAAGTAATCCCAAATCTGTCATCTTAAAACCTGCATGTAACTCCTTTTTCACCTGTGCAATATGATCATCATTGTTTCCAGTGATGATCAAATCATCTACATACATAACAAGAATTACCAGATATTTACCCTATTGTTGCACATACAAAGTATCATCAGATTCACTTCGTTGATAACCAACTTTCCTAAGGTATTCATCCATTTTTTCATACCAAGCTTGAGGAGCTTGTTTTAACCCATATAAAGCCTTGATCAATTTGTAGAATTTATGTTCATGCCCTTCAAGTTCAAAACCTGGTGGTTGTTTCATATACACTTCTTCCTGTAAATCCTTGTTGAGAAAAGCACTTTTCACATCCATTTGATGAACTTTCCATCCTTTCTGAGAATCCAATGCAAGTTTTAATCGGATGGTGTTTGATTTAGCTGAAGGAGCAAACGTTTCCTCGTAATCAATGCCTTCCTACTGCGCAAAACCTTTAGCAACAAGTCTTTCTTTATACTTATCAAGTTCGCCCTTTTGGTTGTACTTAATTCTATAAACCCTTTTGCACCCTATGGGTTTAACATTTTGAGGACAATCAACAAGTTTCCAAGTGTTGTTATCAATTACTGCTTGATATTCTTGAATCATAGCCTGTTGCCATTCTTTATGTTTTACTGTTTCATTGTATGTGGAAGGTTCAGTAAAATCATGTGTTGTCAAGGCAAAATTTCCTTCACTTTTGTGTGACTTTCTTGTGCCTGTTTTATTCTGCTCATCAGGCTTTACATCTTTCAAAAGTTGAACTACCCATTTTGGTAGTCGATGTTCAGTTGTTTGAGATTCTGAAAAATCACCATCATTGTAAAGAGGATTAATATAAATTGATGTTCATCAATCAGTTGGAGATTCTAGAGGTGGAGAATCACTGTCAGAAGAACTGTTGCTACTTGGAGATGCGGATGAACTGAGAGAAGATCCAGATGGTGTTGGTGAAGTAGATGGATTGGATGAATCATCTTCAGATGAAGGAAAATCAAGTTCATACCAATTTGGTGAATTTGGTTGACTTTGTGTATTTCCTTTTCTTTGACTACCTTTAGTTTCTAACTTTTGAATAAGTCTTTCGATTTCTTTAGCACTCTTACTCTCTGTCTCATCAAAAATTATGTCCCTGCTCACAATAAATTTTCCATTGGTCAAAAGAAAGTACCCTTTCTTCTCATCAAAATAGCCAATCATTGTGCATTTTAAACTTCTTGAGTCAAGCTTAGTTCATTTTTCTTTCGAAACTAAGGCATAAAATATTGATCCAAAAACTCTAAGATGTTTAACTCAAGGTTTGAAACCAAACCAAGCTTCATAAGGTGTGATTCCATCTAAAGAAGTAGTTAGAGATCTATTTCTTAAGTATATAGTTGTATGAATTGCTTCTGCCCAATATGTGGGACTTAACCTTTTAAAATTTAACATAGATCTCGCGATTCCTAACAAGGTGCAATTCATTCTTTCTAGTAGTCCATTTTGCTGTGGAGTGTAAACATTGGTAAGATGTCATTTTATGTCATTATCACTACAATAAGTTTTGAATTCATTTGAAGTGAATTCTCCCCCATTGTCTGTCCTGAGAGTACCTATCTTTTCTTTGACTTCATTTTCAACAAGTTGGAGAACAATTTTAAACTTTTCAAATTCTTCTAACTTTTGCTTTAAGAAATAAACCCAATTCATTCTACTAAAATCATCAATAAATAGTACGAAATATTTGCAACCACCAAATGAAGTCTGTAGTGGTCCACAAACATCATTGTGAACTAGTTGTAGCCACCTGTTCGCACGCCATGAACGTGTTGGAAAACTTTCTCGACTTTGTTTTCCATAAATGCAAGCTTCATATTTTGCGTTTTCCTTCTTGAAAGTGGGAAATCCTTTAACCATCCCTTGTTTCTGCAATTGAGAAAGACTCTCAAAATTTAAATGTCCATATCTTACATGCCATAATCTTATAGGTGAAATTCCTGTAGTCACTGCTCCTGCAAAATCAGAATTCCTTGGAATGACTATCCCTTTCATCCTTAATAGTTTTCCATCTTCATAATCTGTCATCACAGTTTTCAAGCTCTGTTTGACTGAATTAATCTTAACTAAGCCATCTTCCATAATGACCTGATGTCCTGCTTGTCGAATCGTGACTAAAGACATCAAATTTTTCTTGAAGGTTGGTACATACCATACATTTGAAATCATTTTTTCTCCAATTCGAGGGAGAAAAACTTTAATGGCTCCTTTTCCATAAGGAGTTTGTTTTGTATCATATGCAAGAAAAATGGAATTAGGTTGGAAATCTTGAAAATGCCAAAAAAAATCACGTTGACAAGTCATGGGCTAAGTTGCCCTTGAATCCAAGATCCAGGCATCTTCATAATCACTTCTAAGATGGGATGAAAGTTGTAATCACAGAGAGGAAGCAAAAACATATTCTGAGTTATCATTATCTTGACCATTTGCAAATTGTGTTGAGTGCTGATGAAACTTGGGAATTTTATTAAGAGAAGTTCGACAATCTTCAGCATAATGTCCAACTTTGCTACATCTTCGACACACAATTTGATTTAAGTCTCTTCCTCTTCCTGAAGATTGTCCTTTGCCTCTACTTTGACTTCTATTTTGAGGTTGTCCTATACCTTGATTATTATTTCCTTGTCCTTGAAAATAGCCTCTTCCTTGATTGTTTCCTCTACCTTGAAAATTACTCCTGCATGAACTGTTGCCTCTATTAAAGTTGTTTCCTCTGCTTTGGCTTCAACCTTGACTTTGTACATTATGTGCTGCTTGATTCTGATTGAAATTCCCTCTGCCTCTATTTCTAGAACTGTCAGTCGATGATTTACTAGTGCTAGCCTTTGTGAAAAAGACATCTTCACCAACTTTCTTTTTCTTCCCAAAGGTTTTATCATGTTGGGTCAAAATTTCGTAGAGCTCATCAAAATTTAGTTTCTCTAACTTGCCAGTTAATTGTAGAGTCTCCAAAAAATGTGTGTAGGAATAAGGAAGTCTAGCAATTAAAATTGTGACCATAAAACTATCATCTACTACTGGAAACCCAGCATTAATGATTCCCTGCCTAATATTCTTAAGTCTTGAGATATATTCAAGAACATCACCTCCTTCAGTCAATTTTTGTTGCAACAATTTTAATTGTAGATCAACTTTCTTTGATTCAAGCTGAGTATCAAAGAAGTCTTTAAAAGTTTTCAAAGCAGACCATGCATCTGTGGCATTTTCTATATGGACATACCTTTCATCATTGACAGAAGATTTAATGAGAGCTAATGCTTTGGCATTCTTAACTTCCCATTTTGATAGTGCAGCTACATTTGTGGGTTTATTTGGCTTAATATCACCATCACATATACCCTGCCATAATTCATTATAAATTAGAGTGATTTTGATGAGGCATTGCCATGTTTTATAAAATTTTGTGCCTTCAAGTTTGTCGGAATCAGAAAACAAATTAATAAACTTCGACATTGTAGCGTTGAAGCTTCGCATCAAGAATTAAAAAAAAAATTCAAGATGGTCAACAAAAACGCAACACACTACGCAAAAAAAACGATCTATCGGGGCTTGGCCTTGGCCCTGGTATAGTCGTTGAAGGAAGATAAAAATGACTGAGCTTTGCACTTGGCTCTAGTCATTTTCTCAAATATTTACAAGGTAACTTTCAAAATTTGACTGTTACAACGATGCTCTTGCAAAACTTGGTAAAAAAAAATTACCCCCCCTCAAAGTAAAATTACTTTGAGTTACAATGTCACACTTATCTCTCCAGAAACAAATTACAAAGAAAAATCTCCTTATTACTCCAAAAAATTACAAATAACCTTATTACTCCACAAATATTACAAAATCCTTATTACTCCAATAAAACATTACATAAAAAATATATACTTTATCTCTCCAAAATAAAATATGCCTTATCTCTCCAAATATTTACAAAATTAAAAATATTCCTTATCTCTCCAGCAAAGACTTTTCAGATTCACCTTTAAAAAAAAAATTGTCAAACGCTGGATCTTTTTACTTGTCAAACGCTGGCTGGCTGGCTCTCATGCTGGTTGGCTGATCATCAAATTCAGACATTATGCTCTGATCTCATTAATCTTTTAATTAGCACACTTGTGTGTTCCTCACTGTCGTAACAATGACAACAAAAAGAACACTAAACGTACATCAAAGAAAGCAAATTTTAGGCTTTCTAAATACATTTGCATATTACGAAATAGCTTTTGACTAATTGTGCCAGGGAGGTTAAGAGTATCATTCAGTATTTTGAAAATAACACTTCCAGAATTGCAGATATCATTTTAATTTTACAGTTCCCAAACCGAAACAAGCATGAACAGAGTTTACAAAAAAGAGGGTTGGTTCCTTGTAATTTCAACACAACTCGAGAGAATCAAAACGCAAAACCTTGAACCATTTGCATCGGGCTATAAAACACTAAGCCAGAGTGTTATCTTCATAACTTCAGAAATCTGGAGTACGATAGTCTTATTGAGTACGAGTCCTGCTTGCCTCTGCAGATCTCACATGATAGAAATAAGGGTGGGCCATTGCTTCTTTTGCAGTTGGCCTTTCCTGGTGATCATATCTAAGCAACTTGTCCAGAAAATCAACTACCTCCGGAACAACTAGATGTTGATTGTCAGCATTAATGAATTTTGACCAAGGTTTTCTGCTATGCCTTCCAACAAGTGCCTCATTTCTTCAACGCTTGGATTAACGTATCAAACTTTCAATATTACACTCAATAAAAAAGAAATACCATCCAACTTTGCATTAAATTCCAGCATGGGCGTATGTTCCAGCATCAAAGGGTTAACAGAATCAATTTGCAGATTAAAAATCTAAAATCAATAAGATTTTTTTTTTTTTTTGTTGAACACAAAACTGGACAATTTCATACCAATCATTTGCTGATCAATTCAATGGAGTTTTCCAAAAACTTGTAGAGCTGGAATCTCCTCCTCACATACACTGCAACATTACTGGAGCTCTGATACCACAATAATGGTAGAAGTGTCCTCAGACATGTAATTTTATTAATTAAAAAAAAACAACTACATATTTGATTTTGCAAGAGTTTACACCTGAACAACAAAACACTCTTGCAATGAGCTATTTATAATCTCAATGTCCTAACTACCTCTAATTATGGATCACTTATTAAATAACAAGTGTCCACTTACAATAAATGCTATTCAAAACAACTAGCTAACAAATCTCCTAAAATAGAGCCTAAGATACGACACATTTGGAGAGTAATATCTTGTTACAACAATATACTAATTCTAAATGTCTCCATTAAATAATTAAATATTCTAGAATAATAATTATTAATTTAATATCTTAAATTAATAATTATTTTATTCCAACTTTATAACCTATGATAATATTTTATTTTTGGATCATCTAACATACCATTTTGGCCCTCCATATTTTTCCATCTCATCTCCTCCGACAGTAAGGATGAGACTATTTCATCAAACTGCAAGGAAGTTGCGCTGCTACCTATTGCAACAACCAAACTATCCCACGAATCTGGTAGAGAACACAACATATTGATGCACTTAGCTTCATTTGAAATTTTAATATCAACATATAATAATTGGCTTACCACAGTATTAAAGGTGTCATATGCTTTGTCACTGAGTCTCCATCTTTGATCCTCAAGTTATACATTTTTTTCGTAGGAACAATTTATTCACCAGAGACTTAGATTGGTACAAAGTCCCTAACTTGTCCCACACCAGACACACAATTGTACTGTGCTCTTTGCCTTTCGATCCAACTTCACCCATTCTTTAGCTGACATTGATGTTGGATTAGTACTTGGGTCTACTGCGATCCACTGATCTTTATCCACCAGCAGATCCTCCATCTTGAGTTTCCACAACTCAAAACTCTAACCATTAAATTTCTCGATCTCTATATTTCCATATATCACCATCTTCTTTCACCACAAGAATCGATTCCATAGATCTCCCACTGAACAGGGTCTACCATAAGCCCGAGAAAAACCCCTCAGCAGCAAAGGTGTCCCCTTGAAGCCAAAAAAACTCTGATAAAAAATGTAGGTTTTAACCCCGTATAGAAATTACCTGCATACGAATTCTAAAAACATAAAATAAACAATGGCAAGAGAAGAAAACATAAAACAAATATACACAAATATTTTCCTGTGGATCCCAAAACTATGACTACTAGATTGATTTTTCATTATGTTCCTTTCAATATTACAATACATATATATACATGTCGAAGCATCCATAAGATCCAATCCATAAACCCTCGATTAGAACATAAATGTAGTTCCATTGACCAAATCTACAAAATACCATGGATAGTAAACCATCATGCCCAAAACCATGTGCGAAATCCATGCACAAAACCATAGGTAGCTTCGTCCACCTAATATAGGGTGCAAAAAAAAATTCTCAGGGCGCTGCCATAGACCCTGGCCAGGGGGGCTACTGCCCCCCTGTATACCCCCTGACAGGCGGGGAAACCACCCCCCCCTTGTGACCCGTTGATGTAGCCTACAAGTGGAGCTATGCCCTCCCCCATGTGGGCTAGTCATGGAGAGAATAGAGCACAAACCAACATATTATTCCGGTTCGGATTTGGTTGAGCAAGAATTTGAGGTTGTTTAGGTGGAGTATGGTGAGGGAGCTATGGTTGAGGTTGAGGTGGAGGCAGTAAAGTAGAAGGTTGGGTGGTTTTAGGCCTCCTCCCTAGTGAGGGGTTGCCCCATTGGGAAGATTGGGGTGGATATGGATGATAAGGATGGTTGCGAGGATGATGTGGATATGGAGGGGCATAAGGCCAAGGAGGAGGTGTGGACCATGATGGATGAGTGGAAGGGAACCAAGGCTAGAAAGGTGAATTATGATTTGGATTATAGTGAGGATAATGTTCACCTTGCATGCCTTGTTGATAAGCACAATTGTTCTGACCCACTCTCTACTCCTCCCTAGTATACAATCTTTAGGCCTAATAGAGAGGGATATTTATATGTTGCATGATTCTCTTCACAAACTAGGCAAACTTTTATGACACTCAGTGGGAATTCATTCCTAGGATGTCTTTTAGTCCATCTAGGGCAGAAAATAGCTAGTGCCCTTTTTCTTCCTCTTGTTTTCTTTTGATTTGCATAGTATCCATTTGTTGGGAAAAGGTATGAAACATTTTAATATTTAAATCCGCCTTATCTCATGCTTGATGGATGTTGTGGAGGGAGAGGTATTAACCAAGCTTTGGCTAGACCTACCCTTTTTCCTAGCAGCCCTAGAGTGATTCTTGAATATAGTTTTGATGTCATCATAATGTAATTGGTATATATCTCCTCCAGATAGCATCTTGAGGGTTTCCATCACATCTTCCATCATCCCTCAAAAAAGAACTAGCTTGACTGACTCAGGATCAAGGGTACAATTGGCCATCCTATAATTGAGTTGAAATCCTTCCTCATATTCCTCTAAAGAATCATCGGGTCCAAGAGTCATCCAGAAATTTCCTCCTTTGTTTATTTATACCTACAATAGTCTTGATATTTGTCAATGAAGGCTTACTGCATTTGGGCCCGGTAGTGACACTACCTCCAGGTAGACCCATAAACCAGTGTAAGGCTACATCATTAAGGGTAGAAGGAAACAACTTCAACTTCTACTCATCAAAGGCATAATGATAGGTCCTATAGACAATAACAAAATCAGACATTAAGGTATCAGGATCTTTAGAGGTCAAGCCATTGAAATGTGGAAGGGCATCATGGCTTATATTCTTCATTCAAGCCTCTCCATTGGTTTCTGTGATGGGTAAAATATCATTGTTCTTGTTTTCAGCCATAGTTTGGGTAGGCGAGGTGGGTTCTTCTTCTTCCCCAATAGGTTCTTCAAAAATTTCAGGTTGCTCACCTAGAGGGTCTTCCAAGTCCCTTGTAGTCAAAGAGGGAAGTTTACAGCCACCGAAGAAGAATCAAGGTTGGTTTCTTGAGGGTGTGGGAGTTTTAGATAAGAATTTCCCTTGGTTATCCCTACTCCTACAAGGCATGAAAGAACACTTTTTTTTTATTAATTTCTCACTTTTTCAAACTAATAAGACTGATGCAAAAGGAAAAAACAAGGCTTTAGTAGAAACAACACCTACTTAGACACCTCCCTGGAAACGATGACAAAAAGTGATGAGCCCTGGTATTACATTAGGAGTGTTGCAACTCCCAACGGCTCCTTAACTCAAATTATCAACTTGGGGTTCATACAAACTTAGAGGTGACAGTGCTATATGCACAATAGGTTAGGTTCTACTCATGTCACCCTTAGTCATGAAATCAAATCAAGGTGTTCAGATACCATTCCTCCAACTAATTATAGTGAAAACTTCTTATGAAAGCATAATTGAACCTGATTCTAACTATGAAAGTGAAAATTCCATTCATTCAAATGTAGATGCTAATTGACATTGCATGAAAGAGAAAGGGCTAGTCTACTTGCAGAAGTAAAGCTACTCTACTTTTCACATTTAATCAAATCAGTAACCTACTTTCATGTATCATTGATCTACTTTACATTTTCTTGAAAATAAGGAATCTAACTTTTAACATGCTTATGAAAAAAATACTAATTCTAACTCTGTTTTGCAGTGAGGAAAGGAGGAGGTTGGAGTGGTCTAAGAGCCTTCCTTAATCGTCAAATCACAAGTTGGGGCCATTATTCAACTTAAATAGGCTAGGATTGAAGTGGGGAGAAAATTTGATTGAAAAGAACACTGCTACATGGTTGTTACGGGCGCTGCTACAAGAGGTCATGTATTGCTACAAGAGGCCCTATTTTGCTACAGGAGGGGTTTCGAGAGCCTTTTGAGGGTAGAAATGGTGTCTTAAGGGTAGGAGAAGATGGATGAAGGTAGGAGGAAGTGAATGAAGGTTGGGGGAGCCCCCTAGCCAAGCCTAGGACCTCTTGAAGGTTTATCTTGCACCAAGGTTGATGCCCATGGTGTCCTCTATTTGCCTTAACAAAATGACTGTGGAAACAGAGTTTGGGAGTAGTGTGAGGTGCACAACAAGAAGATCGAAAGGTCCAGTTGGAGATGGAAATATGTGCCCACACGTATAGATCAACACAACCCTACAGCTAGCCAAATACATGCATCAATGACCAATAACACACTGAGATAAATTGTCATGGAAAATATGAGTTGAATTTGACTAAAATATATTATATTCCACAAAATACTATGATCACTAAACTAACTCCTAAGTTGCAGAGAATAAACATGCAAAAGGATTACAACTAATATCTATCTATTTCCATGAAATCATAAGCAAATGTTTTTAGACTGAGATTGTAAATCTTTCCAATCACTCTTCCCACAAGAGAAGTGATAGACAAGCTTGCAATCACAAGTTTTTATATCTTAACATCTACTAAAAAAGAGAAAGACATGAAATTCTTTGAAATAAGAAGAAGAAATAAATATAGAAGAGGGACTAAAGCCTTTGGGTTGGACCCAAACCCAAGGGTTTCAACCCTCTAAAGCTAGCTCTGAGGCATATCAATGGAAAACTTCTCATCAGCAGAAAATAACGGTCTCATACATCACAAGAAAGTTAAGAATAACAATGTCAAGCACTATGCTCAGTAGCTACTCTTAGCTTAATAAAAAACGTGAATCCTAATGAGCCTTTCAGCTGGTTTATTTATACAAAAGGTATTTGATGGTATCTCCCTTGAAAATAGGAGTGATTCCCTCCAAGCTCTCAAGATATGCAGATCTAGTACTCCTTGATCTGCACATGGACTTGGAGTCCCTCGGCTGCTAGCAAATTCAAGCCACGAGTGAGGATCTCATTATCCTAAGCTCAGTGATAGAGTTAAGGAGGTGGACAAGACCCCTAGATTCTCTCTTGGTTGTCTCCATCAATCCCCTGCATAGTAAATGTCTCAAAAAATGCTTCTTTGACCTGCATATTAATCACATTAGGCCATACAATATGAAAAACAACTTTTAGTCTTCTTACGGAGCATATTATGGCTAAAAATGAAAAATAATGTGAGCAAAGGAGAGCTTTAATGGATGGAGGATATCACAATCAAAATAAAAAAGATACCTATTAATGGGACCCATCAATTGGTGCAAACCTCATTTAGAATGAAAACTTGAAGAAAGATTTGTAACTTGAGAGATTTGATCCTTCTCGTCGCTTGGTAGATTCGAGGTTAAGATGGACCTATGGTGGTTCTATATGTATGTAGGTACGTAGGCATGTGTCCTGTGTTTACTTCATAGTGAGAATGGAAGGAATTTCACATCTTCATTTGGAACAATGCACCAAAAAAATGTTTTAATTATAATATGTTATTTTTATTTTTAATTGTCTTATATAATATATACATAGATAAGATTGTATATTTTACTTAGTGAGTATATTGAAATATTATATTTATAAATAGTTAGGAAGTAATTGAAATTTCTCTCTCTATATATACAATTAGGTCAATATTAAATACTTCTTAAACTTTCTCTCTATACATATATAAATATATATGGAGATGATATTGAAATATATTAATTAACATGGATATTCAAATATTTTATTTAAATCTAATACTGAAATATTTCTATTTACAGTTTTTATCTCTATAAATATTATTATTGTTGTTATTATTATATTGGTTTGACCTAATGGGGATTTGAAACTTGGATTTCATGGTTTACACAGTATTTCATAACATGGCACTTTCCAATTGAGTTGCCCCCATGGGCTATTCTATTTTTTTATTTTTTATTTTAACTTTCTTTCTCTATGTAAATATACATAAAGTTGATATTTAAATATATTAATTAACATGAATTTTCAAATCTTTTATTTAAAGCTAATATTGAAAATTTTCTTTAGTTTCAATTACTTTATCACTCTACATAAAGTTGTTATAAAATTAAATATTTTTTGTTTGCTAGATTATGTGAGTCCTCAGATGGCTGGAACGTCTAACCTGTGGCTTGAGTTTTTGCAATCCAGGCACATCTAAGCTGTCAAAATCACCCAAGGATCAAAGGCAACCTAGGCCACACCAACCCTTAGCATGGCTAAATTTTTTCCACAAAGTTTCGAATCAGTGACCTTTACACCACAGAGTTTCTTAACAGAACACCCTGTCACCATCACATTTATGCCCCATGGGATGCTATAATTATTACTTAATATGGATATTGAAATATTTACTTTATAGCTAATACTAAAATATGTTTTAATTAATATATATTTTTAAATACCATATGTTAATAATAATATGTTGAAATGAGAATGAATTATACATCTCTTTCATACTTATTTGTAATATCAATATTTTTTTAAATGCCACATGTCAACTCTATATTGAGTAGTGAAAGAATTATAGATATCCCTTAGGCTAAAAAGACTTCTTCCTCACACTAAAAAGTCATAAATGAAATTATAATTTTTTTACCTTCAATTACCTTATCACTCTATATAAATTTGATGTAAAATTAAGGTGGACATTGAAATATTTTATTAATGGCCAATGTTGAAGGATTTTTTTGTTATTAATAATTTTTTATTAATTAATGTAAGTATTGTTTTATTATTTTAATATGTAAATTCACAGAAAACATCTCCCTACTAGGTTGTTAATGAGGTTGACAATAGTTTACAAGGAATATTAATATTACATTGTTGTTTTTTAGAAACCACTTTAAAAATGTAATATTTTATTTATTTAATTATTATTTTACCATGATTGGCCATGGTTGACTATTAATGTAATAATGGATTTGTGTTACATTAATGTAATATTGTTGAATAAGGTTGACTATGAATAAACTTAATGACATGTTTGACTATGGTTAAGATTGCTTGACCAGGTTTGAAGATGGTGGACTATGGTCAAATACATTCAAATTATGGTTGATAGTCTATGGTTGTCCATATCAACCATGATTATCCATGGTTTGACCATGTTGAGCATGATTGACTATGTTGTCCATGGTTGGCTATGGTTGTTGTGGTTGAGCATGGATAAACATGGTTGACCATGGTTGAGATTGTTCGAAAAAGGTTGATTATAGTCGAACTTTGTGACCTTGTTTGAGCATGGTTGAGATTGCTTGACCATGTTTGACAATGGTTGAGATTATTTGAAAATGGTGGACTATGGTTGTGTTGTCACTCCCAGAGATAGCCTCAGATTGCTTACAAGGCTAGTTCCTAGGCACATCTAGATTCTGTGTGTGTCTCGTATGATTCTCTAGAAATTGGATTCTCTAGAAATTGGAGACATCACACACAGACACACACACATATATATGGAATGGGTTGGTTCATTCATCTAAAGGTATAAGTCATGTATTTCTGGTACTTCTTCGCATATGCAGTTCACAAAAATATGTGCATAAAATAGTGGAGTCCAAGTAGTTCAAGGACTTTCAATTTAATAAGATTTTATAGAAAGATGAGAGAGGATAAGAGGAAATAGCAACTCATCACATAGAGCTTAAAGCATCAAGAGTTCTACATTTGACACATAGAGCTTGAAGCATTAAGAATTTCTACACTTTTTTGAGTTACAGGTAGATATAATGGACAAAAGAGAGACTGAATGCTATGATTCATGTAGCGCAATTTTAAATATATAATCTCAATAGTCCATACATGCACATGCATTAATAAGTCAATAAAAATGAATCTCTGAGGAAGTATGAAATATTTCAAGCAGCTATGATTTTGCATGAAATCAGAGAAGAAACATGAACATAATTGGTTTTAACAGAGGGATAACATACTATAATACGTGAAGGGGGAATCATCACCATTTACTTGATATTCTAATAGATCTATATTATAAATTCATACAGTCTGAAAGTAACATGTAGTTTTTTCTTTAGGATTTCTGAACCTTTGTAAAGTGTTGCTTCCCCCTATTTATCTGGAGAGGGGAGAATTGAACATTTATCACAAGAAAATATCTTCAGCCAAGTCTCTGCTGTCAGGCTGACTAACTATCTCGACTAGCGATGGCTCTATGGCCCAAAAACATTACAAAATATTAATTGCCTCACTAAAGGGTGACACATTACAGGATAACAATTCAGTCAATAATCAGATGAAAACATTAATAAAATATCTCTATGCCCATCCTTGTAATCACTTCTTCTTCAGGTTGTAGTTTGCTCACATTATGGTCTCTTGTGTTACTCAGTTGACTCCCATCGTTTCTACCTTTATTGCTTGAACCTTTCATCCTTTAAAGCTGGGAGTGGGCACTATCAATTTCATGCCACAGTACTGGAGCAGAGTACCCCTGGGTGTACTTCGTCTTCCCTCTATATGGGACACCATTCTGAATAATCAAGTCCTCCTGTGCTACTAAGTCCTTATTTACTTCTGTTAGCATTAATAGTGGTTATGTGTCACAAAGGGCCTTTCTAGATCAGCCCATGTTGAGTTTGAATTCTCCATCTCCCTTATTAATTTCCACAACTGCCAACCCACCACACCTTTAAAGTTCTGCAAAACATTATCGGTGCCCTAATATGCCTAGTGATGCGCTTATGGTGTAATATGGAGGAATTTATGATTTTGGCCCTTATCACTAAAACATTATGAAACATGCGAGTTCAGATCCCCTTTAGGCCCCTTTGCTTCAGCCCCTTTCTGTAATTCTCTTCGTATGACTGAGACCTTGAACCAAGTCCTTAGCCCTAAGGCGCTAGAGCCCTTAGACTCCTGTCTGGGGGCCTTTTTCCTTTTATACATAGAATCCCGCACTTTGGCGATTTCTCATGCTTGCCTTTGATATCTCCTCTTGACCCTTGCGATCGCTGATCTATGGGATTGGGCCCACCCGGGGTATCGCAATCGCAATACGGGAGAGGGAGCCTCTTTACCTCCTTTCATAGCACTGACTGATTATCTGAACGTGGGACTTTAAGAAAGCATGATGCATAAAATATCACAATCGGGAGTGTCTTTCACATATCGCAATCGCAGGTCACAAGGGACATCGGTGGAGGAGGGACCTTTGCTTTGTGCGATTGTCGATTGTCAATTTGCAATGAATGACGTCATCATTGCCACATGTCACTTTGTGAGAGGTGACATGTGTCACTCGGAAATTTCCCTTTAGGACTCTGAAAATACCAAATCAGCATGCCATGTGTCCTCTGTATCACCACATCATCTCCATACTACCATGTCATGTTGACTTTAGTTGCCATATGGATTCATAGGGACCAATGGTATTCCGCCACGTGTCCCCTGGAGGAGAGAGAAAAGGGGCCATCCACACTTGGTTTTTCTTTGAATTTCTTTGTTAAATGAAATAGGCCCCTCCTAGTGATTGAACACTAAAGGCCCAAATCTTGGAAATTTTCATGATATCGATGTTTGGTGATTTTCTAACGTTGTGTTTGTGTGCACCCTTTTGCACCTGCGATTGTTGATATGCGATATTGGCACTTTGAATTGTGAACCACCAATACATTATGCACCCTAGGCCTCTGACCATTGATATGTGATATTTTCTTTGCCTTGGACCCACTGATAGCTGATTTGCAATATCAGTGATCAATTGATCGCAGATTTCATTGTCTTCCCCTGCTACTACTTCAGAAAAGCCCCAGTTGTGATTTGAGCTTATTCCGAACACCATCTAGTGGGGAGGGTCCGATTTAGATTTGAGAGCTTTTGTGGCTTGGAAGATGGTCGAAAAATTCTATGTTCTTTGGTAATCTTTATGCAACTAGACCTCTGTTTTCATAAGGTGAAAGCATTGGCTCCACCTGGGGAGAGTGTCATACTTGCAAGGTGCTGAGAACCTGCAAACTATGAACTTCTCCTTTGGGCATGGAATCTTTTCTAAACAAGTGATAATTTTATGAAAGTGGATTTTCCAATGTAAATTGGAAATTTCATATAACAATTACAATACACACCGATATTTACAATGAGTGCAAGATGGGTACCTCTAGTTTTGGAAATAGAGTTTGAGGAACTGACCATTTACTGACAGTTCCAACGATTCACCATCCATATTTTCAAGCATGTACATGTTGTCTCCTTTATCTTCTGCAATCTTGAAAGGGTTGAACCATAGTGGATCGAATTTTCTGTGTTTTCCCTTGCCTTCCCATCAAACGTCCCATTGGAGAACTAAATCTCCTAGTTGAAGAGGTAGATCCTTGGCCTTATTGTCAAACAGGAATTTCATTTTGTTGGTAATTTGACAATTTGGTCCCCACCTGTTCTCTATTTTCATGAAGCTCGACTAGCTAATTTATCCTTCGTGTCAAGGCACTTGGCTCTTCCTCAACTTCTTGTAGTAACTTCACCACCAGCATTGTTAATTGGAGTGGGATGAATGCACCCTTACCATACACTTGCTCAAAAGGTGATTTCCTCGTGGATCGTTTAGGAGTTACTCAATTGGCCGATAGGGAAAACTTTAGTTGGGAGTCCTAGTTCCTTTGATTTTCGGTGATGGTCTTCTTCAACGCCCTCACCATAGTTCTGTTTGAGGAATCAGCCAAGCCATTACCTTGGGGATAGTAAGTAGTGGAGTGCCCAACAATGATACTAAATTTCTGGTAGAATCTGGTGAATTTGGCAGATTTGAAGACCTGAGCATTTTCAGTGAAAATTTTGATAGGACAACCAAAGCGAGATAATATATTATCACCCATAAACTTAATTACCCCTAAGTCTGTAGCATTTCTGGCTGGGATGGCCTCTACCCGCTTGGTGAAATAATCTGTGACCATTAATATCCATTTGTGTTGGCCACTAGACGGTGGGTTTATTTCTCCTATGAAGTCTAGTCCCCATTGTCTGAAAGGTTCTTCCACATGCACTAGAATCAGGGGGAGAGGAGAAAAGTTTTATCTCTCAGCAAACACTTGGTGTTTCTGGCATGACCTAACCTAGAAATGAACATTTCCAAATAGCATAGGCCAGTAGAATCCTACCTTGATGATTTTGTGTTTCCTCAATCACTTTATGGGTTTCGTGCTCTACCAAAAATAGTAGCAAAATTCCCACCAGGTCATTCCAGTAGAGTTGACCATTGCATATGATATATTTTTTTGCTTTCAACCTCAGAGTTCACTATTTGGATATATCCAACTCTAGTGGGAACCTCAGGAATAAGAGATAGTGAATGATGTTCTTATACCAGGGTGATCCCCTATATTTAGAATAGATCTTCTGCTCAGATGTTTTAATCCCATTCTGATGATCCTCTGGTATGCCTTCCTCTGTTATGAGGTTTATCCCTAGATCTTGGCATGATCCGGATTTAAACAGGAACGCAAAAAATTACAGAGATAACCATATACACAAAGATGCAGCGGAAATAATACTTCATTTCATTAATGGAAAATACTGAAATATGCTTACAACCAGAAATGGAAATAAACTAGCTAGGGCGATGGTAGCTTATCTCTGAGAAGAGATGTGGTGGCTACATGCCTCTGAACTATGTTACAATGAGGCTCGAAGGCCTATTTATTGTTTAGAAACAATGGAAAACGCTTAACATTCCAAAACCTAACCCTAAGAGATGAAACGCCAAACTGTGGGCCCCGTTTGGTTAAATTGGTACATCAACTTCCCGGGGTCGTAACTTTGGCATACGATCTCCGTTTGATGCGTACAATAGCTCGTTAGAAAGATCTATCCGAGCACTACCACTTTGGGAAGAACAACATCGGTCCATGGACCCATGTTGCCCCCAGATTTCCCAAAAAACGTCGTTTAGGGCCTCAAAACGGCTCCAGAAGTTTAGGACCCGAAAAACTGCTAAAAATAGTAAGTTGTGCTACAATTAAGGAAACTGAAAATGCTGAGAGAAACAATGGTGGGGGTCCAGGTGGACGTGGCAGGTGGCCACCAATATCCACCTGGATCATTCCTCCCCCCTTAGGAAGCAATGGTCCCCATTGCGTTGAGTTCCTCCATGAGATGAGGAAACTTTTGCTGAACTTGTTCCCTGGTGAGCCAGTTGCCCTGCTGAAGGAGTTGGCCTGCTTTGACAACTCAATACACTTGGATATTCTATTTGCGAGTGTTCTTGATCTGTGTGTCCATGATCCGATCAGTTGCAGCTTGTTCCATGCAATCTGGATTTAATTCTGTGGGTTTGAGCTGTTCTGCAATGTCGGATGTGTCTAGCAATGGTGGAAAGTATGGCCGAAGGCGGTCCACATTGAACACTGGGTGCAGGCCAAGGAATGGGGGAATGCTGAGCTCAAATGCATTGTCTCCCATAGCCTTAGTAATGGTGTAAGGACCATATCGGAGTGGTCTCAATTTCTGATAGGCTCCAGTAAGGCATTCCTTTTGCAAATGTAACCAGACTTTGTCGCCCACCTGAAACTTGTGTGGCACCCGATGTTGATCATGTCGCTGCTTGTACTTGGCATTTGATTTCTCCAGAATGTCATGGACCTGCTGGCGAATATGTTGGATGCGCTCAATGAAGCTGGTGGCCTTATCTGTTTCGGACTGGACATGAGCTGAATTTATGTGAGTAGCTGCAAGTGGCATGGCCACATCAATGCGGCATAGTGGCTGGAATCCCAAACCCACCTGAAAAGGGCTATGGCCAGTGGAGCTGTGAAGAGCTCGGTTGTAGCTATGCTAAACATAGGGGAGGCTCTCGTCCCATGTGCATGGATGCTTTGAGTTATACATGCGCAGAATGTGCACAATCATCCTATTGACAACCTCTTTCTGGCCATCAGTTTGAGGATGGAAGGATGTGGACTTCGTGAGTTTGGTGTCGAGCATTGACTAGAGACTAGACCAAAATGTGCTGAGAAACCGACTATCCCAATCTGAGATGATAGACTGTGGGATCCTAAAGTGCACCCACACTCATTCAAAGAAGAGTTTAGCAGTGGCTTCTGCTGTGATATTCTTCTTGTAGGCCGCCATAATGGCCATCTTCGAGAACCTGTCGACGACCAAAAAAACACAGTCATTTCCATGCTTAGTGGAAGGAAGGCCTGACATGTAATCCATGGAGATGGATTCCCAAGGTCGACTAGGGGTAGGCAACGGGGTATAGAGGTTGTGCTTCTTAATGGTCGGTTTGGCAATGGCACAGGCAGTACATGATCTGATGTACTTCCCAACATCCTGTCGAAGATTCGGCCAATAGAAATAATTTTGCAGTACTGCCACCATTTTCTCGACCCCGAAATGCCCAGCAGCCCGACTGTAGTGTGCTTCCCAAATCATCTTGGCACGCTCGCTTGAAGGAACACAAAGGTGACCCAGGTGGCATAACAAGGCATCCTGGAGGTGAAAATCTGGAACATGCCGACCCTCCAAGAGTGTCTAGTATGTGTGGCCGAATTCTGGGTCGCTTTTGTAGAGAAGTGGCCAATCAGAAGTCTCGTGCCCACAAGAGTTGAGCACGGTGGTTAACGCCATGATTGGTGGTCGACTGAGGCAATCTGCAGCATTATTGGTGCTGCCCTTCTTATACTTGATATTCAAGTGGAACTGTTGCAGGTATGTAGACCACTTCTGATGGCGATCATTTTTCAATTTCCCTTGGGTCTGTACGAACTGCAGGGGTCGATGGTCTGTGTGGATGACCGTTTCCTTCCCAAAATGTAATTCTTCCATTGTCGGCAGGCATGTACAATGGAATACATCTCTTTATCATAAGTGAGGTACTTCCGGACTGTGTCTGAAAGTGTTTCACTGTGATATGCCACTGGATGTCCATGTTGAGTAAGGACTGCCCCAATAGCATAGTCAGAGGCATCTGTCTCGACCTCAAATGGTTGTTGTAAATCTGGTAACGCGAGCACTGGTGTCGTGCAGAGGCGATCCTTCAACTCCATGAATGCCTTTTGTTGAGATTCAGACCAAAAGAATTTTGCTTTCGCCCCTCCCTTGGTGACTTGACTCAAGGGCCAAGTAATATGAGAAAACCCCAACACGAACCTGCGGTAGAAGTTGGCAAGACCTAGAAAGCTGCGGAGCTCTGTTAGAGTGGTTGGAGATGGCCAATCCCGAATGACTTGGATCTTGGCTGGATCGACATGCACCCCCAGTTCATCAATGATGTATCCCAGATACTGAACCTGGGTCATGCCAAAAGTGCATTTCTCTAAATTGGCACATAGCTTGTGTTGCCGCAACGTTTGGAGAACCTGTCGGATGTGGTGGAGGTGCTCTTCCCAACTCTGGCTGAAGATCAGAATGTCATCCAAGTATACTACTACAAAGGAGTTGGTGAATGGCCGCAAGATGTCATCCATTAGCCTCATGAAGGTTGCAGGAGCATTCTTCAATCCGAAAGGCATAACCAACCATTCGAAAAGGCCCTCCTTGGATTTGAAGGTAGTCTTCCACACATCAGAGGGTTCTATTGGTACCTGGTGATATCCTGACTTCAGATCGATCTTGCTGAAATATTTCGCCCCCTTTAGTTGGTCCAGGAGGTCATCAATCTGTGGGATCGGGTACCTATTACGGACAGTGATCTTGTTCAGCGCCCAATAGTCAATACAGAGTCTCCACGTCCCATCCTTCTTCTGTACCAACACGATTAGGCTCCCACAAGGTGATGAACTCGGACGGATGTAACCTTTCTGCAGGAGCTCTTGAATCTGCCTCTTGATTTCATTGTTCTCCAGAACGGAGCACCGATAAATTGGTCCATTGGGTAGTGGCGCACCTGGGGTCAGATTGATGGAGTGCTTGACCTGACAGTGCAGAGGAACCCCTGCAGGGGAGGTGAAGATGTCTTCGTACTCCTCCACAACCTTGTCCATCTGTAGTTGTCGTGCAGAGGGACCCCATCTGGAGGCCACGGCCACCGTCTTCTTCTTTCCTTGAGGGCGTATCATCAGGAAAACAAATTTCCTGGTTTTGGAAATGATCTTACTGCATTGTTTTGTAGTAATCAAAGAGATGGCGGTAGGTGGTGCTACCTCTGGTATCTTGTACAACTTATTTCCCAATGTAATAATAACAGCATGGGGCCTTGATTCATACATAGCATGTCGCTTCCACAAGTATGGTTGTCCTAATAATACATCACAAACTTCAAGGGGAGCAATGTCACACAATACCTCATCCGTGAAGGGCTTGATGTTGTATGGAAGGCGACACTGCTGGCTCACGTGAAGATCTCGTCCTTGGTGAAGCCACCCAATGGTGTATGGTTGTGGATGTGCTGTGGTCAGTAAGCCCAACCGCTTCACGACCTCTGCCGAAATGAGGTTCTTTTGACTCCCGCTATTAACAATGAACTGTATCGGGGAGCCCTTTACCCACATCTGGGAGTGGAAGAGACGCTCCTCCTCCTCTGGATCTTCAGGTTCATTTTTCTGGATCTTGGCGGTAGCAATAGTGGCGTTGGGATCCGCATCAATGATCTGCTTCCCTTTGTCATTCCCCTTATCGGGCTCTGACTCAGAGTTGGAACATGCATCTAATTCTGAAACCTTTAGCTCAGCCACCAGTGACTGCTTGGCATAGATAGGAATCCAGGAGGCTCCGATGGTCTGGGTGAAGTTGGACTCCAAGGTGGCGAGGTCCTTTTGGTAAGTTTGCTCGTCTTAGC
Source organism: Pinus tabuliformis (assembly GCA_031772625.1). Classification (NCBI taxonomy): domain Eukaryota; kingdom Viridiplantae; phylum Streptophyta; class Pinopsida; order Pinales; family Pinaceae; genus Pinus; species Pinus tabuliformis. Next base: position 59,725,174 of record CM062805.1, read on the forward strand.
TTTTTTTGTTCATGGTGCATTCAACTGTCTGGATTCTCTGTATATTGGTCTTTGAACAAGGCTGGGGTGGTGTGGATGTCGAACCAGTTTTATCAAGATCAAGTGCTACTTTGGTGGACATGCATTGGGTTCTTTGAGGGTATTACCAGTTTTTATGCTCAATATTCACATTTGCATACTGGGTTTTGGCTTGTTCGGTGTTATGGAGAATTGTCTCTCATATGCCTAATTTTTTTGTTTGGAAGGTTATTGTGTTAGTGTTCGGGTTGCCTAATGAACTTTGGTAGGTTAAGGAGCTCTTCCTCCTGGTCACAGTAAAGAAACGACACCCCCAGGTTTGTTAGTGCTTTCAGCTGGCTTGGGATCTTTGACAACAGGGGAAATATTCATTGTGGTGGATGCTGTGGAGGCTGGGTGTTTGGTGCATGGATGCATAACAACCTGATAGGAATTGGTGGAGTGAAGTCTGGTTAGGGGGGATAAATTGTGAATTTGAAAGTGAGTGGCGGTTCAGGAAAGGAAATCTCCCTGTTACTCCTCTTGGTGTGGTTACAGGTCGTCTGGTTGAAGGGTCAGTGCACTCCCTGGGAGGTTCGACGTGGTTTCGAGGCGATGGAAATTTAATTGTTTGTCTTCGCGTCTGTCATTATGGGAATTTTGAGGTCTAAAATGGGACTCCTAAGAAAACTATAAAATAATTGTGGAAATAATAAAATAATATTAGATTACATCATCAAATTTTAGAGGGGAAAAAACCGATTTTTCAATTCGTATTTTCAACTTATCTCTCTATGGGTTTACTCAAATTTTGAGTGGAAACACTCATGGATGTAGAATTTGATTCCTCATCCAAGGAGTACCCATGTTGCATACTTTCGATGGACCCTTCTACACGAAAAATGAGAAATACATGAAAAATGTGATTGCAATCACACTTTTTCATGTATTTCTCATTTTTGATTAGTCTCGCTTGAAATTTGAGTAAAACCTTATGGAGATAAGTTGAAAATACGAATTGAAAAAGTAAATTTATTATTTTATTAGTTTTTAATCTTTTTACTTTTTTACTCCAAAAATGGTGAATCGGCCCCATGGTTGACATCATCATCTTGAATCCTATTGGTTCTTATAAAGTTTATTTTGGTTTTACATTTTTCTTAGGAGACCTATTTTAGACTTGAAAATTCCCCCTAATGTGGTTCCCTTGTGGTGCTCGTGAGGTCGGAACAAAGATGAAGTCGACTCTGAGGACCTTGTGTTGGGTCAAAGCCTCCCTTGCTCTGCTTAGCTGTGAGGGAAATGTTCAACATGGGGGCGTGAAGGTTGGTCATGGTTGTGGAGGAGGTAGACATTCTCGTGGGGGTCATGGTCGTGGCGGTGGAACGACCCGTCGTAGCAACAGGGGTGGCAGCAGAAGCCATGCTGGGCGTGGGGGTCCTCCTCGTCATGTGGCCTCTTCCAGGATATCAATGCATTTCGTTCAGGCAATGTTGGAAGCTCAAGACAAGACTCGCCGGGAAGAACATGAGGTTGTGATGGCAGCACTCCAACAACTGCAATACTTCTAATGCCACCTTTGTGAGTGTGTGGTTGTGGTTTGGTGTGGGAAAAATCTGTTGTCGGAAAATCTAGACAAGTTGGAAGAATCACTGACTCAGTTAGAGTAGCATGTAGATTCCCATATCGCCCTACTCCCCCCAGGGATAGGGCCTGATAATTCGATGTCCATCACTTCCGATGAATAGCCATGGTGACTGGAGTGCTATGTATTTTGCAGGTTTTTTGGTGTCTTTGGCCTTCTCAGATATGGGCAATAGCCCTTAGTTTATTTTCGATGTTTTGTAATGATCAGTTATCGATGGTCAACAAGGTCGGGGTGAGACCATTAGTTTTTTGGCGCTGTATGTAAAACCTTTTGGAAATTAATAGAAAGGCTAATTCACAAAGGAAAAAAAAGGACAAAAAAAAAGACATGTTATTTTTCGTGAAAAAGTCATGAAATACGTATTTCTTTTTAATTATATCTATATGGAAAATGTGTATTTTTGTCAAATGTGTATTTTAGTGACAATTATTTTATGTGTATTGAAATATTAATTAATGATATATACATATATAAAAAACTTTAATTTCAAAATATTAATTTTATTATTTTTTTAAACTTCACAAAAAAAATCATTATAAAAAAACATTGCAAAGAAAAATAAAAACAATCAAGCTTGAAAAACCCTTAAAAAAAAATTATCTCTGGATGAGAAACAAGAAGAGGAATTAATGGTTGAATAACAACCATTTAAAAAAAATTGTGCATGCTTAGAACATAAGAAAACCTAAAGTGTCAAAAAAAAATTGATGATGCATCAACACTTTCCAAAATCTGCATGAAAATCACCAACATTTCAAAAAAATTATCTGTACTTAATACATAAGAAAATTTAAAGTGTAAAAAATAACCCCCAAAAAAAAAGGGTTAGCTCCATCAACACTTCTCAAAATTGACTTGACATTTAAAATACTATTGGCTCCAATATGTCTCTTTTGATGAGCACATTGCTAATATTCTTACAAAGCCTTTATCCTGAGCAAAGTTTGTATACTTCAAAGACAAGCATGAACTTGTTGACAAAGCCTCTCTCATTGAGAGGGAGCGCTGATGAGATATCATCATGGACCAACATTCTCCATGTGTCAATTACTTTGACCAAAATTAGGGAAATTATCCCTGTGTCAAGTACATTGACCCAAATTAGGGAGAATGGTCTGGTAGAGGATTGAAATACTTCTTGTGTCATGTATGACCTGAACTAGGAAGAATTACTCTGATAAGAGTGTGGACCCAAATTAACCCAAATGATGGTGAACCAAGGCTAGTATGGATGCCATGTGTCAAATACTAACCCGAATTATGATGACTAGTTGATGCTAAATGATACACCATGTGTCTGAAGCACTGACCCAAATTATGGTGTGTTGTACCATAGGTCAAAAGCACTAACCCAAATTATGGTGTGGATGTACCATGTGTCTAAATTACCAACCCAAATTGTGGTGAGGATATACCATAGGATTGAGGTACTAACCCGAGTTATGGTAACATGTTGATGCTGTTGATTTACCATTTTTCAAAGATGTTTAACCCGATTATGAATAAAGGCTTTGTAAGAATATTAGCAAGGTGCTCATCAAAAGAGACATATTGGAGCTCAGCCACCAGTTAGCTCCATCACCACTTAGAATTGTATTTCTTCCTGGATGTACTTGTGCAGGCAGCCACGGTATTTGAGTATCAAATGTTGCTCTGAATCCTTGATACCCAACTTTGTGCGAAGGGTATGGAAAAGATTGGTGAACTCCGGCATGTCTTGGTCCCTTCCCTGCCGCAGTGTGGTCCACTTTATGTATTCATCCTCATAGCTTCCGACAAGGTAGTACTGCTCCTTGATGGAATCCCGGAATGAATTCCAGGTGAGTGTGGCTGAAAATAGTGAGCCAGTACTTTCATCCTTCTGCTCGCAGTAGGTTTCCCACCAGTCCTTGACATGGGGGGCTGCTTTGAGAAGAGCGAAAACAATCTTTTCCCGACTCGAAAATTCATGAACAGAAAAATAACCCTCTAGCAGATTTAACCATTTATCTACGGCATCTGCGTCTATCTGACCCTCGAATATGGGGATTTCAAAATTAACTTGTACCTTAAAGGGCGTGGCGTTTCTAGAGTAGCTGCTGGAAGCCGATGCGTCGCTTCTGGGTAGCCGCTGAAGGATCTGGGCAAAGTTGTCCATCATCGCGTTCCGTTGTCGCTCGAGGGCTTCTTCGAGCAAGATTTTGATGGGATCTCCTGCCCCCTCGTCTTTCTTCTCATCCGCCATGGGAGGCCGCCGGGATTTACGAGGCTGGCCTTGCAAAGGTTCGACCAGTTCAAGCCCTAACTCCTTATATCTCGACCTTGTTGGGGACATGCAAAGAAAAACAGAGAAAAAGCAGACCGCTCTGATACCACTGATCCGGATTTAAACAGGAACGCAACAAATTATAGAGATAACCATATACACAAAGATGCAGCGGAAATAATACTTCATTTCATTAATGGAAAATACTGAAATATGCTTACAACCAGAAATGGAAATAAACTAGCTAGGGCAATGGTAGCTTATCTCTGAGAAGAGATGTGGTGGCTACATGACTCTGAACTGTGTTACAATGAGACTCGAAGGCCTATTTATTGTTGAGAAACAATGGAAAACCCTTAACATTCCAAAACCTAACCCTAAGAGATGAAACGCCAAACTGTGGGTCCCGTTTGGTTAAATTGGTACATCAACTTCCCGGGGTCGTAACTTTGGCATACGATCTTCGTTTGATGCGTAAAATAGCTCGTTAGAAAGATCTATCCGAGCACTACCACTTTGGGAAGGGCAACATCAGTCCATGGACCCATGTTGCCCCCAGATTTCCTAAAAAACGTTGTTTAGGGCCTCAAAACGGCTCCAGAAGTTTAGGACCCGAAAAACTGCTAAAAATAGTAAGTTGTGCTACAATTAAGGAAACTGAAAATGCTGAGAGAAACAATGGTGGGGTTCCAGGTGGATGTGGTAGGTGGCCACCAATATCCACCTGGATCATGGCAATTAGATTCTGATAAAACATTGGCCAACCCCTGGCATTTTATGAGCTTAGTAGGATTTATTTTTAGCTAATATTCTTGTATCTTTGCTATCCACCTACCCCTTTTTCCTTCGCTGTCTCATTGCACCAGGATGTCCTTGACTACTTTCGTTGGGACAAATGTTGTGATTTCTGATTGTAGCACATACATAAGAAATGCCTTCAAACCCTTGACTAGTGCATAGGCTTATTTCTCCAAGATGTTATATTTCATCTTGGCATCCCTCAGGACATGGTTGGAGAAGGCGATGGGTTGTTCATAACCATCTTTACTCTTCTATAGTAGAACTGTGGCAATAGTATGCGGAGAAGCAAAAGAGAAGATATAGAAAGACGTTGAATAGTCAGGGTTGACTAGTACTGGGGCTTCAGCCAAAGATTTTGTAATTCTAATGAAAGAATATCTGGGGGGAAGGGCTCCACTTGACTTCATTTTCCTTCTTAAGCATGTCCATAATACACTTGACTATTTCTGAATAGTTGGGTATGAACTTCCTCAAGAAATTTATTCTCCCTAGAAAGGCTTGGACCTCTTTCTTATTCCTCAGTAAAGGAATATGACTAATGGCTTCAACTCGTTTAGGATCGATCCTCACACCTTCTTGGGCTACTATGTGTCCACGTAGCTTCCACTCACTCAAGGTGAACTGAGATTTCTTAGGATTCAAAGAAAGACCATACCTCCTGCATTTCTCAAAGGTGAGGTTCAAGTGGAGAATTCTCTCTTCATCATTCTTAGAAAAGAATGTGATATTGTCTAAATAAACCACCACGAATTTGTCTTTCTCTCCTACAAAAGTTATGTCCATAGCTCTCTAAAATGTGGCCCCTACATTAATAAGACCAAAAGGCATGCAAGCATACATGAATGTTCCCCACAGGGTGGTGAAAGCAGTATTTTTCTGATCATCAGGGTGGACTGCCACTTGGTTGTAAACAGAGAACCCATCCATCATGGAGATTCTGACTGAGCTGACTACCTTCTGTAATATATAATCCATCTCAGGAAACGGATAGGTTTCTTTCAATAACGCCTTGTTCAGATTCCAAAAATCTACACATAGCCTTATTTCTTTGTTCTTTTTATGGACTGGGACTAAGTTTGCCACCCATTCGTAGTACCTTAAAGGCACTATGATTTTTGTCTGTATAATCTTTCTCACTTCTTTTTCAATGGAGGGGAGTAAGAGTGGATTTATCTACCTGAGTTTCTTCTTGCATGGTTTTATTCCACTCTTTAAAGGAATCTTATGTTGAATGATGTTAGTATCAAATGCTTTTAAATCCTCATAAGACCAAGAAAAAACATCCTTGTAGATTTTGAATAGATTTAAATACCTTTGTTTGTATTGCAAGGGGATTCCTTTTGATAGCCTGATCATCTGGGGTTCCTCCTCTGAGTTGATATTGCAATCTTCTACTTGATCGTCTATCTCTGGAGCCATTGGTTTGGAGGCTATGTCATCCTTATTAAAAAGCCTTTCCAGTGGGACTAGTCTGCGAGGGATGGTATTCCCTTTTAATTACAAAATTTTGCGCCCAGCCACTGTGTCTTCCCACTAAGTGGTTTCTTGATATTCCTCTTTCTCTTCTTCTTGATAAATGGTGGAGTTAGTGAACTCCCCATTGACCTCTATGAAGTGTTTCACCTACTTGTTGTCCTTGAAGACCTGCCAATGCTTGACATTAACAAGTATAGAGGGTCTGTATCTGACTTCTTGTTGGAAATAATACTGAGAGGGGGGGTGAATCAGTATTATCAGATCAATAAAACTTTTTCAATACTCAGAAACATATACGCTACTTCAGTTAAGTGAACCGGCGTGTACACGCTACTGTGTCTAAAGAAACTAGCGTATAACCAGAAATCTTATGATTCAGTTAGTTTATCTTCAGTAAATGCATCATGACATTATTAACCATATTAAAAGTAAACAGGTGCAGTATAACAGAACAGATCATCACACAAAATCCACACACATGAACACCATGATATAAGGTGGAAACCCAATGTGGGTGAAAACCACCTGCTGCAAGTCGTCTCTATCTTTCTTTAATAAGAAACTTCAGTTTACAATCTTTTGTACTGGTGCAGCCTTATACCAGTACGCAGGCTACAACCTGCAGAAGGCTACAACCTTCTCTCGTTTTCCAAACTCTCCTGGAAGGGAGCTCCAACCCCCCCTTTGCTCTTGTACTAGCTAAGATACCAGTACGTAGGTGCTAGCCTACAATCTTCTTTCCTTGAGGTACCACTTTTCATCAATTTTCAGACTGGATACTCCTGAAGCACAACATTACAATCTGAAGACCACGATTCATTCACTTTTCATAACAAATCATTGAAGCACAAGACAACCAATACTAGCATCATCAATCTTTGAATCACTGAACAACTGAAAACCTGTCAACACCCAGTCACCAGAACACAGAGCAGACTACAGAACTCTGCAATAACAGTCAGACCCAACTGCAACCCAAAAATTAAGCTTCAAAAGATATACGCTACTTCAATGAAACCAACCCGCGTATACACGCGCTTTTACCAAAGACAACCTGCGTACAGATCTAAAAATAATTTCTCATAACTTGCAGCTGTACCAGACATCAGTCATACCCAGAACATAACATTGCGTCAATATGCAGATCTAAAAATACGCATAATCAACCATATAAAGATAGTTCATTTCAACCAATTTGATCCCGATCTATCCTTAGATCTAGTCTTCCATCAACCGATGAGATCTCTCCTTAGCTCAAATCAAGCAATGTATCATCAACCCAGAACCTGCATACTTGATCTCTTTCTTCATTAGATATTCAAGACTTTTTCGATGCACATGCCTAATGATCTTCTTCTCCTTATATAGCCCTAGGCCCTCCTCAATACCACGGTCCAAAACCATAGTAATACAATACCATCAACTTCAAAACTCGGGATCAACACGACTGTCGAGATACCTTGGTCCAAAAACATAGGCTCAAGTACTGAGGACTAACTACCACGGACCAAAGGGAAGCTTCTCGACATGTACGCTTTTTTCTGTTCATGAAACGACGTGTATACGCGACTTCGTATATAGCGAGCCTGCGTATCCGCGACTTAGTATATAGCGTACCAGCGTGTATACGCAACTTGGACTTAATGAACCTACGTATATGAAATTTCTCTTCATTCTTGTAGTCTGGACTGAGATCTGTCATCAAAGAGAGTTGCCATCAAGGACAACACCTGTACCGTAGCGCCACACCTGTGCCAAAATGCCAACAATCTCCCCCTTTGGACTTGATGGCAACCCCAAGATCCTTAGAATCATTCTCCCCCTTTGTCATCAAGGGAAAAGGGCTGTGCTCCCCTTGTGAACGTGCTGATATCTCTGCTCTGCTGTGTTGAACATGCTCCCCCTGACTGTAGGCAAGATCTGCAAAAGATGTTCTTCAAAAAGAACCAAGACTTATACATCATAAAGGACCTTCCTATCACCAAAAGACTCAATACATACATCCATACTCCCAACCAAGAGGGGATACATCAGAAATTTACATATAACAACCAATTACATTACAACATTCATCCCAGGCATAGTGGGGAAACCAACATAGGTCGTTACATGACCTTGACACCATAGAAGAGATATCACAAAAGAGATACATGACATAGAGATGAAAGATCTAGACCAAGACTTATGAAAGTCACCAGCAGCATCTGATAATCATCTTTTTAGATCAGCAACCAAGATTTCCTTCTGTGCTCCTTCTCCTGAAACCAACAACAGTTGTGAGCTAGAACCAAAAACATCTAAATGCCAACAATGCTTTATGAGACTTTAAGCTGCTCCCCCTGAAACTGTGCCTGCTGCACCCCCTGAAACTGTGCCTGAAGGACTCTGGCATACCCATCTCAGACCTTCTCCAACCAGAGTCTGCCCTTGTTGTTCAGAACTCCATATACACGACTTCACCTGCATAAATCAGCGTATGTACACGGATATCCCTTATACAACTCGCGTACACCAACTTTTCTTTAGAATAGACAAGCTTCAACAGCAGGATGAAGCATCAACTACTCCCAGCTTTTGTCTGAGATATTCACAAGTCTCCCTGGGCATTGGTTTTGTGAGAATATCAGCAACTTGTTCTTTAGAAGAAACATACTCCAACTTGACCTTTTGCTCAAGCACTTGTTCCCGGAGGAAGTGATACTTGATTGGTATGTGCTTGGTCTTTGAATGCATGACTGGATTCTTTGAAATGTTGATTGCACTTGTATTATCACATAAGATAGAGACTGGTGGAGTGCAAGTGATTTGAAAATCCTGCAAAGTCTGCATCATCCAAAGAAGTTGTGTGCAACAAGATGTCGCAACCAAATATTCTGCTTCAGCTGTAGATAAAGCAATCAAACTCTGTTTCTTGCTAAACCAAGATACTAATCTGGAACCCATGAAGAAAGCACCACCACTTGTGCTTTTCCTGTCATCCACACTTCCGACCCAATCTGCATCTGTGTAAGCATGAAGAGTGAGATCTGTATCTCTAGGATACCATAAGCCATAGTTTTGAGTCCCTTGAAGATACTTGAAGATTCTTTTGACTGCCTGAAGATGAGTTTCCTTTGGGTTGGCTTGAAATCTTCCAACAATTCCTACTGCATGCATAATATCTGGTCGGGTACCTGTCAAATAAAGCAAACTCCCAATCATGGATCTATAAGTTGGTTGGTGAACTGCTGCTGATTCATCATTTGCACTGAGGCTGCATCCTGTAACCATGGGGGTACAAACTGGCTTTGAATCTTCCATGCCATACTTCTTCAAGATCTGCTTGAGGTACTTGGTTTGAGACAAGAAAATACCTCCTTCATTTTGTTGGATTTGCAATCCAAGAAAGTATGTCAATTCTCCAAGTAATGACATTTCAAATTCTTTCTGCATAACCAAGGCAAAGTTTTGACTCATAGCCTCTTCATTGCTGCCAAAGATAATATCATCTACATACACAACAAGTATTAGCAATTTGTTATTTTCAACTTTCATATAGAGATTGCTATCTGCTGATCCTTTTGAAAAACCTTGTTGGTGAAGATATTTGTCCAACCGATAGTACCAAGCCCTTGGAGCTTGTTTGAGACCATAGAGAGCCTTTTTCAATCTGCATACAAGGTTTGGATCATTCCCAAGAATGAAACCATCTGGCTGCTCAATATATACTTCTTCTTCTAAGTCTCCATTCAGAAAGGCTGATTTCATGTCCATTTGAAATACCTTGAAGTTTTGAAAGCTTGAGAGAGCAAGGAACATTCGGATGGCCTCAAGTCTTGCAACAGGAGCAAAGGTCTCTTCAAAATCTATTCCTTCTTTCTGCGCATACCCTTTACAAACAAGTCTGGCCTTGTTTCTAATTACTTCTCCATTTTCATTCAATTTATTTTTGAAGACCCATTTTGTCCCTATGACATTCTTATCCTTTGGTCTAGGAACCAATTCCCAAGTGTTGTTCTTTTCGATCTGCTCAAGTTCTTCATCCATAGCTTTGACCCAACATTCATCTTTGCATGCCTCTTTCACATTTTGTGGTTCAGTGGAAGAGAGTAATGCCAAATAGCTTGAAGCTTCTGCAATTGTTCTTCTTGTTTGTACTCCTGCTTCTTTCTGCCCCACAATCTGAGATTCTGGATGATTCTTCTGAACATATCTGGATGGAGTCTTTTCTTCTATTCTTGTCTGCTCCTCTGGTTCTTCTTGAGGTTCTTCTTCTTCTTGAGGTTCTTCTTCATCATTCTGTCTTTGAGGGTAGCCTTCATCTTCTTCGATGTCTTCATGATGAACTTGCCTAGGAATGTATCCCTTCTCATCAACCACAACATCAATACTGTCAACAATTCTGCCAAGTCTTTTATTGTAGCACTTGTATGCTTTGCTATGTGGAGAATAACCAAGAAGAATGCCTTCATCTGCTCTTGGTTCAAGTTTGCCAAGTTGCTCATCAGTACTCTTAATATAACATTTGCTCCCAAAGATTTTGAAGTGCTTCACCGAAGGAGTCTTACCACACCAGAGCTCATGAGGAGTTTGAGTGCTGTTTACTCGGACATTTTTTTTGTTGAGAATAATAACTGCAGCATGTGCAGCTTCGCCCTAGAAAGTTGCGGGAGTACCTGATTCATCAAGCATAGCACGAGCCATTTGTTGGATTGTTCTGTTCATTCTTTCCACAACTCCATTTTGCTGAGGAGTTCTAGCTGTAGAGAATTCTCTTCTTATCCCATGTTCTTCACAGAAATTGAAAAATTCATTTGAGGTAAACTCCCCACCTCTGTCAGATCTGAGGCACTTAATCTTGTGTCCTGATTCATTTTCATCCAAGGCTTTGAAGGATTTGAATTTTTCGAATGCTTCATCTTTGTGCTTCATAAGTCCTAACCAGACAAACCTGGAGAAATCGTCAATGAATAATATCAAATATTCTTCTCCTCGAGGTGTTCTTTTTCTAAATGGACCACAAGTATCTGTATGTACTAGCTCAAGAGGCATGCTAGCTGATCCTTCCTTCTCAGGAAATTCTGGTTTGCTTTCCAAACTGACATGATTTGCATATGGTGTTGTCTGGAATTTTGATATCTAGAAGATCACGAACTGCCTGATATTTGCATGCTTTCCTTATTTGTGGAAAGCTTAGATGCCCCAACCTCCGATGCCATAGCCAGTGTTCATCATTCTTGCTCAAATAACATTGTTGTTGTCTTTCTTCAAATATGTATAGATTATTTGGAGTCCTTCTTCCTTTGATCACTGTTTCACCTGTATCAAGATCACGAACACAACATCCATTTGATCTAAATATTACCTCTGTTCCTTGATCGCACATCTGACTGACACTCAGAAGATTATGCTTCAATCCATCAACATACAGAACATTTCCAGCTTTGACCTTCTCTTTCAACGGAGCAACGCCTTTTCCTTTTATGGCTGTAGAGATATCGTTTCCAAAAGAAACTTTCTTTCCCTTTTCTAATGCGGTATATGATTCAAGTTTTTCTTTGTCCCCTGTCATATGCTTCGAACATCCGCTGTCAATGTACCATAGACTTTCTTGACCTTCTGCATAAAAGGCTATCCCACATCTTTCTGGTTGTGGTTCCGTTATTCTCCATGTTCTGACATTTGAGGTTTGTTCCTTCTGAGTTGTCTTCCAGAACCTGCTCCTGCATTCAGAGTCTTCACGACCAAAGTTATTACAAATAGAGCATTCAACTTCATTTTCAAGAAACGAAAAGTTGTTATAAGTCTTTTTCATGGTTCCAGTCATACTTCTTTTCTTTTGAGCTTCTCTAGTCATGATTGTCTTGTAGGCAACACATTGAGCTGCTTTGTGACCGCAGTTATGGCAAGAAAAGCATTGGCCATTAAAGAAATTTCTCCGATAATCAGATCTATCATCCAATCGATTGTAGCTTCTATTGACATCCATTCTTGGGGCAAATTGGGAAGATTTTACCTGTGGCTGATTGTAGCTTCTGTTTGTCCTTAAGGCCGCTTGTCCCCGAACTTCTTGATAGTCTTTATTTGTTCTTGAGGTAAACTGTCCCTGATTTACCTGATGACTTTTATTTGGTCTTTGTTCACTCCTCCTTGCTGCATCAAGATAACTTTTAGAGGTAGAAGCTTGAGATGTTTCTCCATTATATCCCAGACCTGTCTTGATCAGAGGAGAACGCTGCACATTGATAATCTCATCCAAGGTTTCAGATCCTTTAACAAATTTAAGATTAATTGCTTTTGTTTTCTCAATCTCCTTTCTAAGACAAACAATCTCACATTCCAGTTTTTCAAGATGTTTTTCCTTTTCTGCCAGTTGACATTGTAGAGAATCAATAATAGCACTTTTCTCTTCTAAGCAAACTTTGAGATTATTCATTTCTTCATAAAAGCCTTCTACATCTATAGCATCCATGTAGTCATCATCTTCAAAAGCCATTAAAAGTTTATATCTATAACCTTGTTCATCTTCGTCACTATTTGAAAGACCATCACTATCTTCATGAGTGTAATAGCTTTTCTTCTTTTCATTCTGTTTCTTGTTCCATTTAACAGGTTCCTTTCCCTTGTCATTCTTATCTTTGTGAGGAAATTTGGCAGCATAATGACCTACTCTTCCACAAGTAAAGCATTTAAAAGGTAACTTACCTCTGAACCTTCCAGAACCCCTTTGAAGATTTTTGACAAAATTTGATTCTTCTTCTTCATCTTCTGGCACGTGACTTGCTTCATAATAATCTTCTTTGCCTGAAGCCTTGAAAGCAGCTTCTCTTCTGTTTGATGGACCTCCTTTTCTCATTTCATAAGCAGTTAGAATTCCGTGAAGCTGAGACATAGTAAGAACTCGTAGATTTTCTTTTTCTTCTATTGCAGACACTTTAGATTCAAATTTGGGGGACAATGATCTTAGAACCTTTTCAACCACAATAGCCTCTTTTATTTCTTCACCCAAGTTTTTCATGCAATTAACAATCTCATCTACCCTAAGGAAATAGTTAGCCACACTTTCATTATTATACATTCTGACAGTCTCATACTCAATCCTGAGAGTTTGAAGTTTAGCACGCTTTACCTGTTCGTCTCCTTCATAGCTCGTGACAATTTTGTCCCATATTTCTTTTGCGGATTTATAGTGCATTACCTTCATGAATTCCGATTGGGATATACATCCTAATAGAGTACTGACTGCTTTCGCATTTGTTTCATATTTCTTTTTCTCGGTTGGATCTGTAGGAGTAGCTGAAGGAAAAGTGTAGCCTGTCTCTACGATGTCCCAAACTTCTGTACCAAGAGATTGAAGATAGGCAGTAACTCTTACCTTCCAATAATTGAAGTTTGTCCCATCAAACGTCGGTGCCCTGATTGATGCTTCTCTCTCGTAGTTGCTCATGATGAACGATCTACCTTCAAGCAATCAAGCTTCTCTAAAGGACCTGCTCTGATACCAATTGTTGGAAATAATACTGAGAGGGGGGGTGAATCAGTATTATCAGATCAATAAAACTTTTTCAATACTCAAAAACATATGCGCTACTTCAGTTAAGTGAACCGGCGTGTACACACTACTGTGTCTAAAGAAACCAGCGTATAACCAGAAATCTTATGATTCAGTTAGTTTATCTTTAGTAAATGCATCAGGACATTATTAACCATATTAAAAGTAAACAGGTGCAGTATAACAGAACAGATCATCACACAAAAGCCACACACATGAACACCATGATATAAGGTGGACACCCAATGTGGGTGAAAACCACCTGCTGCAAGTCGTCTCTATCTTTCTTTAATAAGAAACTTCAGTTTACAATCTTTTGTACTGGTGCAGCCTTATACCAGTACGCAGGCTACAACCTGCAGAAGGCTACAACCTTCTCTCATTTTCCAAACTCTCCTGGAAGGGAGCTCCAACCCCCCCTTTGCTCTTGTACTAGCTAAGATACTAGTACGTAGGTGCTGGCCTACAATCTTCTTTCCTTCAGGTACCACTTTTCATCAATTTTCAGACTGGATACTCCTGAAGCACAACATTACAATCTGAAGACCACGATTCATTCACTTTTCATAACAAATCATTGAAGCACAAGACAACCAATACTAGCATCATCAATCTTTGAATCACTAAACAACTGAAAACCTGTCAACACCCAGTCACCAGAACACAGAGCAGACTACAGAACTCTGCAATAACAATCATATCCAACTGCAACCCAAAAATTAAGCTTCAAAAGATATACGCTACTTCAATGAAACCAACCCGCGTATACACGCGCTTTTACCAAAGACAACCTACATACAGATCTAAAAATAATTTCTCATAACTTGCAGCTGTACCAGACATCAGTCATACCCAGAACATAACATTGCGTCAGTATGCAGATCTAAAAATACGCATAATCAACCATATAAAGATAGTTCATTTCAACTAATTTGATCCCGATCTATCCTTAGATCTAGTCTTCCATCAACCGATGAGATCTCTCCTTAGCTCAGATCAAGTAATGTATCATCAACCCAGAACCTGCATACTAGATCTCTTTCTTCATTAGATATTCAAGACTTTTTCGATGCACATGCCTAATGATCTTCTTCTCCTTATATAGCCCTAGGCCCTCCTCAATACCACGGTCCAAAACCATAGTAATACAATACCATCAACTTCAAAACTCGGGATCAACACGACTGTCGAGATACCTTGGTCCAAAAACATAGGCTCAAGTACCGAGGACTAACTACCATGGACCAAAGGGAAGCTTCTCGACATGTACGCTTTTTTCTGTTCATGAAACGACATGTATATGCAACTTCGTATATAGCGAGCCTGCGTATCCGCGACTTAGTATATAGCGTACCAGCGTGTATACGCAACTTGGACTTAATGAACCTGCGTATATGAAATTTCTCTTCATTCTTGTAGTCTGGACTGAGATCTGTCATCAAAGAGAGTTGCCATCAAGGAAAAAACTTGTACCGTAAATTCCAACACTTCTACCTCGTACCTGAGGAGAGGATTTTGAGGGGGCCTAAAAATGCGCCGCTACAACAAGGGAGTCAGCCATTTTGTTTCCTTCTCTGGGTATAAATTGGATGTTAAATTCCAGGAAGAAGTTATCGATTAAATCCCACACTTCATTCTGGTAAGTCCTCAGTTTGGGGTGTTTGGCATGGAACTGATTTATGATCTGCCTTACAACCAGCTTAGAGTCTCCATAGACCGTTAGGCATTAAATATTCATATTATTTTGCATTTGTAACCCAAGGAGAAATGCTTCATACTCTGCCACATTGTTGGTTGCCTCAAACTCCAGCATGAATGAGAGGGGTATCATGTTGCCCTCAAGAGATACCAACAATACTCCTTCTCCATTTCCCTCTTGGGAATTTTCTCCGACAAAGTATAATTTCCATACTTTGGTTTCATTTGCATGATGTTGTTCTAACTGCCTTGTTAGGTATATTGATGTTTCTTCTAAGATATATTCTTCCAGGAACAGGTAGGAGAGGTCGCTTTCTTTTCCATGCACTGGGGATTTTTCTAAGCCTTTAGCTGCGGTCACAGTTTTTACACATCTAGACTCTCTGTACAACCTCCTTTATTCACCTCCAAAAGTGGGAATAGTGGCATAAGTTAGATCTAACTTGATAGAGTCCCCCACCTTGGAACCTCAAAATCTAAATAGGAGCATGCCGAACCAAGAGGGAATATATTCCACTACTATGTCCATTACCATTCTCTTCACAGGGATCTGAGATAGGTTTACCACCAAATCCTTTATCATTCCCAAGCATTTGACCGTCTTAGAGTCAAAGGAGTCTAGGTCCTTGTAGGGCATGGTGATGTACAAGCCCAGTTGTTCCATCACTGCTAGAGGCATGAGGTTATGCGAGGCTCCGGAATCCAACATGGAATTATGCAATAAGAAGTCATGGATTACTAGAGTCACGTAGAAGGGTGCAGTAGAAGGATCAAGTTCTTCCACATGTGGCCCAAAAACAACCATTGGCCTCTCCTCTTGAAGGTTTAAACTGTCATGGGTTGGTGTTGAGGTGGATGGATACATGAAATGAGAGTTTTAAGCTTCATAGGTAAGCTTCTTTAGAAGTTAAATCAGAGGAATAATAATCTTTACCTTTTCAAGCTCCTTCTGAAGATTGAATGTAGGTTAGACTTTTTCTATACCTCCCAGCTCTACTTCTCCTTTCTTACCTCTGGAAATTTTTAGCAAAATAGGTGCCTTCTTGTCTGCGTGTTCCTCGGAACTATTTATTTCCTTATTTGAGGAGACTTTAATCTTGGATAAGTCAGGATTCATCTTAGCCTTCCCTTTATCTGGTACTGGGGGAATATCTTGGGGAGAAGTTCCCTCTTGTTGTTCTGGTTCCCTTGACCTCTTTCTTGAAGATCTTAGATCATACTTTTGGTGTGGTTGTGCTTACATGAAATCCGCAAACTATTTACAATAATAATCTATATCCTCCTCATTTGTTGTTTCTTCTATATCATGATGGGTTTTCTAGTGAGCCATATTTTCATGTTCTTCTTCAGAGAAAGCAGAATACAAGTTTCCCTGCATCTCATGTGTATCCAACGATTGTTCATCGAGATCACCTTCTAAATATAGAGGATGAGGGATCTGATCAAGTTGTTCCTTTCTGTCCCTTGGAAGTGTCTGCAATGGAGGCCTTCTATATTTGGGTTATAACCTCGGTTGTTGCCTTGAGCATTCTGTTTGGAGAGACTCTTGTTCTCAAGTTCAAGCTTTCCAACCTTATGTGCTAGACTCTTGATGAGTTTATCCAGTTCATCCACTTTAGGTCTAGTGATTCTTTAGTTTGATCATAGGAGGATGCATCTTATTTCCCTCTTTTATTCTCAATAGGTTCCTGCTTTCCTCTTGACTTGCCGGATGAGGTGAAATTTGCTTCCACCTCAAGCGCATCGATTTGGAGTTGATCCAAAGTGGGAGACTTCCTTTCTCTTAAGGTAAAACCAAATTAAGATTCAAAGGCTCCCAAAAAATATACGCTAGCAGTAGCTGGAGGAGGATTTATCTCACCAGGAAAGTTATTATACTTCATATTGAACCTTCTTATAAATTCTGAGATATCCTCTTCTGGCTTCTTCCTTATAGCGTTAAAATCTGTGAGGAGGTACTAATGATTCCTATTTTCACCCCATTTTTGTGTGAAAGAGTTTTCAAGTTCCTCCCAGGTGGTGATGGAGCCATTGGGTAGGGCTTTAAACCATTTTCTGGCTTCTCCATCAAGGGATTGTACAAAATGTCTCAGGACCACATCTAGTTGTTCTACATTTAGATTCTCAGCAAAAGCACAGAAGGCTTCAATGTGTCTTTATGCAGTGTTTTCATCCTCCCCATTGAACCTAGGCAGAAGCTTTAGGTAGTCCTAGGGCATAGTACTTAGGGGCTGAGGTAAATTAAGAGGGCCATATTTATTTAGCACAAAACCTAGAACAACCATCTAAAGTAATGGAGGGGGATTGAGACTTTCATAAGGAGCTTGGGCCAAGAACACAGTGGTAGGAGTGGCTAGACTGAAATCAGGGTATGTAAGGGTTTTAGGAGTGATTCCTGAGTAGTGAGTAACAACGGGTTGAGACCTAGATGAGGAGGCTTCAAAGACTGATGAGATGGTAGAATAGGTAGTAGGAGTTTTCTCCTTCCAGACTTTCCTAAAAAACAATTTCTCTGGGTCAGATAAGAACAGGGTTTTCTACTGAGAGGTATCTGAGCGAGTGTGAGGTTTTTTAAATTCCAGGATGATAAATGATAATGGGATTTGTGGAGTCACCAAGGTGATGTGGATGCAATCAGAATGCCTTTGCTCACCTACACAAAGACTTTTCAACTTGTCATATCCCAAGGGAAAATCCTTCAATACATTCCCCGACAACAATGCCAGAAGATGTTGTCGCTCTGAGAGACAGCCTCAAATTTCTTACAAGACCAGTGCCTAGGCACATCTGGATTCTGTGTGTGTCTCGTATGATTCTTTAGAAATTGGAGACATCACAGATATATATATATATATATATATATATATATATATATATATATATATATATATATATATATATATATATATGAATGGGTTGGTCCATTCATCTAAAGGTACAAGTCATGTATTTCTGGTACTTCTTCACATATCCCATTCATAAAAATATGTGCATAAAATAGTGGAGGCCAAGTAGTTCAGGGACTTACAATTTAATAAGATTTTATAGAGAAATGAGAGAGGATAAGAGGAAATATCAACTAATCACATAGAGCTTAAATCATCAAGAATTCTACATTTAACACATAGAGCTTTAAGCATTAAGAATTTCTACACTTATTTGAGTTACGAGTAGATATAATGGACAAAGGAGAGATTGAAAGTTATGATCTATGTAGCGCTTTTTTAAAGATATAATCTCAATAATTCATACATGCACATGCAATTAGTCAATACAAATGAATATGTGGGGAAGTATGAAATATTTCTAGCAACTATGATTTTGCATGAAATCTGAGAAGAAAAATAAACATAATGGGTTTTAACAGATGTATAACATACTGTAATACGCGAAGGGGGAATCACCACCATTTACTTGATATTCTGATAGATCTTTATTATAATTTCATACAATCTGAAAATAACATGTCGCTTTTTCTTTAGGATTTATGAACCTTTGTAAAGTGTTTCTTCCCCCTATTTATCTGGAGAGGGGAGCGTTGAACATTTATTACAACAAAATATCTTTGGCTGAGTCTCAGTTGTCAAGTCGACTAACTGTCTTGGCCATGGATGGCTCTTTGACCCAAAAACATTACCAAATATTAATTGCCTCAGTAAAGGGTGGCACATTACAGGATAACAAAAGTTAACAATCAAATGAAAACATTAATAAAATATCTTCGTGCCCATCCCTATGATCACTTCTGCTTTAGGTTGTAGTTTGCTCCCGGTATGGCCTCCTATGTTGCTCAGCTGACTCCTGTCATTTCTTCCTTTACTGCTTGAACCATTCATCCTTTAAAGCTGGGAGTGCGCACTATTAGTTTCATGCCATAGTACTAGATCAAAGGACCCATAGGCGTTACTTTGTCTTCCCTCTGTATGGGACACCATGCCAGATAATCAAGTCCTCCCGAGCTACTAAGTCCTTGTTTACTTCTGTCAGAATTGACCCTAGTTTTGTGTCACAAAGGGCCTTCCTAGATCAGCCCATGTCGGGTTTGATGCTCCATCTCCCTTATTAATTTCCACAGCTACCGACCCATCGTGCCTTTAAAGTTTTGCAAAACACTATCGATGCCCTGATATTCCTAGTGATGCGCTTATGGTGTAATATGGAGGACTTTCTAATGCTGGCCCTTATCACTAAAACATTATGAAACAAGCAAGTTCCAATCCCCTTTAGGCCCCTTTTCTTCAACCCCTTTCTGTAATTCTCTTCGTATAACCGTGGTCTTGAACCAGATGCTTAGCCCTAAGGTGCTAAATCCCTTAGACTCCTGTCTGGGGGGGTTTTTCCTTTTATATATAGAAGCCCGCACTTCGACGCTTTCTAATGCTTTCCTTTGATATATCCTCTTGACCCTTGTGATCGCTGAACTATGGGATTGGGCCCACTGGAGTATCGTAATCACAATGTGAGAGAGGGAGCCTCTTTACCTATGGCTGATTGTCCAGACACAGGAGATTAAGAAAGCAGGATGCATAAACTATCACATCCAAGAGGGCCTTTCGCATATCACAATCGTAGGTCAGAAGGTACTTTGGTGGAGGAGGGACCTTTGCTTTGTGAGATCACTGATTGCCGATTTGGGATGGGTGATTTCATCAATTCCACATGTCACTTTATGAGAGGTGACATGTGTCACCCAAAAATTTCCCTTTAGGACTCTGAAAATACCATATCAGCATGCCACATGTCCTTTGTACCACCACATCATCTCCTACTACCACGTCATGCTGACATTAGCTACCATGTGGATTCATAGGGACAAATGGTATTCCATCACATGCCCCCTGGAGGAGAGAGAAAAGGGCCCATCTGCCCTTGATTTTTCTTTGAATTTCTTTGTTAAATTAAATTGGTCCCTCCCAGCGCTTTAACACTAAAGGCCCAAATCTCGGCGATTTATATGATATTTGTGTTCGGTGATTTTTTGACCCTGTGTTTATGTGTACCCTTTTTCACCTACAATTGTCGATATGCGATATTGGCACTTTGCATCATATACCGCCGATATGTTATGCACCCTGGGCCTACGACCGCTGATATGTGATATTTGCTCTGTCTTGGACCTGCCAATAGCCAATTTGCAATATCAGCAATGGGATGATCGTATATTTTGTTGTCTTCCCTTGCCGCTGCTTCAAAAAATCCCCGATTGCGATTTTTGATGGGCTTGACCCTTAGCCATTTTCCCTTTGTTTTATGGTTTTGACAGGGTATCTTCACTCTGCTCTAACTTCTGATCCAGGAGTTTGTTTTTGGACTTCCAACTACTGTTGGAAAGCTCATTCTGAACATCATCCAGTGGGAAGGTCAAATTTAGCTTTGAGAGATTTTGTGGCTTGGAAGATGGTTGCAAACATTTATGTTATTTGGTAGTCTTTGCGCAACTGCAACTCTGTTTTCAGAAGGTGACAACAGGTTGGACATGGTAGATAAGGGTTGTTAGCATTTACCTGTGACTATGATGTTCATGTTGACCATGGTTGACAAAGTTAACAATTGTCAACTATGTTGATCATGTAGACCATTGTTGATCATGGTTTGGCCATGTTTGACCTTGGTTGAACATGGTTGGCCATCTTAACCATGTTGACCAATCTTGAACTTGTTGTCTACAATTGACTATGGTCAACCACATATGACCATGGTTGAACTTGTTTGACCTCATTTAACCAAGGGAATATTATTGTTGACTTAGTTAACACATGGTTGACCATGACTGCCAATGGTTTTATTTGTTACATTGCAACATCATTTTTCTATCCAATTCTGATGATGTATGATGTTCATCACATCATGGCATCATTAATTATGCTACGTATCACATTGCGATGACATTTACTATTGATCATATTATGATGTTGTTTATTTTTCATTATAGAGTGACAACATTTATTGTTCATCAAATTGTAATGTATTGGGTGTGAAGCTTGATTATCTTTGTAACTCAGAGGTCTTCTTTCAACTATGTTTGTATCCCAGTCCCTAAAAGGGGGGTGTTGAGGGGCTTCCCTCGCACCAACCCCCCCCCACAAAACCACTACTACAGGGGGTTGTGGGGTGGCAATAGTATGTTGGGGAGCCCTCCCAGTGACGGTTTGGGGACAACATCCTCGAAAGAATTTTTTTTTGAGACAATTGCCTTGTAAAATATTGTAATTTTGTAGTCAATCTAGACCACTCATTAGGCAAAAAATAGGATTGTAGAAGGTATGTTAATTTAGGGTTTTTTTCCCTAAAAGGAAACCCTTGGTTTATGTGAGGGAGTTGTATTGCAACTGTGTATTACTTTGTAAAAAAAAATAAAGATAGGAGATTTAATACTATGTATGTAATAACTTTGGACATAAGGAAAGTGAGTGTATATGTAATACATTAAGGTCTTATAAGAACTATAGTGAAGAATATATCACTAAGGTATTGGGAAAGAAGCCTAAGGATGTAGAAGAGTGGATTTGCAATCTATGCTCAAAATCAAGGAAATGAATAACACATTGATAACCATTGTTCAAATTACATGACAAGAGACAAGAGAAAGTTTGTCTTTGAATGAAGACAAAAGAGGTAGAGTTTCTTTTTGTAATAATGCACCAACAAAGATAATGGGAAAAGGAATAATGGTTTTGGAAAACTGAAAGACCAAAGCTCAAAACGTATTATGTGTAGATGGTTTTTAGCATAATCTTTTAACTGTTATTCAATTTTGTGACCAAGGACATGAAGTTATATTTAGGTTAGATGGTTTTGAAGTAAAGAAAGCATATTCAATAAAAAATAGTGAAGAAAGTTATGACTTTGAGTAATGTCTATGTGTTGGATGGTGGCAAGGAAAGTTTTCATATGGAAAAGGTGGATGAAAATTGATTATGGCATAATTGATTAGGACTTGTAAGCTTTGACCATTCAATAAAGCTAAAAACAAAAGGAGGCATTGAGAAATATGCGCAAAATATCAAATCCACATGACATCATCTGTAAGTCATGTCATTTCGGAAAGAAAACATGTGTAGTTCAAAGCAAAGGAGAATTTTACATCAAGGCCATTGGAACTCATTCATATAGATCTCTATGGTTACCACTAGAAAGCAATATCGATGAGGTGAGAGGTATTTCATGCTCTTAATTGACGACTTCACAAGAGCAACTTTGGTTGGTCTTATTAAAGAAAAATCTAGATCATTTGAGAAATTTAAAATACTCAAGGCCCAAGTAGAAAATGAGATGGATTTGAAGATAAAATGTTCAAGGTCATAAAGTGGGAGAATTTACCTAAGATGAATTCAATAATAGTTTTGAGAAACATGGAATTAGGAGGTAGTTCTTGATTGTAATAACTCCACAACAAAATGCTGTTGTTGAGAGAATGAACATAACAATCCAAGAGTAGCAAGGGAAATGATTGATGAAGAAAAATTAACACATACCTTTTGGGGAGAAGATGTCTAAACAACAATCAAAATTCTAAATAAGGCAACCAAGAAAATGTTATATTAAAAGAAACCAAGACAACCTAGGAAAGTTTGACTCAAAAGAAGATGAAAGAATGTTTCTTGGAACATTTTCTAGAAGCAAGGGCTACAAATACTACAATAAAAAACTATGTAAGACTGTTGAATGCATCCATGTAAATATTGACGAGAAACCAATACATAAAGAAAGACTATAAGCTATGATACACGGATACAAATTACCATGAGAAATCAGTTCATGCAAAATGGTAATGTATAGTGAATTGATGGAATCTAAATCATTGAAAATGTAACAAATCAAAAACAAATATTATTGAGCAAGAATTCTATACTCCAATCACCACAATGGAGTGAGTAAAAGTTCCAAGCATGAACCAGAGCTTGTTCCGTAGTGATGAACTTTTTCCTTTAAAGTAAATGTGCACAAGCTATTCATTGAGTTTTGCAAAATAAATTTGCAAAAGATATCCATTAAGTTTTTAGATTTAAAAAAGAAAAGAAAACTAAACTTGGTTACTAGGAAGCATGTACAATATATATCTATTTAGTTTTGAAAAAAATTAAACAAGAACAAAATTTGTTATTTAGACGTGAGTTGTTCTTAGATTTTTTTTTTTTTAAGTAAACTTTGTTATAGGAAGCCAATTGAATATATATCTATTTAGTTTCAAAAAAGTAAACAAGATTAAAATTTGTTATTTGGACATGACTTCAAATTTTTTTAAATAAGAGAGTAAATTTTGTTACTAGAAATCAAGTTGAATATATCTATTGAATTTTGATAAAATGTAAATAAAAAAATAAACTTTATTATTCAAAAGAAAGTTATAATACATTTATTAAATTTTGTTAAAATTTAACCAAAAAAATAAATTCTGCTGCTTAAAAGTAAATTGAAATTTATAGAACAAATTTAAATGAAAAAACACATACTTTGTATGGAATCTTTCAAATTAATTTAAAACATTCATCTTAAGTACAGATCTAACATGAGCTGAGATTTATACAACAAATTTAAACGAAAAAATACATACTTTGTATGGAATCTTTCAAATTAATTTAAAACATTCATCTTAAGTACAGATCTAACATGAGTTGAGAGGGATCAAATTTATTCATATGCAAACTTTTTTAGAGTGCAAAAGACAATTTGTTATTTTTCATTGTTTAAATTGTGTTTTTGAATGCTAAATGGAATATGCATGGATGGAAGGACAAACTTATACATCCCCTCATAATGAAAGATAGAATGAGCCTCTCTACTCAATATATGAATACACTAGCAACTAGATATAAATCCTTCTCAAAATCTAAAATATAAATAATCACAAATAACTAACTGCACAAAAAGTAAAAAACAAATAATCAACAAAATATAAAACCAATAAAAATAAATAAATCAACAAAATATAAAACCAATAAAAATAATTTGATTAGGAAATCGATAATAACAAAATTCTTTCAAAATATAAAACCAATAAAAATAATTTGATTAGGAAATCGATAATAACAAAATTCTTTTTTAAGAATAGATATGTACCATCTACTCATTAATGGAGTCCATAAAGAAATTTTTAAGAAGAGATCTTTACAAGTTATTGTTATTTCTTTCTTAAGAATAGATCTGTACAATCTACTCACAATGAAGTCCATAAAGAAAATTTAATTAAGGTTTTAAATTAAATGATAATGATTTTTCTATTACACTAACTCTGTACAAAGTTATTCATTGAGTTTTGCAGAAAAATGAAATGAATAAATAAACTCTCATACGGTGTGGAACAAATTTAAATGAATGAATAAACATTATTATTGGAAAGGAAAGGAAAGTTCTGCAAAATTTAACTTAAATGAATAAACACCGACAATGAATGAATATATAGTTAGAACAGACACAAGCCCTCTTAAAATCTAAAACAACAAAATATAAAAAGAAGAACAACAAAATTAGACCTCATGGATATGATCGGTTCATACAAAGATGAAACCCATCAATCAATCTTATTGTTCATCTTCGTCATGTTCTTCTCCTGGAGCTGGAAAATTCAAATCAAATGATCTCGGAGTGGCTGTTTCCTTTGTAGGAGGATCATTAGGGGAGAGTTGACTGTCCAATACTAGTGAAGAGGAATACAAATCACAAGTACCAGTCTGTAGGCTGGCTGTAGGAAGCTTATTGTTCATCACACCTGCTTCGGCCCACTCATCGTTGTTGGGTTTTTTAATCATGTCAGGCGCCACAATTTTTCCCCACAAGGGCATCACCATTGGCGGCGGTTGTTGTTGCAGAAGGATAGCCAAGTCTATAAGATTGGTGGGAATAATATTGGGAATACTAATACTGTGTTCCTTCCCTCTTTGCGTTTCCAATCCGTCATTCATATGAACGTGGGTCCAGGGCTTTATTTGTTCAGAGATATTGACAGACAACCCATTCTTGTTGTTGTCGTGATTAGCAGGCGGAGAGGGAAGAGGAGCACTAATGGCGGCTCGGGTGCATCTCCGGATGTCGACTGTGTCTGGAGGGAGGGAGGGCGCTGGGAAATTGGTCTTCGCCTTGACTCCTTTCAGAGTTCGAGCGGCATTATCATATGCTCTTGCTGCTTCCTCGGCAGTGTCGAAGGTACCCAGCCACCTGCGTCTTTTAATGGAGGGATCTCTGATCACGGCCCCGTATTTATCCCACGGTCTCTTTCTCACGCCTCTGTAATTCACTTCCTTCGCATCATTCACATCCTCCTCCACTACCCTCTTGCTACGATTTCTGTCTGTGGGAGCCATTGAGGTATTTCCTGTTACAAATGGAGTGACAGGATACCCAGAGGTTGAACAGGCAGCGAAACTGTTGGTGTCACCTCTGTAATCGTAGATCTCTCTCATTTGTTCAGAGATATTGACAGACAACCCATTCTTCTTGTTGTCGTGATTAGCAGGCGGAGAGGGAAGAGGAGCGCTAGTGGCGGCCCGGGCGCATCTCTGGATGTCGACTGTGTCTAGAGGGAGGGAGGGAGCTGGGAAATTGGTCTTCGCCTTGACTCCTTTCAGAGTTCTAGCGGCATTATCATATGCTCATGCTGCTTCCTCGGCAGTGTCGAAGGTACCCAGCCACCTGCGTCTTTTAATGGAGCGATCTCTGATCACGGCCCCGTATTTACCCCACGGTCTCTTTCTCACGCCTCTGTAATTCACTTCCTTCGCATCATTCACATCCTCCTCCACTACCCTTTTGCTACGATTTCTGTCTGTGGGAGCCATTAAGGTATTTCCTGCTACAAATGGAGTGACAGGATACCCAGAGGTTAAACAGGCACTCCTGTAGCGAAACTGTTGCTGTCACCTCTCTAATTCGTATATCTCTCCCATTCCTTGCAAGCAAGAAGAGGAATGTTGGCAGTTCTCCTCCACTACGTGAATAAATAGATAAACGAATAAATTTGATGAAGCAATGGGCAATGTTGGAGGTCAAAGTCAAATATAGTTTAATTAATCAATCCTGACCTCCATTAGCCACAATGAATCTTGGAAACAATGGAGTTTCATGGGTAATTTGACCATTAAATGTCTTAACCCGATGTATGTAGAGGAGGAAAGATTGTACATGGATAATTATAATAGTAAAAATAGAAATCAACCCCATATCGCAATCGCAAGAGTACATGACCAGCCCAGTCACCAAGTCCTCTATATATAGATAATCTATATATAGATAATCTTGAGGTGATTATCACTTTGAGATTGTACTTAGTCCGTCACACTAGTTTCACTACTTAACATAGTGGGACTTTTATCCACCGAATTTCAAACCAATAACTTTATCACAAAATACCTTAACAATATACATATCACCATCTATTCTATACTCTTTAAACATTTATAACTTTTAATTAAAAATAAATAAATAAACTTTTATTTTTAAATATTAAATAACAAACTACACTGAATACAATTTTAATATATATATATATATATATATATATATAATTTTTTTTTAATACAATTTTTTTTAATGACCAAAGATTTTATTCCATACATTGTTACACGATCTTGTGCCTTTCTAGGGATGCTCAATATCAATTTAAAAATAATTATATTTTAACATTACTATTTAAGGTTAAACACATTGACAGATTATGAAAGTCTTTATGTGTTTCTTTTTCTCTCACTCTTTTTTTTTTTTCCTTTTTCTATCACCATCTGGGATTGTTATTATCTTTGTGATATATAATTATAATATTTCTTAAAAAAAAGAAGTTACGGATGATTTTTATAAATAAGTATTATTTTTAATTTATGATGATGTTAATTATTATAGAAAAGGTAGAATATAAAATTGATTAATCTACATTATTAATGTGGTTGTGTTAGTTAATTTAGTCAACATAAGTGGGATGGATTAGAGGACCGTGGTTGACTATGGTTAACATCATCTAATTATGGTTAAAAAATGGTTGATATGGGTTGACAATGGTTAACCATGGCATTCAATCAACATAAGTGGGGTGGATTAGATGACCATGGTTGACTATGGTTGACTATGGTCAACATCATCTAATTATGGTTAAAAAATGGTTGAAATGGGTTGACCATGGTTAACCATAGCTACTGAGGGTTTATGGTTGATAATTGTTGAGTATGATTAAAGAGGGTTGATAGGGTTGGAAATGGTTGACAAGGGTTAACAAGGTTAACCATGGTTGTTAGCTATTGAGGGTTGTTAATAATTGATGATGGTTTAATATGATTAAAGAAGGTTGATAGGGTTGGAAATGGTTGAAGAGGGTTAATAATGGTTAACCATGGCCGCGAGGGTTGTTAATGGTTGATGACGATTCACCATTTTTTTTTCTTTTATTATACTTCAAAAAAAGAGGCTTTTCTTCCTAAAATGATGTTACCAAACCATATATTTAAAAATATTTACTATAATTAATTAAATTAAACTAATAATAATAAAAAATATTAAATTATAAAAAATAAAAAATAAAAACAAAATAAGTGAAATTTAATATTTCACAAAATAAATTAATTAAAGAAATACAATTAAATTAATAGGGTGAGCCTCGTTGGAAGGGTGACCCTAGATCAAGCCTCATGGGGTGGTTGTGCCCTATGCTAGGGAAGGAAACATGCTAAAAGATATAGTTATCATAGGGCCGGTATGGCCCACACCGAGTGCGTGGTTGTGCCCTATTCTAGGGGGAGGATACATGCTAAAAAATCTAATCAACATAGGGTTGGTGTGGCCCACACCTAGTGTAATAAAATCCTCCAGAATGATAAGGCCCACCTTGGGTGCAATAAAATCATCCAGAATGATAATATATATATCAAATTGATCAACTCAAGATTCTAACGACTAAATGACCAATTTTTCCATTATGGTAAATATGCACAAGCTATTTATTAATTTATACAAAATAAAGCATAGGGTTGGTGTGGCCTAGGGCATAAAATCCTCCAAAATGATAATATATATCGAATTGATTAAATCAAGATTCTAATGACTAAATGACCATTTTTCCCATTATGGTAAATGTTCATAAGCTATTCATTAATTTATACAAAATAAATCTGCAAAATATATCCACTGGTTTTTAAGAAAATTTTAACCAGAGTAAACTTTGTTATTTGAAAGTAGGTTGAATATGTCCATTGATTTTTGAAAACAAATACACAAGAGTTAAATATGTTACCTAGAAGCAGGTTAAATATAATCATTGAGTTTTGGAAAAAATGTAAATATAAGAGTGAATTTTGTTATTTTGAATCAGGTTGAATATATTCATTCAATTTTTTTTTGTAAGCTTGGGAGAACCTTTTTCATTCATTTTTCATATGGTGAGGTGACCTTAATATGCCCAATGGGAAACCATATCTGTTGGCCACCTTACCACATTATAAGTCATCCAAAAGAAAAAAAGTTTAAGATTGTCTAACATAACTATATATGTCTAATTATTCTTAATTCTCCTAGTATCTAGATATCAAAGACATAATATCAAAGTCTGCAAAGCCTTCATCTATACAAAAATAAAAATAAAAACCACACTATGCATATCATACTATTAGTCATCAGAAGAGTCCACAGGTGTTGAATCATTCGCGCTCAAAGAAGGTAATTATGTCTGAGGAAGACATGGAATATGCTTTTCTATGCTGCAGAGGTAGGCATTTTATTGCTGAATCTGGAGTTTTATGAGCTGGAATTCCTTATGAATTTCCTCAAGTCTAGGATCAGTCTTAGATGGGCCATCTACAGGAGTTTTCAGTTCTCTTGCCATTATATTCTTCATCAACTAGTAGAGATAGAAAATATGTTTATACTAAGAGTACCGACCTCTGGAATGTCCAAGATCTGTCACCAAATCTCTCCATTCCTCCACATCCAAGTCTTCAAAAACTTCCTGTTGATTCAGTTCTGCTTCCCATCCAAACGTGAGCTGGCGAATCTGAGACTGTGTACCAATCTGATATGCCTGAGTTGATTCCTGAATGAGACCAGAGATCAATTTATGACCCCCACCCTGAGCTGGGCATGGTTGGGGTTGGCTAGGGTTGGCTACCTCCCTGCCAAATCACAGCATGCCGGTTTCGTCCCCTGCCTCCTCTTGTCGAGGTTCCTCTGCTATAGGAAGGGCACACCATAATATAATTCTAACAACCACGATAGTGATAGGGTACCCTGAAATGATAAACCAAAACCACCAACTCGAAGTGTATAACTAACTTAAGAACCTGATGCGTGCACTGAGAATTGAAGCTTGTAGGTATATTACAAAAGAGTTCCATATAAATGTGAGCAACAAGGTAATAAAACAAAATTTTTCTCACAAATCTGAGATGGGTATATCGAGATAGGTCCAACACATCAACCAAGAGCTTCCCAAGTGTTCATAAGACAAAACACATAATCTATTCAGGAAAATACTCTCGTAGAAGACCCCTTCTCTTAAAGATCAACATGTACAACAAGAAAACAAGATAAAAGACTAAATAAACCATGCAGAGAATGCAGAATAAATTCCAATGTTCAAACCCCAAATACATGCCCATCCAGGAAATTAAAATTCCATAACAAACAAAGACAATTTGACCATATTGAGACTGCACATTAGAAAAGACACCTTTTTCCTTCCAATTTTCACGGGGTATTGTCTTTCTACCCAAAAATATTGTCTTAGATATTCTTCACCAACGGATTAGGAGAAAGACATTAAGTGTAGGGGAAATGGAAGGGAAACACACTGAGAAAACATACACACTAACGCAGACCACAGGGAAGAATATGAGACTGTCGAAACTAGGGTGTCGGGTCTCGTGGCAAGCCTTAAAGAGCACCTCAGAACTTTCCAACAGACCTGTAACCATACCAATCAAGAAACCTCCCACTTGTTCTAAGCTCATTGCATAAAAACCTAGCAAGAAAATGTCTTATCAGTCTCCCTATTCTCCATTAATACCATGTATGTCTATTTCCACCTTGCAAAGGATGGAAAGTGTGTGAATTCCAAAACATTATCTCCCACCATCCTTTCTCATTAAAACACTATCCGTGGCACAGATCCTAAGATATCCAACTCTTTGCTCGCACCCTGATCGGGGATCTCTGATTCATAGCTTGGTTGGGACTGGTGCCATCTATAAAATCATGGTCTAGGATATGCCTTAGACTATCCATCTCTTCTCTAAGGTCTCACGAGGGCCATGGAGAATCTAGAGTCCTTCCAATATTTAGACATCCCCAATTTTCTAAAAAATCAGCTGCTTTATTTCCTTCTCTCCTCACATGGGAAGGAATGATGTATTCAAACCAGGGTATTATCGCTTATGTTCTACACCAAGGAGGAAGTCCTCCAACTATGACTAATATTCTCACTGTTGGACCCATGATTCAATTTTTTAATAGCCACAATCATCAAATTGGAATCTCCTTCTATCACCAATTTCCTATAACCTTCTCTTTTGGCTATGAGGAGGTTTTGCAGAATGAAAATGAATTTTGCCTCATTATTACTAGCATAGCCACAATATGTTGCATAGATGAGTTTGATGTGGTTTTGAGAGTCTCTAAATAAACTCCCAAAGCCAACCTCGCTAGGGTTTCCTTTGGAGGCACCATCTAAATTTGGTTTTAAAAATCCTTTAGGGGGGTAAAAGTAATGGTTTGGAGAGGATCTAGGAGATATCAAGAGTTTCTAGGAAGAAGGATCAATCATTTGCAGGGATAAATTCAGATGGCTAAGGATCCGAGATTCATGAGGGGCAACCTACCAGTCATCCGGGTGCCATTGATTTGCTAAGATTATTTCTTTTATATTTTGGATAATCCCGTCCCATACTCCCTCCTGGGGTATTCGTTGGTCTTTAAATATTCTTCGGTTCCTTTCTTGTTGAAGGAAATGTAACTAGGTTCGGTCTTCATAGATGTATTTTTTATATTTGTACATATTCACGAAAAGAAATATTATTTTTATAATATATATCAATGAGTTTCATGCTCATTGAAGTAGGTCTAGCACATGTCAAAGTTCTATAGGTGAGTCAAAGAGTCAAAAGAATTATGTTGAAGACCTTAAGGGCATGTTACATCATGTATAAATATATATTAAAGTCAAGGAGAAAAACCTCCAAGAAAAGTCAAGTATACTCCTATGTAAAGGCACCATCAATAAGCTCCTTCAATCATGCTAAACCACCATAGAAACTATCCAAAGTCTGCTCAACAAGTCAACCTACACGCAAGGTGACAAGTCAGTGTTCTAGTCAGCCTAAATGGAGGGACATACCTCTATATATAAAGGTTGTCCACTCCTCTATAAGGCATTCAAGGATCTCTAAAATAAGCGAAGACAAGGAGCCGAGATTAGAGTGAGACAAGAAGAAGATAAAGAACCTCTAGTGCAGCAAAAGAGGGATAAGTCTAAGAGAAGATTGAAGGATTGTTTCTGTTATGCTCTTAACCTGCAAGACGATACCAGAATACCAAATATGCGAAGAAATATACCCAGAACATAGAACAGTGAGAAATAACAATAAGTATTTTATTATTCAGAAAGAAATGTTTACTTGCCTCTTCGAGGGGGCAACCTCCAATAGAGGAGAGCTTGATTACAAAAATAAGACACGATGCTCCTCACAGGGAGTCTCTATCCTTTATATAGGATTCATACATGCAATACCATGGGGTAATACCATGGTTCTTATTAACACCATATATCTAATACCATGGCCCATTTGCAACTAACTGTGGCCCCGTCATTGAATGCAGGTTAACCACTTATAATTATTAATATGGGCTTTATTGACTCTTTACTAACTATAACTATGACTCGATCCTATTACATAAATAAGGGGGTTAGGGTGGGACCCTAACATGCCCTCCCCCATAATAATAGTCTTTTCCTCAAGGCTGAAGCTACGGAAACTGCTGAAGAATGGTGGTTGGTTCCCAGGTTGCATCTTCCGAAGAGGCGTCTTTCCACTTGACGAGGACTTCCTTGATCATGCGGCCACGTAGGTGCCATTCTCGTGTGTCCAGGACCTGTTCAAGTTGGAGCCAGATTGACCCTTCTTCATCCAGTTCAGGTAGACTGGTTTGAATTCTGTAATTGTTCCCAATCACTTTCTT
Organism: Pinus tabuliformis; assembly: GCA_031772625.1. NCBI lineage: Eukaryota > Viridiplantae > Streptophyta > Pinopsida > Pinales > Pinaceae > Pinus > Pinus tabuliformis. The sequence goes on from CM062805.1 coordinate 59,757,718, forward strand.
GAGGCATGAGACATGGAAAACTGGATGGATTTTTGCAGTGGGTGGCAAAACTAGCTTGTAGGCCACTTCTCCAATGCGTTGAAGTACTTGATACAATCCGTATAATTTTGGAGAGAGTTTTTGACAACCCTTGTCTTTGAGTGATGTTTGCTTATATGGTTGCAGCCTCAAAAATACCTAATCCCCTTCTTGAAATTAGTGTTCTGAGCGATGTTGATCTACCTGTTGCTTCATGCAGTTTTGAGCTTGATGAAGATTCTCTCTAAGATGGGCCAGCATGGTTGTGTGGTTCTGTAGGAGTTGATCCACTGCTTGTACCTTTGAACACCCCTTGATATAAGAAGTAGGGGAAGGAGGGAGTTGACCATAAATTGCTTCATATGGAGTCATTTTGGTGGTGGCATGATATTTGGTGTTATACCGCCATTCAGCTAGAGGTAACCATTGTACCCAGAGATGTTGCTTTTCTGAATTGAAACACCTAAGGTAGGTTTCCAAACATTTGTTGACTGCTTCAATTTGACCATCAGTTTGTGGATGATAGGAAGTATTGAGTTGTAGTTGGGTACCTTGTAGCTGGAAGAGTTCCTGCCAAAAGTTACTGGTGAAGACTGGGTCAAGATCAGACACAATGGAAGTGGGCATGCCATGCAATTTGAAGATCTGATCCATGAAATATTGAGCGACCAAAGTTGGTGTAAAAGGGTGGGGTAGGGTGCAAAAATGAGCATATTTAGAAAGTTTGTCCACAACCACCATGATGACTGACTTATTTCTTGACTTTGGAAGACCTGTAATGAAATCCATAGAAACATCCGTCCATATTGATGCCGGGATGGGCAATGGTTGTAATGTGCCTGGTGCTTTGACTGTTTCTCCTTTGTGGCACTGACAGACGTCGCATTCAGCTACAAAAGTAAGAATGTCCTTTTTCATGCCTGTCCAAAAAAATGATCTTTGAGTGCGAGCATATGTCTTCTGAAAGCTTGAATGTCCTGCAGTGGGAGATGAGCACAATTCCACCAAAATGCGGCTTTTGAGGGTCGATGTTGGTGATATTACGACTCTGTCCTTGTAGTGAAGAATCTCATCCTACCACGAGTAGCCCTCTGTGGAATTTGGATCCACCTGCAATTGAGTAATGAGTTGGGAGATCCAGTGATGTGAAAACCATTCCTTGCGAGCCTCTGCAATCCATTCTCGCGAGCAAGGTACTTTCCTCCTCAAATTGGTGAGATAATGCATCTGCTACAATGTTTTCATGCCCTTTCTTGTAAATTATCTCATAATCATATCCCAACATTTTGGCAAGCCATTTATTTTGTTGTGGTGAGGATAGGCGTTGCTCCAAAAAATATTTAAGGCTTTGATGGTCTGTGCGGATTTGGAAGCGCCGCCCCAATAAGTATGGTTTCCAAGTATCTACTGCATGTAAGATGGCCATCATCTCCTTCTCATAGGTAAATTGTCCCAGATTCTTTCCACTTAGTTGTTCGTTGGTGAAGGCCAAGGGTCGACCTTCCTGCATTAAGACCACCCCAATACCCGTACCCGAAGCATCACATTCAATAACAAAAGATTTGGTGAAGTTGGGTAGTGCTAAGACTGGAGTGGAACACATGGCATTTTTGAGAGCTGTAAAGGCCTGTTGTGCTTCATCATTCCAAAGGAATGAATTTTTCTTGAGGAGTTGAGTGAGGGGCCTCGCAACGCGACCATAATTGCAGAAAAATTTGTGATAGTAGCCCGTGAGACCCAAAAATCCTCTCAAGCTCTTCAAGGTCTTAGGTTGAGGCCAATCTTGCATTGCCTGGATCTTTTTGGGGTCCACCCTGACACCTTCACACCCCACAATGTGGCCCAAATACTCAACTTCTTCCATGCCAAAAGAACACTTGGACATCTTAACAAATAATTTATGCTTGTGGAGTAGTTGCAAGAGAAGATCTACATGCTGAAGATGTGCAGCCCAAGTGCGACTGTAGATGAGGATGTCATCAAAGAAAACAAGGACAAATTTTCTAAGATATGGTTTGTGCAGGTGGTTCATAAGGCTCTGAAAAGTGGATGGGGCATTACAAAGTCCGAATGGCATGACCAGGAACTCATAATGGCCTTCATGAGTTCGGAAAGTAGTCTTTGGAATGTCAACTTCTTTCATGCGAATTTGGTGGTAGCCTAAGCGAAGATCAAGCTTAGTGAAGAATTGAGCCCATTTAGTTCATCCAGCAAATCATCAACAATCGAGATGGGAAATTTTTCTTTGATTATCAACTTATTAAGGGCCGTGAAGTCTGGACACATACGCCATTCCCCATCTTTCTTGGGCACCATGACCACCGGTGATGAATAAGGACTAATGCTGGGACGAATGACGCCTACTTCCAAAAGTTCCTTGATTATTTTTTCTATTTTATTCTTTTGGGTGAATGGATATCTATATGGGCACACATTTGGTGGTTGGGCCCCTGGGACCAAAGTGATGCTATGATCATGTTCCCCTCTCGAGGGTGGAAGCTCATGAGGCTTGTCAAAGACTGGCAGATGGTTATTTAAGATCTGTTGCATCTCAAGATGAATATAAAGAGAATTGGGTTTGAATGCCTGGATGGCATTAAATAGAGCTATAACTCCATGATGGCCCTTTTTTAGCAATTTTTCCATCCGATGTGAGCTGATGATAGAGGGAGCTCCCGCCTGGAGTCCGCGGAGGGTATGTGTGTGGTTGTTCTGCTTAAAGCTCATATATAATTCCTGGAAATCCATTATGATTGGGCCAAGTGTGCGAAGCCATTCAACACCTAGGACAATGTCGCACCTGCCCATGTGTATGGCAAGCATGTGGGTCTTTAGCTAATAATCCCCCATTTGAAGTTTGACATTTTCACAGCGGCCTTCACATTTCATTGTTCCCCCATCAGCAATTTGGACTTGGAAGTTAGAAACTGCTCGTACAAAACAATGCACTGCTTCCACAACTCTTTGATGGATAAAATTATGTGTACTTCCACTATCAATCAAGACTACTATTGGGTGATGCTTAATAAAACCTCTAATTTTGAGAGTTTGAGGCGAAGAAATCCCTGCCAAAGCATGTAGCGAAATAACTGGTTCTTCAGGTACATTGTCCTTCTGGTTATCCTCTTCTTCCTCCTCTGGTTCCTCAAGTGGTGGGGCTTCCTCCGATGAACTGTGATCAGTAGCATCAATTTGAAAGAATTTTGGCTCCTTACATTTATGCCCTAGGGAGTATTTTTCATCACAGTAGTAACATAATCCTTGCTTTCTTCTTTCCACCATTTCGGTAGGTGACACCTTTTGAACCTTGAGTGTTTGGGTAGTGTTGTGAGCCTGTGGGGGGCGACCCTTGGTAGTGAAATTTGGGCAATTAAACTGGGCCGCTAACACACGTTCTACTTCACGAGCTATCCTGCAAGCCTCCAGCCATGAGGGAGGGTGGTGCAGTCGGACGTGGGCTTGTATGGCTTCTTTAAGACCACTGATAAAACATTCCATGTAGAACTCATCTTGTAGACCTCCAGTGCGGAAAGCTAAGGCTTCAAAGTTTGTAATATATTCATCCACAGTTCCTATTTGTCGGAGCTTAGTGAGAATACCCAAAAAGGTAGAGTGATGGTCAAAGCGATCCATAAGAGCTTTTTTGAATGTCTCCCAAGTCAAGGGCCTTCCATAGCAACGTTGATTCCATTTCCACCATTGCCATCTTTCATTGTCCAAGTACATGATACCCACACTAAGCTGAGTGGCATTATCCAGGATGTAATTCAGATTAAAATATTACTCCATTAGTGCTATCCATGTTGCCGGGTTAGAGCCATCAAATTTATACATGTCCATTTTAGGAGGTCACAGATGGGATGGTTGGGGGGTGCCAAAGAGGTGAAGAGACTAGCTAGACTCACCCTCATTGTTTTCATTGCCAATATATGCCTCCTCGCATGCCTCCACCTCGCCCTTAGAGAGTGTTATTTCCTTCAGCTGTGCTTGGATTTCTCTGAAGGATGATTCAAGGCTGTCCATCCTCTCATTTTCCATAGCTTGAGCTCTAGTTTGTACCATGCATCGAGCCAATTTACTTGAAATTTGGGACCGCCCGAATTTTTTGGCACTAACAATTGAATGATACCACCTTGCTCAGCTCGTCGTCCTGATTCTTATGGGCTAAGTGACCAATAAGTGCCCCGGCCGGTCTCAGACTCTTTTTTTTGTAAACTGCTAATGAAGTTTTACTCCTTCCTTAGGAATACTGCAGCAGCCGAATCCCGGAAATGTCAATGCTACCAAAAGTCCTGCGAAAATCGCGCCCAGGTATAGGAACCCACACAACTACTCAGATCTGGATGGCGGGTCTGATGGATCTGAGAGATCTGAATGGCTGATCTGATAGATCTGAATGGTAGAACTGATTGTTGCTGCGGATTTGATGGATCTAATTCTGAATAGTTGTTCTGATAAATCTGAACGACAAAACTGATTGTTGCTACTACTACAAAACCCCACTTGCGAGATCTGATCTGGTAGAGATTATGTGTGATCCCGAGATAGTGAAGGGACTATGGCCTCCAGGAGTGTCAGGTGCTATAGATTGAAATATACATAAGGGTCTGATAGTAGTACTCGGCCCAATTTTTCAGGGCACTAACCAAGGAGGATCAACCGTACCCTTAGCCGTACAACCCGACTACCATATCGTATAGGCGAGTAATCTCTCTGAGTGCTATTCTCGGTGTACTGTAGCAGCAAGACGGTCAATGGTTTATCTATGGTGAGGTTTCAAGGGAGCTAGGGGGCTTCCAATATACCTAGAGGGTACTTGTAAGGCAGTCTGTGCGCAGTTCTGTCTAATGCACTACTACTCGAAGGGGTACCCACAGGGGTTACAAGGGAGTCCAACAAGCGTGACCACCTCTTGTATTTCCTGCATGCCTGCCTCCCCAAATCCGCAGGTTTATGCGCTCAATGATAGATCCTGTGGTTTAAAGACGCCGAAACACATCTCTAGCCAAAAAAAAAATCACTAAAAAATGGAGATCCCACTGGCCTTGGAAAGTGCTCTGATACCACTTGTTATGCTCTTAACCTACAAGACGATACTAGAATACCAAATATGCGAAGAAATATACCCAGAACATAGAACAGTGAGAAATAACAGTAAGTATTTTATTATTCAAAAAGCAATGTTCACTTGCCTCTTCGAGGGGGAAACCTCCAATAGAGCAGAGCTCGATTACAAAAATAAGACACGATGCTCCTCGTAGGGAGTCTCTATCCTTTATATAAGATTCATACATGCAATACCATGGGGCAATACCATGGTTCTTATTAATACCATCTATCTAATACCATGGCCCATTTGCAACTAACTGTGGTCCCGTCATTGAATGCGGCTTAACCACTTACAATTAGTAATATGGGCTTTATTGACTCTTTATTAACTATAACTATGACTCGATCCTATTACATAAATAAGGGGGTTAGGGTGGGACCCTAAGAGTTTCTAGGGCAAAACACAATCACATGTGCGAGAAACAGAGGGCTTTTTGTGTACATATCAGGAGCAATATAAAAATCCCATACTTCTCATTCTTTGGAATTGAACTTAGGCCTATAAGGCCTCTCATTGGATCGAATAAGAGACTCTCACATACGAAGGAGAAAAGAACCAAATACACCACGAAACCTCCCACTTGTGCAAGGTTTAGGGTTGTAGTGCTGCCACATCAAGTCTGCAATGTTACATGAAGAAGAATCTCAATTGGTGAAGAGAAGAAAAGAATCATCCTATGTGAGTAGGTACACTTAGGATAAATAAGAACATCTCTTCTAGAACTAGCATAAGAGAGTCTACCACCAAGGAGTAGGAGAACAAAGTGCTAGAAGAAGGAGGATGGTTCCAAAAAAAAAAGTGCTCGAAGAAGTGCGAGGGAATAAGGTGTAGAAAGAAGGAAAGACTTGACTTGTGCTTGGAGGATACTGTTGTCAAGGGTCTAGGGTTTGGCATTGATCAATAGAAGCTTCAATAAGAGAAATTCACTCAATGGTTTTCCTCTCAGGAGAAGAGATGTTTTGGACCTGGCAGAGAGCCAACTTTGTGTGTTCTTGTTTTTATGTTTTGGTAGAATTTTGATGTAGTACACACATATGCACTAATAAGAAGAAGGAGAATAATAAGCTAATAAGGAAAATTAAAAATACTCCACAAATTTCTATCAAGTAATGAAGAATCACACTACACTACTTTTCCCTAAGATTCTTCAACATGGTATCGGAGCTAAGGTGACACATCAAGGAAAGGGCAAATCAAGAACACTCATCAAGGAGAAGCATCTACAAAGTCGAAGCATAAAGCCTAGAAGCCTCAATCACTTCAAGGACAAGAAGGGTCTACAATCCATCATTCATCAAGGAGGTCTACAAAGCTAGAAGAAGAGCCTTACATAAAGGCCCCTACAAAGAAGAGCAAATTGAAGCAGGACCTACATCAAGCAAATATCATCATCAAGCAAGTCCACTTGAAGAAGGAAACTTGAAGAACTCAAGATCCTAGGAAGGCGAGCCATCAAGTCTTCAAGGAAGAAGCAAATCCATTACATCTTAAAATCTATCAAGTAAGTACATGTCCCCTTCTGAATATACATCAATGTCTTTTTTCAAGGAAGGAAATAAATTGGTACGTACCAATAACTTTCTTGCGTGGAAGAAGAGGACTGATCTACTTCTCAAGGAGAATGAAATCCTAGAACATGTAAAAGGAAATATCATTATTCCTGCTAAGGAACAAACTCAAGCCTTAGCCAAGTACAATAAGTATGAGACAAGATCTTAAAGGATTATGATAGAATCAATCAAAGACTCTCTCATTCCCTATGTCTCCAAATTTGATACATTGAAAGAAATGTATGATAAGCTAGTAGAGATATTCTTGGTATCCACAACTGGAGAAGTGATATCTCTGTGGAATGAATTATATAAGATGAAGATAACAAAGGAAGGAATAGCTCCCTACTTCATGAAAATCTATGAAATGAGAGGTCAACTTCAAGAGCTTGCAGAAGTCATGTCCGACAGAGAAATGACCATTGTAGTACTCAATTCTCTACTTGAGGTTTGGGGCAACTTCACATCAATCATATATTCCAAGAAGGAAGCAACCATTACTTTCTAGCTTGGATCTGTCCCCAATACTTTCCATTTTGAAAATTTCGATGAATTTCCTATATTCTTGGAGAGGCAATGAGCCATATGGTCCTAATGTCTTAATTTGAAACTACATCCACTGATCTTTGAGGAAATGACATAGTATTTGGATGGCTTCCTACATTTTATAACTTCCATGGATAAACTCTCCATGGCAGCAAGTTGTGTCTCGTTTTCTTACAGCTTCTCTCATAACCTAGTGTTGTTTGCTTGTAGTTGTTCCCTCATGATTTACTCTCTTAATTCTAGGTCATTCAATTATTTTCCCATCTCATTGAATTTATCCTCCATGAGACCCACATCCTCTATACTTTTGGATTTTGAAATTTGAATCCATCTATGTGTTCTGCCTCTTTCCTTCTCTAACTCAAAAAATAGTGGGATGGAGAATTTCTCAGGTATGATCCTGCCTCCCTCAAAAAATTTGTAGTAAGATTATAGGTGGAGTTGTATATCAATCTCTTGAAGCTCTTTGAGGCCTTTTCCTTCTTATTTTAAGGTGGCTACTCCTTCCTATCACACTTCCTACTTCTCCTATAACACCTACAAACATTGTTTGAAGAAGCTCAGTGGCACCCTAGGTAGTCTCTGATAGAACTAGCTTGTTCTTCTCTAATTGTTTATTGAAATGAGTGATTATAAAAATGGAGTAAAGTTTTGTACTTAATATTTTGTTTGTGGCAAACGCTCATAGCGTTGTGATGACATGGAACTTGCACAAACTTCCCTTTTCTAACCATTGTCCCCACTCCTTGCAATCATCACCCTACTCCTCATGATTATCACCTCACTCCTTGTAATCACCACCTCACTTGAGTTGACTTTTCCACGTGCATGTGTAACTGAAATGAACTTTAGTTTACTAATCGAAGGTGGCCAAGTTTACTGGCCACCTACACCCCATAAAAATTCCTTTCTCGACCATTATACATTTTATCATCATATGCATAGGGAATAGGTGAGGTACGTGTGCCTACCCGTGATGTCAATGTGTTGGATAAGCTCACATGTCAGAGTTGGTATTCATAATAGAATGATCCATAAGGTGTTGATTTCCTTTGTTTCTTCTGCATAAGTCCTCATAACTTTATAGTTCTTTGACTAATAACATTGTTGTGTGTGCAGTTTTCTTCTCAGTGTCCAATTTATTTTTGTTGGAGTGGATATATTATTAGCTGATGTGCCCCTCCTTACTTCAGAAATGGCTCTATGATGCTCAAGGTGGTTACATCTCTTTCTCTGTGTGTGGAAAAAGTTGATTTTGGGATTTTTGGTGTGACTGCATAGGATGCTACAAGAGGAATCCTCTTCCTGTGGTAGTTATTTAATTCCTCTTTGAGACCCTATATTTCATGTGGAATTTGAGGGAAAGTCTAAAAAGTCATGAGTACAGGTTTAGGTTCATGAGGAAGTAGTGTAGGTGGTGGAAAGTGAAAGCAAAGTTTTTTTGTGTTTTTTTGTATGCATGGCAGAGTGGAAGTTGAAACTGACTTTTGGCTAAATGGAGTGGATAGGAGATGAATTTGATGTTGGTGGACCTTTCTCAACACTTCCTAAAGAATAATTTACCTCTTGTCCTCTTTCTCCAATCAGATCTTCCTCCTGTAGAATTTTAGGCTCCTCTTGTAGCATTACAGTCTCCTTTTGTAGCTCATTACAGAATACTCCTGTAGCATTATAGTGAGGACACAAAATTTGATTATCTTGTTGGTTGGATGATTGAGAGATGTAGGTATGTGAGTGGGGAGTGTGGAAATGAAATTTTTGGTCATAACAATGGAGGAGTACACTTGTATATGCTACCCTGTAGCCATGATTTTGTCAACTATTTGGAGTCCTGCAAAGAAAAGATGTTAGCAAAAGTGGTGTAAGAACTCCTTCACTGTGTTTTTCTCTTCTTTTCTCTCTCTCTCTCTCTCTCTCTCTCTTTTGAGACAAGAGGGTTACCTCTGTAAAGGTTTTCAACCTTCATGCCTACCCTAGGCATCTTGGAGGAGGATTTCACCTAGGGATATTTTATTTTTTTCTTTTCTTCTCTTTTTTTTTTCTCTTGGGTTGCCTCAGAGAGGTTTTCAACTCAAGAGTTGGCCTCAGATGCCTCATGGAGGTTTTCATCTAGGCCCTCTTATTATTATTATTATTATTATTTAGAAATTTGGTGGACTGAGGGCTATGAGCCTCCCAATCACATTTAACTCTCTGCTGACTGAACTAACAAACTCTTCCTTGGACAAAGGTTTCTTATACAACTTCAACCTATGACCATTGACAAGTAAGGGAATCCCTTCCTCATCAATTGTTCTTATTTGGACAGACCCATTCTCATGACACTTCTACTAGATAGGGACCCAACCATCTTGTCATTAACTTCCCCTTTAAATACTTGAATATAGAATCATACAATAGGTCCCAATCTCCTTCTTGAAAAGGTGTAGGTGGGGGAAGTGAAAGCAAAGTTTTTATATGTTTTTTTATATGCATGGCAGAGTGGAAGTTGAAACTGACTTTTGGCTAAATGGAGTGGATAGGAGATGAAATTGACATTGGTGGACCTTTCTCAAAACTTCCTAAAGAATAATTTACCTCTTGTCCTCTTTCTCCAATCAGATCTTCCTCATGTAGAATTTTAGGTTCCTCTTGTAGCATTACAGTCTCCTTTTATAACTCATTACAGACTACTCCTGTAGCATTACAGTGAGGACACAAAAATTGATTATCTTGTTGGTTGGATGATTGAAATATGTAGGTATGTGAGTGGGGAATGTGGAAATGAAATTTTTGGTCATAACAATGGAGGAATACACTTGTATATGCTACCCTGTAGCCATGATTTTGTCAACTATTTGGAGTCGTGCAAAGAAAAGATGTTAGCAAAAGTGGTGTAAGAACTCCTTCCCTATGTTTTTCTCTTCTTCTTTTTTCTCTCTCTCTCTCTTTTCTGAAACAAGAGGGCTACCTTTGTAAAGGTTTTCAACCTTCATGCCTGCCCTAGGCGTCTTGGAGGAGGATTTCACCTAGGGATATTTTGTTTTTTTCTTTTCTTCTCTTTTTTTTTTCTCCTGGGTTGCCTCAGAGAGGTTTTCAACTCAAGAGTTCGCCTCAGATGCCTCATGGAGGTTTTCATCTAGGCCCTCTTATTATTGTTATTATTATTATTTAGAAATTTGGTGGATTGAGGGCTATGAGCCTCCCAATCACATTTAACTCTCTTCTGACTGAACTAACAAAATCTTCCTAGGACATAGGTTTCTTATACAACTTCAACCTATGACCATTGACAAGTAAGGGAATCCCTTCCCCATCAATTGTTCTTATTTGGACAGACCCATTCTCATGACACTTCTACTAGATAGGGACCCGACCATCTTGTCATTAACTTCCCCTTTAAATACTTGAATATAGAATCATACAATAGGTCCCAATATCCTTCTTGAAAAGTCCTTTCTCTGATGTTCTTATCATGCCAAATATTCCTTTATAGTTGGATTGCCTTAGTGTGCAAGAGAGTTTTCATTCTAAATTCATCTAGACCATTGAGTTGGAGCAACCTTTCCTATTGTGCTATAGTGAGATCCAAGTCTAACTGAGCTGCCATCCTCAAGGCGTTGTACTCAAATTCAATAGAAAACATGGCCTTTTTCCCATAGACTATCTAAAATGGATTGAATCCAGTGGTGTTGTAGGACCAAGTGGCTTCCACAAGTCTTTCTTCCCAATTTTTTCTGATGATGCTAACAACCTTGGTAAGAATTCTCTCCAATGCTCTTTTTGTGACTTCCACATGCCCATTTGCTTCAGGGTGACAGGTAGTAGATGTCCTATGCTTGATGTGGTGCTACTTCATAAGATATTCAATCAAACTTGATATAAATTATGCTCCTTGACTAGTGATTAATTCCCTTAGAAAATCAAATTTGTAGAAGATGTTCTCCCTCATAAATTTAGCCACCTTCTACTCAGTTGTTGCCTTTACTTCTTTTGTTTCAGCCCATTTGGTCAAATAATCAGTGCATACTATGATATATCTTTTATTTTTCCTAATGGGGGATCAGTAGATCCAATGAAATCCATGCCCCACTTTTCAAATGGCTCTATATTCACTTGAGGTTATAAGGGCATTTCATCCTTGGGTGTTGGATTACCCATCCTTTGGCACTGATCACACCTGGTGGTGTACCTCCTTGCATCCTGATGTAAAGTGGACTAATAGTAACATGATTGTAGAAATTTAAAGGTTGTCCTCTTAGAAACAAAATGACCCCCATAGGGTCCATCATGGCATTCTGAGAGGATGTCGAAGACATTCTTCTCAAGATCTGATTTGGCCCCAATTTGAAAATATTTTCCCTAATCCAAGTGAATGGGACACTCTTCCTGACAATATTGCTTTTCTCCTTGGAGGATAGGTTAGGAGGGAACCTCCCAACAACCAAAAAGTTGGTTATATCAACAAACCAAGGAGAAAGCATCAAGATGGAAAGGATATGTTCATTTGGAAGTCGATTATCTATCATTCTTCCTTTCCTGCAGTGAAGGTTAGTCGCAACAAGAAATCTACAACCACATTCTCTTTCCCTAGTTTATCAACAATAGTCAATTAAACTTGTTGCAATAATAACAACTATCTAATTATACTAGCATTTACATTAGGTTTATTCATTGAATACTTAATGGTTGCATGATCAATGTGAACCAAAATTTGATAACTAGTGATATAATGCCTAAAATTGTTCAAAGAATGAACCACAACCAATAGTTCCTTTTCAGTGACACTATAATTTAACTCAGCTTTAGAAAGGTTCTTACTAATGAAATAGACAATGTAAGGTGATTTATCTTCTACTTATCTTAAGGCAACCCCTACAACTTTGTCTAAGGAATTTGTGTGTATATGGAAAGTTAATTCCCGGGTGGGAACCCTAAGGATGGGTGCATTGGTCAGCTTTCCTATTAGTATTTCGAAGGTTTCTAAATAATTGTTTGTCCAACAAAAATATGAATATTTAGACAACAGTCCAAACAAGGGTGAATCCAATTTTCTTAAATCTTTAATGAACCTTCTATAATACCCAGCTAATCTAAGGAAACTATTAACATCTCTTTTCTTTTGAGGATATGGACACTTTTGATGATGTCAATCTTGTTTGGGTCAACCTGCATCCTTCCTTGGATATGTAATGGCCAAGGACAGTCCCTACATTCATTAAAAACTCACATTTCTCAGGGCTAAATGCGAGATTAATTTCAATACATTTCTTCAAGATTTTACACAGATTAGAAAGAGCTTCCTGGAAGTCACGTCCATAAGGAGTGAAATCATCCAAGTATATCTCAACGGAGTCATCAAAAAGTTCAACAAAGATACTTAGAACCTCCCTCTAAAAAGTAGTAGGGGCGTTGCACATACCAAATGAAATAACTCTATAGGAAAAAGTACCCAAAGGACATGTAAATGTGGTATTGTCTTGGTCTTCGGGGCTGACTTGAATTTGGTTGTATCCACTAAATCCATCCCGGAAGGAGAATGATTTCTTTCCTGCAAGACCATTTAGGACTTGGTCAATGAACGTCAAAGGAAAATGGTCCTTCTTTGTAGCCTTGTTAAGTTCCCGGTAATCAAAACAGATTCTCCAATTCCCATTCTTCTTGGGAACTAAAACAAGAGGTGACACCTACTCACTATCTGAAATGGGGCATATGAACCCTGCATCCCATAGCTTTTGTAATTCTTATTTCATAATGTTCTTAAGAGATGGGTCCATCCTTCTATGGGGTTGGCACATAGGCTTGCATCCATCCTTCATGTAAATATGATGAGTACAGCTTGAGGGATGCTCACCTTTTGTTTCCTTATAATCAAGAAAAATCATCTAGATGTTGCCTCAACACACTGCATACTTGTTCTTCCTGCGCAACAAAAAGAGAGGGGTTGATCTTTAGAGTTCTGCATGCGCTAATCTCCACAATCTTGGAAGAATCTAGGTTAAAGTCAACAGAGCACAACTCAGTCCAAGGACTACTCTAAGAATTTGTCATCATTTCCTCAACTGGTATGGCATTGGGAGGTTGGTTCTGTAAGATATGGTCAATAAGGTAATCTTCAGCAAGTTGTCCCCCTCATATAACAATTTCTAGAGTGTAGACTGGGTATAGGGATGTTTGATAAAATTCTTCCTTGACCCCCTCCTCTAACCATAAAGGTAAGTCATGTTCAATAGAAGGTTGAGCAGGATGATACAACACAAGTTGTTTGGATAAATTCACATTCTTAATAGTTATGTTCCCAACCTTGCAACTAATGTAGTCATCAGTAGTGGCCAACCAAGGTTTTCCTAATATGAGAGGATAGCCATTAAACTTGGTTTTGGGTTGGAGGACCAGGAAATCAGTAGGGTACTCCCAAGAATCAATGGAGAACATGACATCCTCAATAATTCCCTCAGGAGCTACTGTGGAGTTGTCTGAAAGTTGCAACACTATGGTGGTCTTTCTAAAATCCCCTTGGATATTAAGCTTCAGCATGGTTTCCCTAGTCATCACATTGATTACAGCCCCAAGATCAATCAGGGTATTAGGGACCAGAATTCCATCGATGTGCACATCCACTACTAGGCTACCAAGGTCTAGGTATTTTGGGTATATCACTCTCTCGAGCATTAGATCAGATAGTTTTCCAACAACATTGATTACGGGAGTGTCTCTTCTCCTTCTCCCAAACCTTTTGAAACATTCCTCCTTGATAATCTTGTTTTAAATTGGAACTTCTTTGATGGCTTGGAGGAGGGATATCTTGACACACAAATTCTTCAACCTCCCAGAAGTTCAGCCTCTTCTAGGGTGTGTTATTTAGGGTGGACCAACCTTTCAGGATAAGGAGGTGCATTGATTTGAGGGGCACTCTCTTCCTTCTCTTATTCAAGCTCTTTAGGTGGAAAAGTTGGTTGATTATCTGTGAGCACTCTCCCAAACCGAAGGTTGATCTCTTGGATTTCCATAGCAAAAGAAGGATAGGATGTTTCCCCACTATAGACCTATTGTGCCTTATTATTATTCAGGTTCATATTTGGTTGAACAAGAATTTAAGGTTGTTTAGGTGGAGTATGGTGAGGGAGATGTGGTTGAGGTTGAGGTGGAGGCAGTAAAGCGGGAGGTTGGGTGGTTTTAGGCCTCCTCCCTAGTTAGGGGTTGCCCCATTGGGAAGATTGGGGTGGACATGGCTGAGAAAGATAGTTGACAAGATGAGGTGGATATGGAGGAGCATAAGGCCAAGGAGGAGGTGTGGACCATGATGGATGAGTGGAAGGGTACCAAGGCTGGAAAGGTGCCTTCTGATTTGGATTGTAGTGAGGATAATGTGCACCTTGCATGCCTTGTTGATAAGCACAATTCTTCTGACCCATTCTCTACTCCTCCCTGGTATACAACCTTTACACTTGGTAGAGAGGGATATTTTCCTATGGCATTATTCTCTTCACAAAGTAGGCAAACTTCTATGACATTAAGTGGGAATTCATTCCTAGGATGTCTTTTAGTCCATTTAGGGTAGAAAATAACTAATGCCCTTTTTTATTCCTCTTGTTTTCTTTTGATTTGCATAGTCTCCATTTTCTAGGAAAAGGTATGAAAAATTTCACTCTTTAAATCCTCCAACATATTACCTATCTCATGCTTGATGGATGTTGTGGAGGGAGAGGAATTGACCAATCATTGGCTAGACCTACCCTTTTTCATAGCAACCCTAGAGTGATTCTTGAATATAGTTTTGATGTCATCATAATGTAATTGGTAGATATATCCTCCAGATAGCATTTTGAGGGTTTCCATCACATCTTCCCTGATCCCTTGGAGAAGAACTAGCTTGAGTGACTCAGGATCAAGGGTAGAATTGGCCCTCCTATAATTGAGTTGAAATCCTTCCTCATAGTCCTTTAGAGACTTATTAGGTTCAAGAGTCATCCCAATCACATTTAGAAATTTGGTGGACTTATTATTATTTAGAAAAATGGTGGACTAAGGGCTATGAGCCTCCCAATCACATTTAACTCTGTTCAACTGAACTAACAAAATCTTCCTGGGACATAGGTTTCTTATACAACTTCAATCTATGACCATTGGCAAGTAAGGGAATCCCTTCCCCATCAATTGTTCTTATTTGGATAGACCCATTCTCATGACACTTTTCTACTAGATAGGGACCCTACCATATTGTCATTAACTTCCCCTTTAAATACTTGAATATAGAATCATACAATAGGTCCCAATCTCCTTCTTGAAAAGTCCTTTCTCTGATGTGCTTATCATGCCAAATCTTCCTTTGTAGTTGGATTACCTTAGTGTGCAAGAGAGTTTTCATTCTAAATTCATCTACACCATTGAGTTGGAGCAACCTTTCCTATTGTGCTATAATGAGATCCAAGTCTAACTGAGCTGCCATCCTCAAGGCGTTGTACTCAAATTCAATAGAAAACATGACCTTTTTCCCATAGACTATCCAAAATGGATTGAATCCAGTGGTGTTGTAGGACCAAGTGGCTTCCACAAGTCTTTCTTCCCAATTTTTTTTGCTGATGCTAAAAACCTTGGTAAGAATTCTCACCAATGCTCTTTTTGTGACTTCCACATGCCCATTTGCTTCATGATGATAGGCGGTAGATGTCCTATGCTTGATGTGGTGCTACTTCATAAGATATTCAATCAAAATTGATATAAATTATGCTCCTTGACCAGTGATTAATTCCCTTAGAAAATCAAATTTGTAGAAGATGTTCTCCCTCATAATTTTAGCCACCTTCTACTCAGTTTTTGCCTTTACTTCTTTTTGTTTCAGCCCATTTGGTCAAATAATCAGTGCATACTATGATATATCTTTTTTTTCCTGATGGGGGATCAATAGATCCAATGAAATCCATGCCCCACTTTTCAAATGGCTCTATATTCACTTGAGGTTATAAGGGCACTTCATACTTGGCTGTTGGATTACCCATCCTTTGGCACTGATCACACCTGGTGGCGTACCTCCTTGCATCCTGATGTAAAGTGGACTAATAGTAACATGATCGTAGAAATTTGAAGGTTGTCCTCTTAGAAACAAAGTGACCCCCATAGGTTCCATCATGGCATGCCGAGAGGATGTCGACGACCTTCTTCTCAAGATCTGATTTGGCCCCAATCTGAAAATATTTCCCCCAATCCAAGTGAATGGGGCACTCTTCCTGACAATCTTGCTTTTCTCCTTGGAGGATAGGTTAGGAGGGAACCTCCCAACAACCAAATAGTTGGTTATATCAGCAAACCAAGGAGAAAGCATCGAGATGGAAAGGAGATGTTCATTTGGAATTCGATCATCTATCATTCTTCCTTTCTTGCAGTGAAGGTTAGTCTCAACAAGAAATCTACAACTACATTCTCTTTCCCTCGTTTATCAACAATAGTCAAATAAAATTGTTGCAATAATAACAAATATCTAATTATACTAGCATTGACGTTAGGTTTATTTATTAAATACTTAATGGTTGCAGGATCAATGTGAACCAAAGTTTGATAACTAGTGATATAATGCCTAAAATTGTTCAAAGAATGAACCACAACCAATAGTTCCTTTTCAATGACAGTATAATTTAACTGAGGTTTAGAAAGGTTCTTAATAATGAAATAAACAATGTAAGGTGATTTATCTTCTACTTATCTTAAGGCAACCCCTACAACTTTGTCTAAGGAATTTGTTTATATATGGAAAGTTAATTCCCAGGTGGGAACCCTAAGGATGGGTGCAATGGTCAGATTTTCTTTTAGTATTTCGAAGGTTTCTTAATAGTTGTTTGTCCAACAAAAATATGAATCTTTAGACAGCAGCCCAAACAAGGGTGAATCCAATTTTCTGAAAACTTTAATGAACCTTCTATAATACCCAGCTAATCCAAGGAAACTATTGACATCTCTTTTCTTTCGAGGATATGGACCCTTTTGATGATGTCAATCTTGTTTGGGTCAACCTGCATACTTCCTTGGATATGGAATGGCCAAGGACAGTCCCTGCATTCATTAAAAACTCGCATTTCTCAAGGCTCAATGCGAGCTTAATTTCAATACATTTCTTAAAGATTTTGTACAGATTAGAAAGAGCTTCCTGGAAGTAATGTCCATAAGGAGTGAAATCATCCATGTATATGTCAACAAAGTCATCAAAAATTTCAACAAAGATACTTATAACTTTCCTCTAAAAAGTAGTAGGGGCATTGCACATACCGAATGGAATAACTCTATAGGAAAAAGTACCCAAAGTACATGTAAATGTGGTGTTGTCTTGGTCTTCAGGGCTAATTTGAATTTGGTTGTATCCACTAAATCCATCCAGGAAGGAGAATAATTTCTTTCCTGCAAGGCCATCTAGGACTTGGTCAATGAACGTCAAAGGAAAATGGTCCTTCTTTGTAGCCTTGTTAAGTTCCCAGTAATCAAAATAGATTCTCCACTTCCCATTCTTGGGAACTAAAAC
The DNA here is from genome assembly GCA_031772625.1 of Pinus tabuliformis. Taxonomy (NCBI): domain Eukaryota; kingdom Viridiplantae; phylum Streptophyta; class Pinopsida; order Pinales; family Pinaceae; genus Pinus; species Pinus tabuliformis. The sequence continues at coordinate 59,775,431 of CM062805.1, forward strand.
AAGAGGTGACACCTACTCACTATTTGAAATGGGGTATATGAACCCTGCATCCCATAGCTTTTGTAATTCTTATTTCATAATGTTCTTAAGAGATGGGTCCATCCTTCTATGGGGTTGGCGCATAAGCTTGCATCCCTCCTTCATGTAAATATGATGAGTATAGCTTGAGGGATGCTCACCTTTTCTTTCCTTATAATCAAGCAAAATCATCTAGATGTTGCCTCAACACACTGCATACTTGTTCTTCCTGCGCAACAAAAAGAGAGGGGTTGATCCTTAGAGTTCTGGATGGGCTAATCTCCACAATCTTGGAAGGATCTAGGTTAGAGTCAACAAAGCACAATTCGGTCCAAGGACTACTCTAAGAATTTTTCATCACTTCCTCAACTCGTATGGCACTCGGAGGTTGGTTCTGTAAGATATGATCAATAAGGTCATCTTCATCAAGTTGTCCCCCTCATATAACAATGTTTAGAGTGTAGACTGGGTATAGGGATGTCTGATAAAATTCTTCCTTCACCCCCTCCTCTAACCATAAAGGTAAGTCGTGTTCAATAGAAGGTTGAGTAGGATGATACAACACAAGTTGTTTGGATAAATTCACATTCTTAATAGTTATGTTCCCAACCTTGCAACTAATGTAGTCATTAGTAGTGGCCAACCAAGGTTTTCCTAATATGAGAGGATAGACATTAAACTTCATTTTGGGTTGGAGGACGAGGAAATCAGTAGGGTACTCCCAAGAATCAATGGAGAACATGACATCCTCAATAATTCCCTTAGGAGCTACTTTGGATCTGTCTGAAATTTGCAGCACTATGGTGGTCTTTCTCGAAGCCCCTTGGATATTAAGCTTCAACATGGTTTCCCTAGTCATCACATTGATTACAGCCCCGAGATCAATCAGGGTATTAGGGACCATAATTCCATCAATGTGCACATCCACTACTGGGCTACCAAGGTCTAGGTATTTTGGGTATATCACTCTCCCGAGCATTAGATCAGATAGTTTTCCAACAACATTGATTGTGGAAGTATCTCTTCTCCTTCTCCCAAGCCTTTTGAAACATTCCTCCTTGATAATCTTGTTGTAAATTGGAACATCTTTGATGGCTTGGAGGAGGGGTATCTTGACACACAAATTCTTCAACCTCCCAGAAGTTCAGCCTCTTCTAGGGTGTGTTATTTAGGGTGGACCAACCTTTCAGGATAAGGAGGTGCATTGATTTGAGGGGCACTCTCTTCCTTCTCTTATTCAATCTCTTAAGGTGGAGAAGTTGGTTGATTATCTGTGAGCACTCTCCCAAACCGAAGGTTGATATCTTGGATTTCCACAACAAAAGAAGGATAGGATGTTTCCCCACTATAGACCTATAGTGCCTTACTATTATTCGGGTTCATATTTGGTTGAACAAGAATTTGAGTTTGTTTAGGTGGAGTATGGTGAGGGAGATGTGGTTGAGGTTGAGGTGGAGGCAGTAAAGTGGGAGGTTGGGCGGTTTTAGGCCTCCTCCCTGGTTAGGGATTGCCCCATTGGGAAGATTGGGGTGGACATGGCTGAGAAAGATGGTTGATAGGATGAGGTGGATATGGAGGAGCATAAGGCCAAGGAGGACGTGTGGACCATGATGGATGAGTGGAAGGGTACCAAGGATGGAAAGGTGCTTTCTGATTTGGATTGTAGTGAGGATAATGTGCACCTTGCATGCCTTGTTGATAAGCACAATTCTTCTGACCCACTTTTTACTCCTCCTTGGTATACAACCTTTACGCCTGGTAGAGAGGGATATTTTCCTATTGCATTATTCTCTTCACAAACTAGGCAAACTTCTATGACATTAAGTGGGAATTCATTCCTAGGATGTCTTTTAGTCCATCTAGGGTAGAAAATAGCTAGTGCCCTTTTTTCTTCCTCTTGTTTTCTTTTGATTTGCATAGTATCCATTTTCTAGGAAAAGGTATGCAACATTTCACTCTTTAAACCCTCCAATATATTACCTATCTCATGCTTGATGGATGTTGTGGAGGGAGAGGAATTGACCAAGCTTTGGCTAGACCTACCATTTTTTCTAGCAACCCTAGAGTGATTCTTGAATACAGTTTTGATTTCATCATAATTTAATTGGGAGATATATCCTCCAGATATCATGTTGAGGGTTTCCATCCCATCTTCCCTGATCCCTCGGAGAAGAACTAGCTTGAATGACTGAGGATCAAGGGTAGAATTGGTGCTCCTATAACTGAGTTGAAATCCTTCCTCATAGTCCTCTAGAGACTCATCAGGTTCAAGAGTCATCCTAAAAATTTCCTCCTTCCTTTCTTTAGACCTACATTAGTCTCTGTTTTTTTCATTGGAGGCTTGTTGCATTTGGGCCCACGTAGTGACGCTGCCTCTAGGTAGACACATAAACCAATGCAAGGATCCCCTACATAGTAAATGTCTCCAAAAATGCTTCTTTGGCCTGCATATTAATCATATTAGGCCATACAATATGAAAAACACCATTTAGTCTTCCTACTAAGCATATTATGACTAAAAATGCAAATTAATGTGAGAAAAGGAGAGTTTTAAGGGTTGGAGGATAACACAATGAACTCCAAAAGATACCTATTAATGGGACCCATCAACTGGTGCAAACCTCATTTAGAATGAAAACTTAAAGAAAGATTTGTAACTTTAGAGATTTTATCCTTCTCGCCGCTTGGTAGATCTGAGGTTAAGATGGACCTATGGTGGTTCTATATGTATGTAGGTATGTATGCATGTGTCGCGTCTCTACTTCATGGTGAGAATGGAAGGAATTTCATAGCTTCATTTGGAACAATGCACCAATAAAATGTTTTAATTATAAGTTTTATTTTTATTTTTGATTATCTTATATAATATATACATAAATAAGATTGAAATATTTTACTTAGTGAGTATATTGAAATATTTTATTTATAAATAGTTAGGAAGTAATTGAAATTTCTCTCTCTCTATATACAACTAGGTAAATATTAAATATTTTTTAATATTTCTCTCTATACATATATAAATATATATGGAGATGATATTGAAATATATTAATTAACATGGATATTCAAACATTTTTTATAAAGCTAATATTGAAATATTTGTATTTATAGTTTTTCTCTCTATAAATATTATTATTGTTATTATTATTATGTTGGTTTGACCTAACGGGGATTTGAAACTTGGATTTCATGGTTTACATGGTATTTTATAACATGACAATTTCCAATTGAGTTGCCCCCATGGGCTATTATAAAAATTTTATTTTTATTTTAACCTTCTTTCTCTATATAAATATACATAAAGCTGATATTTAAAGCTAATATTGATTTTTTTTTAGTTTCAATTGCTTTATCACTCTACATAAATTTGTTATAAAATTAAATAGTTTTTGTTTGCTAGGTTATGTGAGTCCTGAGATTACTAGAATGTCTAACCTGTGGCTTGAGTTGTTGCGATCCAGGGGCATCTAAGCTGTCAAAATCACCCAGGGATCACAACCAACCTAGGCCACACCAACCCTTTGCATGACTAGATTTTTCCCACAAAGTTTTGAATTGGTGACCTTTACACCATAGAGTTCCTTAATAGAACACCCTGTCACTGTCTGCTTTATGCCCCATGGGATGCTATAAAATTTAATTACTTAATATGGATATTGAAATATTATCATTATAGCTAACACTAAAATATGTTTTAATTCATATATATTTTTAAATACCATATGTTAATAATAGTATGTTGAAATGAGAATGAATTATACATCTCCTTCATACTTAGTTGTAATATCAATATTTTTTTAAATGCCACATGTCAACTCTATATTGAGTAGTGAAAGAATTATAGATATCCCTTAGACTAAAAAGACTTCTTCCTCACACTAAAAATTCATAAACGAAATTATAATTTTTTTAACTTCAATTATCTTATCACTCTATATAAATTTGATGTAAAATTAAGGTGGACATTGAAGTATTTTATTAATGGCCAATGTTGAAGGATTTTTTTGCTACTAATATTTTTTAATTGGTTAATGTAAGTATTGTTTTATTATTTTAAAATGTAAAGTCACGGAGAACTTCTCCATACTAGGTTGTAAAGTGTCCCTCAACACAATTAACATTAATGTTGCGTTAATGGTTGAAGAGGGTTGATGAGGTTGACAATAGTTTACAAGGAATATTAATATTACATTGTTTTTTTTTTGAGAAACCACTTTAAAAATGTAATATTTTATTTATTTAATTATTTTTTTACCATGATTGACCATGGTTGACTATTAATGTAATAATGGATTTGTGTTACATTAATGTAATATTGTTGAACAAGGTTGACTATTGATAAACTTAGTGGCATGTTTGACTATAGTTGAGCTTTCTTGACCATGTTTGAAGATGGTGGACTATGGTCAGATACTTTCGAGTTATGGTTGATAGTCTATGGTTGTCCATATCAACCATGATTATCCATGGTTTGACCATGTTGAGCATGATTGACTGTTGTCCATGGTTGACTATGGTTATTGTCATGGATAAACATGGTTGACCATGGTTGAGATTGTTCAAACAAGGTTGACTATAGTCAAACTTTGTGACCATGTTTGAGCATGGTTGAGCTTGCTTGACCATGTTTGACAATGGTTGAGATTATTTGAAAATGGTGGAGTATGGTTTGACATGGTAAATAAGGGTTGTTAGCATTTACCTATGGCTATGATGTTCATGTTGACCATGTTGACCACGGATGACCAAGTTAACCATTGTCAACTATGTTAACCATCTAGACCATTGTTGATCATGGTTTGGCCATGTTTGACATTGGTTGAACATGGTTGTCCATCTTAACGATGTTCACCAATTTTGAACTTGTTGTCTACAATTGACTATGGTCAACCACATATGACCGTGCTTGAACTTGTTTGACCTCATTTAACCAAGGGAATATTATTGTTGACTTATTTAACACATAATTGACCATGATTGTCAATGGTTTTGTTTGTTACATTGCAACATCATTTTTCTATCCAATTGTGATGATGTATGATGTTCATCACATCATGGCATCATTAATGATGTTATGCATCACATCGCGATGACATTTACTATTGATAATATTATTATGTTGTTTATTTTTCATCACATAGTGACAACATTTATTGTTCATCAAATTGTAATGTATTGGGTGTGAAGTCTGATTATCTTTGTAATTCAGAGGTCTTCTTTCAACTGTGTTTGGATCCTATTCCCTAAAAGGGGGGTGTGGGGGGCTTCCCCCACCCCACTATTGCTAAGGGGGGTGTGGGTTGGTGATAGTATGCTAGGGAGCCCTCCCAGTGATGGTTTGGGGGCAACACCCTCGAAAGAAACTTTGTTTGAGAAAATTTCCTATTAAAATATTGTAATTTTGTAGTCAATCTAGACCACTCATTAGGTAGAAAATAGGATTGTAGAAGGTATGTTAATTTAGGGTTTTTTTCCCTAGAAGGAAACCCTTGTTTATATGAGGGAGTTGTATTGCAACTGTATATTATTCTGTAAAAAAAAAAAAAAGAGAGGGTATTTGATATTTTATTACAATTCCCAATCCCAATTCCTTAGGGATTTAATAAAGAAGCCTAAGGATGTAGAAGAGTGTGGATTTGCAATCTATGCTCAAAATCAAGGAAATAAATAACACATTAATAACCATTGTTCAAAGTATATGACAAGAGACAAGAGAAAGTTTGTCTTTGAATGAAGACAAAAGAGGTAGAGTTTCTTTTTGTAATAATGCACCAACAAAGATAATAGGAAAAGGAACAATGGTCTTAGAAAACTGAAAAACCAAAGCTCAAATGTACTATGTGTAGATGATTTTAAGCATAATATTTTAATTGTTATTCAATTGTGTGACCAAGGACATGAAGTTATATTTAGGTTAGATGGTTTTGAAGTAAAGAAAGCATATTCAATAAAAAAATAGTGAAGACAATTATGACTTTGAGTAACTTATATGTGTTATATGGTGGCAAAGAAAGTTTTCATATGGAAAAGGTGGACGAAAATTGATTATGGCATAATTGATTAGGACTTGTAAGCTTTGACCATTCAGTAAAGCTCAGAAAAAAGTAGCCATTGAGAAATATGCCCAAAATATCAAAGCCACATGACATCATTTGTAAGTCATGTCATTTCAGAAAGAAACTTGTGTAGTTCAAAGCAAATGAGAATTTTACATCAAGGCCATTGGAACTCATTCATATAGATCTCTATGGTCCCACCAGAAAGAAATATCCATGAGGTGAGAGGTATTTCATGCTCTTAATTGATGACTTCACAAGAGTGACTTCGGTTGGTCTTATTGAAGAAAAATCTAGAGCATTTGAGAAATTTAAAATACTCAAGGCCCAAGTAGAAATGAGATGGATTTGAAGATAAAATGTTTGAGGCCATCAAGTGGGAGAATTTACCTAAGATGAATTCAATAATAATTTTGAGAAGCATGGAATTAGGAGGTAGTTCTCGATTGTAATAACTCCACAACAAAATGATGTTGTTGAGAGAATGAACATAACAATCCAAGAAGTAGCAAGGGAAATGATTGATGAAGAAAAATTAACACATACCTTTTGGCGAGAAGATGTCTAAACAACAATCAAAATTATAAATAAGGCTCATCCAAGAGAGAAAAGAAATAAGACCCCCTATGAGCTATGGTATGGTAGACCGACCTTAATAAAAAAATTCAAGATATTTGGGAGCAAATGTTATATTAAGAGAAACCAAGACAACCTCGGAAAGTTTGACTCAAGAGAAGATGAAAGAATGTTGCTTGGAACATTTTCTAGAAGCAAAGGCTACAAATGCTACAATAAAAATTGTGTAAAATTGTTGAGACACCAATATATAAAAAAATACTGTAGGCCATGAGACATGAATACAAATTACCATGAGAAATCAATTCATGCAAAATGATAACGTATAGTAAATTGATGGAATCTAAATCATTGAAAATGTAGCAAATCAAAAGCATATATTGTTGGCCAAGAATTCTATACTCCAATCACCACAATTGAGTGAGTACAAGTTCCAAGCATGAACCAAGTTCCAAAAAACTTAATAACCTTTTTCCTTTACAGTAAATGTGCACAAGCTATTCATTGAGTTTTGCAAAATAAATTTGCAAAGGATATCCATTGAGTTTTTAGATTTAAAAAAAAGAAGGGTAATTTGGTTACTAGGAAACATGTTAAATATATATCTATTTAATTTTGAAAAAAATTAAACAAGAGTAAAATTTGTTGTTTAGACTTGAGTTGTTTATATATATATATATATAAATGTAAAATTTTTTATTAGGAAGCCAGATGAAAATATATGCATTTAGTTTCATATATATATGAGTGTGTGTGTGTGTGTGAACTTTGTTACTAGGAAGCCAGATGAAAATATATCCATTTAGTTTCAAAATATTTAAACAAGATTAAAATTTGTTATTTGGACCTGACTTTAATTTTCTTTTAATAAAAGAATAAATTTTGTTACTAGAAAGCAGGTTGAATATATCTATTAAATTTTGATAAAATTTAAATAAAAAAATAAAGTTCGAGATAGATTTTTATTTTAAAAGAGCACAGATAGATAAACAAACTTACACATCTCCTCAATAGAATGAGCCTCTCCATTTAATATATGAATACACTAGCAATTAGAAATAAATCTCTCTCAAAATTTAGAACATAAATAATCACAAATGGCAACTACACAAAAGAAAAATAAAATAAACAAAAGCAAATAAATTAACAAAATATAAAACCCATAAAAATAATTTGATTATTGTTTTGATCAATATTTTTTTTTTTTTTTAAATAGATCTGCAGAATCTCTGTTATTTGTTTCTTAAGAATAAATCTGTACAATCTACTCATTAATGGAGTCCATGAGTCCATAATGAAAAATTAATTAAGGTTTTAAATTAAATGATTATGATTTTTCTATTACACTAACTTTGTACAAAGTTATTCATTGAGTTTTGCAGAAAAATGAAATGAATAAATAAACTCTCATACTGTGTGGAATAAATTTAAATGAATGAATAAACATTACTATTGGAAAGGAAAGGAAAGTTCACTGAATTTTGCAAAATTTAACTTAAATGAATAAACACCGATAATGAATGAATATATACTTAACATAGGCATGCCCTCTTAAAATCTGAAACAACAAAATATAAAAAGAAGAACAACAAAATTAGACCTCATGGATATGATCAGTTCATACAAAGATGAAACCCATCTATTAATCTTATTGTTCATGCTAATGCTCGGGTACCCTGGAGGAATTTCTGTGAAAATCCAATCCAAAAGAGAGAGTGAGAAGGTTAACACTCATCTTCGTCATGTTCTTCTCTTGGAGCTGGAAAATTCAAATCAAATGACCTCGGGGTGGCTGTTTCCTTTGTAGGAGGATCATTAGGGGAGAGTTGACTGTCCAATACTAGTGAAGAGGAATACAAATCACAAGTAACAGTCTGTAGGCTGGCTATAGGAAGCTTATTGTTCATTACACCTGCTTCGACCCATTCATTGCTGTTGGGTTTTTTAATCATGTCGGGCGCCACAATTTTTCCCCACAAGGGCATCACCATTGGCGGCGGTTGTTGTTGCAGAAGGATAGCCAAGTCTATAAGATTGGTGGGAATAATATTGGGAATACTCCATGGACTCATGCTGTGTTCCTTCACCCTTTGCGTTTCCAATCCGTCATTCATATAAACGTGCGTCCAGGGCTTTATTTGTTCAGAGATATTGACAGACAACCCATTCTTGTTGTTGTCGTGATTAGCATTAGCAGGCGGAGAAGGAAGAGGAGCGCTAGTGGCGGCCTGGGTGCATCTCTGGATGTCGACTGTGTCTGGAGGGAGGGAGGGCGCTAGGAAATTGGTCTTCGCCTTGACTCCTTTCAGAGTTCTAGCGGCATTATCATATGCTCTTGCTGCTTCCTCGGCAGTGTCGAAGGTACCCAGCCACCTGCGTCTTTTAATGGAGGGATCTCTGATCACGGCCCCGTATTTATCCCACGGTCTCTTTCTCACGCCTCTGTAATTCACTTCCTTCGCATCATTCACATCCTCCTCCACTACCCTCTTGCTAAGGTTTCTGTCTGTGGGAGCCATTAAGGTATTTCCTGTTACAAATGGAGTAACAGGATACCCAGAGGTTGAACAGGCAGCGAAACTGTTGGTGTCACCTCTGTAATCGTAGATCTCTCTCATTTGTTCAGAGATATTGACAGACAACCCATTCTTGTTGTTGTCGTGATTAGTAGGCGGAGAGGGAAGAGGAGCGCTAGTGGCGGCCCGGGCGCATCTCTGGATGTCGACTGTGTCTAGAGGGAGGGAGGGAGCTGGGAAATTGGTCTTCGCCTTGACTCCTTTCAGACTTCTAGCGGCATTATCATATGCTCTAGCTGCTTCCTCGGCAGTGTCGAAGGTACCCAGCCACCTGCGTCTTTTAATGGAGGGATCTCTGATCACAGCCCCGTATTTACCCCACGGCCTCTTTCTCACGCCTCTGTAATTCACTTCCTTCGCATCATTCACATCCTCGTCCACTACCCTCTTGCTACGATTTCTGTCTGTGGGAGCCATTAAGGTATTTCCTGTTACAAATGGAGTGACAGGATACCCAGAGGTTGAACAGGCAGCGAAACTGTTGGTGTCACCTCTCTAATCGTAGATCTCTCTCATTCCTTGCAAGCAAGAAGACGAATGTTGGCCGTTCTCTTCCACTACGTGAATAAATAGATAAAGGAGTAAATTTGATGAAGCGATGGGCAATGTTGGAGGTCAAAGTCAAATATAGTTTAATTAATCAATCCTGGCCTCCATTACGCCCAGTCAATCTTGGAAACAATGGAGTTTCATGGGTAAGTTGACCAGTAAAAATTTCAGTTATCCAGCTCTTAAATGGAAGACAACTGTAAAAAGGTTGATGGTTTATATTCCAAATTCGCGCAACGGGTTTGTATTCCAGATTTCAAAATGGTCAAAGAACACAATTTCTACTTGAACCAATTAATACTGGACCAATTAATGTACGGTGAAGGTTTTATGTCTCTCTAGGGGCTTTGGCAAAGAAGGTTGTGCTTTTTGTTACAAAATTATCCGAACCGGCATGGGCCTTTTAGACGCACTTGTGGGGAGTTGGGGAGTTATCTCCATTTAACATGGTACATTACATTTCTAACAACGTGCTATATGGTCTTTCTCTTTCACCTTTTTAGGAGTATGACGTGTTTGACTTAGTAAGAAGTATGAGTTTTAAGTTATATGTTAGTGGTAAATTGTTATTTTATAACAAATTATTAATAGTTAGGTACTAATTATATTAAAGATAGTTATGTAAGGTTAATTATATTATTTGAAATAATTTATGGGTGATTTATAAAGAGTGAGGTTTTGAAAATAATTTTTGATCATTATCTTTTTTAAGTTTAAAAAAGCAATATTTTAATTAATTTAAATAGAGTTTTAAGTCATATTCCGTTGAAATATATTGACATGTACTAATTTTTATTTATGATGATGTTAATTAGCATATAAAAAGTAGAATGTGGCATTGATTGATGTATTTTATTAATGTGGTTGTGCTAGTTAATTCAATCAACATAAGTGGGGTGGATTAGGCGACTATGGTTGACTATGTTTAACATCATCTAATTATGGTTAAAAAATGGTTGACATGGTGTGACAATGGTTAACCATGGCCTTCAATCAACATAAGTGGGGTGGATTAGACGACCATGGTTGACTATTGTCAACATCGTCTAATTATGGTTAAAAAATGGTTGATATGGGTTGACAATGGTTAACCATGACATTCAATCAACTTAAGTGGGGTGGATTAGATGACCATGGTTGACTATGGTTAGCATCAACCATGGTTGACTATGGTCAACATCATCTAATTATGGTTAAAAAGTGGTTGATATGGGTTGACAATGGTTAACCATGGCTATTGAGGGTCGCTGATGGTTGATGATTGTTGAGTATGATTGAAGAGGGTTGATAGGGTTGGAAATGGTTGACGATGGTTAATAATGTTTAACCATGGCTGCAAGGGTTGTTAATGGTCGATGATGGTTCACTATGATTGAAGATGGTTGACATGGTTGAAAATGGTTGACCATGGTTTACAAGGTTAACATTCCTAGGAGAGGGTTGACCATTGTCAACCATTAATGTAACCATGCATTCATATTAAATTATTTTTTACTATTGTTACATTAATGTTTGTCAACTATGGTTGACCATGGTTAATGTTACACGAATAGATCCATCATAACCCCAAATCTATCAAAATCCAAGAGTGATCAAATAAGTTTAAATTTTTACAAATATAATATTCACCTATAATTATTTTATTTTTATATATAATGGAATTTAAATATTTAAAAGATATAATTTTTTTATCATTAAATAAAAATTATATTAAAAAAAATAGTTTTTTTTTCCCTTTTAATATACTTTTAGAAAAAGAGAGGTTTTTCTTCCTAAAATGTTGTTACCAAACCATATATTTAAAAATATTTACTATAATTAATTAAATTAAAATAATATCAAAAAAATATTAAATTATAAAAAATAAAAAATAAAACAAGTGAAATTAAATATTCCACAAAATAAATCAATAAAATAAAATTAATATAATAATGTGAAGTTTTATTAGCACAACTGGTTGAGGATGAGCCTCGTTAGCAAGGTGACCCTAGATCAATCATCCTAGAAGAACCTGCACACATGCCTAATAAATCCATGACCTTCATGACCTAAATGGGATTTACACTAGTTGACCACCTCTACTAATGATTTGAGTCGATCTTCATCATGAATCATTTAGTGCCTCCTAAGTGCTCATGTCACACAAGAAACTACATCATCAAGCTCACCCTTTCCACGTCTTGTTTCAAAAAATATCCAAGTATGTTGAATTTTGGTCTTATTTTTCCAGATAAATACATCAGATGTATTAGGATATTGCCAAAACTTTTGAATGAGTGTCCACACCTCTTCATCATTCTTCCATTCCCCCCTTGATTCAGTTATTCAATCAACATGGATAATAGAAATGACATAGAGTAGTGCTTCCACATCCTCATCCCTCTTGAGAGTGAATCTACAACAACATTTTGCTTCTCTCCTTTGTAGATGATTTCAAAGTCACAACCTAACATGATTTGTAGATAAATGGCCCATGCCACGGATGATAGATTTCAGGTACTTCAACAAGCACCATCAGCGAAACCGAGGTGACGAGTCATAGACATCTGCAAAGCAAGTGAAGACATAATAAGCAGGAAAACTGCTTGAAAAACAACACACCAAACCACACTGCACAAAAATGAATAACACACTATTGTACAAAAGTAGCCATGCAATATGACTCAGGCATAGTACTTTTTGAGATAAAGCCCATTACGAGGCTTATCTAAAGGATTGCCCTCATAATCAATCATCTCATAGGTCCCTTTCTGTAATACATGTTTAACAATGTAGGGCCCATGCCACATGGGTTTGAACTTACCTGCCCCCATGTTGTCATTAGCTTGATCATACAATAAAACCAAATCACCCTTGGAAAAAGTACGAGGAGAGACTGACTGGTCAAAATGGGATTTAACCCATTTCTTCTGTGCTTCAATTACTAAAGCAACAAGACGACGAGTCTCATCCTATCATTCTAAATACAAAAGGTGCTCTTCTTGAGGGGAGGTCTCCAGGAGAAGTTCGATAGCTAGCTTGAGTGAGGGAATTTCACACTCAATTGGTAAAGTTTCTTCTAGACCATAGACGAGCTAGAATGGTTTGAATCTAGTTGCGTATTTGGTCGAGGTTCAGTAAGCCCACAGAGCTAAAAAGAGCATGAGATGCCAATTTGACTTGTGCATCCCTATGGTGTGCTGAAGCATCATAACTAAGACTTTGTTCAAAGCTTCAACTTGGTCGTTGGCCTGGGGGTAATACGGGGTTGAGCCATCGTGGCACAAGCCCAACGTAGAAGTCAGTTTAGCCATCATGTAATTTCAAAAATGGGAGCCATGGTCGGTGATAATGGCTTGAGGCACTCCAAACCTGGAAATAACATGATTGAATAGAAATTGAGCCGTTTTTTTTACCGTCAGCAGAATATGTAGGCATCAATTCGGCCCATTTGGTGAAATAATCCACGACAACGATAATATAACCATGCCCCTCGGTTGAATGAGGGTTACATGTCATATATTAAATGTCCCCTTTGGCAAAAGGACCAACGGTAATAATCGGGTGAACGTGAGTGGGTGGGGTGCTCATTTTACACTCATAAATTTGGCACTCATGGCATTTGCAAACAGTAAGGATGCAATCCTTGAAGATGGAGGGCCAAAAATAACCAGCGTGGAGCATCTTTTGAGTAGTAGTATATCCAAACAGATGACTGCCACATGCGCCAGAATGGTAGTCATTCAAGACTCTCTCATCCTCCTCGAGAGTTAGACATTGGCGAAGAATTGAATTGACACCGACGCAGTATAAAGTACCTCCAATGATACGGTAAGGTTGGGATTGTTGCTGAATGCGTCGACGATCATCCTTGGTCAACGCAGACCGAAAGGTGGATGTTTGGAGATACACGATGATATCACTATACCAAGGGTCGAGAGTGTTAATCGGAAAAAGAGTCCCGTCCAGGAGTTGCTCATCAACACCAACAAGAAGAGAGGCAAAGGGAAGAGAGAAAATCAACTCATCGAACACAAATGATTTCTTAGACTTGGCAGTAGTAAACACCAAATCAAATTCTTGGAGTATGAAATCCACTTAGAATACTTGCCCCTCGACAATTGACGAGTCAGGATAAAGGTCATGGGGTTGCACTCGGAAATCACAGTTGTAGTGTGGAGGAGAATGTACTGCCGAAAGTGATGAACAACCTGAACGATAGCCAAAGCCAACTTCTTGACATGAGCATAACGTGTCTCAGTGTCGAGGAGATTGTGACTGAGGTAGTAAATAACATGTTCAGTACCTTCGTCATTATCATGTACCAGCACCATAGCGATGGTACTAGAGGCTACAGTAGATAAAGGAAGTAATCGTGATGATAGTTCGAAGGGTGCAACAAAGGAGCGTTAATGAGGACATCTTTTAAGTCATTGAAATACTTTTGGGTAGCCTCATCCCAAATCAATGGCGTTCCTTGCTTAAGCAACTGGGTGAACCCTGAAGCTAGCTTAGCATTGTTCGGTACAAAATGACAGAGGAAATTTTCTTTCCCTTGCGGATTTTGTAGTTGATGCAACAACGATGGAGGGGGTAAATTAACAATAGACTCGACTTTAAGAGGATCAAGGCAAATGCCTTCTTTCGAAACAATAAGGCTGAGGAGTCACCCAGATTTAACACAAAAGACAAACTTATGTGAATTCAACCGAATGTTGTAGTGTCTACAGCAAAGAAAATTTTCCAAGATGATCATGATGATCATGGCACTTACGTGAATGAGTGGGAAGGTCATCCAAATAAGGTTGAGCGATGTTTCGAATGTCATGGAATGCATAAAACATCACTCTTTGAAATGCAGCCCCAACATTCTTAAGGCCAAAAGGGAGCCTTTTATATGCAAAGTTCCCCCAAGGATAGATAAAGGTTGTCTTATCTTGATCAGTTGGCACAATGTTGATCTGGTCGTAACCAAAAAAACCGTCCATAAAGGAATAGATTCCACTGCCGGCACATTCATCAATGATCTAGTCAATGAAAGGAGTGGGGTAATTATCCTTTGGGCAGACATGTTGAGATCACGATAATCAACGCAAACACAAATAATGCCCTATTTCTTTGTCACCGGTATGATATTGGACACCCAACCTATAAGAGCGATTAGATAAATAAATCTAGCTTTGAAATTTTTTTCAACTTCACGCTTGATGGTGACTGCTTTTCTAGGGTGCATTGGATGAAGCCATTAGCGAACGAGATTCGCATGAGGATAAGTCAGAATTTCGTGCATGACTATACTTGGGGCAATGCTAGGAATTTCTTCATATGACCACGCAAAAACTTCTCAGAATTATTGAAACAGACGAGTATAAATCTTGATCTCAATAGGAGAACAAGGTACCCTGATATGGACATTTTCAACAACACTAGGCTTGACATAAATATCAATTGGCATCTTTTGGGTAATGTTACCCATGTTCCCTTCTGACCAAACTTCATGAGTCATGATCAACGTCTTAAGTGGTCGGGTCGGAAATTGAGAAGTGAAATTGTCAAGACAAGTAGACATGACTGTCAGGCCAGGAAAGAATGAGGAACGATGATGAGTGTCGTTCTAAGGTACTTCCTCTAGAGACATAGCTTCCCTGATACTCTCATCAGAAAAGAAAAGTCTCGGCTAAGGGATCAAGAGATTCCGAAGGACCAAGCCACGGGGATTGAGAATACATGTCGAAAGATGCACTCGGAACGGAATGATCAAAGGATATCGAAGGTGGGGCTGAAACAATCTCCACATAGTTAATTTCGGCAGGGCTAAGTGGCATAACCTTGCCCCATGTATGAAAAAGATCTGGTGAGGGAATGACCCAAGGATCAAACTTAGCTGAAATTATGTTGACAGAGGCAACATGAGGAGGCAGGAGCAGAAAAATACCATCAAGGTGGGATCTTTAAAAATTCCTTTCCCCAGACTCTCATAATGAGCACTGGTGTGCTTGACATAAAGAACATTGCCATCCGAGGAGGAAGAGGCAAAGAAGGACAGTTGGTCAATTGTGAATATCTTCCCTTGATGGGGAAAATGAATCACGTGGAAAAAGGAGAAGGCTACAGCATGCATGGCGTGGGTCCAACTTTGTTTAAGTAGAAGATTATAGTTTAGATTGGCGTCAACAATTTCTAATTCGATGTGAACAGTATTTCCCTCCAAATTAATGGCAAGGTTAAGAAGAACACCGAATGGTCGCAAATTGTGTCCGTCAAAATCTTCCAAATTGTTAGGGGACTGGTTCAGAATAGGAGAACCAATTGCCTTCCAACAAGCAACATACATGATGTAGGTAGAAGCACCTTCATCGATGATAGTCCTATGAATGGTTTTCTCATTTAGGATTACCTGAATGAGAGGCAATCTGATGAGGTAAATGTGGAATGTGATTTTCTAGATCAAAACAAATGAGATTAGAGTCAGTTGGATCAATACCTCGAATAGTCGACAATAATGATTTCCGTTGAGAAGGATAGCTTTGAAGGACCTCGAGAGTAGACATAGTTGATGGCACTTGAGCCAAATCCTCAACAATGTTATAATGTTGAGCAGCTCAAGTGTTTGGATTGTACGAGGACTTTCGTAGCACACCTCGAGAAGGTGGTTGAATGGTGGAATCAAGACTAGGTCACTCTATATGGAGAGGACCAGAACTTGACGGGATAGAAGAGGAAGGGGTACCTTCTTTCTCTTTCCCTGCTGTCGAGGTAGGTGTTTGATAATATTTTGATCTGGTAGCCACATTGATAGGCGTATTCATCATGAACACTTGGGAACCTGAAGAAGCAGATGATTGGGGTTGGTCTACCATTTGGGTCTGCTGGGACAGAAAGGGCTCTTTCAGGACAGTTGGGGTCCCTTTGAGAAAATGACTAACTTCGGATCGTCTAGGACAATCTTTAGTATAGTGATCCCCCTCACAAATGAGGCATGGATAGTTAGGCTTCCGTTGAGAAGCATCACCAGCAAACGACTTAGGAGGGCCCTGTTTCGAGGCATCTGCTTTACGTTTACCTTTGCCTTTATTCTTACCTTTAGAGGATTTTTCTGTTGCGGTAGACTAGATAGCGTGAACCTTTGAGGTTTTACCAGGATGAGGTGAATTACGAGAGCAATCATTGGAAGTAGTGTTGGAGGCCAACTTCTGCTTTGAAGAAGATTTTGCGAGTGTCTGGGACACTAAACCAATTACTCCATTAATAGGAGGTGTAGCTGAAGACTTGGATGTCGCCAGATCAGATGATGGTCTGGACACATCGGGTAACATATCATATAACGTGCCAGGTTGTGAATAGATGAGGTCTAGATATTGGGCACGTGAAATGGCTTGTTCGTTAGTGACACATCCACCCATAGCAATGTCCTCAACAATTTTGCTGACAAATGACTTGCTGAACCATTCAGTCAACAATTAATTAGCAATCTCAAACTTGATTAGGCGACATTGATGTCTCCATTCATGGATGTGATCAGAGATGTGGGTCGTAGTGTCTTTCTTGAGTGACATAAGGAGATGGGTGCTAGTTTCATAGTGAACCGACAGTTGGAAATGTGTGAGAAAGACCATGACGAGAGTGTTAAAGTCGTGATAGGTACTTCAAGGGAGTTCGATGTACCACTTGACTACAACACCTATGAGTGTTCGTTGGAAAACTAGAGATGAATGGAATCATCAACGTAGGAATTTGAGGAGCACCAGAGGTGGTATTTCATCACGTGAGTTTGTGGATCCTCTTTCTCTTTTCCTTCAAACTTCAAACAATCACTCGAGATCTTGGACAGAACTAGAGGCCAATATGACGAATGAAGAATTGGATCATTCGTGAGTCTAGACACATCTGGAAATTCCAATGTGGCCAACAATGACAATTGGGTATTGAAAGGCATTTGAGGCCAATAAGCGGGCCCGACCTATGGAATCCATCCATGCTGGTAAGGATTTTTTCCCCATAGTGGAGGGTCTTGTCCATATGGAATTTGATTTTTTCCCCACTGTAGGTTACCTCGCCCGTAAGGAGGATTCTATCCTTTAAAGCCTTGCAACTATCCGGCCATAGGCTATTGATAAGCAACATACGGGTTAAAAGGTTGTTGAGCCTATTGACCTTGGACATATGGATTTTTCACTTGTTGCCCCTGGGTGTAAGGGTGTTGAACTTACTACCCCTAGACAAAAGGGTTTTGGACCTACTGCCCTTGGACATAAGGATTCAGCACTTGTTGCCCTTGGACATAGGGATTTTGGGCTTACTGCTATAGGACTTGACCCTGACCTTGCCCTTGCAAAGGTTGACCCTGTTGATATGAGAATAAGGGTTTCTGCTACTCGGGCCGACTTTGTTGTTGCAAGGGCTGACCTTGCGGCTGTAAAGGTTGTCCCTGTAGCTGCAGAGGTTGACCTTGCAAGGGCATAGGCTGGGAGGGTTGCTGAACATACTGCATCTGCGGCTGCAAGGTTTGCTGCGACTGTTGCAAGGGTTGACCTTGCGGTTGTTGCAGTTGTCCTTGTTGCTGCACTATCTGCCCTTGCTACTGCATGGATGGCCCTTGCTGCTACAAAGGTTTCCCTTGTTGCTGCAAAAGTTGTCCTTGCTGCTGCAAGGGTACTTGGACAGTTCCTGAAGTGACACCTTGAAAGTTCCCGAACTGGATCTGGCTGTATCCACCAGGCGTGACGGACGGAATAGGATGAATAGTAAGTCCAACTTGAAGGACATAAGGTGGATTTACCAAATCTTGTGAACCATATGGAACATAAGGAGGTTGGTATTGATCTTGAGCCACATAAGGTTGTTGGTATTGGACGTTACTTGACTCAGATAGACCAACAGGGTTCAGCTGATGGTACTGGAAATTGCTCGATCCAACAAGACCAACAGGGTTTAGAATGGTACCAGAAAAGGGTTGGTTCATCCCAACCATGTGAGTTTGTGAGCCATTCACATTGGTTGTGCTAGACATCATAGAGAAATTTGGATTCACCCCCCCCTAGGTGGTGGTACAGTTTGTCCACTTACTGGAGGGATCGAAGAACTAACAGAGACATGACTCAAGATCATTGGTTGAACCAGACAGGTTACTTGGACCGACGAAACAAGAGGATTCAGGATGGTGGGTTGCACCAAAACTGAAGTAACTGCAGAATGCACAATCGATTGAGAGGTCGGGTTCTAAATGAACGGACCTGAGGTAGGCATAGCACTAGGTGACTAGATAGGGTTGTGATATAATGATGAGGTGTTAGGTGTACCTGAAATCAACTAAGCTAAAGTCACATAATTACATGGTAACTCAGGATGGACACTGGTCGGAATGCTTCCCATGTAAGGGAAACCTTAAGGAGGGAAAAGATATTCCTGCTCATCGCCAGTGTGTGGAGTGTGTGTAGCAGATTCCTCAAAGTGACCCGAAGAGGAGACTGGGATCTTACCTTTTGATTCCATGGGTGGAAAAAAATGACGACAGACAACCAAAGATGTTTGAGGGGATAATTCCAAAGGAATACCTGGCTGTTCGTACAGACTATACAGACGATGCAGTGATATCACAATAGGATCGAACAAAGGATTCGGAGGATAAACCACTACTCCTAACCGACCTTTAGGAGTTGGCAGACAATCGGGAGTCTGGATTGGATTATCTGGAGATTCCGAGCCAATTTCAGAAAGTGACCTAGTATTTGAGGGAGGAGGAGGACGAGATGACAAAGGTTGAATGCTCAGAACAATTCCAAGTTCAGTACCTTAGTATTCAAGTGACTGCGGCAATTCAGGAAAAAGCTCCTCAAACGATCTTTCAGACAGAGGAGAGGAAGAGGAACTAGGCGAACCTGATGGTTCAGCCACGATGACTTTGTCTCAATTAACAAGAAGAGAGAGATTAATTCCAAGGCTTTTAAAATGTATTTAAAGGTATACACACGATGTGGTCTAGAAAAAGACTAACAGGAATGTTATGTGATCGTGGGAAACAATTTTTTAAGATGCAGACTGGTGCCTTTTCATGTTTTTAGAGTCGAGAAAAAGGCAAAGATGACTCTATCACTTTCAATTTGAAACAAGCTTGAAAGGACAAGTTCTCAGGTGATCTTTTAAGTTTAAAGAGTCAAAAAGATCAAATGACTACTCAGGATAATCTAGGCAAAAAGGATTACTAGGTAACCTTGAACTGCATAATGCCTCTTGGAAAACTGAGAAGTATGGGTAGGCAATCTTCCCGAATGTTGTATTCAGTGTATCACATTTACAAGGCGACATATTCAGCTTCCAATGTATAGAGGATTGCAATCTAGTGGGGTATCCCTTTATATATGCAACAGTATGGGGAGTACAAGTCCATACTAAGATTGTCTAGTGCTAAAGCGAATGACAATTGCTAGGTTTAAATACGTCGGAACATGTTTCTAGCCTAGACGTTATAAATGTGATCATTAGGTTACAAATGTCCCTTAGGTTAATTGAATACATTTTGAAGTTTATGTTGAAATTATGTTTCAGTTTTCAGGCCTTATCGATGTGACTCGAAAAACTCCTATATGCAACTAATATGAGACAAAATCCTTTTAATTCGATGAATGTTTGCACTAATGAGAGTAGAGAACACAATCAATGCAACAAACAAGCAACTGAAAGTAGAATGACCTTTTCACTTCTTTGCTTTTTGAAAACGAAATAATGAAAAACTCTTTCCAATTCCTATCTTTCCTATCAAATTCACTTCAAGTAGTCCTTTCAATAGTACAGATAATTCATTCTTTTTCAAATGCAAATGATGATGCAACTCTAGTCTTCGATGATGCTAGCTAATGTAACATAATGATTCAACAACCTAGAATTATGTATTTTTCAAGGAAATGACAAAATGAATCTTTCACAAACAATTCAATGAAAAATCTACAAAACAATCAAGCTTAATCAAATGCAAAACACAAAAGAGAATTCCTTCCAAACTAATGATGCAACGATTCAATCAAGAGCAAGATGAGTAATGTAATCTATGCCCGAAAAGAAACGCTTAAACAACAAACAAAACTTTTCAAACTTGTTTAATTGAAATCAATGAAACAAAAGGACTAAAAAACGAAATGCAAGGAGCAACTAACCAAAAACTTGAATTGCTGAGCACACAAACAACTGAATGGATGATGACCTAGATGCCCTAGGCCTCAAACCACCTAAAGACTAAAAAAATCAAGTAAATAGAAAGAATACCAGACAAGCACACAAACCAAGCAAATGAAGCTTTCCAGTTAGGGAGAACACATGCAAAACAAGCTAAGAGGCAGAAATGAAGAGGGCAAGACACATTGGTTATGATCTAGGGGAAACCCTGATCTTCACCTACAGGAATCAATGTGATTGCCTAACTAACAACAAGCGCCACAAGGGGGTTGGTGCGACTGTTTTAGAGAAACTCACACTGATCAGCGTGACTATCAGAAAAATAAATGTGCTAACCGAGGATTTCAAGGAATAAATAAAAAATTTCAAAGCCTAAAACTAGACCTGCCACTTTAAATTTTAGACTCGGAGTAGTAAACTAGGAAAGCCAGAGAAAACTAAAGGGAAAAGGTGATACTAGAAAAGTTCACAGAAAACCATGAAATGACAATTAATCAAACAGGAGGATTGGCTCCCCATCGGAGTCGCCAATTTGTGGTGTAGGTAAATTCTCGATGCCAACAAAGACAATTCCTCTAGCCCAAGAGAGTGGGTCTAGCCACAAACAGACAATCTATGGAAAACTTCCTTAGTCTATAATCAAATAAGAGTGCCTACCTCTTAGAACGCTATTCCACTTGGTGATGATCCTGCTTTCTTACTCCAACTATCTTTCGTTTCCTTCCTTCAAATACCTGAAACAAGTAAACAAACAACAACAACAAACGTGATAACATACAAATTTCATTCAACCTACTTAAAATGTCAAGGAATATTAAGCCATCAAATGTAAGATAACACTCAATTTAGGAAATCAATCAATAGTTGTATTCATATAAATTTAGAAAAAGATTACAAACAATGCCTTGACATTGCTAGTCTCCTCCTATGTATCTGGGTTTCCACACCTCCGCTAGCATCTCATGGATAGCCCCAACAATGGAAGTTTTAAGGCTTCTTCCCTTTAGTTCTAAACCAAACCAAACACACTATTCTCCCTCCACAAACATAAACTAGAAGACTACAAGTTATGATATCTTGATGGTTATTCAAGCTCCAAAAATACTAAGACTGAAACTAGCTTAGCTTGTAAAAGGAGGGGTCTATATAGCTTGGGTGAAGGGGATATGGTTCGTCTTATCATGGGAGAGGCCTTATCTCTTGGGTTTGTTCCATCTTAATAGGGGAAAGGAGCCCAAACTGATTTGCTCAGCTCCATCTAGCCCAACCATTTACCAAACTTTCGTTACGAAGCTTCTAGACCTGGAAGCTTCGAATCCATATTTAAAAAACTTGCCAAAAGAGGATCGACGCAACTGAGAAAAGGCTCATTTGTGCCGTTTGGTGGTAGTCCTGGTTTCAATCTTTGCAAATCAACCCAAGGAGGGAATGGGTCATTAGCGCCGATCTTGTAAACTGGGGTAAAAGGAAGATTTTTGGGAAATGATGCAAAAGGGAATTGTTCCGCTCACAAAGAGGAACATAATAGGAGTTTATTCATGATAGGAGAGCATGTAGGGTTCACTGTATCGGTCCTCCAGGATCATGGAATGGGGATTACAGGGATGGTGACAAAATGCTGTGTAACAATGGGGCACAAAAAAAACAGTATAGGGGCTACATAGGACACAACAGTAACAATATGGGGGCTACACCAGTATTATAGGTACCTAAAAAAATCTTGCTTAACAATATTTCCATGTTAATACTTCATTAAAATATCTCAAATCTAAAATAAGACCAAAACCTTAATATGAAACTACCATCAAAGTGTTGCAAAAAAAATCACCTCTGAGAATATAACAAAATATCATTATAGTTTATAATTTTTGTTCACACAATCAAATATATATTGATTTTAAAGAGATCTATCCCACTTGTAAATTTACTCTTCCATATCTAAATACCAAACAATCATAAGTCGAAGCGCTTTATGAGTATTAAAGAGACAAAGTGTAAAAGGTTACACACACAAAACTAATGAGTTTATAAAAAAACCATGCAGTCAATACACAAATACTGTAAATGAATACACTATCAACCAAATTAATAAAACACACAAAGAAATAGATAACAAGAGAGGTGCCGAGCTAGTTTGGCAGGCCCAACCAACCAACTTGCACCCTCTGCAAGTAGCTTAGATCATGGGTAGATGTAATCGTTAGATACACCAGAAATGGAGAAAGAAGCCTGAAATTAGAAGTCTTAGATTAAAATCAAACAAGTCTTTGTTAAATCAGGAGATAAGATCTCAAATCCAGTTGATGAGAGAAGTGACACCCTATCATTAAATTAGTAGCATATTGCCATCAAAGGTTCTCTAGAGTTAGGCATAAAGCCATAACTCAATTTATATATGTTTTCTCAATACCGATTAGGCTATAGAAAAGAAAATCGAATACAATATGAGATAAACAACAAATCATAACATTTTTCCACTGATAAATGTTTGATATAGCCATCGTCTAAACAAAGGAATTAGATCTAATGCATGAGAAGATTTTAGCAAATGGTTATTTTTTCCTCAGCCTAGGACTGGCGGTAGAAGGTAGGCGTGATTTTAATTTTAAACCAACTACAAAATATTATTAACAAGTGTATGTACTGCCAATTAGCCATTGGTCCTCGTGCAAGATTTGATGACAAAGCGATGTACACATCCATTACTTTAGTGCATGATCTATATAAAGAGTGTAGGAACTACAAAAACCCTGGTTAGTGACTAACTAAATATCATATCCTCAGAAAACACACATAAACAAAGGCATGTTATTGAAAATAATGATTTACCTATAGAATTTTAAATATTATGCAATTTGAAAACAAGTCTTCATCATTATATCAAAAAGGTTGTGGAAATGCTAGGCAATGGCTCAAAAACTAGTAAAACATGGGAGTAAGGGAGGGTATTATATAGGAAAAAATAAAGCATGTTATGGTCCTGACATTTATCAAAGGTTTTCAAGATAAGTTATCCTCATATATTTTCCATGATATTGAATATATGTTTACATTTCTGGTCTGAAAGGGTGTTATTAAAGCATGTGGATGATCTTTGATTAACTAGTAAGTTGTTGTCAATGTTTTCAAGAGTTTTGGAATAGTGTGAGGTGGTATTATTTATGCTTCAATAGAAACCATCATGGAGATCCATTCCTAATTGTAATGACATACCACTTGATTTTGTTAGAATCTCATACTAAGAACTGATCATGGTTATGTGTGATAATATTGATGGTTTCTTCATCTTTGCTCCCATTAACTTGTTTATTCCATATGATTTAATTATATGTTTTTCTAGTGATGTATGTCCTGGTCATATCTTCAAAAGTTGAAATGTGTATTTATTGTCATCAAGAACTCAGATAGGTTAACTTTACTGTAAGCTCAAGAGGGGTAACACCTTTGCGTGTCTCTTAAAACCCCAATGACAAGAGTTGAAATCTGGCACAAGTCCAAACAATCATAGAACCATCGTGGTTGATCCATGGTCGAGCTCTTCATAAATGGGTCTATATGGCTTATACAACCTAAGCTTTGGGTATAATTGTTGTCGCATCGACCAAATATCCTCAACTATGCATGCATGAGGGTTTTCCTTACCCTACTCATAGAAAAAAACATCTCGTTACAGTGTGAATTAACACGTGGGAGGAGTCCATTTATGGAGCCTTATCTATAACTAGCTCCCTTTCTTTAGCCCTCGTGAGTAAGCGCAAGACTGTTTCCTTATCACCAAGGTTGGGGTTGGAGCCAACCTTACGCCTGTAATGAATGATTAGAGGATGAATGATTAGAGTCCAGACTTAAATTATGACAAAGAGTTAGGAGGTCGGGGTTGGTCCCAATGCAATTCAAGCAATAACTATTACTGGAGTTTGGGATGACCTCCGACTCAGTATCCTGTGGACCCACGCCATTGCAATGATATATATGGTCCACGGTTAACATATATATATATATATATATATATATATATATATATATATATATATATATATATATATATATATATCTATATATATATATATATATCTATATATATATATATATATATATATATCTATATATATATATATATATCTATATATATATATATATATATATCTATATATTTCTATCTATAAACTATATAACACACATCAATAGAAATGCGCCTTTGAAATATTTGTGACAGAGTATATATATATGTCAAATAATATGCATGCAATGCTTACAATGAGTATGTTTATATATATTTGTGACGGAGTATGTGTATATATGTGTGTGTGTGTGTGTGTGTGTGTTTGTGTGTATGTGTGTGTCAAATAATATGCATGCAAGGGTTACAATGAGTTGTGTTATATACACAATATACATATATGGTATTAATATGTAGTGGAATGTAAAGTTCAAATCATTGATGTGGAATTATCCTTGTAGATGAATGGAAGAAGATGCAACGAGCCTCACCCCTATGATGTTGGCAAGGGAGTGGGGAGGCCCTACTACCATAAAGGTCATCAGATGGGCATCAAGTTTGGATGGTGGAGAACTTGGTGGGGGTTCCTCCTTTGTGACATTAGTGGAGGAGAGTTGAGACCCACCCACCCACCATTTATCTAAACATTTGTTCATAGTCATTGGATGAATGGTGGTGAGAGGATCTGTTGAACACCTATATGTAACATATAGAAATATTTACACCATAGGCTTAGGCGATGGAATCAGTGGCCAGTGTTAATAGGCATGAGCAAGCGAAGGTGGATGACATATATATATATATATATATATATATATATATATATATATATATATATATATATATATATATATATATATATTATACAATCAAATGTGTGGGTATTGTTGTATAGAGAGATTGTGGTTCATATAACACAGGTGGGCCATTGCAATGATATAATGACATATACACTCATAGAAACACACACACACACATATGTATGTATGTACCGACGTAGATCCATCTTAACTTCATATCTACCTAGCTTTGAGAGGGATCAATCTCTTTTCAGTTTAAAAGAGGTTTACGTCTCAGAAAATTTGATCCCTCTCAGTGCTTGGTAGATCTAGAGTTAAGATGGATCTAGGTCAGTTTAATTATTAATTATTACTTATAATTATAATTATAAATATAAATATAATTATCAATTTAATAGATATCAGTTTTTAGGATTCAACTCTCTTAAGTAAGGCATTCATCTTATGACAATTTCCATGAGAGGTAGTCGTAACTGACTAATTTCTCATGATTTTTGAATAGTCCACTTAACACTCATTGCATAGGGTGATGCTCACAGGGGTGAAGAAGTGGAATTGAAACTAGTGAAATGAATCTTAGGCATAAATATTAGATAAAATGTAATAATTACATTTTACCTAATATTTCTCCCACCTCCTCCCCTCCCCTAGCGCAATTTCATAGTTAAGCTTATTCATTTCTAAACTTACCATCCTCGATCTATCATAGCTCTATTTCTATAGAGAATTATTACACATAATTTAAGAGAATATATTACATATATTATATTAAAATGATTAACAAAGAAGCCATTAGGATGAAGAAGAAATTATTGTTCCATACTTTGTGCAATCCCATTTAACCTTACACTTCCTAAAAACACCTTCATGAATCACCCAATAACCTCCAAGAAGCTCTAAAGCTTTTACCCATATATACACATTATGTATCCATTCAATATAGAAATAAAACATAAAAAAAGACATAGGGAGAATGCCAAGTGCAACATATCCACAAAAACATTTAACCAAAACATTACGCATATATACACATTATGTATCCATTCAATATAGAAATAAAACATAAAAAAAGACATAGGGAGAATGCCAAGTGCAACATATCCACAAAAACATTTAACCAAAACATACAAAAAGACATAGGGAAAATGTCAAGTGCAACATATCCACAAAAACATTTAACCTTTATAGGATACATGGATTTAACGACATCATTTTCTATAGCTAATTATGTATATCAATATAACATCAAATTAAGATGGATCTAAGCTAGTTTAATTTTCCTTTTTAATATGTTATATTCCACATGAATAACATGGGTCATTTTTTCATTATTTTATTAATTTTTATAAGGTTATTTTTATTTTATTTTAGCCAAGTTAAAATGTTTGCATTATATTAAGTTACATTAAGTTACACATCTCTACCATATTTTATTTTTATTTTTGTCTAGTCAAAATGCTTACATTAACTTTACATTTATATTATATTATATTTTAAAATAAAAATATTATATTGAAAATGTAGAGCCCACCAACTTTAAATTAAGTATTTTACTTTAATTATTTCACTATTTCTCACAAACAAAAGATGAAACCAATTTTATTTATACATAATAATTATATCGATTTTGCATGTTGAGACAATAATTAATCATATGGGATAGACCATGTAGGCAAGTTTCCTTAGGTTCCAAGAAAAATAGTAGATTACTAAGTCAAGTGGGTGCCAAGTGGTAGAAAAGAGAAAACAACTATTAAAATAAACTAAATTTTAAAAACTTGCAATGATATCTATTTCAAAATTTAAGAACTTGAAGAAATATCAATTTTTTTTTTTTCATTTCTTTAATTCTACCAGAAAACACTTTACCAAGAGTGAAGTGAGCAAGTTCCTAAAATCTAAAGCACATAGAGAGTCTAATAATAAACTGCACAAAAGAGAAAAATAATAAACTGCACGAAAGAGAACCAGAGGTGAAACAAAAGGACAAAATGCATACATATATAGCAAGTTAGTTTGTTATTAGATTAAAATAATTATAAGCACAATAAATCAACTAAATATGGAACCATAAAGATAATCTGATTAGAGTATTAAATTGATTAATAACACTTTAATAGATTTGTACAAGGTACTCATTGATGTAGTCTGTTTTAAATTAAATGATAATGATTTTTCTATTACACTAATTTTGTACAGGCTAAAATTTGCTGAAAAACCAAATGGATAAATAAAATGAATGATGGGAAAGAAAGTCCACTAAATCTTGCAAAAAAACCAAATGGATAAATAAAAAGAATGATGGGAAAGAAAGTCCACTGAATCTTGCAAAAATAACTTAAATGAATGAATAAACGCTCATAATAAATATGAATGAATATATACTAACAACAACAGAGGCAGGTTCTCAAAATCTAAGAAAGTCTCTACAGAAAAATAGAAAAAGAAGAACTAGCAAAATTAGATCTCATCGGTATTGGTTCAGAGAATGATGAACCCCATGCTTTGGTGCCCTCGAGGAATTTATGTGAAAATCCAATCCAAGAGAGACCGTGAGAGAGGGGGGTTAATGCTCATCTTCGTCATCTTCTTCCCCTGGAGGTGGAAAATTCAAATCAAATGATTTAGGAGTCACTGTTTCCTGTATAACAGGATCATTTGGGAAGAGTTGACTGTCCAATACTACTGAGGAGGAATATAAATCACAAGTAGTAGTCTGTGAGCTTGTTGTAGGAAGTTTATTCTTGGTTGCACCTGCTCTCACCCACTCATTGCCATTGGGTTTATTTATCATGTGAGTCCCCACAATTTTACCACACAAGGGCATCACCATCGGCTGCGGCTGTTGCTGCTGCTGCAGAAGGATAGCGAAGTCTACAAGATTGGTGGGAATGATATTGGAAATACCAATACGTCCTGTACTCCATGGAGTACTCATGCTGTGTTTGTTCACTCCCTGCCTTTCCAATCCGTCATTCATATAAAAGTGCGTCCAGGGCGTTATTTGTTCAGAGATATTAGCAGAACACTCATTCTTGTTATTGGCGTGATTAGCACACTGCGGAGAGGGAGGCAGAGCGGTAGTGGCTGCGGGGCTGCATCCTTGTATGTCGACGTTGTTTAGAGGGAGGTAGGGAGCTGGGAAGTTGGTCTTCGCTTTGACACCTTTTATATTTCTAGCGGCATTGTCATATGCTCTAGCTGCTTCCTCAGCAGTGTCGAAGGTACCCAGCCACCTGCGTCTTTTAATGGAGGGATCTCTGATTTCAGCCCCATATTTACCCCAGGGTCTCTTTCTCACGCCTCTGTAATTCACCTCTTTGGCGTCCTTCACATCCTCGTCCACTACCCGGTTGCTACGATTTCTGTCGGTGGGAGCCATTAAGGGATTTCCAGTTACAAAGGGAGTAAGATGATATCGAGAGGTTGATACTCCTGTGGCGAAACTCTGATAAGTCGGCGGCACCTCTGTAATTCGTATATCTCTTGCAACCCTTGCAAGCCAGAAGACGAATGTTGGCGGTTGTTTTCCACGACGTGAATAAATAGATAAACGATGAAATGAGATGAAGCAATGGGCAAGGTTGGAGGTCAAAGTTAAATATCGTTTAATTAATGAATAGCTGAATTCATTAGCCACAATCAATCTCGGGAAAAATGGAGTTTCATGGGTAGTTTGACCAGTAAAGTTTCAGTTATAGTATTAAATGAATGATACGTGTAAAAAGGTTTATTTTCCAGATTCCAAATAGAAGATAAGCGCAAAGGTTGTGTGTTCCAAATTTCAAAGTGGTCACAGAGCAAAGTTGTTTGCATATGAAGTGTATGGACAATTTAGTGTTCTCTGGGTCCTTTTGGCAAAGAATGTTGTTATTCTTGTTAATGAATGTGGACTTTTCTTAAAACAACTAGCACAATTATTTGAATGGGCATGGGCCTTTCCGCACTTGTAGGGGAGTTGGTGGGCTTATCTCCATTGAACATGGTACATTTGTCTTTCACTTTTAAGAAGTATGGCGTATTTAACTTTGAGTTTTAAGTTTTAAGTCCTATGCCAGTGGTAAATTGTTATTTTATAATAAATTATTATTATTTAGTTGTTAATTATAATGATGATAGTTATGTAAGGTTAATTACATCATTTGCAAAAAATAATGGGTGATTTATAAAGAGTGGAGTTTTATAGAAAAATTTTAAATTTTTTATTATTTTCTTATTTCTTGCCTCCGAGAAAAACAATATTTCAGTTAATTTAAAAAGAATTTTAAGTCATATTTCGAGATTAAAAATGTATACCAATGTAAGCTATACTAAAATAACTAATTTGCTTTGTAATTAAAAAGAGTTTTAAGTCAAAGAGTATATCAATGTACACTATCTATATTAAAAAAACTAATTTGTTTTGTAATTATCATTAATGTTATTGTTAGTGGTTACCATTAAATTATTTTTAATAAAATATATTTTTTAATAACATTTGATTTGTATATGTTTTTGGGTGTCGTCAAATTGACCATTGTTGTGATATGAAGTGATGTTGAAATTAAAAGATTTAAGATTTAAATTTTATACTAAAGAGGACAACTTGTAAGCCCCAGAGGTATAATGACAAGGTGTAAGCCCCAGAGGTATAGTGACAATGATAAGAATAAATCCCATGTTATATAAGAACTACACTGATTTAATTGTCCATTCCTCTAATTAAAAAATAAACAAATAAATCTTATATATAAATATAATTCTAATTACATTTTAACCTTTTACTTAAAAAATAACTATATATTAATCACATTTTTAACCTTTTACTTAAAAGCATCACTTTTATTTAACTAAATAATGGATGAATTTTATAAATATTATATTAAGTTATTATTAATATTTGAAAAATTAAAATTTTAGTAATTAAATTTAGGTAAAAATGTATTGACAATAATAACTATATTAATAAAATGGTTGATATACGTTGATAGACATCATTTTCCACTTATAATGGGGTTAATTGGCATATGAAAAGTAGAAAATGACATTGATTGATGTACTCAATAATGAGGTTGTGATAGTTGACAACCCATGTGAAGGGCATATTAGTAGACATGGCTATGGTCAACATCATCTAATTATGGTTAAAAAATGGTTCACGAGGGTTGAAAATGGTTAACCATGGCTGGTGAGGGTTTTTTATGGTTGATGATGGTTGACTATGATTGAAGAGGGTTGAAAATGGTTGTTAACAATTGGCAATGGTTAACCATGGCTATTGAGGGTTGTTGATGTTTGATGATGGTTGAAGAGGGTTGACAGGGTTGACAACGTTGACCCTGGTAGAGGAGGGTTCACCATTGTGAATAATTAATGTAATAATGTATTCATGTTACACTAATGTTGGTCATTGTTACAATAATGCTACATTAATGTTTGTCAACTATGGTTGACCATGGTTGATATTGCACCAACATAGATCCACCTTAGCCCCTGACCTATCAAGCACCAAGCAGGATCAAATCTCTTGAGGCGCAAATATTGTCTAGAAATGCAAAATTTTAAAAAAGGATCAAATCTCTTGAGGCGCAAATATTGTCTAGAAATGAAAAATTTGAAGAAATGTTTGCATCTCGAGAGATTTGATCCCTCTAATTATTTGGGAGATCCAAAGTTAAGATGGACCTATGGTGGTTCTATATGTATGGATGTGTCACATGTCTACTACAAGGTGAACATGGAAGGAATTTCACATCTTCATTTTGAATAATGCATTAATAAATTGTTTTAATTAGAATATACTTTTTTCATTTCCAATTGTTTTATATAATATATACATAGATAAAATTGAAATATGTTACTTAATGTGTATATTGAAACATCTTGTTTAAAAAGAAGTAGGAAGTAATTGAATTTTTTGTTGAGAAAATAATTGTTATTGATGTCAAGGGTTATTGGTGGGTTATCTGGAGCATCTTTGGAGCTATCTATTGTCAAGAACTCAACCTTTTTGTAGCTCTAACCCTAGCCCTATTGTGGAGCACAACTAAACCCCCTTGTGAACAAACTTAGGCTTGTGGCAAGGCATAGAAATCATCCCCCCTATGATTGAATTTGGGCTGGTGGCAAGGTGTAGAACTTGCCCCCCACTATGACTGAATTCAGGCATATGGAAAGGTGCAAAAGTCAACTCCACTGTAACATATTTCAGTCTTGTGGTAAGGAGCAAACTCAACCCCCCATTTGGACAGAAATAAAACCTATTCTTGGAGAACTTGGACTTGTATTGGCATAAATTTTGGCCTTATTTGATCTTTGTTTTCAACCTCTTATTGACTCATATTTCGGCCTCATTGGTGATTATTTTGGAGCTTGATACGAATCATTATATTTGAGGGTCTTGAGACCATATTTGAAGTAGATCTTAAGAGATTTTTTGGAGTATCTTTTGAAGTGGTTTTAGACCAGACCTTGAAGAGCTTTTGGAGTAGCCTTTGAAGTGATTTTGGAGTAGAACTTGAAGAGTCCTTGGAGAAACCTTTGAATTGATTTTGTAGAAGACCATGAAGAGTCTTTGGAAAAGCCTTTGAAGATATTTTGGAACACACCATGAAGCAATATTTTAGATCTATTTTGGTAAAGTTGTTTAATCAATGGTTGAGTTATATTTGAAGTGTTTTGTAAATATTAGAGCCTAAGAGGGTTGGTGTTGTCATTCAAGGTTGGACCCTTGTAGAATTGAAGTATTTATAAAACTTGGGGCCAAAATTTTAGGAATGGTGTCCTCATCATTTGAACTATATTTATATTTTATTCTTATTTTATTTCTTGTGTTTTGGAAAAAATTACCCTTCTAATTAAGAAAAATATGATTTGGCTAATAAACAATTGAAAGAAATACTTATTCAACCACCCCCCCCGGACCCCCCCATTATTATTTCCGACAATTAGAATCAGATCCAATTTCTTCAAGATCAATATAACAAAAAGAAGAAGGAATTTTTGAACTAAAAACGGCTAGCAAGGAAGCACTTAATGGTCCCCACTTTGATAGAACAAATTTTACATTTTGAAAAATTATGATAGAGTAATATTTGATGTCCCTTGGAGTTGAAGTATGGAAATCAGTTACAAATGGATACAAATTTCCATCTCCTTTACCAAAAAAACCAAGATAGAAAAAGGCGTATGTAGAAAATTCCAAGGCTTTGAATTGTATAAAAAGTGGTATGTTAGACTCAAAATTCACCAAGGTTAAGAATTATGAATCATCAAAAGAAATGTGGGACAAGCTTATTAGTATCTATGAAGGAGATGACAAGGTCAAAAAGGAAAAGCTTCAAAATTTTAGAAGGTAGTTTGAAAGTCTTAAGATGAATGATGAAGAATATATTGTTTCTTACTTCCTCCAAGTAGATGAAGTAGTTAACTCTATTAGAGGGTTAGGTGAAGATGTTAAGTAAAATATGATTGTCCAAAAAGTTTTAAGATCTCTTCTAGATCATTTTGATGCTAAATTTTGTGCCATAGAAGAACTAAAATATTTGGATAACTTATCAATGGATGAGCTTCATGGAATCCTCATAGCATATGAGATGAGGTCAGGAAATCCAACTCAAAAGGAAGTTGCATTCAAGGCATCAAAGAAATCGAGAAAGGGGAAGAATTGTGATTGCACCAACGATGATTATGATACTAGAATGATACAATTTCTCAGAAGGTTGAAGAAAGGATCCAAACTCAAAGGTAAGTTACCTCTCATTTGTTTTAGATGTGGTAAACTAGGAAATTATCCAACCAAGTTTCATTTAAAGGATGATAATGATGATGAAAACGAACCCAAGAAAAGACAATTCAAGAAGAGAGTCTAAAAAAAAAAAAAAAAAAAAAAAAAAACAATTTCTTCTCCAAGCAAGACAATGATGACTCTGATGAAGAAGAATATGATGGAAGCAAAGAAATAATTTCCATGGCCTTCACAAATGAAAAACAAAATCCAAAAGAATAATAAGGAAGTATGGATGAATTATTGATCATTACCTTAGAGGAGAATGATAGACTCGGGGAAAATAATGGAAAATTATCTTAGGAAATCATCTCTCTCAAAACCAAGAAAGAAGAAGCTAAAAGAATAGAAGAAGTCTTGAATAATAAACTAAAGGAAAATGAAGAAATTTGTGAAAAATTGGAAGTTGAAGTAGTATCTTTAAAAAGGGAGTTGGAAAAATCCAACAAGAATTTGAGGAGTTCCCAAATATTGGATGTTATTCTCAGCTCCCAAATACCACCACATGACAAATATGGAATTGGTTTCGTAGGCAAATCTTCACATTCAAAGGAAGATACCAGTGTTCATCATGAATAAAAACCTAAAAGTTTTGTTAATGTCTTTAAAAGATCTCATCACAATAATCCTATAGGAAACAAAGTTCATCCAAGGAATCAGAAGTAGTCTATCCCTGAAAGGAATGTCTCATCAGGAGAAGTATATTTATAATAGATATCAAACTATTTTTCTTGGTCATTGTTTATTTTGCAAAAAAATTGGTTATCAAGAAAAACACTACTAGGCGATCAGGGATAATTACCAAAATAAGTCTTCACATAACCAAATCATAACTTATAATTCCATTTCTCCTCTTTCAATGTACAATTTATAATGCATGCAACAATCTGTGCCATGAAGCACAAAATTGTCCACTGAAGCCAAGAGAGAGAGCTCAGAGAAAGAAGGCTGAAGAATCTACCCTTGACAAATGTGGTCTAGTTATGTATGCTCATAACAATGAAATTAGTGGTTTTTAGATAGTGGATGTTCTAGGCACATGACAGGTGACCAGAAAAAGTTCATCTCATTAATCAAAGAAAATGATGGAAATGTTGTTGAAGATACAACAAGAAAATCTAGTTCTGACTTTGTCATGGTCAAACTAGATTAAATTTTGAATTTCTATTTCAGCATAATACTTGGAGGTAGTTAACTAAGGTGACATGGCACTTGTCACTTAGTTAACTTAATAAATTCAAGTTGGGGAAGCTTGAGTTGAATTATACATGAATGATTGCTAATTTGTAGCAATCCATTTAAGTTAATTTGAGTTATTGTTAGTTTAACTAGTTCTAACTATTAGAAGAAATAATGGAGGTCAAGTTATGGAAATGGAATTTCAACCACACTTAGTGATCAACCAATTAACTGATCAAATCAACCCAAAATAATTGTTTCATGTAGAGAATTCGAGTTACCTAGTTGAGATGGAGATTCCAAGGCAATGTATTATCTGTTGTAGCATATTCCCATATGTACAGGTGGTGCATGCAGTTAGAGATTGACCTAAGGCTATTGCAATATTCCTTGGTGTGAAATTCCTAAAAATAGGGGCAATTTCCCAAGGGAACAATGCAAGGAAATAGGAGCTTGGGAAGACTTGAATTTGGCTAAGTGTTGGGGCAAGTTCAATCCGTCACGCAGAGGGATAGACTATACACTTGCATGGTGTTATTAGGCCTGAGAAAACATTATATTTATTCTCTATTCTATGATTAATGCAATATAGATAGTAAGGGGTTTTTAGAAGTTTCTCTCCCATAGATAAATATTTGTGCATTAGTGATGTTTCCTTTTGAATATCTATGATTCTTGTTTTAGATGGTAAATTAACTTCCACAGACCAGTAGATTAGCTTCAAGTCTTGTGATTTAGCAAATTTCATGAGAAATATTGAATCTCACATTAATTTCTACATGGTATTGGATCTAGAATAACTGTACAATAGAGATTTCAAAGTTGTCATTGCAGGAGGTTCAAATTTGAAGATCAATGTTGCAAGTTTTCTTCAGGACTAAGAAGATGGATTTGAATGGACTAAGGCTCGATTATGTTCTTGATGGAAGCATGAATGATGTTGCATGGAAGGACCACATGGAAGCAATACTAGATGATAATGGGTTTAAGGAATTCATCGATAATGGTATTATGAAACTAGCAGCATCTAATGCAATGGATCCAAAAAAATGGAAGAAGTGTGTTGCTAAGGAGAGGAGTATCATATTAGAGGGAGTACGAGACCATATTGTCTCTAATATACATGGGAAATAGACTCTGTATGCATTGTGAAAAGCGTTGACATATTTGTTCTAGAATATTATTGACCACAGGAAATTGGCACTCAAGGACAAGCATAGAAATATTAACATGCAGAGGAACGAGACCATTCCGCAGTACCTGAGTAGGTTCACACATTGTCACTATGAACTTGTTCAAGTTGGTGTTACTGTAGCAGAGGATGATTTGGTGATTGTATCCCTTCTAGGCCTTCCAAAGAGTTGGTAAAACTACTAATATTCGATGAATGGGAGGGAGAAACTACCAAAGTGGGAACACTTGTGGTCTGATTTGGTGTAGGAGGAGATAAGGCAACACACTAGAGATGGGACCTCATCCAAGGGTGAGGATGAGGATAACTATGCCAAGGATGGAAAGGCAAAGAAAGGAAAATGGAATATATCCCAATCGAAGGCAAATTCAAGTCAAGGTGGAAAGAAGAAATACTGCCAAAATAAAGTGCTTTCACTGTCATGAATTCATGCACTATGCAATGAAGTGTCAACACAAGAAGGAAATAAAGAAGACCTTAGCAGGAGTAGTGGGTGAAGCCTTGGCTTCACATTTTGAGCTTGATTTTACCCTCATTGCATTCATGGTAAGCATAATGATGGGTAGTGTGTGGTATCTGAATAGTGGTGCCTTGTTCCACATGACGGGGAACAAAGAATATTTTAGTGACTTGGAGGAGAAGGATCTACAGATGAACATTGAGATGGGAGATGATGGAAGGTACAACGTGACCAGTATTGGTACAATTACGTTTCAGAGGGAGTCTGGCTCCCCTCTAAGGCTCAAGGATGGGATGTTTGTATCGGGTCTGAAGAAGAATCTAGTTTCCATAGATTTATTGAAAGATCATGGCTACAATGTGATATTAAGCAAAGGAAAGGATTTCCGAAGACACGTTGCCATGGGACAAGTGAAGCAAATTAGGGTTTGAGTGAAGGACCTCTACAAATTAGATGTGGAAGATTATGCATCATTAAGCACAAAAGCAGAGAAGGCGTAGAGCCAAGATGTCAACGAATTATGGCATAGAAGACTTAGCCATTTGCATCATGGCTCTTTGAAGATCATGGAACATATTTCTACATGCCTCCCCAAAGGAGAACTAGAGCAGCAAGATACATGCAAAGGGTGTATGGTGGGGAAGTACAAAAAATCCACCTTTAATGATCGGGACAACAAGGTACATGCAGTCCTTGAAATGATCCATTCTAATGTGTATGGAGCTTTCTCGACAACCTTCATTGCCAAGCATAGGTATTATGTTATATTTGTATATGATTTCTCATGGAAGTGTTGGATCTATTTCATGTAGAAGAAAGACTATACATTATCCAAATTTGTTGAATATAAAGCAATTGTTGAGAAAGAAATTGGAAAGAAAGTGAAGGCTCTCAGGAGTGACAACAGAGGTGAGTACGTGTCCAATATGTTTAAAAATTTCTATGTAAAGGAAGGCATTCGACGAGAGTTAAAAACACCCCATAACCCTCAACATAATGGGGTGGCTAAGAGGAAGAACAAATGTATAGTGGGAGAAACAAGGGTGATGTTAAATGACCAAGGCCTACCAATGCACTTGTGGGATGAAGCATGCAACATAATGGTCTTTTTGCAAAACATGGGTCCTCACGAGATTATTGGCATGAGTACACTAGAGGAAGCCTTTTCAGGTAAGAAACAAAATTTGTCACACTTCAGGATCTTTGGATCACTAGTTTACCTCAAGAAGACGTAGAGTAGCCACAAGTAGAGGAGAAGAGAGTGGAGACATCCACTCAAGTAGAGACATCCAAAGAAGGAAGGAAGCGAACTAGGGAAGCTAACTGTTATGATCCTATACCAATAGGTGTCATATATCATGATTGACTTGACGAGCTATGTAATATGTTCATACCTTTACTTGTTGCAAAGGTTTTCCATATTTTCAAAAAATCAAAAAATTTAAAAAATGTAAAGAGGGTATACCCTAAAAGAAAAATCAAAGGGTAAAAATAATAATATGGTCAAAAAAGTGAAAGAAAATGAACCCCACCAAAAGAAAGACCAAGGAAAGTGTGCAAGTCTAAATGCCACTACTATTTACTTTTATGTATAATAAAGATTGTGTGCAGTTTGTTAACTTATGCCACAATTGATGAACAGTCAAACAGCTTAAGCTTGGCTTGTTCATATTTGAATGTAGAAATAGGGAATAAAATCTGACCAAACTGTTTAATATTGGTAGATAAGTAGATAGGTAGAGTGAATAAAAGGAGCTCAACAGTTTAATCTGAGCCCTTGGATGTAACAAGGCAAGACTTAGATAAATAGTTGCATGTAAAAGAAAAGAAAAGTTTGATAAGGGTTTGTCAGTCTAAGTGCACCCAAATAAAGATGAAAAAATGATAGGTTAAAGTAGGTAGGGTAGGTAGATGATGTTGCAGAATTACATGTGATGAATGATGACTCTAAATGTGTTAATCTTTTGCTTTCATCACAAGTACAAGGCAGACATTACACTGAAAGCATTTCAAGCAAAGCAAGGTCAAATGATTAACTTCCCCTCTCATTTTCCCCTAATTTTTCACTAATTTCCCCCAAGTACTAAGGCATTTGCTAAATTAGAGGGGCTCTGAGCATTTCTCTAACTTCTGGAGGGACCGGACCCTCAGCCCAATAGTTTATAAAGCCTAGAGTACTTAAAACTATTCATAGATCACTCATTCACCTTCATAATTCTTTTCCTAAGTAAAATCCTATTTTACTTAGGAAAATTGCAAATATTTCTCATATAAGCCCTCTTTTTCACTTTAAGCCTAAGTTTAGCTACACATATCAAATGTTTTTACACTTGGCAATTTTTCATTTCATTGTCATATTAACTTTTAACTTATATTGTATAAATCCCTTATAATACTTACCCTTTCCCGTATTATATAATTAAATATTCCCAAAATGTTATATATCCTGCCCCCCAGTTGAATACAACCGTAATCAACATTTAAAATAGGATTAATGAGTTAATCCGTAATTCATTAAGAACCTTAATACCCCACCGCACAAAACGGGATTAATTAGCCCTCACGGTTAATAAATAACCTTACCAGCCAATCCCCCTACTCGCAATATGATTTAATTAACTCTTAATGTATTGGGCCCGCCTTTGTTAAAGCTCTGCATATCACATCCTACATCAACTGTCCGATCAGGTCCTTAAGATCTGATGGCTATTATCAATATCGTGCGACCCTTTGTGACTGCACGTTAGTATGCGATCACAAAGCAGTTTTCTCACAGCACCTCCACCACGCGTCACCCATCCTATGGAATCGCTTGCTCGAGGTTGATTACCGCTTTTCCCCAAAAGCGATGCGATATGAAACCGCTTACCACCCTTCCGCATATGGCAAAAAACATCACATCTTTTTCCGCTGACATCGCCCGCCTAAAATCCAAAACCCCACCAACTTTGACTTTGTAAATAAAAAAAATAAGTCACTTTCACTGGTTCATATTGTAAACCTGTGCACCCATGCAAAAGAACACCAAGGTCAACCAATTCAAGCTATCAGTGGCCAACCTGCTCCAAAACCTTGCAACCGACACCGACTAGAACCCTCCAGTCGCACCTAGCACCTGCATTTCATTGCTAATTCCCTAAAAAAGGTATTTATCAAAATCCCAACAAAAACCCTACAAATACTTCTTTTCCACTATTAATTGACGAAAAATCCCAAAATTCATAGTAATTCAGTCAATATTTTCGTCATTTAAGTCTCCTATAGCCTCTGTGTTTCCTATTTTCACATAGAAAATCACAGTTTCCATTTGAATCCACAAGAACCAGACATGGAAACCCCTTTGGCTTTGAATGTTGCACCTCTAAATGCCCCCCACCGAGATTTAGACTATCTGCCTTTGGCCGATAAGGACTTCCAGATAAAAGACCTTACCACTGACAAAAATCACCTGAGAGTATTTTGCCAAAGCAGAGATGACTACTTGAATGGCTCTGATATCCTAGGACTGTGGGAATCCAATCTTCCTATGTACTTCCTACCCACAGTCCATGTTTTCCCAGATATAATTCATCATTACCATGCCAATTATGACCCTAATCACCGAGCAGACACCTCTCTAAGCCAAACAATCCTTTTTCCAATAACTGCCAAGTCAATCAACAAAATGTTACAATTTCATTCCAGTCA
Source organism: Pinus tabuliformis (assembly GCA_031772625.1). NCBI lineage: Eukaryota > Viridiplantae > Streptophyta > Pinopsida > Pinales > Pinaceae > Pinus > Pinus tabuliformis. The sequence goes on from CM062805.1 coordinate 59,815,437, forward strand.
AGCCCTAACTCCTCTCTCCATGGGAGATTTACTTGAGAAATCAACTAAATTGTCCCAAGATGAACTCAATCACCGTTGTTAGACTTTCATGTTGTAGAAACATCAGCCTAATGGCCCACCCCCTTATCTGCACACTTTCTTCACAGATATGGGAAAACTCATAGTCGATATGATATCTTTAATAATGGGTTTCAATACTAGTGAGTTTGTTGATGAGTTAACTCTAGTATTGTTGTCAATTTTTACCCCTGGACAACCCCCTATTATCAAATATGACTATGCCTCTTACATTGATGATAAGATTCATGACCATTTCATTTGATTGGAAAATGAAAGCGTTTTCAAGTATACCACCTTTATATACCATCTCATGCTCTATTATCAGTCAAACAATTTTCTATTCCCTATCCTGAAACTCAACACCAAAGGAAATCCAAGGCCTGTAATCTTCTGGTCTGCAGTCTTCCATGACTCCTTCGAAACGCCTTACTCCTATAATAAATTCATTGATCAATTTGTTCATCCAACAACCACCCTATTAACAGGGGTTTCCCCTCCCAAGATTAGTGGAGATATTAAAAAGATCCTTCAACATTCCAAGTAGTATAAAGTGGGTGACTGGTATCTGTACCAGAAGTTTACAAACTTTCAGAACATATGGTGTGAGCTTGCACCCTTCAAGTTACCAAAATATGTTCCAATGCGTCTGTTTGCATTGGAATACTATAGGCAGATGTGTAATTCAAATTTGATCCATTTTACTAAAGCCAAAAAAGAAATCACAGCTCAGGATCAAACATCAAATAGGCCCTTTCATCTGCAGCACTAGAGAAGCAGGGGATGCAGCAGAGAGAATTCTAGAAAATTACCTTAAATTACAAAAAAAAATTGGTTGGGTCCCATATGACCCTCATGGCTTTAACTGTGACAGAAGAATGAAGAATAGGTTGTCTCCATATATGCATCATAGAATCCCAGAAATCGAACAGTTTGCCAACATGGATGAATGGAGAGAAGGGACCTTAGTAGCTATTGATAGTGAATAGTTCAACATAGAAAATGTAATGAGAGATCTTGAAAAGACTCTTGACTTAGATTCTTTTGGATAGGTACATTATGATAATTCTTAGAAATTAGCATCAGGAATAAGTGCCTCAGCAGCTAGGATCTCTGAAAGGCACTCATAGCAAACCAATACACCAGCCACAAGGACCTCCAAGGGTAAAGAAACAGAGACAAGTACATAGGCTATTGAACAGTCCATAATGTCTAAACAGCCTGAAACTTCCAAAGAGCAGACCAACATCCAAATTCCTCCAACTCAAGTCAATGTGGTAGAACCACCCATCTTGCAAACTCCTCTGAATGAGGAGAGGACTAAAAAGAGAGATAGGGAATTAGGTTTCAAATGTGATCGTTAGGTTTCAAATGTGCCTTAGGTTAATTGAATACATTTTTAAGTTTATCTTGAAATTATGTTTCAGTTTTCAGGCCTTATCGATGTGACTCGGAAAACTCCTATATAAAACTCCTATGAGACAAAATCCTTTTAATTCGATGAATGTTTACACTAATGAGAGTAGAGAACACAATCAATGCAACAAACAAGCAACTAAAAGTAGAATGACCTTTTCACTACTTTGCTTTTTGAAAACAAAATAATGAAAAACTCTTTCCAATTCCTATATTTCCTATCAAATGCACTTCAAGTAGTGCTGTCAATAGTACAGAGAATTCATTCTTGTTCAAATGCAAATGATGATGCAACTCTAGTCTTCAATGATGCTAGCTAATGTAACATAATGATTCAGCAACCTAGAATTATGTATTTTTCAAGGAAATGACAAAATGAATTTTTCACAAACAATTCAATGAAAAATCTACAAAACAATCAAGCTCAATCAAATGCAAAACAAAAAAGAGAATTCCTTCCAAACTAATGATGCAACAATTCAATCAAGAGCAAGATAAGCAATGTAATCTATGCCTGAAAAGAGATGCTTAAAAAACAAACAAAACTTTTCAAACTTGTTTAATTGAAATCAAAGAAATAAAAGGACTAAAAGATGAAATGCAAGGAGAAACTAACCACCAAATTGACTTGCTGAGCAGACAAACAACTGAATGGATGATGACCTAGATGCCCTAGGCCTCAAACCACCTAAAGACTAAAAAAATCAAGTAAAGGGAAAGAAAACCGAACAAGCACGCAAACTAAGCAAGTGAAGCTTTCCAGTTAGGGAGAACACAGGAAAAACAAGCTAGGAGGTAGAAATGAAAAGGGCAAGACACACTGGTTATGATCTAGGGGAAACCCTGATCTTCACCTATAGGAATCAACACGATTGCCTAACTAACAACAAGCACCACAAGGGGGTCGGTGCGACTGTTTTAGAGAAACTCACACTGATCAACGTGATTGTAAGAAAAATAAACGCGCTGACCGAGGATTTCAAGGAAAAAGTAAAAAATTTCAAAGGCTAAAACCACACCTGCCACTGTAAATTTCAGACTCGGAGTAGTAAACCAGGAAAACCAGAGAAAACTAAAGGGAAAAGGTGATACTATAAGAGTTCACACAAAACCATGAAATGAAAATCAATCAAACAGGAGGATTGGCTCCCCATCGGAGTAGCCAATTTGTGGTGCAGGTAAATTCTCGATGCCGACAAAGACAATTCCTCTAGCCCAAGAGAGTGGGTCTAGCCACAAACAAACAATCTATGGAAAACTTCATTAGTCTATAATCAAATAAGAGAGCCTAAACTCTTAGAACACTATTCCTCTTGGTGATGATCCTGCTTTCTTACTCCAACTATCTTTCGTTTCCTTCCTTTGGATACCCGAAACAAGTAAACAAAAAACAACAACAAACGTGATAACATACAAATTGCATTCAAACTACTTAAAATGTCAAGGAATATTAATCCATCAAATTTAAGATAACACTAAATGTAGGAAATCAATCAATAGTTGTATTCATATAAAACCAGAAAGTGATTACAACCAATTCCTTGACGTTGCTAGTCTCCTCCTACGTTTCTGGGTTTCCACACCTCTGCTAGCATCTCATGGATAGCCCCAACAATGGAAGTTTTAAGGCTTCTTCCCTTTAGTTCTAAACCAAACCAAACACACTATTCTCCCTCCACAAACATAAACTAGAAGACTACAAGCTATGATATCTTGCTTGTTATTCAATTTCCAAAAATACTAAGACTGAAACTAGCTTAGCTTATAAAAGGAGGGGTTTATATAGCTTGGATGAAGGGGAGATGGTTCCTCTTATCATGGGAGAGGCCTTATCTCTTGGGTTTGCTCCATCTTAATAGGGGAAAGGAGCCCAAACTGACTTGCTCGGCTCCATCCAGCCCAACCATTTACCAGACTTTTGTTACGAAGCTTCTAGAACTGGAAGCTTCGACTCCATATTTGAAAAACTTTGCAAAAAGAGGATCGACGTGACTAAGAAAAGGCTCATTTGTGTCATACGGTGGTAGTCCTAGTTTCAATATCTGCAAATCAGCTCGAGGAGGGAATGGGTCATTAGCACCAATCTTGTAAATTGGGGTAAAGGGAAGATTTTTGGGAAATGATGCAAAAGGGAATTGTTCTGCTCACGAAGAGGAACATAATGGGAGTTTCTTCATGATAGGAGAGCATGCAAATTTCAGTGTAGCGGTCCTCCAGGATCATGGAATGGGGATTACAGGGACAGTGACAAAATGTTGTGTAACAATGGGGCACAAAAGAAACAATATAGGGGCTACATGGGACACAACAGTAACAATATGGGGGCTACACTAGTATTATAGGTACCTAACAAAATCTTGCTTAACAATATTTCCATGTTAATACTTCATTAAAATATCTCAAATCTAAAGTAACACCAAAACCTTAATATGAAACTAGCATCAAAGTGTTGCAAAAAAAATCACCTCTGAGAATATAACAAAATATCATTATAGTTTATAATTTTTGTTCACACAATCAAATATATAATGATTTTAAAGAGATCTATCCCACTTATAACTTCACTCTTCCATATCTAAATACCAAACAATCATAAGTCGAAGCGCTTTTTGAATATTAAAGAGACAAAGTGTAAAAGGTTACACACACAAAACTAATGAGTTTATAAAAAACCATGCAATCAATACACCAATACTGTAAATGAACACACTATCAACTAGATTAATAAAACACACAAAGAAATAGATAACAAGAGAGGTGCTGAGCTAGTTTGGCAGGCCCAACCAACCAACTTGCACCCTCTGCGAGTAGCTTAGATCATGGGTAAAAGTAATCGTTAGATACACTAGAAATGGAGAAAGAAGCCTGAAATTAGAAGTCTTAGATTAAAATCAAATAAGTCTTTGTTACATCAGGAGATAAGATCTCAAATCCAGTTGATGAGAGAAGCAACACCCTATCATTAAACTAGTAGCATATTTCCATCACAGGTTCTCTAGAGTTAAGCATAAATCTATAACTCAATTTATATATGTTTTTTCAATACCGATTAGGCTGTAGAAAAGCAACTCGAATACAAGATGAGATAAACAACAAATCATAACAATTTTCCACTGATAAATGTTTGATATAGCCATAGTCTAAACAAAGGAATTAGATCTAATGTGATCGTTAGCTTTCAAGTGTGATCGTTTTCAAATGTGATCGTTAGGTTTCAAATGTGCCTTAGGTTTATTGAATACATTTTTAATTTTATCTTGAAATTATGTTTCAGTTTTCAGGCCTTATCGATGTGACTTGAAAAACTCCTATATGCAACTAATATGAGACGAAATCCTTTTAATTCGATGAATGTTTACACTAATGAGAGTGGAGAACACAATCAATGCAACAAACAAGCAACTAAAAGTAGAATGACTTTTTCACGACTTTGCTTTTGGAAAACAAAATAATGAAAAACTCTTTCCAATTCCTATCTTTCCTATCAAATGCACTTCAAGTAGTCCTTTCAATAATATAGAGAATTAATTCTTGTTCAAATGCAAATGATGATGCAACTCTAGTCTTCAATGATGCTAGCTAATGTAACATAATGATTCAACAACCGAGAATTATGTATTTTTCAAGGAAATGACAAAATGAATCTTTTACAAGCAATTCAATGAAAAATCTACAAAACAATCAAGCTCAATCAAATGAAAAACACAAAAGAGAATTCCTTCCAAACCAATGATGCAACGATTAAATCAAGAGAAAGATAAGCAATGTAATCTATGCCCGAAAAGAGACGCTTAAACAACAAACAAAACTTTTCAAACTTGTTTAATTGAAATCAAAGAAATAAAAGGACAAAAAAATGAAATGCAAGGAGAAACTAACCAACAACTTGACTTGCTGAGCACACAAACAGCTGAATGGATGATGACCTAGATTCCCTAGGCCTCAAACCACCCAAAGACTAAAAAAATCAAGTAAAGAGAAAGAAAACCAAACAAGCACACAAACCAAGCAAATGAAGCTTTCCAGTTAGGGAGAACACATGCAAAACAAGCTAAGAGGCAGAAATGAAGAGGGCAAGACACACTGGTTATGATCTAGGGGAAACCTTGATCTTCACCTACAGGAATCAACATGATTGCCTAACTAACAACAAGCACCACAAGGGGGCCGACGCGACTGTTTTAGAGAAACTCACACTGATCAGCATGACTGTCAGAAAAATAAACGTGTTGACCGAGGATTTCAAGGAAAAAATTAAAAAATTTCAATGGCTATAACCAGACCTGCCACTGTAAATTTCAGACTCGGAGCAGTAAACCAGGAAAACCATAGAAAACTAAAGGGAAAAGGTGATACTATAAAAGTTCACACAAAACCATGAAATGACAATCAATCAAACAGGAGGATTGGCTCCCCATCGGAGTCGCCAATTTGTGGTGCAGGTAAATTCTCGATGCCAACAAAGAAAATTCCTCTAGCCTGAGAGCGTGGGTCTAGCCACAAGCAAACAATCTATGGAAAACTTCCTTAGTCTATAATCAAATAAGAGTGCCTACCTCTTAGAACATTATTCCGCTTGGTGATGATCCTGCTTTCTTACTCCAACTAATTTTGTTTCCTTCCTTCAAATACCTGAAACAAATAAAAAAACAATAACAACAAACGTGATAACATACAAATTGCATTCAACCTACTTGAAATGTCAAGGAATATTAAGCCATCAAATTTAAGATAACACTCAATGTAGGAAATCAATCAATAGTTGTATTCATATAAATTCAGAAAGAGATTACAACCAATGCCTTGACGTTGCTAGTCTCCTCGTACGTTTCTGGGTTTCCACACCTCTGCTAGCATCTCATGGATAGCCCCAACAATGGAAGTTTTAAGGCTTCTTCCCTTTAGTTCTAAACCAAACCAAACACAGTATTCTCCCTCCACAAACATAAACTAGAAGACTACAAGCTATGATATCTTGCTTGTTATTCAATTTCCAAAAATACTAAGACTGAAACTAGCTTAGCTTGTAAAAGGAGGGGTTTATATAGCTTGGATAAAGGGGAGATGGTTCCTCTTATCATGGGAGAGGCCTTATATCTTGGGTTTGCTCCATCTTAATAGGGAAAAGGAGACCAAACTCACTTGCTCGGCTCCATCCAGCCCAACCATTTACTAGACTTTCATTATGAAGCTTCTGGACATGGAAGCTTCGACTCCATATTTAAAAAAATTGCCAAAAGAGGATCGACGCGACTGAGAAAAGGCTCATTTGTGTCGTACGATGGTAGTCCTGGTTTCAATCTCTGCAAATTGGCTCGAGGAGGGAATGGGTCGTTAGCGCCGATCTTGTAAACTCGGGTAAAGGGAAGATTTTTTGGAAATGATGCAAAAGGAAATTGTTCTGCTCACGAAGAGGAAAATAATGGGAGTTTCTTCATGATAGGAGAGCATGTAGGGTTCACTGTAGTGGTCCTACAGGATCGTGGAATGGGGATTACAGGGACAGTGACAAAACTCAGTTTATAAATGTTTTTTCAATACCGATTAGGCTATAGAAAAGAAAATCGAATACAAGATGAGATAAACAACAAATCATAACATTTTTCCACTGATAAATGTTTGATATAGCCATAGTATAAACAAAGGAATTAGATCTAATGCATGAGAATATTTTAGCAAATGGTTATTTTTTCCTCGGCCTAGGACTGGCGGTAGAAGGTAGGCATGATTTTTAATTTTAAACCAACTGCAAAATATTGTTTAGCAAGTGCATGTACTGCCAATTAGCCATTGGCCCTCGTGGCAAGATTTGATGACAAAGCGACGTACACATCCATTGCTTTAGTGCATGATCTATATAGAGAGTGCAGGAACTACAAAAACCCTGGTTAGTGACTAACTAAATATCATAACCTTAGAAAACACACATAAACAAAGGCATGTTGTTAAAAATAATGATTTACCTATAGAATTTTAAATATTATGCAATTTGAACACAAGTCTTCATTATATCCAAAAGGTTGTGGAAATGCTAGGCAAAGGCTCAAAAACTAGTAAAACATGGGAGTAAGGGAGGGTATTATATAGGCAAAAATAAAGCATGTTAGGGTCCTAACGTTTATCAAAGGTTTTCAAGATAAGTTATCCTCATATATTTTCAATGATATTGAATATATGTTTACATTTCTAGTCTGAAAGGGTGTTATTAAAACATGTGGATGATCTTTGATTAACTAGTACGTTGTTGTCATTGTTTTCAAGAGTGTTGGAATAGTGTGAGGTGGTATTATTTATGCTTCAATAGAAACCATCATGGAGATCCATTCCTAATTGTAATGACATACCACTTGATTTTGTTGGAATCTCATACTAAGAACTGATCATGGTTATGTGTGATGATATTGATGGTTTCTTCCTCTTTGGTGCCATTAACCTGTTTATTTAATAGGATTTACTTATACTTTTTTCTAGTGATGTATGTCCTGGTCATATCTTCAAAAGTTGAAATGTGTATTTGTTGTCATCAAGAACTCAGATAGGTTAACTTTACTGTAAGCTCAAGAGGGATAACACCTCTGTGTGTCTCTTAAAACCCAAATGACCAGAGTTGAACTCTGGCGCAAGTCCAAACAATCATAGAACCATCGTGGTTGATCCATGGTCGAGCTCTTCATAAATGGGTCTATATGGCTTATACAACCTAAGCTTTGGGTAGAACTGTTGTGGAATCGACCAAATATCCTCAACTATGCATGCATGAGGGTTTTCCTTACCCTACTCGTAGCAAAAAACATCTCGTTACAGTGTGAATTAACACGTGGGAGGAGTCCATTTATGGAGCCTTATCTATAACTAGCTCCCTTTCTTTAGCCCTCGTGACTAAGCGCAAGACCGTTTCCTTATGACCAAGGTTGGGGTTGGAGCCAACCTTACGACTTTAACGAATGATTAGAGGATGAATGATTAGAGTCTAGACTTAAATTATGACAAAGAGCCAGGAGGTCGGTGTTGGTCCCAACACAATTGAAGAAATAACTGTTACTGGAGTTTGGGCTGACCTCCGACTTAGTATCCTGTGGACCCACGCCATCGCAATGATATATATGGTCCACGGTTAATATATATATATATATATATATATATATATATATATATATATAGATATATATATATATATATATATATATATATATATATATATATATATTTCTGTCTATAGACTATATAGTACACATCGATAGAAATGCGCCTTTGAAATATTTGTGACAGAGTATATATATATGTCAAATAATATGCATGCAATGCTTACAATGAGTATGTTTATATATATTTGTGACGAAGTATGTATATGTGTGTGCGTGTGTGTGTCAAATAATATGCATGCAAGGGTTACAACGAGTTGTGTTATATACACAATATACATATATGGTATTTAATATGTAGTGGAATGTAAAGTTCAAATCATTGATGTAGAATTATCCTTGTAGATGAATGGAAGAAGATGCAACGAGCCTCACCCCTATGGCGTTGGCAAGGGAGTGGGGAGGCCTTACTACCATAAAGGTCATCAGGTGGGCATCAAGTTTAGATGGTGGAGAACTTGGTGGGGGTTCCTCCTTTGTGACATTAGTGGAGGGGAGTTGAGACCCACCCACCCACCGTTTATCTAAACATTTGTTCATAGTCGTTGGATGAATGGTGGTGAGAGGATCTGTTGAACACCTATTTGTAACATAAGAAATATTTACACCATAGGCTTAGGCGATGGAATCAAATGTGTGGCCAGTGTTAATAGGCATGATCAAGCGAAGGTGGATGATATATATATATATATATATATATATTATACAATCAAATGTGTGGGCATTGGTGTATAGAGAGAATGTGGTTCATATAACATAGGTGGGCCATTGCAATGATATAATGACATATACACTCACAGACACACACACACACATATGTATGTATGTACCGACGTAGATCCATCTTAACTTTAGATCTACCTAGCACTGAGAGGGATCAATCTCTTTTCTGTTTAAAAGAGGTTTACATCTCATAAAATTTGATCCCTCTCAGTGCTTGGTAGATCTAGAGTTAAGATGGATCTAGGCTGATTTAATTATCAATTATTACTTATAATTATAAATATAATTATCAATTTTAATAGATATCATTTTTAGGATTCAACTCTCTTAAGTAAGGCATCCATCTTATGACAATTTCCATTAATTATTAATTATAATTATAATTATAAATATAATTATTAATTTTATTAGATATAATTTTTTGGGATTCAACTCTGTTAAGTAAGTCATTCATCTTATGACAATTTCCATGAGAGGTAGTCGTAACTGACTAATTTCTCATGATTTTTTAATAGTCCACTTAGCACTCATTGCATAGGGTGATGCTCACAGGGGTGAAGAAGTGGGATTGAAACTAGTGAAATGAATCTTCGGCATAAATATTAGATAAGATGTAATAATTACATTTTACCTAATATTTCTCCCACCTCCTCCCCTCCTAGTGCAATTTCATAGTTAAGCTTATTCATTTCTAAACTTACCATCCTCGATCTATCATAGCTCTATTTCTATACAGAATTATTACACATAATTTAAGAGAATATATTACATATATTATATTAAAATGATTAACAAAGAAGCCATTAGGATGAAGAAGAAATTATTGTTCCATACTTTGTGCAATCCTGTTTAACCTTACACTTCCTAAAAACACCTTCATGAATCACCCAATAGCCTCCAAGAAGGTCTAAAGCTTTTACCCATATATACACATAATGTATCCATTCAATATAGAAATAAAACATACAAAAAGACATAGGGAAAATGCCAAAGTGCAACATATCCACAAAAACATTTAACCAAAGCATACAAAAAGACATAGGGAAAATATCAAGTGCAACATATCCACAAAAACATTTAACCTTTATAGGATACATGGATTTAATGACATCATTTTCTATAGCTAATTATGTATATCAATATAACATCAAATTAAGATGGATCTAGGCTAGTTTAATTTTCCTTTTTAATATGTTATATTCCACATGAATACCATAAGTCATTTTTTCATTATTTTATTAATTTTAATAAAGTTATTTTTATTGTATTTTAGCCAAGTTAAAATGTTTGCATTATATTAAGTTACACATCTCTACCATATTTTATTTTTATTTTTGTCTAGTCAAAATTTTACATTAACTTTACAATTATATTATATTATATTTTAAAATAAAAATATTATATTTAAAATATAGAGCCCACCAACTTTAAATTAAGTATTTTACTTTAATTATTTCACTCACAAACAAAAGATGAAACCAATTTTATTTATACATAATAATTATATCGATTTTGCCCCTTGGGACAATAATTAATCATATGGGGTAGACGATGTAAGCAAGTTTCCTTAGGTCCCAAGAAAAATAGTAGATTACTAAGTCAAGTGGGTGCCAAGTGGTAGAAAAGAGAAAACAACTACTAAATAAACTAAATTTTAAGAACTTGCAATGATATCTATTTCAAAATTTAAGAACTAGGAAGAAATATCAATTTTTTTTCTTTTTCATTTCTTTAATTCTACCAGAGAACACTTTACCAAGGGTGAGGTGAGCAAGTTCCTAAAATCTAAAACACATAGAGAATCTAATAATAAACTGCACAAAAGAGAAACAAGAGGTGAAACAAAAGGACAAAATACATACATATATAGCAAGTTAGTTTGTTATTAGCTTAAAATAATTATAAGCACAATAAATCAACTAAATATGGAAGGGTAAAGATAATCTGATTAGGGTTTTAAATTGATTAATAACAATTTTCTTGTTAGGAATAGATTTGTACAAGCTACTCATTGATGTAGTCTGTTTTAAATTAAATGATAATGATTTTTCTGTTACACTAATTTTGTACAGGCTAAAATTTGCAGAAAAAACCAAATGGATAAATAAAATGAATGAATAAATATGGGAAAGAAAGTCCACTGAATCTTGCAAAAATAACTTAAATGAATGAATAAACACTGATAATAAATATGAATGAATATATACTAACAACAACAGAGGCAGGTTCTGAAAATCTAAGAAAGTCTCTATAGAAAAATAGAAAAAGAAGAACTAACAAAATTAGATCTCATCGGTATCGGTTCAGAGAATGATGAACCCCATGCTATGGTACCCTCGGTTCAGAGAATGATGAACCCCATGCTATGGTACCCTTGAGGAATTTATGTGAAAATCCAATCCAAGAGAGACCGTGAGAGAGGGGGGTTAATGCTCATCTTCGTCATCTTCTTCCCCTGGAGCTGGAAAATTGAAATCAAATGATTTAGGAGTCACTGTTTCCTGTATAACAGGATCATTTGGGAAGGGTTGACTGTCCAATACTACTGAGGAGGAATATAAATCACAAGTACTAGTCTGTGGGCTTCTTGTAGGAAGTTTATTCTTGGTTGCACATGCTCTCGCCCACTCATTGCCATTGGGTTTATTTATCATGTGAGTCCCCACAATTTTACCACACAAGGAATTTTACCACACAAGGGCATCACCATCGGCTGCGGCTGTTGCTGCTGCTGCAGAAGGATAGCGAAGTCTACAAGATTGGTGGGAATGATATTGGAAATACCAATACGTCCTGTACTCCATGGAGTACTCATGCTGTGTTTGTTCACTCTCTGCCTTTCCAATCCGTCATTCATATAAAACTGCGTCCAGGGCGTTATTTGTTTAGAGATATTAGCAGAACACTCATTCTTGTTATTGGCGTGATTAGCACACTGCGGAGAGGGAGACAGAGCGGTAGTGGCTGCGGGGCTGCATCCTTGTATGTCGACGTTGTTTAGCGGGAGGTAGGGAGCTGGGAATTTGGTCTTCGCTTTGACACCTTTTATATTTCTAGCGGCATTGTCATATGCTCTAGCTGCTTCCTCCGCAGTGTCGAAGGTACCCAGCCACCTGCGTCTTTTAATAGAGGGATCTCTGATTTCAGCCCCAGGGTCTCTTTCTCACGCCTCTGTAATTCACCTCTTTGGCGTACTTCACATCCTCCTCTTTGGCGTCCTTCACATCCTCGTCCACTACCCGGTTGCTACGATTTCTGTAGGTTGGAGCCATTAAGGGATTTCCCGTTGCAAATGGAGTAAGATGATACAGAGAGGTTGAGCGGGCACTCCTGTGGCGACACCTCTCTAATGTTGGCTGTTGTTTTCCACGACGTTGAAGTGATGTGAAGTGATGTTGAAATTAAAAGATTTAAGATTCAAATTTTATACTAAAGAGGACAACGTGTAAGCCCTAGAGGTATAATGACAAGGTGTAAGCCCGAGAGGTATAGTGACAGTGATGAGAATAGATCCCATGTCATATAAGAACTACACAAGAACTACACTGAACTACACTGATTCAATTGTCCATTCCTCTAATTAAAAAATAAACAAATAAATCTTATATATAAATATAATTCTAATTACATTTTAACCTTTTACTTAAAAAATAAATATATATTAATCACATTTTTAACCTTTTATTTAAAAGCATAACTTTTATTTAACTAAATAATGGATGAATTTTATAAATATTATACTAGTTTATTATTAATATTTTAAAAATTAAAATTTTAGTAATTAAATTTAGGTAAAAATATATTTACGATAATAACTATATTAATAAAATGGTTGATATACATTGATAGAGATCATTTTCCACTTATAATGGGGCTAATTGGCATATGAAAAGTAGAAAATGACATTGATTGATGTACTCAATGAAGTGGTTGTGATAGTTACAACCCATGTGAAGGGCAGATTAGTAGACCATGGATGGCTATGGTCAACATCATCTAATTATGGTTAAAAAATGGTTGATGAGGGTTGAAAATGATTAACCATGGCTGGTGAGGGTTTTTTATGGTTGATGATGGTTGACTATGATTGAAGAGGGTTGAAAATGGTTGTTAACAATTGGCAATGGTTAACCATGGCTATTGAGGGTTGTTGATGTTTGATGATGGTTGAAGAGGGTTGACAGGGTTGACAACGTTGACCCTGGTAGAGGAGGGTTCACCATTGTGAATCATTAATGTAATAATGTATTCATGTTACACTAATGTTGGTCATTGTTACAATAATGCTACATTAATGTTTATCAACTATGGTTGACCATGGTTGATATTGCACCAACATAGATCCACCTTAGCCCCTGATCTATCAAGCACCAAGAAGGATCAAATCTCTTGAGGTGCAAATATTGTCTAGACATGCAAAATTTGAAAGAAGGATCAAATCTCTTAAGGTGCAAATATTGTCTAGAAATGCAAAATTTGAAGAAATGTTTGCATCTCGACAGATTTGACCCCTCTCATTATTTGGGAGATCCAAAGTTAAGATGGACCTATGGTGGTTCTATATGTATGGATGTGTCACATGTCTACTACAAGGTGAACATGGAAGGAATTTCACATCTTCATTTTGAACAATGCATTAACAAATTTTTCTAATTATAATATACTTTTTTCATTTCCAATTGTTTTATATAATATATACATAGATAACATTGAAATATTTTACTTAATGTGTATATTGAAATATCTTGTTTATAAAGGAATGATAGTTCTTGCAATAGCGGTTCCTGGTAGGCGGGAGTTTAGCAGCGACTAGGGCGAACATAGCGAGCAGGGTTAGATTCGAATGGTGGGCGGTAGGGGAGGGAGCTCTGCTCCCTCCTACAAAGACGCAGTGGCCAGCAGGAATAAATCATCAGCTGAAACTAGTAAAGGAGATATGAACAATAGTAACAGGGGCATTGAAAAAGACACAGATGGGACCAGAGCAAAAGAAAATAGCAGCACAAAGGACAAAGAGGAAGAAGACAAAAATCTGGGCTCAAGAGACAAAACCTAGAAAGGACCTTGCAAATTGAAAGCAGAAATCACTCCTCGAGTAATATTAAATGACCCTGCTCTGCAGGAGCACAGGGAACACATGGGAACCTATGCCATTATCTGTAAATTTATGGGATTATGGCCCACAGAAAAGGCTTTGCAGACGTGGATCAAGTACCATTGGAAGCCCAAAGGCAGCATTGACTTGCATCTAGGGTCAAAAGGATTCTTCACAGTAGTGTTCTCAAACATCGAAGATAAAGACAGAATATTCGAAGGAGGCCCCTATTTTTTTTGCAGCAGGTCTCTATATGAGACCTTGGAGGATGAACTTTGTCCCAGAGAGGGAGACTTTCTCTTCGGTTCCTGTGTGGGTAAGGCTCTACTCTCTACCTCTTGATTACTGGCAAACTGAATCGTTGGCTGCCATTGGCAATAAACTAGGATGCTTTGTCAAAGCTTCTGAAGCCACTAGAAGGGGAAAATACACCTCCTTTGCCAGGATATGTGTGGAAATGGATCTATCAGGAGCACTTCCGGATGAAGTCATCCTGGAAGTTCACGAGGAGGAATGGGTGCAGACGGTAGACTACGAACATATCCCCTTCAGATGCCGAAGATGCCATGAACATGGGCATCTACTTAGAGAATGCCCTCTCAGCAAAGAAGATAATAAAGAAAAACCTAACATAATGAAGGACACTGAAAGCTTCCAGAAAGTGGCTAGCAGAGGAAGAGGGGGAAAAAGGGGCCAAAACTACTACACACTGAAGGGCGAAAGGGTAGTCAGAATAAGTTTCAAGTGCTAGAAGAGCCTGAAGAAAGTATAAGAGAGATTCAACTTCAGGAGGATGAAGCTAAGGTTAAAGGAAAAAAAGAGGATACAAATCTTTCTCCAGGAACTGAATCTCAAAAAGAAACCATGAGAAGTGATACAGAGATGGAAATGGACCAGGAAATGACACAAAGTGAAATAGACATGGAAGATCATGAACTACAAGAAATCCTGGACAAGGAAAACTTGGACCTGGAAGGATTCCTGAGGCAAGGAACCAAAGGAGGAATAGAATCCCTGCCTCAAGAAGAATGCCACAGGATACATCAGCTGTTTTTGTGGAAGACTCAGGAACGAGAACTGGAGAAAAGTACAAACATCCACAAACAGGAGCATAGAGGTGTGAAAACAATGAAAGTAATACCAGGACTAGCCACCAGAAATCCAGGCAAAAAGAGAGGCAGAAAAAAGCAACACGAGCTCCTGATGGAGTGTGGAAAGCTAATGGTAGATTCGGGTAAGATGAAAGATCTAACCAGTTACTCCTTTACTAATCTTTAATTATGAAGTTCATATCATGGAATATCAGAGGTCTAGGTAGTAAAAGAAAACAAAGAATGCTAAGTAATAGAATGAAACTAGCAATGCCGGACATAATCTTTATTCAAGAGACAAAATGCTCCATTCAGAAAATAAGGCAAATCCATAACAAATGGCTCAGCAAATTTGAGTTTCTAGAAGTCAAAGCAGAGAACATTGCGAGTGGTATTCTCACCCTTTGGAAGCCCCAAAAAATCAATATCGTAGATGCGGAGGCGACAAGAAACTACTTATCAACCACCATTCAGCCCATGGGAATGACGAAGACCTTCCTGATGACGAATGTATACGACCCTCAGAAAATTGATGAGAAACTTAGATTTCTGAACTCCCTGGCAGAGGTCAGAAGTAGACATGAAGAAATCCCTTGGGTCATTGGAGGAGACTTTAATATGATTTTATCTATTTGAGAAAAAAAAGGAGGCACCAGAATCCTCAGTAAAGATTCAGTAGAATTCCATTCTTTTACAGAAGACATGCAATTGGTTGACTCTGAAATGCATAACGGTCTTTTTACCTGGAACAACAAAAGAGGAGGCAATGCTCAGGTTGCCTCCAAATTAGACAGATTTTTGATCTCCGAGAAACTGATGCTCACAAATTCAGAAATCTCAACAAGTATTCTCCCATTCGGAGGCTCAAATCACTGGCTGATTCAACTAGAAATCAAGGGAATTGATGCACCCAAAAACAGACCTTTCAGATTCGAGAATATTTGGCTCTCTCATCCAAACTTCATCAGCAACATTGAAAAATGGTGGTCTGAAGATATTCAGGTTCAGGGCTCCAAAATATTCCTCCTCCATAAAACACTGAAGCTCATAAAAGTCAAACTCAAAGAATGGAACAAGAAGGATTTTGGTAACATTCTTGCAAACAAAAATTCTGTAGAAGGCAAACTGCAGGAGCTACACCAAGCAATGATCACAGATGGTTTTGATAAAACCAAAAATGAGCAAGATGAAAAACTCAACCTAGATTGGGAGAATTTATACAAACAAGAGGAAATCTTTTGAAGACAAAAGTCAAGAGTGCAATGGCTCAAAGAAGGTGAACGAAACACTTGTTTTTTCCACCATTCCACCATTGCCAATAGAAAGCACAATAGAATCTCCTCATTACTGAATGTGGATGGGGAGCTTCAGACCTCTCACAAGAATATTGAAGGTGTGCTGGTTCAATATTTCAGAGGCATCACTAATGAAAATAATCCAAATAGAGAACAACACATCAAGGAAATTATAAAAAATATTCCGAGGATGGTGTCAAAAGAAGACAAATTTAACCTGAACAAGCCAGTTACCAAAGCAGAGGTAAGTATGGTAATCAAAGACATGCAGAACGACAAAGCTCCTGGTCCAGATGGTTTCAATGTTGATTTTTTCAAAGCCTGCTGGAAGGTGGTCAAACAGGACATCTTGGAGGTGGTCGAGGACTCCAGAAGAAGTAAATCCATGCTGAAAGCACTCAACAACTCCTTCATATCCCTGATCCCCAAACAAGACTCTGCCCTGACTCCTGATAAGTTCAGACCCATTGCTTTATGTAATGTTGTTTACAAAATTATTTCCAAAATCTTGGCCAATAGACTCAAACCTCTTCTTCCTTCTTTGATTTCTGGGGAATAGTCTGGATATGTTGAAGGACGACAAATCCTGGATAATATTATTCAGGCCCATGAGGTTGTTCACTCTCTCACTAGTAAAAAGCAAGCTGGTATGATCATACAACTAGACATTGCAAAAGCATATGACAAGGTGAATTGGACTTACATTAAAAAAGTCCTTTCTGCTTTTGGATTTGATCATGACTGGATTAGATGGGTTATGGCTTTGGTTACTTCAACCAGCTTTTCAATTCTGGTAAATGGCTCGCCCTCAGAGATCTTCACTCCTACCAGAGGTCTCAGGCAGGGTGACCCACTCTCTCCCTTCCTCTTCATTCTCATGATGGAAGGATTGGGCCAAACCATTAAAAAGGCCAAAGGTTTAGGGAAGATCAAAGGTCTCCATTTAATGGAGAATGGCCAAGCCTTGACTCATCAGCAATTTGTGGATGACACCATGCTGCAGGGCATCCCCACAGTCAAGGAAGCCACTGCATACAAGAAAATCTTAAATGACTTTGCCTCGGCTTCAGGTATGGAAGTCAATCTCTCCAAATCAATTTTTTTTTTCTTAAACACTAACATTGCTATCCAAAGGAACATATCTAGAATTCTAGGCTTCCAAAGGGAGGTCCTCCCTTCAAAATATTTGGGTATCCCCCTGACAGATAAACCAATGCACAAAAGTATCTGGGAACCGGTGCTCAACAAGATGCAAGACAAGATCAAACGTTGGACTTATAGGGCGTTGAACCTGGCTGGCAGATTGATTCTAACGAAGACAGTTCTTCAAGCTATCCCTGTTTTCTTCTTATCAGCCCTGCCAGCTCCCAAAGGGGTCTTACAACAATTCAGGAACATTCAGAGAGACTTTCTCTGGGGCAAGGAGGAAACCAGAAAGAAATGGGCCCTTGTGGCTTGGGATAAAATTTGCAAGCCCAAAAGTCATGGAGGCCTAGGCTTAGATGATCAGGAGATTCTAAGTAATGTTTTAGGAGCTAAACTTTGGTGGAGATGGGTTAAAGAACCAGGGGTGCAATGGGCTAATACCTGGAAAGAGAAATATGCCAGCTCCTGGCAAACGAGTGAGCTCATCAGAATGTCAGGGAACATAAAAGGCTCTCACATCTGGAACAAAGCTTGGGAAAACAGAGGCCTGGTACAAAACAACAGCTTCTGGGAAATCAGAGCAGGAGATCAGGCTCTCTTCTGGGAGGATAAATGGCAGCAAGAACCGATGTTGTTAAGGGAGGACTTTCTAGGCATCAAGCAAGAAACTGATCTCCAAGGGCTAACAAGAGTCAGGGATTTCTGGAATCCTCCTCAAGACACTGAGAAATGGAGAAACTAGAGAAAAATAGATTGCAGAGCGGACAACCCCATAAAAGAAAAAACAGATGAACTCATGAACATATTGGAACAGAGGAAGATTCTGGTTACAGATGGGCAGGACCAGTTAATATGGGGCCAAAACAAAGAAGGAATCTTTAATATCAAGGAGGCTAAAAGGATTTCTCTTAACCTAGAGCCCTGCGTTTTGAATAGGTCCTGGCAAAAGCTTTGGAATTACCAAGGATGGATGAAGATCAAACTGTTTATGTGGTTAGTTCATCACAAGAAAATACTAACTTGGGATAACATTCAGAAGAGGGGAATGATGGGGCCTTCTAGATGCCAACTATGTGAGGCTCAAGAGGAGACTATGGAGCATATTCTCAATAGTTGTACCTATACCTCCTGGTTATGGGATTCCTTCAAAAGCATTTTTCAGCAGACAGACAGAGACAAAGGTAGCATTATTAACACCCTGAACGAGTGGAGAAAAGACTTTGCAGACAACGAGATCCTTAATTTAGCCTGGACCTTTACACCAAGCTTCATTATCTGGAATGCTTGGAAAGAGAGGAATAAGAGAATCTTCAAGGGTGAAAAGACTACTCCGCTCTGCCTGATGGATTTGATCTTAAAGCAGATAAAGGAGACTGTGTCCACCACTCTGCACAGTTATCCCTCGAATCCTCCCACAGCACTTGAATTGAGAACTCTCAAGCAGCTGGGAATGCATGAGATCATCCTCAATGGTCTGAGGAAAAAAGAAAGAATAGTGGAAAGGGAAAAGGAGTTCTGGCATCCTCCACCTAATGGTTACCTAAAATGCAACATTGATGGGGCTTCTAAAAGCAACCCGGGGACTGCAGGTTATGGAGGTGTCTTGAGAGATGAAGATGGAAAAATAATTTTTTCCTTCCACTGTCATTTAGGCCATGCTTCCAACAACATGGCAGAATTGATGGCATTGGAACAATGTCTAGAGCTTCTTAAACTCAATAACAGCACAAATGTTCTCATCGAAGCAGACTCCGAAATTTCTATAAATGCAGTCAAGAAAATCAGCTACGGTACAGCTCCTGAAAAAGTCTCAAAACAATGGAGACTAATTCAAGTGTACCAGAGAATCCAAAAACACCTCCAAAGTCTACGAACGGTTAGCTTCAACCATGTTCGGCGGAAGGCCAACAAACTTGCAGATCTTCTGGCCAACCTAGGAGTGACTAATCCAGATTGCAGAGTAGAAATGAATTGGCAGGAGATGCCTACAAGCAGGCTAAAAGCTCTCTGCGAGGCTCAAGCCACAGAGGACAAAGAAATTTTTGATTGTTGGGCATGAGGAGCAAACCAAGATTAACGCTCTTTTGCCGGTTTCTTCTTCTCAGTTCAGCGGTCAACTCCATGATTTTGGGCTTTCTCTGCATTGGTGACTTTTTCCTTTGGGGAATGGAACCTTTTCTCCTTCGTGCCTTGAGAGGCGACACAGGGTTTCATATGCAGTTCCAGAAGGTTTTGGCAGCTAGTTCCAATGTCGGGTTAAGCAGGTGGAAGGGTGTTGTTGGGAAAAGTATCCAATACGGAATGACCCTATCCCACTCTAAGGGTGATAGTTCCTTAGCAACAATCAAAGTAAAGCTATCTGAGATTACTTCTTTATGAGATGTAAAAGACGGGAGAAAGAGATCCACTAACCGATGTCTTTCACTAATGGTTGATCCAATCTTCTCTCCTTGCTGCTTGCCCCCAGCTCCTTGCTCTTTCACTGGCCCAGCTACACCAAGATCCTGCAAAATGGCAAGAGAGGGAAACTACAAGAAGCATACATTCATAATTGATTCAAGGATTAGAATAAATCAAATACACAAGTATAACAACACACCATTGAGACACATGCATATAGAAGAACCTCAAATGCTTTATTAATGGAAGAAGTAAGGTTCAGGAAGTGATACAACCATAAGAGGCCAATCCAGCATCACCTTCCCAGCAGAAAGAAATCTCCTCTTCACCTCCTTCAAAGAAAATCACCCAATAGTTCTAAACTCAAACCAACAGCAATTCTTTACATTCACAAGATTCCAGCCTCCCTAGACCTCATGAGAGAGATCTATATATAGGAGTTTTGGAGAAAGGATGAGTCAGCTTGAGGCTGGCATGAAGCTGACTAGTGTCCTCTCTCACTTCAGTTATTCTTCAGTTCTTGAGTCCACTTGGAGGTTCTTGCTTCCACTTGGAGATCTAGAACCTCTTACTCATCACCAGTCGAATTCCCTGATCCAAGTGTCATTTTGGAAGCTTCCTGGGCATTGACACCTTGAGGAATGACTGTGCCACATGTCCAAACTCGCCCAGCGCAGGTAGCCTTCTTTGCAGTTGACATTCAACGCAAGTAGACAGTGGAGCAGTTGACATTCAGCGCAGATGCTCAGTGGAGCAGTTGACATGATCCAGAATTGCCTTGTTTTTGAGTGTTTTCAGGTGGAGAACTTTTATTCAGTGCTGTGGTTTGCTGACCTTGTTCCTCTAGGGGTAGGAACAACATGTTTAGGGACTTTGGATCCCTTATATTATGGACATTTCATGCTTCATGCTGTAAGGCACAAAAATGTCTATAACAGTTGCCCCCTAAAGTATGAGTTCGTTTATCGGGTGAAATGCTTTATCAGGAGGATCCGAAGTTCATTCAATCGCTGAGAGGTGACCTGTAATAAGATACAATACAATACATTTATTTTTCATACTGCTTTCATGATCTAGCTGAGGCGGGCATTCCCATGCTCAGCTTTATAAATTCATTTTGGTACATAGAACAGACGATCATCTGATGGTAGACTGATAATTTTGGTGAAAATTATCATCCTTGGAGTAGGATGATCATCTGCTGCAATGATGTACATGTCAAATGTCTTTATTTCCTGAATATATATCGCAGCCCGGATGGATGAAACTAGATCCGGGGTCTTCAAACTCGTCCGATCTTCACTCTAAGTACAAGTTGATCCATGTGAGAATTGCGCTGAAGTCGAACATGGAAAGACATCGCTTGATTACCGGTCAATGATGTAAACCGTTAACAAGCGCGAGAGGAATCACCGATAATGATAATGACCCTCAAGGTACTACAGTACAATTCACGTGGTGTGAATAAAGGACTTGGCGTCGAACACCACGCAAAATCTTTCGGTCGAAGGTCATTGATGTATACCTGTCGCTGGAAGTGAGAAACTTGCCATTGAGGCATGCAAGCTTCAAAGTACTGAGGGGGTTGTTCCTAGATCAACTTCTTGGATAATGAGTTGAAGTCGACAAGAAGTGATCCGTCAAAGGAGGGCCTTAATGAATCGCACATCAGTGACACGGAACGGAGCTAATGATTGTGATGAAGGTGAAAACGATCTGTGAAATATGATTTAGGGTGGCGGTCATGAAAGGATGAAAGATGATGTATGGTAGTGGATGGGACACGGTTGACTCTTTCTGAACAACATCTCTTGAACATATAACGACACTGATGCGATGGATCGGTAGCATTACCCCAAATGTGGATGGTTTGGTGAGACCATGGTGATGAGACCGGTGAATGAAACAACCCAACCCGATGTGGTACGGAGGAAAAGTGTCATGTTCAAGAGCGACTTGCTACCATTAAAGCTTTGAGGTTCTCCCAATTTTTCCCCAGTCATTTCTGACCAGTACCTCTTTATTTTTGTCAAGCTTGAGGAGGATAACATATGCTTGTTCTATAACCTGCCCTTCGGGCAAGCCCATCGCTATGTTTTAACGAGCTTAGCGATAGGGAAACTCGTTCTCGTCTAAAGACAAGTTTGTCGCTATTTAATCATTTTAACGAGTCTAACGACAAGGAAAACTCAGTCCTTTTCATTTTTAGAAAGTCTGAAAAGGTACATAAAGTTAACTCCAAAATTCCTTTTTCGTCATCTAATCCCTTAAGTCCGAAAAAGTATAAAATAATACAGAAGGGATGAGTTTTCGATAACTTTAACGAGCCGAATAAAACAAGCGCTCGACCTTTTTGCGCAATAATCCCTCAGGTCCAAAAAGATTAAAATCTAGAGGAGGGATAGCTCTTCCGGTCCTTTTAACGAGCTGGAAGGCCAAAACTCGGCAAACTTTTCATATTTTATGAGTCAGTTGAAAAGAGCTTAAAGAAGACTCGTCTTTTGAAGAACGAGTGATAAACAGGGGTAGCAACTGATTCCAGGTACAGGTTGGAATTTTCCAATCACGGCAGTGTCACAAGGATGGCTAGGTGAAATCACTCTTCGCAGCTGTTCCTCAAAATGGGTAAACAATCATATGGAGGTGAACGATTGGCCAAATGAAAGTGGAAGTGGCAGGTGCAAACACGACCAAGGCTTTTATGGCTGATAAGGTTACATACACAATGGTTATTTTACAGGTACTGGGTTCATTTTTTAAAGAGCTTGAATGCGCCAAAACACTGCTCAAGCTTATGTTTATTTTTTAACGAGCATGAATTCCGCGTTAAAACTGCTCGGATCTTGCGTTTATTTTTTAACGAGCATGAACTTTATGCTAAAACTGCTCGAATCTTATGTTTATTTTTTAACGAGCATGAACAATGTGCTAAAACTGCTCGATTACCAGTCATAAGATAAGAAATGTCCCCTGTGAGATCTCTATTTTTTAAGGAGTTTCATCTTCACTAAGCTTTACTCCATATCCTTTCTTTATGCAAGTTCGGAAACGGCTAACCCAAAAAATAGATAAATAACCGCTCCTAGCTTGCACTCCAAAAGGTTTGCATGCCCCCAGGTATAAAATACAATTTCAAGGCTGCCCCTCCTCCTTCCCGCTTCTGCTTTTCTTTGGGTGTTCACAGCTACTTGTCGCCTTGCTAGTCTAATGTTAACGATACTTGTCTTCTCGTTATTTTTAACGGGTCTATACGATACTTGTCTTCTCGTTAGCCCAACTTTTAACATATTTTTCGCAAGATCGCAAGAGAACAGCTACTTGCGATAAGAGAGCAGCTACTTGCGACAAGAGAAGAACACTACTCAAAGACAAAACATTTGTGTTATTGAGGGAGGCTTACCTCTTTCTGGTTACCTAAAGATTGTTCTGTTATTCTTTCAACAAAACACTTCCTCGGCAATGCCTACCGAAATAGACAAGGGTGAATGACCTTTGTCAAACACGTAACTTTGACAAAAGAATCTTATTCCAGAACAACCCCTCTTCCATCCACGAACGGGGTACGGACTAGTCATATTCTCCCGCGGAAATTCTACCTTACACCCAAGGTTTTCTCTGCCCGAAGCAGACCAGGATGCATGCCCCCTGGGTTCAAGTCCCATCTTTCCGAATCACTCGCATTCATCGGGAAGAAGGACTGGGGGTGGAGACATTTCTTGATTGAATAGACCATTCAGGGTTGGTATGTGACTATTTGCGATGCGTGATCCCGGAAATGAAAGTTGGTCTACGAGCTTGACCATTCTTCCCTCGTGTAGAAAACACATTACTCTAAAGAGTGAGGAGACTATTGCTCCCATGCAATATATATAGTCTCGTCCAAGGAGTAGGTTATAATCCAAGGGTCCTTGAACGACCATCACGTTCATTTGAACGACCTTCCCTTTCAATGTAATAAGCACATTGGGGAGGATCCCTAAAGGTCGACTGGTTCCTTTATCGAAACCCGAGAGATTTCTCATCTCAGGCAAAAGCGCCGGGGAACCCAGTGCTTTCCAAGCAATAGAGGAAAGGATACTCACAGATGCCCCTTCATCAATGATAGTGCCAGCCATTACCATTCTGTATATTTGGAATATGATTCTGAATGGTATACTGGCTGGCAACCGGGGTCTGCCTAGTTGGTTCCAATCAAAGGACACAACCAGGTTGCTTGGTGGTGGGACCGAATACACGGCCGGATATGACCCTGACGATGTTCCTTCCTGCGATAAAGGAATGGGCGCATTGCCCTGACGCTCGTCAGAGTCTTTGTTGATGAAAAGAATCTGGATGGTGTCATCCTTATTCTCTTCAGTGAGGGTGTCATTTGAAGATGAATCTTCAGTGACGGTGTCATGTGAAGATGAAACTTCTGAAGGGAGAACCGGGTCAACTGCCGTTTCGACCTTTGGACTTTCGTCCGGTCTGGATTCAGTAGGTTCATTTTCAATGACCGACGCTTCAGCTGACCACTTGAGAGGGCCAGCTGTATTCTCAACCAACGAAGGACTTGGCACGAGTTTTTTGTATCCAGGAGGAAGTCGCAACGGTGAAACCGGACGATCTTCCAAAACTCTCTTTGCTTCGTCTAAGAAGGGACAACGGTGGATGGTGTGATCGCCTTCACACAGTCTGCAGGGGGGTCTTGCTCCCCCTCTTTGTCTTGAACCTTCACTTTCGCTGGTTGACGGTAAGCATTCAACATGGCTATCAGAGGTTGATGCTCCCGAACTGTGCAACAGAGGGGACCAGTCCCTTAGTATCCGGGGAATACAGGGACAATCTCTATGGAAGTGGTCTCCTCTACATATGACACATGGCGATTTAGGCTCGGTCTGTGCTGTGTGTGGATTTTTGTCATATGTCTTTTGCTTGCCCCCAGTCGCCTTAGGCTCCTTCTTCTTCTTCTTCTCTCTCTTCTTCTTCTCCTTCTTCTCCATGGGAGCTTGGCTTTTGCCGGCTCTACCTTGCGAAGATGAAGGATTGGAGGAAGAGTTATAGGAAGTAGAAGGCTAGTGGGCAGCTCTAGACTGATCTAACTGTTGACTCGACTGTTCAGGAACCATGGTGTTCTGAACTACATTGGTTGAGAATAGCCATATTGGCAGGCCAATTGTCAGTCCTGGAAGCGACAATGTGGCCATGTGGGGTGCACCAACTTCTCCCCAAAAGGAGAAAGGACTAGGATTTCCATCATGGGGAATTCCTTGGTTGGTGTGTTCCATGTTCTCAACCTACAGATCAACGCAGGAATAGGAGGTGATTATGTTCCGTTTTAAAATAAATTTTATAACGACGCTTTAGACACAACTTGCTTTTTCACTTTTTAAGAGTCGAGAAAAAGCTAAAGATGACTCTAGTCTCCTTCGATGTTTTAACGAGCCCGAAGTGACAAATGCTCGGATGGACTTTTTCAGTTATAGAGTTTGAAAAAGGCCAAAAGAAACTACTCTGGAGTTCTAGGCAGAGGGTGTGCCAAACTTTTCGTAAAACCACAGAATACGTTTTACGGTACGGGTGGTCGATCTTCGTGAATGCTGTGTTCACTGCATTGCAATCAGTAGGGCGGCCGACACGGCTTCCTATGGATAAAGGCTTTGTTCCTATAGGGGTCTCCCAATATATACGCGACGGTACGTGGGAGCACAAGTCCATATTGATACTTATTGCTTCACCGTGGAGGAATCACCCAACCACTCAACGCTAAGATATCACGTTTAACGACCCCAGAACACGTCTCTAGCTTAGACCTCTATGTGTTTGCGTTATGTTTCAAAGCGTTGTTATGTAAATTCAATTTATTTTAGGTTGATCTTGTTTAGCAGTTTGCCTTTATGGATCACAACGAGATGTATGATACAAATTCCTAAATGCAGTCTAAGATGATAAGCAAGCTTTTCAATCTTTCAACTTTGAAAATCTTAACTACTGAGGGAAAAGAAAGACATCATCTTTTCACACAGATCATAGAGCACACACTAATGCACTTTTTCCTAAATCAACATGCAAGCTGTCAAAATGCACATGCACAATGCAGGTATTTCTTTTCTCTTTCTTAATGTTGGTGTATTACAAAAAGAAAGCTGTTGTATAACTTTGAATTCAATTTCAAGTGAAAGCAAACAAGATTTTGTCCAAAATCAAAAGACACCTTAAGATTTACTTGTTTCAACACTAGAAATACATAAATTCAAACCATATGACGAAAGCAAAAGCTCAATCAGCTATGAACAACAAACAAACTAACTCTTAAGATCAAAACGACACTTATCACAGGTCTAGACCTAAGAGGCCACAACAAGACTAGTTCACTTTCGTTATGGGAAACTGTAAATGATGTAAGAAATACACAAAGAACAAATACAGTTTCTTTATACAACCGAGGCGGAATAGTGGCAAAGAAAGGTGGTTTTAGATAGGTACATTGACTGATAATAGGCTGCAAAAACAAGGATGAAAACAGGGCAACAGAAAGCAGAGAACCCAAGTTGCACAAGGCCACATTGGTTCAGCGCAGGTAGAACACTGTCAGTTTGACATTCAGCGCAGGTAGCCCCTTCGGGACCTGCGATGAAATGAAGACTGCCTTCACAGTGCCTGCAATGAAGAGAAAAACTCTCGTTTCTCTTGGTTTCCGGGTTACAGATTGCTCAAAAATCAACAGTTTTTGGCCAAATCAAAGCTACCAATCAAGTACACACTAAAGGATGAAAAGGAGGGTGAAAAGCTATCACTAATAGCTGTTCAGAGTCCTTGTGGATCAGCTCCTCAAATCATAAACATGCCCAGAAACTGAGCTAGAGTAGCTGCCCTCTACTTTGCATTTGAAAGATCCAAATGCAGTTCGATTCGGTACTCCCTGTGTTTAGGAAATGAATAGCAAAAACACAAACAACCAACAAGATACGATCCCCAGCGGAGTCGCCAATTTGTTGTTGGGAAAAGTATCCAATACGGAATGACCCTATCCCACTCTAAGGGTGATAGTTCCTTAGCAACAATCAAAGCAAAGCTATCTGAGATTACTTCTTTATGAGATGTAAAAGAGGGGAGAAAGATATCCACTAACCGATGTCTTTCGCTAATGGTTGATCCAATCTTCTCTCCTTGCTACTTGCCCCCAGCTCCTTGCTCTTTCACTGGCCCAGCTACACCAAGATCCTGCAAAATGGCAAGAGAGGGAAACTACAAGAAGCATACATTCATAATTGATTCAAGGATTAGAACAAATCAAATACACAAGTATAACAACACACCATTGAGACACATGCATATAGAAGAACCTCAAATGCTCTATTAATGGAAGAAGTAAGGTTCAGGAAGTGATACAACCATAAGAGGCCCAATCCAGCATCACCTTCCCAGTAGAAAGAAATCTCCTCTTCACCTCCTTCAAAGCAAATCACCCAATAGTTCTAAACTGAAACCAACAACAATTCTTTACATTCACAAGATTCCAGCCTCCCTAGACCTCATGAGAGAGATCTATATATAGGAGTTTTGGAGAAAGGATGAGTCAGCTTGAGGCTGACATGAAGCTGACTAGTGTCCTCTCTCACTTCAGTTATTCTTTAGTTCTTGAGTCCACTTGGAGGTTCTTGCTTCCACTTGGAGATCTAGAACCTCTTACTCATCACTAGTCGAATTCCCTGATCCAAGTGTCATTTTGGAAGCTTCCTGGGCATTGACACCTTGAGGAATGACTGTGCCACATGTCCAAACTCGCCCAACGCAGGTAGCCTTCTTTGCAGTTGACATTCAACGCAGGTAGACAGTGGAGCAGTTGACATTCAGCGCAGATGCTCAGTGGAGCAGTTGACATGATCCAGAATTGCCTTGTTTTTGAGTGTTTTCAGGTGGAGAACTTTTATTCAGTGCTATGGTTTGCTGACCTTGTTCCTCTAGGGGTAGGAACAACATGTTTAGGGACTTTGGATCCCTTAGATTATGGACATTTCATGCTTCATGCTGTAAGGCACAAAAATGTCTATAACAAAGGGCGGGTCCACTCCCTCCATGATTTTCCCTAGCTTTTTGTCTTTTCGCCTAGAAAACCTGGATAATAGTGGTTTTCCTTTGATCGCAAGGCCCCTGGATGGTAAGTGGCGGTTTTTCAATTCTCTAAGTGATGGACGGCAGATCTTCCCGGACGGTTGGCAGCAGCATCAGAATGTCCCGCAGCATCCTATTTTTTCTGTTATGGAAGTCAATACCGCCTCTGGGCGGGTTCGCAGAGTTCGCACCGCTCACAGGTCAAAAGTGGTTTCGGATTTCTGGCAGCGATGCCATAGAAATCATGCCACGTGGAGGAGAGACCGGTACATAAACCACTTTCCCCGTGCCATAAAGTTCGATCACATTGGGTGTGCGATTTTCTGCTCTGTCGTCCGATGGCACAGGGTGAATCAACGACCAGGATCAAGCGTGCAGTTTGGTTGGACCCGCGGGTTTGGTGAGGTTGGCGGTTTCGCTAATTTCGCACCGCTTTTTTTATGAAAAGTGGTTTTTGTTTATTCGCAGCGACACCATAGATTTCTTTACACGTGGCGGAGGGCCCGTTCATTATACCACCTTCCCCGTGCCTTAAAATTCGTCAGCTTTGGGCGTGCGATTTCTTTCTTAGCCGTCCGATCGCACTGGGTGATTCATCGCCCTGGCTCCATCTTGCTGTTTAGTGGGGCCGCGGGGTTGGTGGGGTCCGTAGTTTCGGCGAATAGTTTTGGTGGTGCTTTTCTTTGGGGTGTCGTCCTTTCGCGGGGGTTGTGTTCTCTGTCAACTCGGCTGGTACCTTTTGTTGGGGCCACGTGTCCTAGTGGGCTTTTGCTTAAGTTTCTTGGTTGGTTGTTGGCCGGAGTTCAGGCCTTTAGTTTGTTTGTTTCTGCCATTAGATTGTACTGTAAGTTTTGGCTGATTGGTGGCTGTGGGGTGTGGCTTTTCTTTGGCTCCATGCCCTTTGCTTCCCTGTCACCTCTTGGGGTTCAGGGATCTTGTATATTATGTAAATTTTTCTCGTTAATATGATATAGAAGGAACTACTCTTTCTCTAGCAAAAAAAAGAAATATCTTGTTTATAAAGAAGTAGGAAGTAATTGAATTTTTTGTTGAGAAAATAATTGTTATTGATGTCAAGGGTTATTGCTGGGTTATCTAGAGCATCTTTGGAGCTATCTGTTGTTAAGAACTCAACCTTTTTGTAGCTCTAACCCTAGCCCTATTGTGGAGCACAACTAAACCCCCTTGTGAATAAACTCAGGCATGTGGCAAGGCATAGAAATCACCCCCCTATGATTGAATTTGGGCATGTGGCGAGGTGTAGAAATTCCCCCCCACTACGACTGAATTTAGGCCTATGGAAAGGTGTAAAAGTCAACTCCACTGTAACATATTTCATTCCTGTGGTAAGGAGCAGACTCGACCCCCCTTTTGGACAAAAATAAAACCTATTCTTGGAGAACATGTACTTGTATTGGCATAAATTTTGGCGTTATTTGATCTTTGTTTTCAACCTCTTATTGACTCATATTTTGGCCTCATTGGTAATTATTTTGGAGCTTGATCTGATTATATTTGAGGGTCTTGAGACCATATTTGAAGTAGATCTTAAGAGATTTTTTGGAGTATCTTTTGAAGTGGTTTTAGACCAAACCTTAAAGAGCCTTTGGAGTAGCCTGTGAAGCAATTTTGGAGTAGAACTTGAACAATATTGATATGTTATTCTTATTTTATTTCTTGTGTTTTGGAATAACTTACGCTTCTAATTAAGAAAAATATGATCTAGCTAATAAAAAATTGAAATAAATACTTATTCAAGCCCCACCCCCGCCCCCCCATTAGTATTTCCGACAATTGCAATCAGATCCAACTTCTTCAAGATCAATCTAACAGAAAGAAGGAATTTTTGAACTAAAATGGCTAGCAAGGAAGCACTTAATGGTCCCCACTTTGATAGAACAAATTTTACATTTTAGAAAATTATGATAGAGTACTATTTAATGTCCCTTGGGGTTGAAGTATGGAAATCAGTTGGAAATGGATAGATAATTCCATCTCCTCTACCAAAAAACCAAGATAGAAAAAGGCGTATGTAGAAAATTCCAAGGCTTTGAATTCTATAACAAGTGGTATGTCAGACTCAGAATTCACCAAGGTTAAGAATTGTGAATCATCAAAAAAAATGTGGGGCAAGCTTGTCAGTACCTATGAACAAGATGACAAGGTCAAAAAGGAAAAGCTTCAAAATTTTAGAAGGTAGTTTGAAAGTCTTGAGATGAATGATGAAGAATATATTTTTTCTTACTTCCTCCAAGTAGATGAAGTAGTTAATTCTCTTAGAGGGTTAGGTGAAGATGTTAAGGAAAATATGATTTTCCAAGAAGTTTTTGGATCTCTTCTAGATCATTTTGATGCTAAATTTTGTGCCATAGAAGAACTAAAATATTTGGATAACTTATCAATTTGTGAGCTTCATGGAATCCACATAACATATGAGATGAGGTCAGGAAATCCAACTCAGAAGGAAGTTGAATTCAAGGCATCAAAGAAATCGATAAAGGGGAAGAATTGTGATTGCACCAACGATGATTATGATACTAGAATGATACAATTTCTCAAAAGGTTGAAGAAAGGATCCAAACTCAAAGGTAAGTTACCTCTCATTTGTTTTAGATGTGGTAAAATAGAAAATTATCCAACCAAGTGTCATTTAAAGGATGATAATGATGATGAAAACGAACCCAAGAAAAGAGAATTCAAGAAGAGAGTCTCAGAAAAAAAGAAAAAAAGAAAAAAAAGAAAAAGAAAACAACAATTTCTTCAAGAAAGACAATGATGACTCTGATGAAGAATAATATGATGGAAGCAAAGAAATAATTTCCATGGCCTTCACAAATGAAAAAAATAATCCAAAAGAATAATAAGGAAGTACAGATGAACTATTGATCAGTACCTTAGAGGAAAATGATGGACCTGGGGAAAGTAATGGAAAATTATCTCAGGAAATCATCTCTCTCAAAACCAAGAAAGAAGAAGATAAGAGAATAGAAGAAGTATTGAACAATAAAACAAAGGAAAAGGAAGAAATTTGTGAAAAATTGGAAGTTGAAGTAGTGTCTTCAAAAAGGGAGTTGGAAATATCCAACAAGAATTTGGGGACTTCTCAAATATTGGATGTTATTCTCAGCTCCCAAATTCCACCACATGACAAATATGGAATTGGCTTCGTAGGAAAATCATTGCATTGAGAGGAAGATACCAGTGTTCATCATGAATAAAAACCTAGAAGTCTTGGTGATGTCTTTAAAAGATCTCATCACAATAATCCTACAGGAAATAAAGTTCATCCAAGGAATCAGAAGTAGTAGAGGAATGTATCATCAGGAGAAGTATATTTATAATAGATATCAAACTATTTTTCTTGGTCATTGTTTATTTTGCAAAAAAATTGGTTATCAAGAAAAACACTACAAGGCGTTAAGGGATAATTACCAAAACAAGTCTTCACATAACCAAATCATAACTTATAATTCCATTGCTCCTCTTTCAATGTACAATTTATAATGCAGGCAACAATCTATGCCATGAAGCACAAAATTGTCCACTAAAGCCAAGAGAGGGAGAGTCCATAGAAAGAAGGCTGAAGAATCTACCCTTGACAAATGTGGTCTAGTTATGTATGCTCATAACAATGAAATTTAGTGGTTTTTAGATAGTGGATGTTCTAGGCACATGATAGGTGACCAGAAAAATTTCATCTCATTAATCAAAGAAAATGATGGAAATGTTGTTGAAAATGCAACAAGAAAATCTAGTTTTGACTTTGTCGTGGTCAAACTAAATTAAAATTCGAATTTCTATTTCAGCATAATACTTAGAGCTAGTTAACTAAGGTGACATGGCACTTGTCACTTAGTTAACTCAATAAATTCAATTTGCGGAAGCTTGAGTTGCATTATACATGAACGATTGCTAATTTGTAGCAATCCATTTCAGTTAATTTGAGTTATTGTTAGTTTAACTAGTTCTAACTATCATAAGAAATAATGGAGGTCAAGTCATGGAAATGGAACTTCAACCACACTTAGTGATCAACCAGTTAACTGATCAAATCAACCCCAAATAATTGTTTCATGTAGAGAATTCGAGTTACCTAGTTGAGATGGAGATTCCAAGGCAATGTATTATCTGTTGTGGCATATTCCCATGTGTACATGTGGTGCATATAGTCAGAGATTGACCTAAGGCTATTGCAATATTCCTTGTGTGAAATTCCTAAAAAATAGGGGCAATTTCCCAAGGGAACATCACAAGGAAATAGGGGTTTGGGAAGGCTTGAAATTGGCTAAGTTTTGGGCCAAGTTCAGTCTGTCAGGAAGAGGGATAGACTATACACTTGCAGGGTGTACTTTGCTTGAGCAAACATTGTATTTCTTCTCTATTCTCTAATTAATACAATATAGAGAATAAGGGGTTTTGAGTAGTTACTTTACCTTAGATAAATGTTTGTCCATGTGTGATGTTTCCTTTTGCATGTCTATGATTCTTGTTTATATGGTGAATTAAATTTCATAGATCAGTAGAGTAGCTTCAAGGCTTGTGATTTAACAAATTTCATGAGCAGTATTGAATCTACACATTAATTTCTACAAATGTGACCTTTAGAGATAACGAATTTGTTAAAATTGTTGGAACAAACAAAGTAAGTCTTAGCAATGGCAAGGTGAAAGCACAAAATATACTATATGTTGAAGGCCTCAAGCATGATCTTTTAAGTGTCATCCAAATGTGCAATCAAGGATATGATCTCATTTTTTGTGCCAAAGACTGTGAAATAAGGAGATCATCTTCAAGAAAACTAGTAGGAAAAGGAGTAAGAACAATGGGTATTGTATACATTATCAGTTAAATTCAAGAAGAAATATGTTACATGAGTTAATTAAATGAAATCTAGCTATGGTACCAACATTTGGGACATCTAAGCTTTGATAACTTGGTGAATATCAACAAAATTTAGGTAGTAAGAGATATCCCCAAAATATAAAAACCAATAAATGTTATTTGAGTACCATGTCAACATGGAAAGAAAACTAGGGCAGTTTCAAGTCAAAGCAATATTCAACATCAATGCCTCCGGAAATTTTACATATAGATTTGTGTGGTCCAACCAAAACTCCAACCCTGCAAGGAAAAAGGTACCTTATTTTATTCATAGATGATTATACTAGAATTATTTGGGTATATTTCCTTAAATATAAGTCAAAGGAACTATATTTTTTTTTAAATTTCAAAGCAATGGTTGAAAATGAAAGTGAGTTGAAGATCAAATGCTTAATATTAGATAAAGGTGGATATTTTACTTTAGAATAATTCAATGAGTTTCGTGGAAAACATCGAATCAAGAGGAAACTCTATGTAGCTAAGACTCCACAACAAAATGGAGGGTTGGAAAGAAAGAATAGATTTGTACATGAGACTACAAGAACAATGTTATTGGAAGCTAACTTAACTGTTTAATTCTAGAAGGAGGTAGTTTGGGAAACAATATACATCCTAAATAGGGAAGAACTTTGAGTAAACAGTGATAAAACGTCACACGAGATATGCAAAGGAAGAGATTCTTTTGTTAAACCCTTCAAAATACTTGGAAGCAAATTCTTTATGAAGATAAATGACAATTTACTAGGCAAGTTTTATTCACTTTGATGAATGAAATTTTCTTGGATATTCAATAATAATCAAGGCCTACAAATGCTACAACAATTATCTTTGGAAGGTGGTAGAAAGAATTGACGTAAAGATAGATGAGACTCTTCCCGAAAATGAAGAAGATTTAACAAATGAAGAATACCTTATACTTACAGTTGAGGAAGAAGGTGTAGAAAAAGAAGAGCATGAGTTAGAAGATAAAAATGAGGAACAAACTCAAACACCATCGAAGACAACCTTCAATTTCTTATAGAAGCATAATCTAGAAGACCATATTATAGGAGATATAGAAAAATGAATACAAACAAGAAAAAAGATGAAAAAACCACAAAAGAAGAGCTATATCTCCTTGTCCCAAATAGAACCAAAGGATTTCACTCAAGCAAGTAAGGGTCCACACTTATAAAATAAATGAAGATGAGATGTAACAAATTGAAAATAATGGAATATGGGAACTTGTACCTCATCCAAAGGATAAGAATTTCATAGGAACCAAGTTTGTGTTCAATAAAAAATTGAATGAAGATGCACAAGTCATAAGAAACAAGGCAAGATTGGTGTGCAAGGGGTA
The DNA here is from genome assembly GCA_031772625.1 of Pinus tabuliformis. NCBI lineage: Eukaryota > Viridiplantae > Streptophyta > Pinopsida > Pinales > Pinaceae > Pinus > Pinus tabuliformis. The sequence continues at coordinate 59,850,116 of CM062805.1, forward strand.
TACTCAAATTGAAGGAATTGACTTTGAAGTGACCTTCACTCTAGTATCCAGACTAGAGACCATAAGGATGTTTTTAGCATTTTCATGTTCAAAAGTATTCAAATTCTATCATATGGATGTAAATTCAACCATTTTGACTGGAAATTTAAAAGAAGAAATATATATGGAACAACCTGAAGGGTTTGATTTTTTAGAAAATAAAGACTTTGTATGCAAATTGAAGGAGGCCTTTTATCGATTAAAGAAAGCTCCAAGGGTTGATAGGGTTGGCAATAGTTAACGAGGGTTAACAATGGTTAACCACGGTTGATGAGGGTTGTTGATGGTTGATGATGGTTCACTATGAGTGAAGAGGGTTGATAGGGTTGACAATGGTTGACCATGGTTTAAAAGCTTAACATTGCTAGAGGAGGGTTGGTCATTGCCAACAATTAACGTAACCATGTATTCACATTACATTATTTTTTACCATTGTTACATTAATGTTTGTCAACTATGCTTGACCATGGTTTATGGTACACCAACATAGATCCATCTTAACCCCAAATCTATCAAGGTCCAAGAGTGATCAAATATCTTGAAGTTCAAACCTTGTTTAGAATGTACAATTTGAAGAAATATTTGTAACTTGAGAGGTTTGATCCCTCTCGTTGCTTGGTAGATCTAGCGTTAAGATGGATCTATGGTGGTTCTATATGTATGTATGTACTTATGTGTCATGTTTCTACTCCATGATGAGCATGGAAGGAATTTCACATTTTCATTTTGAACAATGCATCAATAAAATGTTTTAATTATACGATTTTTTATTTTATTTGCAATTTTCTTATATAATATACATAGATAACATTGAAATATTTTACTTAATGTGTATATTGAAATATTTTATTTATAAAATAGGAGGACGTAATTAGAATTTCTCTGTGTATATACAATTGGGTCAATAATAAAATAATTTTCAAACTTTCTCTTTATACATATATAAATATATTTGGAGTTTGATATTAAAATATATTAATTAACATGGATATTCAAATATTTTATTTAAAGCTAATATTGAAATATTTATATTTATAATTTCTCCCTATTATTATTATTATGTTGTTGTTGTTGGTGGTGGTGGTTTGACCAACTGGGGATTTCATCATTGGATTTCATGGTTTGCATAGTACTTTATAACACAACGATCGCCAATTGAGTTGCCCTGTGGGTTATGTTAATCTTTTATTTTTTATTTTAACTTTCTCTATATATATAAATATACATAAAGTTGATATTGAAATGTATTAATTAGCATGGATATTCAAATATTTTATTTAAAGATAACATTGATTTTTTTTTAGTTTCAATTACTTTATCACTCCGCATATATATATATATATATTGCTACGTTATGTGAGTCCTAAGATGTCTATCACATCTAACCTATGACTAGGTGTTATAGACATTTTTGTGCCTTACAGCTTTGAGCATGAAATGTCCATAATCCAAGGGATCCAAAGTCCCTAAAAGTGTTGTTCCTGCCCCTAAAGGAACAAGGTCAACCAATGACAGCTTCTCCCAGAAGTTCTCCACCAAAAATTGCTCAGAACTAGTCAAATCAGGATCAATTCAAGTGCTCCACTAGCTGCCTGCGTTGCAAAGCACCCTAGTAGACTAGCTAGGTGCGTTGCAACGCACCTAAATGCACTACTAGGGTGCGCTGAGCGAGAATTTCCAAATGGCAGTGTCATTCCACGAGGTGTACAGACAATGGAAACTTCCAGAATCTTCCTCAATGACACTTGCCTTACTGAATTCGACCAAGGATGAGTAAGAGGCTCTCAGCCTCCAAGTGGAAGAAAGAACTGACAGAGAGAAGCCACAAGTCAAAACATAAGCTGACTCATCCTCTCTGCTTACATCTATATATGGATCCCTCATCCCAGAGATCCAGGGGGCTGGAATTTTGTACTTTGCAGAGAATTGCTGTTGGTTTGAGATTGAGATTAGTACATTGGGTGATTTATGCTTTGTTGGAGGAGAGGAAGGGATTCCTTTGCTGGGAGGTAGATGCTGGATCGGGACTCACTTGGTTGTATCTCCTCTTGGACTTTCTTATCATATCAATAAAATTATTTGAGTTTCTCCTACATGCTGTGTATCAATGATGTTTTGTTATATTTGCATGTTTAGCTTAATCTGATCCTAAGCTTTTTATGAATGTAAATCTATATCTTCGTGTAGTTTCTCTCTTCTGTGATCTTACAGGAATTCGGTGAAGCTGGGCCGGTAAGGGAGCAGGGAGCTGGGAGCTATTGAAGAGAGGAGTGATTGGATCAACAAACTAGCGAAAGACACAGGTTAGTTACATCCTTCCTCTTCATTTACATTTCATAAAGAAGAATACTCGAGTAGTTTTCCTTGTTTGTTGCTAAGGCACTATCACACCTTACAGTGGGATAGGGGCGTTATGAATAGATACTTTTCCCAACAAAAAATTGGCGACTCCGCTGGGGATCGTATCTAGTTAGTTTATTTGTGTTTCTATTGTTGTTCTTCTCATAAACTTAGGAGTGGCGAATCGAACTACATTTGCCATTTACAAATGCAAAGTAGAGATCTGCTACTCTAGTCCATTCACTGGGCCTGTTTATGATCTAAACAACTGATCCACAAATGTTCTAACTGCCCTTTGTGATAGCTCTTAGTCATCCTTTAAATCATCCTTCTAATTTTACCTTATTGATAGCTTTTATCCGGCCAAAAACCATAGATTAAACTGCAAACCGTGACCCAGAACCCAGAGAAAATTCTCGTTTCTGCTTCAGCACAGGCTCTGTGAAGAGGTTCTGCATTTCAATGCAGGTCCCGAGAGGGCTACCTGCGCTGCAATTCAGTTTCTCTGTGCAACAGGTGCGCTGATCAGCCTTTGCCCTGTGCAGCTGTGGTTCTTTGCTTCATTTAGTTCAGTTTTATCTCTGATTTTTGCAGCCTGTTATCAGTGTGTGTAACTATCTGAAAACCCCTTTTATTTGCCTTAATTCCGCCTCAGTTGTATAAAAGAAACTGTATTTGTTTTTGTGTATTTGTTACATCATTTGCAGTTTCCCATTACAAAAGTAAACTAGTCATACTGTCGCCCTTAGATCTAGACCTGTCGTAAGTGTCGTTTTGATCTTAGGAGTAAATTTGTTTGCTGTTAGCAGTTGATTGCGGTTTTACTTTTGTCTTTTGGTTTGAATTTGTGAATTTCTAGTGTCGAAACAAGTGTTTACTTCAAAATCATAAAGTGTCATAATCGTCTTCTTGATTTCAAAAAGAAACTTGTTTGTGTTTTCACTTGAAATCGAATTCAAATTTGTACAACAGCTTTCTTTTTAGGCATCAATATTAAGAAAGTGAAAACAAATACATGCATTTGTGCATTTGCATATTGATAGTTTGTATGGTTTGATTTAGGAAAAGTGCATTTACAGTGTGCTCTATGCTCTTTGAGAAAAGATTGTGTCTTTCTTGTCCCCTTGTAGCTAGGAATTTCATTGTTGAAAAGAGATAAAAGCTTGCTTATCATCTTTAGACTGCATTTAGGAATTTTATCTACATCTCGTGGTGATCCAAAAAGGCAAACTTCTAAGAAAGATCAACCTAAAATAAATTGAATGAACTTAACAATAGTTTGTAACTTAACGCACAACATAGAGGTCTAGGCTAGAGACGTGTTCCGGCTGTCGGCCTCACTGATGGTTGGGTGATTCCTCCTGAGAGACGATAAGCGCCAATACAGATTGTGCTCCCACGTACCGTCGAGTATATATTGGGAGACCCCTATAGGCATAAAACCTTTATCCATAGGAATCCATGTCGGCCGCCCTACTGATCGCAATGCACTGAACACAGCATTCGGGAAGATTGACCGCCCGTACCTTAAAAAGTATTCTGCGGTTTTGCGATTGGTTTGGCACACCCTCTACCTAGATCTCCAGGGTAGTCCCTTTCGTTCCTTTTCAGACTCCTTAACGGAAAAGGTCCATCTGAGCACTTATCACTTCAGGCTCATTAAAAATCGAAGGAGACTAGAGTCATCTTTTGTTTTTTCTCGACTCTTTAAAACTGAAAAAACAAGTTGTGTCAAAGCGTATAAAATTTATTTTAAACGGAATAATCATCACCTTTCCCTCGTTGATCTTCTAAGTTAGTCTCTGTTCATCACAAGTTCTTGTAGAATCGCTAAGAAATCTTTTGGATAGACTAGATATGTCTGAACAACCGTCGACATCCAGGACTGTGTCGTCCGATACAGCAGTGGCACAGCCTTCTACTGCTATTCCAACGATGTTCAATGGTATACCATCTGTCCCGGCAAGTTATCAACAACAAGCCAGAGTCCAATCAGGGACTGATTCGACGACATGGTTAGTTCCTACTTCTTCATCCGGATTATCATCTAGTATTTCTTATGTTGAAACTCAACAAATTGATCCAATGCGTCTTCAAAGGCCAATCTACCCTTTAAGTACTGGATTGCCACCATATGGAGGGCAGTATGCCTTTTCATTGTTCCCTCCCGGAGAACAACCATGTGGGAGTTTACAACAAAGTTCAGGTCAAACTGGAATTAAGTCCAGTGGTTGGGTACCAATACTGCCTCAACAACCAAGGGTTGTATATTCAATGCAACTAGTCCAGCTTGTGTCGGATATTCCCACTATACCTGCTATGGTTACTGCATTGCAAGTACAAGCGCTACCTGTTGTATGTCAACCCCAAGTTTCTCAGGTTGCAATACAACAACCTCTTGTCTCAACGACTCAATCATGACCTCAGGTTAGTGCCTCCTTATCTGGAGCGGCTCAGGATCAAACAAGTACTGTGACTCCTCATCTTGGTCAATCATCCAGTATTGGTCAACAGCAAATGGTTCAACAACCAGAGCTGGTTCAAACTCAACAACCCCCATTCCAGCAATCATATCAAGGACCTGAGCAACAAGTCTTTGTAAGTAATGGGCAATCGCATTTCCAAAGCGGTTATCAACAACCATATTATAATGGTTATGTCCATCAACCTTGTCAAAGTTGCCAGCATCAAATACATTATGCCGGTATGCAAAGACCCATTGCTCAGGCGATTCCATCTTATCCTGGGTATGCTTCGCCTAACCTGAATCACCAGTTGCCCTTTGTAGCAACTCTAGAATTACCAGATCTAAACCGGTTGACGAATGATCCAATTGCTTATGCCCCTTGGTGGCCAGCGATTCCGCATAAACTTCCATCAGATATTCCTAAATTTAATGGAAATCCGGGTGAAGATCCGTAGAATCATGTGATGACCTTTCATCTGTGGTGTTCATCAAACACCCTAAACGATGATTTGATTAGGCTTCGCCTTTTTCAGAGGACGTTAACTGGTCCGGCAGCAAAATGGTATATCGAATTGCCTAGAGCTTCATTCGACAACTTCAGTACCCTAGCCACAACCTTTTTAACCCATTTTCAATTACCGATAAGGTATGAAACGGGAACGGAACTCCTTACCAACTTCAAACAAACGACGGCCACTCACATATCTGATCATATACATGAGTGGCGACGTCGTCGTAGAATGGTAAAAACGTATGTTCCTGATTAGCTTTTAGCTGAATGGTTTATCAAGTCATTACTACCTTCCATCACGGAAGATGTGGCAAAAGGGGGAGTCGTCATAGAAGAGCAAGTTATCGCTCGTGCGCAATATTTGGACTTGATTTACACTCAGTCCGGCACGCTCTACGACAAAATACCTGACGCCCCTAGACCGAAATTCTCAATTCCTCCTCCTCCTAAATCAAACAATGACTCTCATGCCATCGATGGCGTGATTGGCGCAACAGACACGAAATCGACAAAGGCTACATCTAAAAAGGCCCATAAGATTTCCAGTCAAAATGCAAATGAGGAACTTCTTGCCTCGGAAGTAAATGCCGTGTCGACGGACAAGGGCAAACAACTGAAGCAACCAGGGGGCAAGAAGAAAAAGAAAGGGAGAAAAAGGAAACCCCCTGCGGGGTGTCATATATGCGATGAGGATCATTGGACGAGAGATTGTCCACATATAGCTGAAGTTAAGAAACTCTTTAAGAGTTCAAAAACCTCAACAGTATTGACTGATCCATTTCCAAGCCCGGGAACCAAACTGGTTGCTAATCAAAATGCTTCCCGATCCCAAGTGCTTATGTTGTCTATCTCAAAGCAGAAAAATGATGCTTTGGCAAGGAATAAAGATTACGGGAATCCACAGGTGTCGAATAACAAGGCTAATGAACAACCTAGTAGTTTGACAACAACTTTGACCAAAGTTGTGCCACCCATCATTCCTGAACAAATGATAAAGTCGCCAAAGGGAGTAGTGCACAAATCGACATTTAATCCTCGTGCAAAAATAGCACAGAATTATAATATAATGGAGGACCTGGCCCAATCGTCGTCCGCTATGTCGACACTTGAGGTACCGCAAAATTGCCTCTCCCAAGAGCAAGCTTTATTATCAGCAATAGGTGGGATTGACCCAATGGATTCCAATATTGTGGCCTTTAATCATAAAGGATATGACCCTCAGTTACCAGCTCAACTAGCTTTCCTTATTCAAGTGAAAGCCCTCAACAAAACTATTCATCGAACAATTATTGATGAGGGGGCATCTACATGTATTATGTCGATGAGTTGCTGGAAAACTTTAGGATCTCCAACCTTGTCGCGATCTGAGACGACGTTAAAAGCATTCAACGGAAGGAAATATACCCCATATGGTATCCTAAATAACTTGAAAGTTGAACTAGGAGGGAAAACAATAGAAATAGATGTTGAAGTCATAGATGGGAATCTTGATTACAACATCCTACTAGGAAGACCATGGATATATGCCATGGCAGCTGTTGTGTCGACCTATTTCAGAAAGATTGCATTTCCCTTTCAAGGAGGGATTACAATTGTCGATCAGCAAAACTTCCTCCCCAATGGTTCTCAAGTTACTAGAAGCATTCCAATGATCCATGGAAGCAATCATTCGCTCCAAAATATCAGAGTAGGTCTCCTAAAAGACCCTGGCTTAATGGGTACTTTTTCCCTACCGCCTCTGAGTAATCTGGCGGAAGTGGCCACAGTGGAATATGAAACCTTCTATATCTAATGGATTTGGACTCTGAGGACGGTTCTTATCTCGTGTCAACCTCGTTAAAAAATGAAACAAGGAGTCATGAGGATAGTTCTTTTACTGTGTCAACCTCATTAAAAAATGAAACAAATCCCCTTTTTGAATCTCAAAGGTAAACCTTCATTCCAACCACTGAGTTGAATGCAATGAAGCTTCAGGGGCATGCACCTCGATTTGCGTTATTATGCTGGGGGCATGCAAACTTACCATGAGCAGTGTTACCATAGGGTTCAAGCTCGTTAAAAAATAAACCCGCATCGAGTAGTTTTAGCACATAGTTCATGCTCGTTAAAAAATAAACATAAGATCGAGCAAGATTTTCAACCCGCGTTTAAGCTCGTTAAAAAATGAACTATCCTCCGGTAAATAACCACCGTGAATGTAACATTATCAGCCATTAAAGCCTTGGTCTTGTTTGCACCGTCACCTCCACTTTTCCATTGGCCGATCATTCACCTCCATTTGATTGTTTACCCATTTTGAGGAACAGTTGCGAAGAGTGATTTCACTAACCATCCTTGTGACACTGCCGTGATTGGAAAATTCCAACCCTTACCTGGAATCAGTTGCTACCCGTTTTATCACTCGTTCCTCAAAAGACGAGTCTTCTTTAAGCTCTTTTCATCTGACTCGTAAAATATGAAAAGATTGCCGAGTTTTGGCCTTCCATCTCGTTAAAGCAACCGGAAGTGCTATCCCTCCTCTAGATTTTAATCTTTTTGGACCTGAGGGATTATTGCACAAAAAGATCGAGCGCTTGTTTTGTTCGGCTCGTTAAAACTATCAAAAATTCATCCCTTCTGTATTGTTTTATACTTTTTCGGACTTAAGGGATTAGATGACGAAAAAGGACTTCCGGAGTTACCTTTACGTTTCTTTTCAGACTCCCTAAAAAGGAAAAGGACCGAGTTATCTTTGTCGTTAAACTCGTTAAAAAACATTAATAGCGACAAACTTGTCTTTAGACGAGAACGAGTTTCACTATCGCTAGGCTCGTTAAAACATAGTGATGTGTTTGCTCGAAGGGCAAATTATAGAACAAGCATATGTTATCCTCCTCAAGCTTGACAAAAATAAAGAGGTACTGGTCAGCAATGACTGGGGAAAAATTGGGAAGAAACTCAAAGAACCTTTATTGGTAGCAAGTCGCTCTTGAACATGACACTTCCACTCCGTGCCTGAGTCGGGTTGGGTTGTTTCATTCACCGGTCACATCACCATGGTCTCACCATACCATCCACCTTTGGGGTAAATGCTACCAATCCATCATATAAGTGTCGCCGATATGTTCAAGAGAAGTCATCCAGAGAAGTCAACCGTGTCCCATCCACTACCATACATTATACTTCATTCTTTCATGACCGCCACCCTGAACCATATATCATCAGATCGTTTTCACCTCCATCAAAATCATTTGCTCCGTTCCGTGTCACTGATGTGGTATACATTAAGGCCCTCCTTTGATGGATCGCTTCTTGTCGACATCAGCTCATTATCCAAGAAGTTGACCTAGGAACACCCCCTTCAGTACTTTGAAGCTTGCATACCTCAATGGCAAGTTTCTCACTTCCGGCGACAGGTATACATCAATGACCTTCGACCGAAAGATTTTGCGTGGTGTTCGACACCAAGTCCTTTATTCACACCACGTGAATTGTACTGCAGTACCTTGAGGGTCATTATCATTATCGGTGATTCCTCTCGCGCTTGTTAACAGTTTACATCATTGACTGGTAATCAAGCGATGTCTTTCCATGTTCGACTTCAGAACATTTCTCACATGGATCGACTTGTACTTAGAGTGAAGATCGGACGAGATTGAAGACCCCGGATCTAGTTTCATCCATCCGGGCTGCGATATATATTCAGGAAAAATAAAGACATTGGCATGTACAACATTGCAGCACAGATAATCATCCTACCAAAAGGATGATGATTTCATCAGAATCATCAGTCTACCATCACGCGATTGTCTGTCCTATGTACAGAAAAATGAATTTATAAAGCTGAGCATGGGAATGCCCGCCTCAGCTAGATCATGAAAACAGTATGAAAATTAATGTATTGTATTGTATCTTATTACAGGTCTCCTCCCAGCATTGAAAGAACTTCGGATCCTCCTAATAAAGCATTTCAACCGATAAACGACCTCATACTTTAGGGGGCAACTGTTATAGACATTTTTGTGCCTTACAGCTTTGAGCATGAAATGTCCATAATCCAAGGGATCCAAAGTCCCTAAAAGTGTTGTTCCTGCCCCTAAAGGAACAAGGTCAACCAATGACAGCTTCTCCCAGAAGTTCTCCACCAAAAACTACTCAGAACTAGTCAAATCAGGATCAATTCAAGTGCTCCACTAGCTGCCTGCGTTGCAAAGCACCCCAGTACACTAGCTAGGTGCGTTGCAACGCACCTAAATGCACTACCAGGGTGTGCTGAGCGAGAATTGCCAAATGGCAGTGTCATTCCACGAGGTGTACAGACAATGGAAGCTTCCAGAATCTTCCTCAATGACACTTGCCTTACTGAATTCGACCAAGGATGAGTAAGAGGCTCTTAGCCTCCAAGTGGAAGCAAGAACTGACAGAGAGAAGCCACAAGTCAAAACATAAGCTGACTCATCCTCTCTGCTTACATCTATATATGGATCCCTCATCCCAGAGATCCAGGGGGCTGGAATTTTGTACTTTGCAGAGAATTGCTGCTGGTTTGAGATTGAGATTAGTACATTGGGTGATTTATGCTTTGTTGGAGGAGAGGAAGGGATTCCTTTGCTGGGAGGTAGATGCTGGATCGGGACTCACTTGGTTGTATCTCCTCTTGGACTTTCTTATCATATCAATAAAATTATTTGAGTTTCTCCTACATGCTGTGTATCAATGATGTTTTGTTATATTTGCATGTTTAGCTTAATCTGATCCTAAGCTTTTTATGAATGTAAATCTATATCTTCGTGTAGTTTCTCTCTTCTGTGATCTTGCAGGAATTCGGTGAAGCTGGGCCGGTAAGGGAGCAGGGAGCTGGGAGCTATTGAAGAGAGGAGCGATTGGATCAACAAACTAGCGAAAGACACAGGTTAGATACATCCTTCCACTTCATTTACATTTCATAAAGAAGAATACTCGAGTAGTTTTCCTTGTTTGTAGCTAAGGCACTATCACACCTTAGAGTGGGATAGGGGCGTTCTGAATAGATTCTTTTCCCAACAACACTAGGGTAGAAACAACCTAGGGGCAACTAGGCTGTCAAAATCACATAGGGTTCACACCCATCCTAGGCCACACTATCCCTTAGTATGGCTGGATTTTTTGCCACAGAGTTTGGAATTGGTAACATTTCTCTATGAATTTTATTCACATTCAAAATTACAAAAGTATTCAATTGTTACATTTCTAAGTTGCAAAATTCATATGTTGATCTCTTAAACTAGATTAGATTATACTTGACTGCTTTAGACTTGGCTTCAGGGCTTTCCATTTGCATCATATATTCATCTGGCAAATGGGTGATGGGAATATAAGTCTCCATAATGTATTCACGATCAAATTATATCATCTTCCATCTCCTTGGTTCACCTGCATTTTATTTGATTTCTATGAGATTGGTTCGAGATTTTATGAGAAAATGACTATATTGGCAAGATATATATTCCAACATAAAATCTTTATAAATAATGTGACAACCCTATTTTTATCCTTTTAAAAAAAATGACCCATCACAACCATGTCACCAATTTGGTATATGAACTGACCATCTTCATACAATTGGACCAATCTACTTTTTACCTATGTGCATTGCATCAAATAATAGGCCATATTCTCTTCATTTCCTAAGGGGGCAGTGGCAACAAAGACATCATCGACAACCAAAATACAAAATAACATGTATTAGTTATATGTTTAGGATTTCAATTTATAGATGGATCCATTAATAATGGACACCACATACCTTCCCTTATGACATTAGAAACTCAATCATGATCAAGTGAAATGATGACAACTCTTGCCACGTCGAAATTGTGAAAATTCCACAACTGAATTCCTTACTACAACAACTAATGATATTACTCTTATTTGTTAAATTCCTTTAAACAAATTACTTTAAGTTTCTGACAGAAAATATCATAATACATACACTGCAATCTTCACTTAATTAAATATTATACGGAAACAAGAGAATGAGCAAGAAATAAAGTTCAACACAATAGACACCGCTATTTTTGGACAAATGTCCCCGAAATAACCCAATGTTGGAAAACCGGTGCAATAGCTCTGAGGGTTTTATATTATTAAGTAGTAGTTTCTAAATACAACTCTGGATGCTCTCTTGGAAATCTAGTTACCGAGAAATACAACTGGCAGAGAAGAATTGTGAGATTACCTCACTCTACCTGGCAAATCCCAGCTGTTCCAGCAGCTGAATCAATGGTCCCAGCTACAACTATGCTGCCACTATGCAGTAAATGTGTGGAGCTCTCTAAGGCTCTCCATTAGCTCAACTGGGAAACGTCTTTCCTTCTGGAGTAGTGTCTAGCCCTCTCGGCTTAGAAATGTCATCTCCTCTGCAAAACTCAGACTTTTGTGTGGATGACTTAACTGCCTCTACGTGAGCCCATCTGACTTAGCATCAAGCTCTGTGTGGGCCCTTCTAGATCAGTGTCAACCCCTCTAGTGTCTCTATGCCTCTCCCTATTGCGTATCCTAGGCTCTGGAGAAGATACTCCAACCCAACTATCCTTGCCCCTCAATTGCAAGAAATCTACTCAATCATAGTTTCCTCTTGAGAACTTCTCACTTCAGAAATTCAATCTCTTGATCTCTCAGTATGTTTTCCAAATGACCCTCAAGCCCCCTTAAATAATCTTCTCATTGACATTCAACGACCTAGATTAAAAATTGAGCAATAGCTAAGATCATTTTATCTTAGTCCTCATCTTCTTCTAGAAGTTACACCCACAATTACATTAATACCCATTAATATTTTTAATTTCCTAAGTTTAGACTTAGGGTCCCATTAAAAGATATTAATTACTTTAATAAAATCGTTTATGGGTGGAATTTCCCAAAACGCTTTATGGGTTCTTTGGAATACATGTTCCCAAGCCTCCCTAAAAAATTTGAGGCCTATAGAATGTTCGATGCTACCCCAAATCAACACTTCCTCTTAGCAAGGAATGTGCTCTAGAAATATATGTTGATGCATATTTATCTGACTCTGAGGCATTGCCCTATACGCTGCTGATGTCTGATATGATATCCACCAACTACTGCATTGTTGTTGCAACTGTACTGTTGCTGACACTACCACTATCAACATTTCATTTGTACTACAACTCCCTCTCAAGTGTTGCATATATGCTGCTGCTAGCACTGCCACTGCCAACTGCTACTGCACTGCAAACTTTTGCTGCTACTCCATCAGTAATGTAAAAACATAAAAAAATATTGAACTAACTGTGTTCAGTATGATACCATGTGAATGTTGGAGCCTGACTACTGCTAGTCTCTGCACTGGCCCTATGAATATACTATGATGTTGCTGACCTCTGCTCTTTGCCATCTACGCTGTTGTCAACTCTACTCTGCGCTGCTCAGACTCTGGCACTCCTAGCCACTGCAACTGTCTCCCCGAAACTCCTCGACACCATTCGACACTAGTCCATCCTGCTATTGCAATTGGGCTCCCATAGCAAGGTATTGATCCAAGAGGTGGACACCTCAAGGATCCTGCCCAACTATATCTCTTTCAAAATATAGCTCTAGATCACCCCACCTTCCTCCCAGAGATGTGGCTGCCATCTCTACCAAAAACAAAATGTCAAATATATCCTCTCTCCTCTGCGCTATGTTGGGATAGGTTACACACTCCTTGTTGGATCTAGTAAAACTGTTGCCCCTCGCTATTTCTCAACTCTACAGAATTTGATTTCCTTGGCTAGGAAGTCTATGAGGAAGAAATTCCCTCAATTGCGCTTCTCTTCTTTCTTCTGATGATTTTCTGCCCAACAAACTGCTTGCAGAAAAATCTGTGTCCCACCAGTTTCTCCTCATGCTGAGGCTTCAACATTACTTCCTCTACCCCAACAAAAATTCAATCTGGAATCCCTTCTTTCTTTCAACTCACTCAGAGGGAGACTGCCTCAAATTTTCAACTCTCTGGCTAGAATTATGCAAACCCTCTGGGGTTTCGAACTGCTTCCTCCTGCAGCTTTTCTATCTCCCTCTTCTGCTCAACACTGGGTTCTCTAGCACTGATCTTCTTGTTCCACCTGAAACTTTGATACCATGTGAAAATTCCACAACCGGAATCCTTACTGCAGGAATTGATGATATTACTCCTATTTGTTAAATTCCTTTAAACAAATTACTTGTAGTTTCCTGCGGAAAATATTGTAATACATACACTGCAGTCTTCACTTAATTAAATATACAAAAACAAGAGTCTCAGGAAGAAATCAAATACAACACAATGGAAACCATTATTTTTGGACAAATGTCCTCGGAAAAAACCAACGCAGGAAAACCAATGCAACAACTTTGAGGATTTTATATTATTAAGCAGCAGTTTTTTAATACAACTCTGGATGCCCTCTCGACAATCTAGTTATAGAGAAATACAACTAGTAAATGTGTGGAGCTCTCTAAGGCTCTGCATTAGCTCAACTGGGAAACGTCTTTCCTTCTGGAGCAGTTTCTAGCCCTCTTAGCTCAGAAATGTCAGCTCCTCTGCAAAACTCAGACTTTTGTGTGGGTGACTGAACTGCCTCTACGTAAGCCCTTCTGGCTTAGCATCAAGCTCTGTGTGGGCCCTTCTAGATCACTCTCAACCCCTCTAGTGTCTCTATGCCTCTCCCTATTGCGTATCCTGGGCTTTGGAGAAGATACTCCAACCCAACTATCCTTGCCCCTCAATTGCAAGAAATCTACTCGATCATAATTCCCTCCTGAGAACTTCTCACTTCAGAAATTCAATCTCTTGAAATATCATGAAATATGACACCTATTGGTATAGGAGCATAACATGGCCCAAGTGTGACTGTAGATGAGGATGTCATTAAAGAAAACAAGGACAAATGTTCTGAGATATGGTTTGAGTAGGTGGTTCATAAGGCTCTGAAAAGTGGATGGGGCATTACAAAGTCCGAATTGCATGACCAGGTACTCATAATGGCCTTCATGAGTTCGGAAAGCAATATTTGGAATGTTAACTTCTTTCATGCGAATTTGGTGGTAGCCTAAACGAAGATCAAGCTTAGTGAAGAATTGAGCCCCATTTAGTTCATCCAGCAAATCATCAACAACCGGGATGGGAAATTTATCTTTGACTGTCAACTTATTAAGGGCCCTGAAGTCTGGACACATACGCCATTCCCCATATTTCTTGGGAACCATGACCACTAGTGATGAATAAGGACTAATGCTGGGACGAATGATGCCTGCTTCCAAAAGTTCCTTGATTATTTTTTCTATTTCATTCTTTTGGGCCAACGGATATCTATATGGGTGCACATTTGGTGGTTGGGCCCCTGGGACCAAAGTGATGCTATGATCATGTTCCCCTCTCAAGGGTGGAAGCTCATGAGGCTTGTTAAAGACTGGCAGATGGTTATTTAAGATTTGTTGCATCTCAAGATGAATCTGAAGAGAATTGGGTTCGAAGGCCTTGATGGCTTTAAATTGAGCTATAACTCCATGATGGCCCATTTTTAGCAATTTTTCCATCTGATGTGAGCTGATGATAGAGGGAGCTCCTGCCTGGAGTTCGCGGAGGGTATGTGTGTGGTTGTTCTGCTTAAAGCTCATATATAATTCCTGGAAATCCATTGTGATTGGGCCAAGTGTACGAAGTCATTCAACACCTAGGACAATGTCGCACCCGCCCATGTGTATGGAAAAAATGTGGGTCTTTAACTAATAATCCCCCATTTGAAGTTTGATATTTTCACAGCGGCCTTCATATTTCATTGTTCCCCCGTCAGCAATTTGGACTTGGAAGTTAGAAACTGCTCGTACAAAACAATGAACTACTTCTGTGACTCTTTGATGGATAAAATTATGTGTACTTCCACTATCAATCAAGACTACTACTCGGCGATGCTTAATAAAACCTCTGATTTTGAGATTTTGAGGCGAAGAAATCCCTCCCAAAGCATGTAGCGAAATAACTGGTTCTTCAGGTACATTGTCCTTCTAGTTGTCCTCTTCTTCCTCCTCTGCTTCCTTAAGTGGTGGGGCTTCATCCGATGAACTGTGATCAGTAGCATCAATTTGAAAGAATTTTGGCTCCTTGCATTTATGCCCTGGGGAGTATTTTTCATCACAGTAGTAACATAATCCTTGCTTTCTTCTTTCCACCATTTCGGCAGGTGACACGTTTTGAACCTTGAGTGTTTGGGTAGTGTTGTGAGCCTATGGGGGGTGACCCTTGGCAGTGAAATTTGGGCAATTGAACTGGGCTGTGTTGTGGTCACCAACAACCCCCCTCTTTGTTTGATATTAGCAATAACACCAAGCAAAGGGGGACCCTTAAAAAAAATCCAAAAAATATTTGTATCAAAATTTTTGTATTTCTACTCCCTAAAGCTAGATCGCATTGCGAAGAGAGAGTGAAGCGTTTCCTATGCGCATAAATGAACTGAGAAGAAGCGACGCGAAATCATCACATCGCATATATTGAAAGTGCCCTTAAAAGAAAAACTTAAGGAATTGCCGACGACCGATATGCGACGTCGCATATCGCAGCATCGCATCAATAGCACACAATAAATGAAAACGCGATCTGTGATCTTACAATCTGCGATCTGCGATCTTGCGATCTGAGATCTGCGATGAATGAGACTATCAATTCCTGCGATGACACTTCTTGACATCGCAATCCTCGATACTGCGATGCGAATCGCAGGAACCACTCATCGCAGGATTTCCTCGACATGGTATGTAAACCCAAAATTGAGCACGCACCTTAAGGGAAATTAATGATTTTACGCCAAAATATCCAAGAATGATTATGTTGCATTTTTCAAAGAGTCAAGTCATTATGAGTGTCATGATTATGCATTCATTAGAACTTAAAGCTTTCATGTCAATCTTTTCGTCATTTCTCTTTTCCCTTGCGTAAACTGTAAGGCAGCAACTAATATAAATCAATATGCAGGAAACATCTAAGGGAAAGGGGAAAGCGCCAATACTAGGAGAACAGAGAGGAGATGCCTTTGCAAATGGATGCCGCATGCAGCAGGACCGCAGATTCCAGAGTATCACTCAACAGACACTGATGAAAATAGACTATCCAAGAGTTAGAGTCAAAGGCGCACAAAAGCAGCATGTTTGCAAAAGATCTTGAAGCTCAGACTGGGTAAAGCAAAAAGAAAAATGCTAAAGAGGGAGGACGTTCCAGAAAAGCCTGGAAAAAAGAACGGAAGCAATTTTTAATACGGAAGATTGTTCAGGCAACGAAATCCCTAACTCATTGAGTCTTTCGCACGGCCGGAAACCGAAATAGCAACAACACAATCAGTTTGAAAGAAATCTGGGTTATACTAAGTATACACACAGCAAATACACCCAGCCAAAGGAAGATTTTCGAAAATATCTTCTAGTTTGTCAGAAAGAGGTGCCAGCTTTTGTTATTTCCACTTTTATTGCTCGAACGAAAGGAAAAGACAACCAGCCGACTCTTTCCAGGCGAACATTACATCGCTTACAACACTAAGGAGCAGATACAGAAACGGTTAGAAATTAGATTCAATTTTTAGAAATAAATTTGTTTTAGTAAAAGGGCGGTCATTTGAAGCCGTTTCCTAAATTTGTGTAATTAAGATTAATTATTTAGTAGTATTTAACCCTTCTCATGGCATTTGGAGAAGGGTCCCGAAATTTGTCAAAAAACGTGTCCTCAGAACATGCACTTTTGCACCCTCAGAGGGGGTTTTTGATGAATGGATGGATCGAGATTTATTTATGTTTTCATTTTAATGTCTGCTACTGATGTTGCACTTCTGTACTCTTAGTAGATATTAGAACAAGTAGAAATAAATCGTTATTGCTCAAAGTTTGTGAGTGAAATCAGTCATAAATGGTACTTTTATCTCTTGATTAATTTCTTCTTATATTCTTAGAGTGATATGCAGCTGAGTTGTTTATATGTTAATGTATGAATGTGTGGGTTACCATTTGGCACTTCTGTACGGTGGAGTCATTTATTTATGCTTGACATATGAATAACTTATTATGCGTTATGCTGTTCACAACTGTTTTGCCTAACTTTTTATGCAGAATGGTTTATCTTAATTTATTTCTATTCTTATGATTGCTGAATAATCTTTATTACCAATTATTGTTCAAAATATTTTTAGATCGCATAATAGAGGAAATCTACCCCGGGTTAGCGTAGATTAGATGTGTTTTTTTTGTTAGATTACAGTAGCATAGAGTCAGTTTAGAAGTTAGAATTAAATTAGCATAAATTACTTCTAAATCAGCATCATCAAACTCTAAACACACACACACACCCCCTTACATTGGGAAATTGGTCCCATTATCCCTAGTCGGACCCGCTATACCAAACGGACAAGGAGCTGCCAACAAAGCTCCGGACCGGGTGGGTATCCCCCTTGTTGTTGACCCGATTTCCGGGCCCTCAACATATTTGGCGCTAGAAGGAGGGCACGAACTATGAATGGCACCTAAGTCAAAATCTAAATACCATTCTGAGAGTAAATCACCCTCATCAACTCCCCCGACTTCTCCAGTACAGTTAAACCCATAGTTAGAAGTCGCTCGAGTATCCACTGCTGCTACCTACCCTAATATATCAGACCAACTTATCATTGAACCCCCTGAAATTCAAACTTTGATTCGTAAACTCCAGGGATTCTCTATTTTTTCTCAGAGGTGTGATAAATCTCACAGCAGCGTGACTTCGCAGTACAATCCTGTTCATCCCCTGACCAGATTGAAGAGTGAAAAATTTGGCATTCAACCAAGTGAACTCCCTCTCCCTACTAGGAAAAGAGCAAGGAAAACACCACCAGAGTCTGACAGTGAGACTCTTTCGTCTACTTCGTCCATTTCAACCCCCTCACCGCGAAGTCAGCCAATCACATCCTCATCCCAAATCACTCATCCATCTTCCACAACCCTTCCTCTTCAATCATCAAAGGTCACAATATCTTCATCTTCTCAGCATCAGGGACCATCCTCTGCACTTTCATTAACTAGCAGCTCAACGATGGCCCAGTCTCCATGGAATAATCCTGGGGCGGTTTTAATGCCTCCACCTCTGAGCCCAATACCGGCCCATCTTGAGAAATGGCTACCTAAATTCAATCCAGAAATAGGCATGCTAGCTGAAGAGCATATCAATAATTTCATGCTTTCTGTTAATCTCAATGGAGTTACCAACGAGGATGTTGTCGTCCGGCTTTTTCCCTATACAATGCAAGGAACAGCCGGGTCATGGTAATTTTCATTACCTTCCGGGTCTATCACAAGTTGGGACATTTTTCAAAGTCAATTCCTCACCAAGTTCGATGATGACAGATCAATAGCGACATTGATCAACGACCTATCTAATCTTAAAGCTGAGGCTAGAGAACCCATTAAAGATTTCAATTTACGGTTCAATAAGATCCTCAAAAAAATTCCCGCTTCTTCTCAACCCACCGAGGAAGTAAGATGTGAATGGTATATCACGGCCTTACCATCAAACTTGGCTATATTTGTAGATAGGGAAAACAAGACGACCTTAGTTGAAAACTTGACAGAGGCGTTAGCAGTAGAAAAACGCGTAGTAGCCCTAGAAAAGAGATCTGCAATAGAGGAACGCAAATCTAAGAAAATCTCTTTCAAAGAAGACACCAAGAAGAAACAAACGAAAGATCCTTTCGATATGGAAGGATTACAAAAAGTGTTAAAGGCCATGTTCAATGAGATGATTGACATAAGAAAACAAGTAGCAGAAACTTCTTCAAAAAATCCCTACAGAGCTTTTAAAATAAATCCTCCCATGGAGGTGAAACCACCCAATGCTGTCTCAAACGTCGAATCTGAAGAAGAAGAAGAAGAAGAGAATACCACTGAAGGGCAGACCGATGATGAAGAAGTTGTGGAACTACAAGGAATGTGGGATTTCATCCTCCCACAAGAAGAAGATCAAGAAGCATTTCCGGTTAGTACACGAAGCAAAAATCAACTTGATCCTCCCCAAACTACCCCTAAACAGAAGGGCGCAAGCCCTGCAACAAAAGATAAGGTCGCAACAAAGAAAACAACCGCTAGAGCGACCCAATTTAGCCCAGTCCAATCAGATCAAGCACCTCCATCAAGAACACTGATAGTGTCGGATGAAATGGAGTATAACATTATCGATGACATGAAAAAGACTAGGGCTAATATCACTCTTTACGAATTGAGCAAATTGAAACATTAACAGAAAATAATGATGAAAGAATTACATGCCGTGCCTACTACATCTTTACCTACAGCTATAGCTTCCCACAACATGGGAAGACCTCCAACCAACATGATCAATAAGATTGATCCAAATGACATTGCCTTGATTGGAGGAAGATCAAGATCTCATACTCCTCCTTTTCTTATCACTTATGAAATTTTCAATAAAAACGTGCACAATTGCTTGGTTGATTCTGGTGCTTCAACAAATATTTTACCCAGATCAATATGTGCCAAATTGAATGTTCAACCACAAAAATCTGCAGTGCGCATAGTTCAACTTGATCGATCTCAAGTCGAAGTGATTGGTGAACTTAACCAGGTGACCATAAGATTGTCGTCTAACCCGAAAGTATGCCAGGTTATCGACATTCTAGTAGCTGATATCCCTGAATTCTATGGTTTAATTCTTAGCAGGGATTGGTCCGAAAAACTCCACGGATATTTCTCAACTGACTGGTCGCACATGTGGTTACCCTACAACGGTAAACCGAATCAAATAAAGGTTGAACAAGAGTTGCACCAAAAGTACATAGTGACTGAATTGGAAGGAGAGAATGAAGCAATAGCATACAACAGAAGTATCATACGCAATTACTCGGTAGATTCTTTCCTTGGAAATTTCAATGCTCATATTTCACCTTACTTAGAAAATTCAGTTTTGTCCCAAGTTGAAAATTTTTCTCAAACTGATAATTCAAAATGTGTTAATTTTTTAGATAACCCTGTAAATACATCTTTGTTTTGGAAATTATATTTTGATGGCTCTAAATCTAACGAGGGAGCAGGAGCAGGATGCATTTTGATTAGCCCAGACGGAAATAAGACCATGCTTACGTGCAGACTTGAGTTCGATTGCACGAACAATACAGCGGAATACGAGGCCTTGGTGCAAGGCCTATACAAAGCAATCAGACTGAACGTTAAGTATCTTCAAGTTTTTGGAGATTCTGAGATTGTCGTCAAATAGGTACGTAACACCATACATTGCCTGTCGAGCCATTTGAAGCACTATCAATCTTTAGTACAAGATCTGATTGCACATTTCATAGCATTCGATATTTCTTCAATCCCAAGACTCCAAAATGCGAGCGCAGACCTGTTAGCTAACATAGCCTCTAGACTTATTCCCTCCGAATATTTTAGTCCAGATAGATTCTCAATAGAATTAATCTTTATACCATCCATCCTTGACAACATCACCAACTGGAGAGTATTCAACGAAGATCCTGACATTGTAAATTTCCTCACTTCTGAAGGATCCTACTCAAATCAAATGATTGACGAAGACCATCATGATCACTAAAGACAACAAAATAGCACTGATAATGCTATACCTAAATCAGTGGTTAAGTTAGAAGATTTATATGATTTAAAAAGTCGGTTTAAAAGGTCTGCCAATTCTAAACTCTACAGTTCAACTCTGAATTATGAATTAGTGAACCTAGGAACCGATGAGAAGCCACAAAACGTTAATGTAGGCCATGGCCTAGCCCCTGAAGAAAAATCAGCATATATCCGTCTTCTACGACAATACAAAAATGTTTTTGCATGGAATTACGATGAGCTGAAGACATACAACACTTCTATCATTCAACACACTATCCCTATGATTGACAATGAAAAACCTGTCCAGCAGAAGCTCAGAAAAATCCACCCTAACTTAGAAAATCAGATAAAGGCTGAGCTAAATAAGTTGTTGAGAGCCAGAATAATTTTCCCCGTCAGACATTCCAAATGGGTATCCAATATGGTGCCCGTTAGAAAGAAAAACGGAGATATCAGGATCTGTACCGACTTCCGAAATCTCAACAAAACCTGTCAAAAAGACAATTTTCCCCTCCCACCTATGGAGCAAATATTACAGGCAGTAGCAGGCTCAGAGTTAATGTCTTTTCTGGATGGATTTTCAGGATACAATCAAGTGCTGGTACATCCCGATGATCAGTTAAAAACCACATTCCGAACTAAATGGGGCACATACGCATATCGGAAGATGCCATTTGGTCTGATCAATGCCGGCGCTACCTTTCAGAGAGCCATGGACATCGCGTTTAAAGGTTTAGTCAATAAATCGGTAGTGATTTACCTGGATGATATAACAGTGTACTCCAAGAAACGAAGCGACCATCTCAAAGACTTGAAACAAATCTTTCAAAGATGTTTAAGGTATGGGATTTCACTTAACCCAAAGAAATCTTTTTTCGCATTAAGTGAAGGGAAATTGCTAGGATTCATAGTGTCAAAGTCTGGTATTCACATTGAACCTGATAGAATCAAAGAAATTTCCGAAATATCTGTACCCCATAACAAAAAGGCCATGCAATCTTTCCTTGGTCAAATCAATTTTGTAAAGAGGTTTGTCCCGGATTTTTCATGTATTATTTCTCCTCTACAAAATATGATAAAAAAGAATTCAAATTTTAAATGGGGTCAAGATGAACATGAAGCATTCAACTTAATCAAGCAAGCTATCATCAATGCTCCATCTTTAGCAACCCCAAATTTTTCAGAATCTTTTATCTTATACACATTTGCCTCAGAGAAATCTTATGCCGCGATTTTAACTCAAGAAAATCAAGAGAAGGCGGAAGCTCCAATCGCATTTTTTAGCTCGAACTTACAAGGTGCTGAACTCAATTATTCAGACGTGGAGAAACAGGCATATGCCGTTTTCAAAGCAATCAAATATTTCAGACCTTTCTTACTTAAATCCCATACCAAAGTCGTAGTACCGATACCAGCGGTAAGAAACCTTCTGATACAGAAGGATGTGGGCGAAAAGAGAGAAAATTGGATTACCGCCTTACAAGAATACGATCTTGAGATCAAGCCAGCAAACATCGTAAGAGGTCAAGGCTTTTGCAAGATGTTAGATGGAGAATCGCAAATTCCTGAGAACTCATCTGAAGAGGTACATACATATGAGGTAAGCCTAAACGACGCAGAATCATTATATGCGGACACCATTTATTATCTTAAGAACGAGTATGCTCCATCACACCTGGACCACACCAAGAAAAGAGCTCTGAGATTGAAAGCTAAACAATACCAGCTCATAAATGATGTTCTGTTTAAAAGGAATTACGATTCTGTACTTCTTAGGTGTCTTGAGAAAACTGAAGCTGAAAAGGTTTTGCAGGAACTCCATGATGGACCAGCAAGTGGACACTATGCTAGAGAAGCTACTACACATAAGATCTTACGTGTAGGATATTATTGGCCCACGCTGTTCAAAGACTCATACAATTACGTAAGGAAATGCCAAATCTTCCAGACTGCTGCAGGGAAACAAAAGAAATCGTCCATGCCACTACCGCTGGTTAACATCGAGAAACCATTCAGCCAATGGGGCTTGGACATAATAGGTGAGATCGTTCCTCACTCTTCTAAGCAGCATAGGTATATCCTCACGGCAACAGATTATTTTAGTATATGGGTAGAATCAGTTCCTCTCAAGACAGCTAATTCTGAAAACATTATTGAATTCATAGATCAATTTATCATCACTAGGTTTGGATTGCCAATGGCCTTAATGTTTGATAATGCATCATACTTTTCTGGAAATACAATGACTGAGTTTGCACTTAAAAGAGGGTTCAAACTGAAGTATTCTGCCAACTACTATCCGCAAGGTAATGGGTTGGCTGAATCAACAAACAAAAACCTAATCAGGATTATTAAAAGAACAGTCAACCAAAACCAAAAGAATTGGCACAAAGCGCTGGTAAATGCTTTATGGGCAGATAGAATTACGAAGAAAGCTTCAATCGGCACTTCTCCCTTTAATTTAGTTTATGGGAAAGAAGTGGTTCTTCCAACTCACTTAGTCATTCCCTCTTTGTCTTTAGTACAACACATCGATGAAGTATCTACTTCCTCCTTACAATTGAGACAAATAGAAATAATCAAACTAGAAGAATGACGAGAACAAGCTAAGAAAACCCATGCTCACCACCAAGCGCTAATAAAATCCTCTTTTGACTCAAGCATAATGACCAGAAAAAGCTTTCAGATGGGAGATTTAGTTTCAAAATGGGATAAGGCTCATGAAGAAAAGGGCAAACATATGAATTTCAGAAGCTGTGGCTTGGTCCTTTTCATATTGTAGAAGTCATAGGCCCATCGACGTTTGTGTTGCAGGATTTGGTAGGTAGAAGAGATTCTTTACCTGTG
Source organism: Pinus tabuliformis (assembly GCA_031772625.1). NCBI lineage: Eukaryota > Viridiplantae > Streptophyta > Pinopsida > Pinales > Pinaceae > Pinus > Pinus tabuliformis. The sequence goes on from CM062805.1 coordinate 59,873,917, forward strand.
AATGGACAGATTCTTAAAATGTATTTTCCATAGAAGATCATTCTTCTATTTTTGTAGGATAGTTTTAGTTTTTTTTATTTTTTTTTCTCTTTCTTATAAATAAAACCGGTTGTAAATGATCATGAAAAAGGATTCATGAAAGAGCACACCAATTCTCTATCAGATTTTGATTTCGCTTGTACAAATAGCAAAACTTTTCGAAAAATCTGATTTTTATTATTGACAAATAGAGTTAACTTTAGCCTAAATATGATGTTAGTTTCAACCTCAAAAAACTTTGATGAAAGCAACCTTTGGTAAAAAATTGTTTTATGTCAGCACAATGAAAGGTATCATCAATAATAAAATAAATATTCTCTATAAAGCTGCTATTTTCAAACTCTATTATTGTCGTCCAGAGCTTTCTTAAGGAAAAATAATGACTTCCTCCCTGCTAAAGGAAACTGCAGCATTCAGAGAAACAATCCGAGAAAACACTATATCTCAAAGAATAAGAGGTCTCATCACGAACCGGCTTATCATGATCACAGATATTATAACTTGCTGACTTTGCCAATACTGTCTATCAAAACAGGGCAACGACTCAAGATTGTTGCAATCAAAAGACAAGGGGTCTCATCACGAGCCAGCTTGTTCAGCAAAAGTGTAAATCAAGTGAATGACTGTGTCATAATTTGGCCACCAAACCAAGACATTGTTCTTTAGAGAATAAAAATGGAAAAAGTGTCAAAAAGGATTTTTCTCTGAAATGTTGTAAATAACCTCAAGCAGGATAAAGGATCATTGCTGGATAACAGGTAACCCTGTCGAGGCTATGGACGCTTGCGGGCAGCAGAGGCTCTACCTACGACAAATGAGCATATTTTAAAAGCCAGTACGCAGAGAAGACCTTATTTTATCTTTAAAAAGACCGAGTAATGTCTGGTATGAATGCAAGAATTAAGCCTGAGGAAGCAAACAATTGGAATATGAAAAGGTTGTGACAAAGTATCATTGACATGATCAGGAGTAATGTACTCTATCTGTCCATAACAAAATTTAGGCATATGAAAATTTTTCTGTTTCGGAAGTGAAAATTCAATAGAAAAGCAGAGATAACTGGTTCTTCACAGTGAATCGCCATTGTTGTGGTCACCAACAACCCCCCTCTTTGTTTGATATTAGCAATAACACCAAGCAAAGGGGGACCCTTAAAAAAAAATCCAAAAAATATTTGTATCAAAATTTTTGTATTTCTACTCCCTAAAGCTAGATCGCATTGCGAAGAGAGAGTGAAGCGTTTCCTATGCGCATAAATGAACTGAGAAGAAGCGACGCAAAATCATCGCATCACATATATTGAAAGCGCCCTTAAAAGAAAAACTTAAGGAATTGCCGACGACCGATATGCGACGTCGCATATCGCAGCATCGCATCAATAGCACACAGTAAATGAAAACGCGATCTGTGATCTTACAATCTGCGATCTGCGATCTTGCGATTTGCGATTTGCGATGAATGAGACTATCAATTCCTGCGACGAAACTTCTTGACATCGCAATCCTCGATACTGCGATGCGAATCGCAGGAACCACTCATCGCAGGATTTCCTCGACATGGTCTGTAAACCCAAAATTGAGCACGCACCTTAAGGGAAATTAATGATTGTACGCCAAAATATCCAAGAATGATTGTGTTGCGTTTTTCGAAGAGTCAAGTCATTATGAGTGTCATGATTATGCATTCATTAGAACTTAAAGCTTTCATGTCAATCTTTTCGTCATTTCTCTTTTCCCTTGCGTAAACTGTAAGGCAGCAACTAATATAAATCAATATGCAGGAAACATCTAAGGAAAAGGGGAAAGTGCCAATACTAGGAGAACAGAGAGGAGATGCCTTCGCGATGCCACATGCAGCAGGACCACGGATTCCAGAGTATCACTCAACAGACACTGATGAAAATAGACTATCCAAGAGTCAGAGTCAAAGGCACACAAAAGTAGCATGTTTGCAAAAGATCCTGAAGCTCAGACTGGGTAAAGCAAAAAGAAAAACGCTAAAGAGGGAGGACGCTCCAGAAAATCCTGGAACAAAGAACAGAAGCAATTTTTAATACGAAATATTGTTCAGGAAATGAAATCCCTAACTCATTGAGTCATTCGCATGGCCGGAAACCGAAATAGCAACAGCACAATCAGTTTGAAAGAAATCTGGGTTATACTAAGTATACACACAGCAAATACACCCAGCCAAAGGAAGATTTTCGAAAATATCTTCTAGTTTGTCAGAAAGAGGTGCCAGCTTTTGTTATTTCCACTTTTATTGCTCGAACGAAAGGAAAAGACAACCAGCCGACTCTTTCCAGGCGAACATTACATCGCTTACAACACTAAGGAGCAGATACAGAAACGGTTAGAAATTAGATTCAATTTTTAGAAATAAATTTGTTTTAGTAAAAGGGCGGTCATTTGAAGCCGTTTCCTAAATTTGTGTAATTAAGATTAATTATTTAGTAGTATTTAACCCTTCTCATGGCATTTGGAGAAGGGTCCCGAAATTTGTCAAAAAACGTGTCCTCAGAACATGCACTTTTGCACCCTCAGAGGGGGTTTTTGATGAATGGATGGATCGAGATTTATTTATGTTTTCATTTTAATGTCTGCTACTGATGTTGCACTTCTGTACTCTTAGTAGATATTAGAACAAGTAGAAATAAATCGTTATTGCTCAAAGTTTGTGAGTGAAATCAGTCATAAATGGTACTTTTATCTCTTGATTAATTTCTTCTTATATTCTTAGAGTGATATGCAGCTGAGTTGTTTATATGTTAATGTATGAATGTGTGGGTTACCATTTGGCACTTCTGTACGGTGGAGTCATTTATTTATGCTTGACATATGAATAACTTATTATGCGTTATGCTGTTCACAACTGTTTTGCCTAACTTTTTATGCAGAATGGTTTATCTTAATTTATTTCTATTCTTATGATTGCTGAATAATCTTTATTACCAATTATTGTTCAAAATATTTTTAGATCGCATAATAGAGGAAATCTACCCCGGGTTAGCGTAGATTAGATGTGTTTTTTTTGTTAGATTACAGTAGCATAGAGTCAGTTTAGAAGTTAGAATTAAATTAGCTTAAATTACTTCTAAATCAGCATCATCAAACTCTAAACACACACACACACCCCCTTACATTGGGAAATTGGTCCCATTATCCCTAGTCGGACCCGCTATACCAAACGGACAAGGAGCTGCCAACAAAGCTCCGGACCGGGTGGGTATCCCCCTTGTTGTTGACCCGATTTCCGGGCCCTCAACATATTTGGCGCTAGAAGGAGGGCACGAACTATGAATGGCACCTAAGTCAAAATCTAAATACCATTCTGAGAGTAAATCACCCTCATAAACTCCCCCGACTTCTCCAGTACAGTTAAACCCATAGTTAGAAGTCGCTCGAGTATCCACTGCTGCTACCTACCCTAATATATCAGACCAACTTATCATTGAACCCCCTGAAATTCAAACTTTGATTCGTAAACTCCAGGGATTCTCTATTTTTTCTCAGAGGTGTGATAAATCTCACAGCAGCGTGACTTCGCAGTACAATCCTGTTCATCCCCTGACCAGATTGAAGAGTGAAAAATTTGGCATTCAACCAAGTGAACTCCCTCTCCCTACTAGGAAAAGAGCAAGGAAAACACCACCAGAGTCTGACAGTGAGACTCTTTCGTCTACTTCGTCCATTTCAACCCCCTCACCGCGAAGTCAGCCAATCACATCCTCATCCCAAATCACTCATCCATCTTCCACAACCCTTCCTCTTCAATCATCAAAGGTCACAATATCTTCATCTTCTCAGCATCAGGGACCATCCTCTGCACTTTCATTAACTAGCAGCTCAACGATGGCCCAGTCTCCATGGAATAATCCTGGGGCGGTTTTAATGCCTCCACCTCTGAGCCCAATACCGGCCCATCTTGAGAAATGGCTACCTAAATTCAATCCAGAAATAGGCATGCTAGCTGAAGAGCATATCAATAATTTCATGCTTTCTGTTAATCTCAATGGAGTTACCAACGAGGATGTTGTCGTCCGGCTTTTTCCCTATACAATGCAAGGAACAGCCGGGTCATGGTAATTTTCATTACCTTCCGGGTCTATCACAAGTTGGGACATTTTTCAAAGTCAATTCCTCACCAAGTTCGATGATGACAGATCAATAGCGACATTGATCAACGACCTATCTAATCTTAAAGCTGAGGCTAGAGAACCCATTAAAGATTTCAATTTACGGTTCAATAAGATCCTCAAAAAAATTCCCGCTTCTTCTCAACCCACCGAGGAAGTAAGATGTGAATGGTATATCACGGCCTTACCATCAAACTTGGCTATATTTGTAGATAGGGAAAACAAGACGACCTTAGTTGAAAACTTGACAGAGGCGTTAGCAGTAGAAAAACGCGTAGTAGCCCTAGAAAAGAGATCTGCAATAGAGGAACGCAAATCTAAGAAAATCTCTTTCAAAGAAGACACCAAGAAGAAACAAACGAAAGATCCTTTCGATATGGAAGGATTACAAAAAGTGTTAAAGGCCATGTCCAATGAGATGATTGACATAAGAAAACAAGTAGCAGAAACTTCTTCAAAAAATCCCTACAGAGCTTTTAAAAGAAATCCTCCCATGGAGGTGAAACCACCCAATGCTGTCTCAAACGTCGAATCTGAAGAAGAAGAAGAAGAAGAGAATACCACTGAAGGGCAGACCGATGATGAAGAAGTTGTGGAACTACAAGGAATGTGGGATTTCATCCTCCCACAAGAAGAAGATCAAGAAGCATTTCCGGTTAGTACACGAAGCAAAAATCAACTTGATCCTCCCCAAACTACCCCTAAACAGAAGGGCGCAAGCCCTGCAACAAAAGATAAGGTCGCAACAAAGAAAACAACCGCTAGAGCGACCCAATTTAGCCCAGTCCAATCAGATCAAGCACCTCCATCAAGAACACTGATAGTGTCCGATGAAATGGAGTATAACATTATCGATGACATGAAAAAGACTAGGGCTAATATCACTCTTTACGAATTGAGCAAATTGAAACATTAACAGAAAATAATGATGAAAGAATTACATTCCGTGCCTACTACATCTTTACCTACAGCTATAGCTTCCCACAACATGGGAAGACCTCCAACCAACATGATCAATAAGATTGATCCAAATGACATTGCCTTGATTGGAGGAAGATCAAGATCTCATACTCCTCCTTTTCTTATCACTTATGAAATTTTCAATAAAAACGTGCACAATTGCTTGGTTGATTCTGGTGCTTCAACAAATATTTTACCCAGATCAATATGTGCCAAATCGAATGTTCAACCACAAAAATCTGCAGTGCGCATAGTTCAACTTGATCGATCTCAAGTCGAAGTGATTGGTGAACTTAACCAGGTGACCATAAGATTGTCGTCTAACCCGAAAGTATGCCAGGTTATCGACATTCTAGTAGCTGATATCCCTGAATTCTATGGTTTAATTCTTAGCAGGGATTGGTCCGAAAAACTCCACGGATATTTCTCAACTGACTGGTCGCACATGTGGTTACCCTACAACGGTAAACCGAATCAAATAAAGGTTGAACAAGAGTTGCACCAAAAGTACATAGTGACTGAATTGGAAGGAGAGAATGAAGCAATAGCATACAACAGAAGTATCATACGCAATTACTCGGTAGATTCTTTCCTCGGCAATTTCAATGCTCATATTTCACCTTACTTAGAAAATTCAGTTTTGTCCCAAGTTGAAAATTTTTCTCAAACTGATAATTCAAAATGTGTTAATTTTTTAGATAACCCTGTAAATACATCTTTGTTTTGGAAATTATATTTTGATGGCTCTAAATCTAACGAGGGAGCAGGAGCAGGATGCATTTTGATTAGCCCAGACGGAAATAAGACCATGCTTACGTGCAGACTTGAGTTCGATTGCACGAACAATACAGCGGAATACGAGGCCTTGGTGCAAGGCCTATACAAAGCAATCAGACTGAACGTTAAGTATCTTCAAGTTTTTGGAGATTCTGAGATTGTCGTCAAATAGGTACGTAACACCATACATTGCCTGTCGAGCCATTTGAAGCACTATCAATCTTTAGTACAAGATCTGATTGCACATTTCATAGCATTCGATATTTCTTCAATCCCAAGACTCCAAAATGCGAGCGCAGACCTGTTAGCTAACATAGCCTCTAGACTTATTCCCTCCGAATATTTTAGTCCAGATAGATTCTCAATAGAATTAATCTTTATACCATCCATCCTTGACAACATCACCAACTGGAGAGTATTCAACGAAGATCCTGACATTGTAAATTTCCTCACTTCTGAAGGATCCTACTCAAATCAAATGATTGACGAAGACCATCATGATCACCAAAGACAACAAAATAGCACTGATAATGCTATACCTAAATCAGTGGTTAAGTTAGAAGATTTATATGATTTAAAAGGTCGGTTTAAAAGGTCTGCCAATTCTAAACTCTACAGTTCAACTCTGAATTATGAATTAGTGAACCTAGGAACCGATGAGAAGCCACAAAACGTTAATGTAGGCCATGGCCTAGCCCCTGAAGAAAAATCAGCATATATCCGTCTTCTACGACAATACAAAAATGTTTTTGCATGGAATTACGATGAGCTGAAGACATACAACACTTCTATCATTCAACACACTATCCCTATGATTGACAATGAAAAACCTGTCCAGCAGAAGCTCAGAAAAATCCACCCTAACTTAGAAAATCAGATAAAGGCTGAGCTAAATAAGTTGTTGAGAGCCAGAATAATTTTCCCCGTCAGACATTCCAAATGGGTATCCAATATGGTGCCCGTTAGAAAGAAAAACGGAGATATCAGGATCTGTACCGACTTCCGAAATCTCAACAAAACCTGTCAAAAAGACAATTTTCCCCTCCCACCTATGGAGCAAATATTATAGGCAGTAGCAGGCTCAGAGTTAATGTCTTTTCTGGATGGATTTTCAGGATACAATCAAGTGCTGGTACATCCCGATGATCAGTTAAAAACCACATTCCGAACTAAATGGGGCACATACGCATATCGGAAGATGCCATTTGGTCTGATCAATGCCGGCGCTACCTTTCAGAGAGCCATGGACATCGCGTTTAAAGGTTTAGTCAATAAATCGGTAGTGATTTATCTGGATGATATAACAGTGTACTCCAAGAAACGAAGCGACCATCTCAAAGACTTGAAACAAATCTTTCAAAGATGTTTAAGGTATGGGATTTCACTTAACCCAAAGAAATCTTTTTTCGCATTAAGTGAAGGGAAATTGCTAGGATTCATAGTGTCAAAGTCTGGTATTCACATTGAACCTGCTAGAATCAAAGAAATTTCCGAAATATCTGTACCCCATAACAAAAAGGCCATGCAATCTTTCCTTGGTCAAATCAATTTTGTAAAGAGGTTTGTCCCGGATTTTTCATGTATTATTTCTCCTCTACAAAATATGATAAAAAAGAATTCAAATTTTAAATGGGGTCAAGATGAACATGAAGCATTCAACTTAATCAAGCAAGCTATCATCAATGCTCCATCTTTAGCAACCCCAAATTTTTCAGAATCTTTTATCTTATACACATTTGCCTCAGAGAAATCTTATGCCGTGATTTTAACTCAAGAAAATCAAGAGAAGGCGGAAGCTCCAATCGCATTTTTTAGCTCGAACTTACAAGGTTCTGAACTCAATTATTCAGACGTGGAGAAACAGGCATATGCCGTTTTCAAAGCAATCAAATATTTCAGACCTTTCTTACTTAAATCCCATACCAAAGTCGTAGTACCGTTTCCAGCGGTAAGAAACCTTCTGATACAGAAGGATGTGGGCGAAAAGAGAGAAAATTGGATTACCGCCTTACAAGAATACGATCTTGAGATCAAGCCAGCAAACATCGTAAGAGGTCAAGGCTTTTGCAAGATGTTAGATGGAGAATCGCAAATTCCTGAGAACTCATCTGAAGAGGTACATACATATGAGGTAAGCCTAAACGACGCAGAATCATTATATGCGGACACCATTTATTATCTTAAGAACGAGTATGCTCCATCACACCTGGACCACACCAAGAAAAGAGCTCTGAGATTGAAAGCTAAACAATACCAGCTCATAAATGATGTTCTGTTTAAAAGGAATTACGATTCTGTACTTCTTAGGTGTCTTGAGAAAACTGAAGCTGAAAAGGTTTTGCAGGAACTCCATGATGGACCAGCAAGTGGACACTATGCTGGAGAAGCTACTACACATAAGATCTTACGTGTAGGATATTATTGGCCCACGCTGTTCAAAGACTCATACAATTACGTAAGGAAATGCCAAATCTTCCAGACTGCTGCAGGGAAACAAAAGAAATCGTCCATGCCACTACCGCTGGTTAACATCGAGCAACCATTCAGCCAATGGGGCTTGGACATAATAGGTGAGATCGTTCCTCACTCTTCTAAGCAGCATAGGTATATCCTCACGGCAACAGATTATTTTAGTATATGGGTAGAATCAGTTCCTCTCAAGACAGCTAATTCTGAAAACATTATTGAATTCATAGATCAATTTATCATCACTAGGTTTGGATTGCCAATGGCCTTAATGTTTGATAATGCATCATACTTTTCTGGAAATACAATGACTGAGTTTGCACTTAAAAGAGGGTTCAAACTGAAGTATTCTGCCAACTACTATCCGCAAGGTAATGGGTTGGCTGAATCAACAAACAAAAACCTAATCAGGATTATTAAAAGAACAGTCAACCAAAACCAAAAGAATTGGCACAAAGCGCTGGTAAATGCTTTATGGGCAGATAGAATTACGAAGAAAGCTTCAATCGACACTTCTCCCTTTAATTTAGTTTATGGGAAAGAAGTGGTTCTTCCAACTCACTTAGTCATTCCCTCTTTGTCTTTAGTACAACACATCGATGAAGTATCTACTTCCTCCTTACAATTGAGACAAATAGAAATAATCAAACTAGAAGAATGACGAGAACAAGCTAAGAAAACCCATGCTCACCACCAAGCGCTAATAAAATCCTCTTTTGACTCAAGCATAATGACCAGAAAAAGCTTTCAGATGGGAGATTTAGTTTCAAAATGGGATAAGGCTCATGAAGAAAAGGGCAAACATATGAATTTCAGAAGCTGTGGCTTGGTCCTTTTCATATTGTAGAAGTCATAGGCCCATCGACGTTTGTGTTGCAGGATTTGGTAGGTAGAAGAGATTCTTTACCTGTGAATGGACAGATTCTTAAAATGTATTTTCCATAGAAGATCATTCTTCTATTTTTGTAGGATAGTTTTAGTTTTTTTTATTTTTTTTTCTCTTTCTTATAAATAAAACCGGTTGTAAATGATCATAAAAAAGGATTCATGAAAGAGCACACCAATTCTCTATCAGATTTTGATTTCGCTTGTACAAATAGCAAAACTTTTCGAAAAATCTGATTTTTATTATTGACAAATAGAGTTAACTTTAGCCTAAATATGATGTTAGTTTCAACCTCAAAAAACTTTGATGAAAGCAACCTTTGGTAAAAAATTGTTTTATGTCAGCACAATGAAAGGTATCATCAATAATAAAATAAATATTCTCTATAAAGCTGCTATTTTCAAACTCTATTATTGTCGTCCAGAGCTTTCTTAAGGAAAAACAATGACTTCCTCCCTGCTAAAGGAAACTGCAGCATTCAGAGAAACAATCCGAGAAAACACTATATCTCAAAGAATAAGAGGTCTCATCACGAGCCGGCTTATCATGATCACAGATATTATAACTTGCTGACTTTGCCAATACTGTCTATCAAAACAGGGCAACGACTCAAGATTGTTGCAATCAAAAGACAAGGGGTCTCATCACGAGCCAGCTTGTTCAGCAAAAGTGTAAATCAAGTGAATGACTGTGTCATAATTTGGCCACCAAACCAAGACATTGTTCTTTAGAGAATAAAAAAGGAAAAAGTGTCAAAAAGGATTTTTCTCTGAAATGTTGTAAATAACCTCAAGCAGGATAAAGGATCATTGCTGGATAACAGGTAACCCTGTCGAGGCTATGGACGCTTGCGGGCAGCAGAGGCTCTACCTACGACAAATGAGCATATTTTAAAAGCCAGTACGCAGAGAAGACCTTATTTTATCTTTAAAAAGACCGAGTAATGTCTGGTATGAATGCAAGAATTAAGCCTGAGGAAGCAGACAATTGGAATATGAAAAGGTTGTGACAAAGTATCATTGACAGGATAAGGAGTAATGTACTCTATCTGTCCATAACAAAATTTAGGCATATGAAAATTTTTCTGTTTCGGAAGTGAAAATTCAATAGAAAAGCAGAGATAACTGGTTCTTCACAGTGAATCGCCATTGTTGTGGTCACCAACAACCCCCCTCTTTGTTTGATATTAGCAATAACACCAAGCAAAGGGGGACCCTTAACAAAAAATCCAAAAAATATTTGTATCAAAATTTTTGTATTTCTACTCCCTAAAGCTAGATCGCATTGTGAAGAGAGAGTGAAGCGTTTCCTATGCGCATAAATGAACTGAGAAGAAGCGACGCAAAATCATCGCATCACATATATTGAAAGCGCCCTTAAAGGAAAAACTTAAGGAATTGCCGACGACCGATATGCGACGTCGCATATCGCAGCATCGCATCAATAGCACACAGTAAATGAAAACGCGATCTGCGATCTTACAATCTGCGATCTGCGATCTTGCGATTTGCGATTTACGATGAATGAGACTATCAATTCCTGCGACGAAACTTCTTGACATCGCAATCCTCGATACTGTGATGCGAATCGCAGGAACCACTCATCGCAGGATTTCCTCGACATGGTCTGTAAACCCAAAATTGAGCACGCACCTTAAGGGAAATTAATGATTGTACGCCAAAATATCCAAGAATGATTGTGTTGCGTTTTTCGAAGAGTCAAGTCATTATGAGTGTCATGATTATGCATTCATTAGAACTTAAAGCTTTCATGTCAATCTTTTCGTCATTTCTCTTTTCCCTTGCGTAAACTGTAAGGCAGCAACTAATATAAATCAATATGCAGGAAACATCTAAGGAAAAGGGGAAAGTGCCAATACTAGGAGAACAGAGAGGAGATGCCTTCGCAAATGGATGCCGCATGCAGCAGGACCACGGATTCCAGAGTATCACTCAACAGACACTGATGAAAATAGACTATCCAAGAGTCAGAGTCAAAGGCACACAAAAGCAGCATGTTTGCAAAAGATCCTGAAGCTCAGACTGGGTAAAGCAAAAAGAAAAACGCTAAAGAGGGAGGACGCTCCAGAAAATCCTGGAACAAAGAACAGAAGCAATTTTTAATACGAAATATTGTTCAGGAAATGAAATCCCTAACTCATTGAGTCATTCGCATCGCCGGAAACCGAAATAGCAACAGCACAATCAGTTTGAAAGAAATATGGGTTATACTAAGTATACACACAGCAAATACACCCAGCCAGAGGAAGATTTTCGAAAATATCTTCTAGTTTGTCAGAAAGAGGTGCCAGCTTTTGTTATTTCCACTTTTATCGCTCGAACAAAAGGAAAAGACAACCAGCCGACTCTTTCCAGGCAAACGTTGCATCGCTTACAGCACTAAGGAGCAGATACAGAAACGGTTAGAAATTAGATTCAATTTTTAGAAATAAATTTGTTTTAGTAAAAGGGCGGTCATTTGAAGCCGTTTCCTAAATTTGTGTAATTAAGATTAATTATTTAGTAGTATTTAACCCTTCTCATGGAATTTGGAGAAGGGTCCGGAAATTTGTCAAAAAACTCGTCCTCAGAACATGCACTTTTGCACCCTCGGAGGGGGTTTTTGATGAATGGATGGATCGAGATTTATTTATGTTTGCATTTTAATGTCTGCTACTGATGTTGCACTTCTGTACTCTTAGTAGATATTAGAACAAGTAGAAATAAATCGTTATTGCTCGAAGTTTGTGAGTGAAATCAATCATAAATGGTACTTTTATCTCTTGATTAATTTCTGCTTATATTCTTAGAGTGATATGCAGCTGAGTTGTTTATATGTTAATGTATGAATGTGTGGGTTACCATTTGGCACTTCTGTACGGTGGAGTCATTTATTTATGCTTGACATATGAATAACTTATTATGCGATATGCTGTTCACAACTGTTTTTCCTAACTTTTTATGCAAAATGGTCTATCTTAATTTATTTCTATTCTTATGATAGCTGAATAATCTTTATTACCAGTTATTGTTCAAAATCTTTTTAGATCACATAATAGAGGAAATCTACCCTGGGTTAGCGTAGATTATATGTGTTGTTTTTGTTAGATTACAGTAGCATAGAGTCAGTTTAGAAGTTAGAATTAAATTAGCTTAAATTACTTCTAGATCAGCATCATCAAACTCTACACACACACACACACACCCTTACATTGGGAAACTGGTCCCATTATCCCCAGTCGGACCCGCTATACCAAATGGACAAGGAGCTGCCAACCAAGTTCCGGACCGGGTGGGTATCCCCCTTGTTGTTGACCCGATTTCCAGGCCGTCAACAGGCCGCTAACGCAAGTTCTACTTCACGAGCTATCCTATAAGCCTCCAACCATGAGGGAGGGTGGTGCAGTCGGACGTGGGCTTGTATGGCTTCTTTAAGACCACTGATAAAACATTCCATGTAGAACTCATCTTGTAGACCTCCAGTGCGGAAAGCTAAGGCTTCAAAGGCTGTAAAATATTCATCCATTGTTCCTATTTGTCAGAGCTTAGTGAGAATACCCAAAAAGGCAGAGTCATGGTCAAAGCGATCCATAAGAGATTTTTTGAATGTCTCCCAAGTCAAGGGACTTCCATAGAAACATTTATGCCATTGCCACCATTGCCATCTTTCATTGTCCAAGTACATGATACCCACACTAAGCTGAGCGGCATTATCCAGGATGTAATTCAGATTGAAATATTGCTCCATTTGTGCTATCCATGCTGCCGGGTTAGAGCCATCAAATTTATACATGTCCAACTTAGGAGGTCGTGGATGGGATGTTTGGGGGGTGCTAAAGAGGTGAAGAGACTGGTTAGACTCACCCTCATTGTTTTCATTGCCAATATATGCCTCCTCGCATGCCTCCACCTTGCCCTTAGAGAGTGCTGTAGTTATTTCCTTCAGCTGCACTTATATTTCTTTCAAGGATGATTCAAGGCTGTCCATCCTCTCATTCACCATAGCTTGAGCTCTAGTTTGTACCATGCATCGAGTCGATTTACTTGAAATTTGGGACCGCCCGAATTTTTTTGGCACTAACAATTGAATGATACCACCTTGCTCAGCTCGTTGTCCTGATTCTTATGGGCTAAGTGACCAATAAGCGCCCTGGGGGGTCTCAGACTCGTTTTTTTGTAAACTCCTAATGTAGTTCTACTCCTTGCTTAGGAATACTGCAGTAGCCGAATCCCGAAAATGTCAATGCTGCCAAAAGTCCTGCGAAAATTGTGCCCAGGTATAGGAACCCACACAACTACTCAGATCTGGATGGCAGATCTGATGGATCTGAGAAATCTGAATGGTTGATCTGATAGATCTAAATGGTGAAACTGATTGGTGTTGCGGATTTAATGGATCTAATAGATCTGAATGGTTTTTCTGATAAATCTGAACGACGGAACTGATTGTTGTTGCTGCTGCAAAACCCAACTTGCGAGATCTGATCTAGCAGAGCTTATGCATGATCCTGAAATAGAGAAGGGATTATGGTCTCTAGGAGTGTCAAGTGTTGCAGATCGCAATATACATAAGGGTCTAACAGTAGTACTCGTTCCAGTTTTTCAGGGCACTAACCAAGGAGGATCAACAGTACCCTTAGCCGTACAACCTGATTACCCTATTGTATGGGTGAGTAATCTCTCTGAGTGCTATTCTCAATGTATTGTAGTAGAAAGACGACCAACGGTTTATCTATGGCAAGGTTTCAAGGGAGCTAGGGGGTTTCTAATATACCTAGAGGGTGCTTGGAAGACAGTGTGAGCGCAGTTCTATCTAATGTGCTACTACTTGAAGGGGTACCCACAGGGGTTACAAGGGAGTCCAAAAAGCATGACCACCTCTTGTATTTCCTATGTGCATGCCTCCCCAAATCTGCATGTTTATGTGCTCAATGACAGATCCCATGGTTTAAAGACGCCGGAACACGTCTCTAGCCAAAAAACAATTTGCTAAAAAATGGAGATCCCACCAGCCTTGGAAAGTGCTCTGATACCACTTGTTATGCTCTTAACTTGCAAGACGATACCAGAATAGAGAATATGCGAAGAAATATACCTAGAACATAGAACATTGAGAAATAAAAACAAGTATTTTATTATTCAGAAAGCAATGTTCACTTGCCTCTTCGAGGGGGCAACCTCCAATAGAGCAGAGCTCGATTACAAAAATAAGACATGATTCTCCTTGTAGGGAGTCTCTATCGTTTATATAGGATTCATACATGCAATACCATGGGGCAATACAATGGTTCTTATTAATACCATCTATCTAATACCATGGCCCATTTGCAACTAACTGTGGTCCCATCATTGAATGCAGGTTAACCACTTACAATTAGTAATATGGGCTTTATTGACTCTTTACTAACTACAACTATGACTCGATCCGATTACATAAATAAGGGGGTTAGGGTGGGACCCTAACAGTTTCTAGGGCAAAACACAGTCACATGTGCGAGAAACAAAGGGCTTTTGTGTACATATCAGGAGCAATATAAAAATCCCATACTTCTCATTGTTTGGGCTTGAAACTTAGGCCTATAAGGCCTCTCATTGGAGCGAATAAGAGACTCTCACATATGAAGGAGAAAAGAACCAAATACACCATGAAACCTCCCACTTGTGCATGGTTTAGGGCTGCAGTGCTGCCACATCAAGTCTGCAATGTTACATGAATAAGAATCTCAATTGGTGAAGAGAAGAAAAGAATCATCCTATGTGAGTAGGTACACTTAGGATCAATAAGAACATCTTTTCTAGAACTAGCATAAGAGATCCTACCACCAAGGAGTAGGAGAACGAAGTGTCAGAAGAAGGAGGATGAAGTTTTGGAAAAAAAAGTGCTCGAAGAAGTGCCAGGGAATAAGGTGCAGAAAGAAGGAAGGACTTGACTTGTGCTTGGAGGATACTGTTGTCAGGGGTCTAGGGTTTGGCATTGATCAATAGAACCTTCAATAAGAGAAATTCACTCAATGGTTTTCCTCTCAAGAGAAGAGATGTTTTGGACCTGGCAGAGAGCCAACTTTGTGTGTTCTTGTTTTTACGTTTTGGTAGAATTTTGATGTAGTACACACATATGCACTAATAAGAAGAAGGAGAAGAATAAGCTAATAAGGAAAATTAAAAATAATCCACATATTTCTATCAAGTAATGAAGAATCACTCTACACTACTTTTCCCTAAGATTCTTCAACATGGTATCGGAGCTAAGGTGACACATCAAGGAAAGGGCAACTCAAGAACACTCATCAAGGAGAAGCATCTACAAAGTCGAAGCATCAAGCCTAGAAGTCTCAATCACTTCAAGGACAAGAAGGGTCTACAATCCATCATTCATCAAGGAGGTCTACAAAGCTAGAAGAAGAGCCTTACATAAAGGCACCTACAAAGAAGAGCAGATTGAAGCAGGACCTACATCAAGCTACAAGTCATCAAGCAAATCTCATCATCAAGCAAGTCCACTTGAAGAAGGAAACTTGAAGAACTTAAGAGCCTAGGAAGGCAAGCCATCAAGTCTTCAAGGAAGAAGCAAATCCTTTACATCTTAAAATCTATCAAGTAAGTACATGTCCCCTTCTGAATATACATCAATGTCTTTTTGTAAGGAAAGCAATAAATTGGTACGTACCAATAAATTTCTTGCGTGGAAGAAGAGGACTAATCTACTTCTCAAGGAGAATGAAATCCTAGAACATGTCAAAGGGAATATCATTATTCCTACTAAGGAACAAACTCAAGCCTTAGCCAAGTACAATAAGTATGAGTCAAGAGCTCAAAGGATTATGACAAAATCAATCAAAGACTCTCTCATTCCTTATGTCTCCAAATTTGAGACATTGAAAGAAATGTATGATAAGCTAGTAGAGATATTCTTGGTATCCACAATTGGAGAAATGATATCTCTGTGGAATGAATTATATAAGATGAAGATAACAAAGGAAGGAATAGCTCCCTACTTCATGAAAATCTATGAAATGAGAGATCAAATTCAAGAGCTTGCGGAAGTCATGTCTGATAGAGAAATGACCATTGTAGTACTCAATTCTCTACTTGAGGTTTGGGGAAACTTCACATCAAGCATATATTCCAAGAAGGAAGCAACCATTACTTTCTAGCTTGGATCTATCCCCAATACTTTCCCTTTTGAAAATTTCAATGAATTTTCTGTAGTCTTGGAAAGGCAATCAGCCATATGGTCCCAATGTCTTAATTTGAAACTACATCCACTGATCTTTGAGGAAAATGGCATAGTATTTGGATGGCTTCCTACATTTTATAACTTCCATGGATAAACTTTCCATGGCAACAAGTTTTGTCTCGTTTTCTTGCAGCTTCTCTCATAACTCGGTGTTTTTTTCTTGTAGTTGTTCCCTCATGATTTACTCTCATAGTTCTAGGTCATTCAATTATTTTCCCATCTCATTGAATTTATCCTCCATGAGACCCACATCCTCTATACTTTTGGATTTTGAAATTTTCATCCATCTATGTGTTCTACCTCTTTCCTTCTCTAACTCAAAAAATAGTGGGATGGAAAATTTCTCAGGTATGATCTTGCCTCCCTCAAAAACTTTGTAGTAAGATTATAGGTTGGGTTGTAGATCAAGCTCTTGAAGCTATTTGAGGCATTTTCCTTCTTAGTTTAAGGTGGTTGCTCCTTCCTATAGCACTTCCTATTGCTCCTATAGCACCTACAAACATTGTTCGAAGAAGCTCGGTGGCACCTTAGGTAGTCTCTGAGAGAACTAGCTTGTTCTTCTCTAACTGTTTCTTGAAATGAGTTATTATACAAATGGAGTAAAGTTTTGTACTTAATATTTCATTTGTGGTAAACACTCATAGTGTTGTGATGACATGGAACTTGCACAAACTTCCCTTTTCTAACTGTTGTCCCCACTCCTGCAATCATCACCTTGCTTCTCATGATTATCACCTCACTCCTTGTAATCACCACCTCACTTGAGTTGA
Source organism: Pinus tabuliformis (assembly GCA_031772625.1). Classification (NCBI taxonomy): domain Eukaryota; kingdom Viridiplantae; phylum Streptophyta; class Pinopsida; order Pinales; family Pinaceae; genus Pinus; species Pinus tabuliformis. The sequence continues at coordinate 59,891,186 of CM062805.1, forward strand.
CTTTTCCACGTGCATGTGTAACTAAAATGAACTTTAGTTTACTAATCGAAGGTGGCCAAGTTTACTAGCCACCTACACCCCATAAAAATTCCTTTCTCGACCATTACACATTTTATCATCATATGCATAGGGAATAGGTGAGGGTTGTCATACGTGAGCCTACCCGTGATATTGATGTGTTGGAGAAGCTCACACGTTGGAGTTGGTATTCAGAATAGGATGATCCATAATGGGTTGATTTCCTTTGTTTCTTCTGCATAAGTCCTCATAACTTTATAGTTCTTTGACTAATAACATTGTCGTGTGTGCAATTTTCTTCTCAGTGTCCAATTTATTGTTGTTGGAGTGGATCTATTATTAGCTGATGTGCCCCTCCTTACTTCAGAAATGGCTCTATGATGCTCAAGGTGGCTACATCTCTTTCTCTGTGTGTGGAAAAGTTGATTTTGGGATTTTTGGTGTGACTACATAGGATGGTACAAGAGGAATCCTCTTCCTGTGGCAGTCGTTTAATTGCTCTTTGAGACCCTATATTTCATGTGGAATTTGAGGGAAAGTCTAAAAAGTCATGAGTACAGGTTTAGGATCATGAGGAATTAGTGTAGGTGGGGGAAAAGTGAAAGCAAAGTTTTTATGTGTTTTTTTGTATGCATGGTAGAGTGGAAGTTGAAATTGACTTTTGGCTAAATGGAGTGGATAGGAGATGAATTTGATGTTGGTGGAGCTCTCTCAACACTTCCTAAAGAATAATTTACCTCTTGTCCTCTTTCTCCAATCAGATCTTCCTCCTATAGAATTTCAGGCTCCTCTTGTAGCATTATAGTCTCCTTTTGTAGCTGCATTACAGACTACTCCTGTAGCATTACAATGAGGACACAAAATTTGATTATCTTGTTGGTTGGATGATTGAGAGATGTAGGTATGTGAGTGGGGAGTGTGGAAATGAAATGTTTGGTCATAACAATGGAGGAATACACTTGTATATGCTAGCCTGTAGCCATGATTTTGTCAATTGTTTGGAGTCCTGCAAAGAAAAGATGTTAGCAAAAGTGGTGTAAGAACTCCTTCCTTGTGTTTTTCTCTCCTTTTTTTCTCTCTTTCTCTCTTTTTTTTGAGATGAGAGGGCTACCTCTGTAATGGTTTTCAATCTTCATGCCTACCCTAGGCATCTTGGAGGAGGTTTTCACCTAGGGATATTTTAATTTTTTCTTTTCTTCTCTTTTATTTTTTATTTTTTTCTCTTGGGTTTCCTCAAAGAGGTTTTCAACTCAAGAGTTTGCCTCAGATGCCTCATGGAGGTTTTCATCTAGGCCCTCTTATTATTATTATTATTATTATTATTATTTATGAATTTGGTGGACTAAGGGTTATGAGCCTCCCAATCACATTTAACTCTCTTCTGACTGAACTAACAAAATATTCCTGAGACATAGGTTTCTTATACAACTTCAACCTATGACCATTGACAAGTAAGGGAATCCCTTCCTCATCAATTGTTCTGATTTGGACAGACCCATTCTCATGACACTTTTCTACTAGATAGGGACCCAACCATATTGTCATTAACTTCCCCTTGAAATACTTGAATATAGAATCATACAATAGGTCCCAATCTCCTTCTTGAAAAGTCCTTTCTCTGATGTGCTTATCATGCCAAATCTTCCTTTGTAGTTGGATTACCTTAGTGTGCAAGAGAGATTTCATTCTAAATTCATCTAGACCATTGAGTTGGAGCAACCTTTCCTATTGTGCTATAGTGAGATCCAAGTCTAACTGAGCTGCCATCCTCAAGGCATTGTACTCAAATTCAATAGACAACATGGCCTTTTTCCCATAGACTATCTAAAATGGATTGAATCCAGTGGTGTTGTAGGACCAAGTGGCTTCCACAAGTCTTTCTTCCCAATTTTTTTTGCTGATGCTAACAACCTTGGTAAGAATTCTCTCCAATGCTCTTTTTGTGACTTCCACATGCCCATTTGCTTCAGGGTGATAGGCGGTAGATGTCCTATGCTTGATGTGGTGCTACTTCATAAGATATTCAATCGAACGTGATATAAATTATGCTCCTTGACTAGTGATTAATTCCCTTTGAAAATAAAATTTGTAGAAGATGTTCTCCCTCATAAATTTAGCCACCTTCTACTCAGTTGTTTCCTTTACTTCTTTTGTTTCAGCCCATTTGGTCAAATAATCAGTGCATACTATGATATATATTTTTTGTCCTGATGGGGGATCAATAGATCCAATGAAATCCATGGCCCGCTTTTCAAATGGCTCTATATTCACTTGAGGTTATAAGGGCACTTCATCCTTGGGTGTTGGATTACCCATCCTTTGGCACTAATCACACCTAGTGGCGTACCTCCTTGCATCCTTATGTAAAGTGGACTAATAATAACATGATTGTAGAAATTTTAAGGTTGTCCTCTTAGAAACAAAGTGACCCCCATAGGGTCCATCATGGCATGCTGAGAGGATGTCGAATACCTTCTTCTCAAGATCTGATCTGGCCCGAATCTGAAAATATTTCCCCCAATCCAAGTGAATGGGGCACTCTTCCTGACAATCTTGCTTTTCTCCTTGGAGGATAGGTTAGGAGGGAACCTCCCAACAACCAAATAGTTGGTTATGTTAGCAAACCAAGGAGAAAGCATCGAGATGGAAAGGAGATGTTCATTTGGAAGTCAATAATCTATCATTCTTCCTTTCCTGCAGTGAAGGTTAGTCTCAACAAGAAATCTACAACCACATTCTCTTTCCCTAGTTTATCAACAATAGTCAAATAAAATTGTTGCAATAATAACAACTATCTAATTATACTAGCATTGACATTAGGTTTATTCATTAAATACTTAATGGTTGCAGGATCAATGTGAACCAAAGTTTGATAACTAGTGATATAATGCCTAAAATTGTTCAAAGAATGAACCACAACCAATAGTTCCTTTTCAATGACAATACAATTTAACTTAGCTTTAGAAAGGTTCTTACTAATGAAATAGACAATGTAAGGTGATTTATCTTCTACTTATCTTAAGGCAACCCCTACAACTTTGTCTATGGAATTTGTGTGTATATGGAAAGTTAATTCCCAGGCGGGAACCCTAAGGATGGGTGCAATGGTTAGCTTTTCTTTTAGTATTTCGAAGGTTTCTTAATAGTTGTTTGTCCAACAAAAATATGAATCTTTAGATAGAAGTCCAAACAAGGGTGAATCCAATTTTCTTAAAACTTTAATGAACCTTCTATAATACCCAGCTAATCCAAGGAAACTGTTGACATCTCTTTTCTTTCGAGGATATGGACCCTTTTGATGATGTCAATCTTGTTTGGGTCAACCTGCATCCTTCCTTGGATATGGAATGGCCAAGGACAGTCCCTGCATTCATTAAAAACTCACATTTCTCGGGGCTCAATGCGAGCTTAATTTCAATACATTTCTTAAAGATTTTGCACAGATTAGAAAGAACTTCCTGGAAGTAACGTCCATAAGGAGTGAAATCATCCATGTATATCTCAATGAAGTCATCAAAAAGTTCAAAAAAGATACTTAGAACTTCCCTCTAAAAAGTAGTAGGGGCGTTGCACATATCGAATGGAATAACTCTATAGGAAAAAGTACCCAAAGGACATGTAAATGTGGTATTGTCTTGGTCTTCAAGGCTGATTTGAATTTGGTTGTATCCACTAAATCCATCCAGGAAGGAGAATAATTTCTTTCCTGCAAGGCCATCTAGGACTTGGTCAATGAACGTCAAAGCAAAATGGTCCTTCTTTGTAGCCTTGTCAAGTTCCCGGTAATCAAAATAGATTCTCCACTTCCCATTCTTCTTGGGAACTAAAACAAGAGGTGACACCTACTCACTATCTGAAATGGGGTATATGAACCTTGCATCCCATAGCTTTTGTAATTCTTATTTCATAATGTTCTTAAGAGATGGGTCCATCCTTCTATGGGGTTGGCACATAAGCTTGCATCCCTCCTTCATGTAAATATGATGAGTACAGCTTGGGGGATGCTCACCTTTTGTTTCCTTATAGTTAAGCAAAATCATCTAGATGTTGCCTCAACACACTGCATACTTGTTCTTCCTGCGCAACAAAAAGAGAGGGGTTGATCTTTAGAGTTTTGCATGGGCTAATCTCCACAATCTTGGAAGGATCTAGGTTAGAGTCAACAAAGAACAATTCAGTCCAAGGACTACTCTAAGAATTTTTCATCATTTCCTCAACTGGTATGGCACTCGGAGGTTGGTTTTGTAAGATATGATCAATAAGGTCATGTTCATCAAGTTGTCCCCCTCATATAACAATGTTTTGAGTGTAGACTGGGTATAGGGATGTCTGATAAAATTCTTCCTTCACCCCCTCCTCTAACCATAAAGGTAAGTCATGTTCAATAGAAGGTTGAGCAGGATGATACAACACAAGTTGTTTGGATAAATTCACATTCTTAATAGTTATGTTCCCAACCTTGCAACTAATGTAGTCATTAGTAGTGGCCAACCAAGGTTTTCCTAATATGAGAGGATAGCCATTAAACATCGTTTTGGGTTGGAGGACCAGGAAATCAGTAGGGTACTCCCAAGAATCAATGGAGAACATGACATCCTCAATAATTCCCTCAGGAGCTACTTTGGATCTGTTTGAAAATTGCATCACTATGGTGGTTTTTCTCGAAGCCCCTTGGATATTAAGCTTCAGCATGGTTTCCCTAGTCATCACATTGATTACAACCCCGAGATCAATCAGGGTATTAGGGACCATAATTCCATCAATGTGCACATCCACTACTGGGCTACCAAGGTCTAGGTATTTTGGGTATATCACTCTCCCGAGCATTAGATCAGATAGTTTTCCAACAAAATTGATTTTGGGAGTATCTCTTCTCCTTCTCCCAAGCCTTTTGAGACACTCCTCCTTGATAATCTTGTTGTAAATTGGAACATCTTTGATGGCTTGGAGGAGGGGTATCTTGACACACAAATTCTTCAACCTCTCAGAAGTTTAGCCTCTTCTGGGGTGTGTTATTTAGGGTGGACCAACCTTTCAGGATAAGGAGGTGCATTGATTTGAGGGGCACTCTCTTCCTTCTCTTATTCAAGCTCTTAAGGTGGAGAAGTTGGTTGATTATCTGTGAGCACTCTCCCAAACCAAAGGTTGATCTCTTGGATTTCCACAACAAAAGAAGGATAGGATGTTTCCCCACAATAGACCTATTGTGCCTTATTATTATTCGGGTTCATATTTGGTTGAACAAGCATTTGATTTTTTTTAGGTGGAGTATGGTGAGGGAGATGTGGTTGAGGTTGAGGTGGAGGCAGTAAAGTGGGAGGTTGGGTGGTTTTAGGCCTCCTCCTTGGGTAGGGGTTGCCCCATTGGGAAGATTGGGGTGGACATGGCTGAGAAAAATGGTTGATAGGATGAGGTCGATATGGAGAAGCATAAGACGAAGGAGGAGGTGTGGACCATGATGGATGAGTGGAAGGGTACCAAGGCTGGAAAGGTGCTTTCTGATTTGGATTGTAGTGAGGAGTGCACCTTGCATGTCTTGTTGATAAGCACAATTCTTCTAACCCACTCTCTACTCCTCCCTGGTATACAACCTTTACACCTGGTAGAGAGGGATATTTTCCTATTGCATTATTCTCTTCACAAACTAGGAAAACTTCTATGACATTAAGTGGGAATTCATTCCTAGGATGTCTTTTAGTCCATCTAGGGTAGAAAATAGCTAGTGCCCTTTTTTATTCCTCTTGTTTTCTTTTGATTTGCATAATATCCATTTTTTGGGAAAAGGTATGCAACATTTCACTCTTTAAACCCTCCAATATATTACCTATCTCATGCTTGATGGATGTTGTGGAGGGAGAGGAATTGACCAAGCTTTGGCTAGACCTACCCTTTTTCCTAGCAACCCTAGAGTGATTCTTGAATATAGTTTTGATGTCATCATAATTTAATTGATAGATATATCCTCCAGATAGCATGTTGAGGGTGTCCATCACATCTTCCCTGATCCCGCGGAGAAGAACTAGCTTGAATGACTGAGGATCAAGGGTAGAATTGGCCCTCCTATAACTGAGTTGAAATTCTTCCTCATAGTCCTCTAGAGACTCATCAAGTTCAAGAGTCATCTAAAAAATTTCCTCCTTTGTTTCTTTAGACCTACATTAGTCTCCGTTTTTTTCATTGAAGGCTTGTTGCATTTGGGCCCAGGTAGTGATGCTGCCTTTAGGTAGACCAATAAACCAATGCAAGGATCCCCTACATAGTAAATGTCTCCAAAAATGCTTCTTTGGCCTGCATATTAATCACATTAGGCCATACAATATGAAAAACATCATTTAGTCTTCCTACTAAGCATATTATGACTAAAAATGAAAATTAATGTGAGAAAAGGAGAGTTTTAAGGGCTGGAGGATAACACAATGAACTCCAAAAGATACCTATTAATGGGACCCATCAACTGGTGCAAACCTCATTTAGAATGAAAACTTAAAAGATTTGTAACTTTAGAGATTTGATCCTTCTCTTCGCTTGGTGGATTTGAGGTTAAGATGGAACTATGGTGGTTCTATATGTATGTAGGTATGTATGCATGTGTCGCGTTTCTACTTCATGGTGAGAATGGAAGGAATTTCATAGCTTCATTTGGAACAATGCACCAATAAAATGTTTTAATTATAAGTTTTATTTTTATTTTTGATTATCCTAAATAATATATACATAAATAAGATTGAAATATTTTACTTGGTGAGTATATTGAAATATTTTGTTTATGAATAGTTAGGAAGTAATTGAAATTTCTCTCTCTCTATATACAACTAGGTAAATATTAAATATTTTTTAGTCTTTCTCTCTATACATATATAAATATATATGGAGATGATATTGAAATATATTAATTAACATGGATATTCAAATATTTTTTATAAAGCTAATATTGAAATATTTGTATTTATAGTTTTTCTCTCTATAAATATTATTATTGTTATTATTATTATGTTGGTTTGACCTAACAGGGATTTGAAACTTGGATTTCATGGTTTACATGGTATTTTATAACATGACAATTTCCAATTGAGTTGCCCCCATGGGCTATTATAAAATTTTTATTTTTATTTTAACTTTCTTTCTCTATATAAATATACATAAAGTTGATATTTAATTATATTGATTAACATAAATATTCAAATATTTTATTTAAAGCTAATATTGATTTTCTTTTAGTTTCAATTGCTTTATCACTCTACATAAATTTGTTATAAAATTAAATAGTTTTTGTTTGCTAGGTTATGTGAGTTCTGAAATGACTGGAATGTCTAACCTGTGGCTTGAGTTGTTGCGATCCAGGGGCATCTAAGCTGTCAAAATCACCCAGGGATCACAACCAACCTAGGCCACACCAATCCTTTGCATGACTAGATTGTTCCCACAAAGTTTCGAATCAGTGACCTTTACACCATAGAGTTCCTTTATAGAACACCCTGTCACTGTCTGCTTTATGCCCCATGGGATGCTATAAAATTTAATTACTTAATATGGATATTGAGATATTCTCATTATAGCTAACACTAAAATGTGTTTTAATTCATATATATTTTTAAATACCATATGTTAATAATAATATGTTGAAATGAGAATGAATTATACATCTCCTTCATACTTAGTTGTAATATCAATATTTTTTTAAATGCCACATGTCAACTCTATATTGAGTAGTGAAAGAATTATAGATATCCCTTAGACTAAAAAGACTTCTTCCTCACACCAAAAATTCATAAACGAAATTATAATTTTTTAAACTTCAATTATCTTATCACTCTATATAAATTTGACGTAAAATTAAGGTGGACATTGAAGTATTTTATTAATGGCCAATGTTGAAGGATTTTTTTGTTACTAATATTTTTTAATTGGTTAACGTAAGTATTGTTTTATTATTTTAAAATGTAAAGTCATGGAGAACTTCTCCATACTAGGTTGTAAAGTGTCCCTCGACACAATTAACATTAATGTTGTGTTAATGGTTGAAGAGGGTTGATGAGGTTGACAATAGTTTACAAGGAATATTAATGTTACATTGTTTTTTTTTGAGAAACCACTTAAAAAATGTAATGTTTTATTTATTTCATTATTTTTTTACCATGATTGACCATGGTTGACTATTAATGTAATAATGGATTTGTGTTACATTAATGTAATATTGTTGAACAAGGTTGACTACTGATAAACTTAGTGGCATCTTTGACTATAGTTGAGCTTGCTTGACCATGTTTGAAGATGGTGGACTATGGTTAGATACTTTCAAGTTATGGTTGATAGTCTATGGTTGTCCATATCTACCATGATTATCCATGGTTTGACCATGTTGAACATGATTGACCATTGTCCATGGTTGACAATGGTTATTGTCATGGATAAACATGGTTGACCATGGTTGAGATTGTTCAAACAAGGTTGACTATAGTCAAACTTTGAGCATGGTTGAGCTTGCTTGACCATGTTTGACAATGGTTGAGATTATTTGAAAATGGTGGACTATGGTTGGACATGGTAAATAAGGGTTGTTAGCATTTACCTATGGCTATGATGTTCATGTTGACCATGTTGACCATGGATGAACAAGTTAACCATTGTCAACTATGTTAACCATCTAGATCATTGTTGATCATGGTTTGGCCATGTTTGACATTGGTTGAACATGGTTGTCCATCTTAACCATGTTCACAAATTTTGAACTTGTTGTCTACAATTGACTATGATCAACCACATTTGACCATGCTTGAACTTGTTTGACCTCATTTAACCAAGGGAATATTAGTTTTGACTTATTTAACACATAATTGACCATGACTGTCAATGGTTTTATTTGTTACATTGCAACATCATTTTTCTATCCAATTGTGATGATGTATGATGTTCATCACATCATGGAATCATTAATGATGTTATGCGTCACATCGCGATGACATTTACTATTGATAATATTATTATGTTGTTTATTTTTCATCACATAGTGACAACATTTATTGTTCATCAAATTGTAATGTATTGGTTGTGAAGTCTGATTATCTTTGTAATTCAGAGGTCTTCTTTCAACTGTGTTTGGATCCTAGTCCCTAAAAGGGGGGTGTGGGGGGGCTTCCCCCACCCAACTACTGCTACAGGTGGGTGTGGGTTGGCGATAGTATGCTAGGGAGCCCTCCCAGTGACAGTTTGGGGGCAACACCCTTGAAAGAAACTTTGTTTGAGAAAATTTCCTATTAAAATATTGTAATTTTGTAGTCAATCTAGACCACTCATTAGGTAGAAAATAAGATTGTATAAGGTATGTTAATTTAGGGTTTTTTTTTTCCCTAGAAGGAAACCCTTGTTTATATGAGGGAATTGTATTGCAATTGTATATTATTCTATAAAAAAAAGGAAAGAGAGGGGATTTAATATTTTATTACAATTCCCAATCCCAATTCCTTAGGGATTTAATAAAGAAGCCTAAGGATGTAGAAGAGTGTGGATTTGCAATCTATGCTCAAAATCAAGGAAATAAATAACACATTAATAACCATTGTTCAAAGTATATGACAAGGGACAAGAGAAAGTTTGTCTTTGAATGAAGACAAAAGAGGTAGAGTTTCTTTTTGTAATAATGCACCAAAAAAGATAATGGGAAAGGAATAATGGTCTTAGAAAACTCAAAAACCAAAGCTCAAAATGTACTATGTGTAGATGATTTTAAGCATAATATTTTAATTGTTATTCAATTGTGTGACCAAGGACATGAAGTTATATTTAGGTTAGATGGTTTTGAAGTAAAGAAAGCATATTCAATAAAAAAATAGTGAAGACAATTATGACTTTGAGTAGCTTATATGTGTTATATGGTGGCAAAGAAAGTTTTCATATGGAAAAGGTGGATGAAAATTGATTATGGCATAATTGATTAGGACTTGTAAGCTTTGACCATTCAGTAAAGCTCAGAAAAAAGTAGGCATTGAGAAATATGCCCAAAATATCAAAGCCACATGACATCATTTGTAAGTCATGTCATTTCGGAAAGAAAACTTGTGTAGTTCAAAGCAAGGAGAATTTTACATCAAGGCCAATGGAACTCATTCATATAGATCTCTATGGTCCCACCAGAAAGAAATATCCATGAGGTGAGAGGTATTTCATTCTCTTAATTGATGACTTCACAAGAGTGACTTCGGTTGGTCTTATTAAAGAAAAATCTAGAGCATTTGAGAAATTTAAAATACTCAAGGCCCAAGTAGAAATGAGATGGATTTGAAGATAGAATGTTTGAGGCCATCAAGTGGGAGAATTTACCTAAGATGAATTCAATAATAATTTTGAGAAGCATGGAATTAGGAGGTAGTTCTCGATTGTAATAACTCCACAACAAAATGATGTTGTTGAGAGAATGAACATAACAATCCAAGAAGTAGCAAGGGAAATGATTGATGAAGAAAAATTAACACATGCCTTTTGGGGAGAAGATGTCTAAACAACAATCAAAATTATAAATAAGGCTCATCCAAGAGAGAAAAGAAATAAGACCCCCTATGAGCTATGGTATGGTAGACCAACCTTAATAAAAAATTTCAAGATATTTGGGAGCAAATGTTATATTAAGAGAAACCAAGACAACCTAGGAAAGTTTGACTCAAGAGAAGATGAAAGAATTTTGCTTGGAACATTTTCTAGAAGCAAAGGCTACAAATGCTACAATAAAAATTGTGTAAAATTGTTGAGACACCAATATATAAAAAAATACTATAGGCCATGAGACATGAATACAAATTACCATGAGAAATCAATTCATGCAAAATGATAACGTATAGTAAATTGATGGAATCTAAATCATTGAAAATGTAGCAAATCAAAAGCATATATTGTTCGCCAAGAATTCTATACTCCAATCACCACAATCGAGTGAGTACAAGTTCCAAAGCCTGAACCAAGTTCCAAAAAACTTAATAACCTTTTTCCTTTACAGTAAATGTGCACAAGCTATTCATTGAGTTTTGCAAAAGAAATCTGCAAAGGATATCCATTGAGTTTTTAGATTAAAAAAATAAAAATAAACTTGGTTACTAGGAAGCATGTTAAATATATATCTATTTAATTTTGAAAAAAAATTAAACAAGAGTAAAATTTGTTGTTTAGACGTGAGTTGTTCAGACGTGAGTCTCTCTAGGGGCTTTGGCAAAGAAGGTTGACAAAATTATCAGAACGGGCATGGGCCTTTTAGACGCACTTGTGGGGAGTTGGTCTTTCCCTTTCACCTTTTTAGAAGTATGACGTGTTTGACTTAGTAAGAAGCATGAGTTTCAAGTTATACGTTAGTGGTAAATTGTTATTTTATAACAAATTATTGCTAGTTAGGTACTAATTATATTAAAGATAGTTATGTAAGGTTAATTATATTATTTGAAATAATTTACGGGTGATTTATAAGGAGTGAGGTTTTGAAAATAATTTTTGATCATTATCTTTTTTAAGTTTAAAAAAAAATATTTTAATTATTTTAATATTTTAAATAAATTTAAATAGAGTTTTAAGTCATATTCCATTGAAATATATTGATATGTATTAATTTTTATTTATGATGATGTTAATTAGCATATAAAAGGTAGAATGTGGCATTGATTGTTGTATTTTATTAATATGGTTGTGCTAGTTAATTCAATCAACATAAGTGGGGTGGATTAGGCAACTACTGTTGACTATGGTTAACATCATCTAATTATGGTTAAAAAATGGTTGACAGGGGTTGACAATGGTTAACCATGGCATTCAATCAACATAAGTGGGGTGGATTAGACGACCATGGTTGACAATGGTCAACATCATCTAATTATGGTTAAAAAATGGTTGATATGGGTTGACAATGGCTAACCATGGCATTCAATCAACTTAAGTGGGGTGGACTAGATGACCATGGTTGACTATGGTTAACATCAGCCATGGTTGACTATGGTCAACATCATCTAATTATGGTTAAAAAATGGTTGATATGGGTTGACAATGGTTAACCATGGCTATTGAGGGTTGTTGATGGTTGATGATTGTTGAGTATGATTGAAGAGGGTTGATAGGGTTGGAAATGGTTGACGATGGTTAATAATGTTTAACCATGGCTGCAAGGGTTGTTAATGGTCGATGATGGTTCACTATTTGAAGATGATTGACAGGGTTGAAAATGGTTGACCATGGTTTACAAGGTTAACATTCCTAGAGGAGGGTTGACCATTGTCAACCATTAATGTAACCATGCATTCATATTAAATTATTTTTGACCATTGTTACATTAGTGTTTGTCAACTATGGTTGACCATGGAACTAATGTTACACGAGCATAGATCCATCATAACCCCAAATCTATCAAAATCCAAGTGTGATCAAATAAGTTTAAAATTTTTACAAATATAATATTCACCTATAGTTATTTTATTTTTATATATAATGAAATTTAAATATTTAAAAGATATAATTTTTTTATGATTAAATAAAAAATATTTAAAAAAAAATATTTTTTTCCTTTTAATATACTTTTAAAAAAGAGAGGTTTTTCTTCCTAAAATGTTGTTACCAAACCATATATTTAAATTTTTTTACTATAATTAATTAAATTAAACTAATATAAAAATATTAAATTAAAAAATAAAACAAGTGAAATTAAATATTCCACAAAATAAATCAATAAAATAAATACAATACAATTAATATAATAATGTCAAGCTTTATTAGCACAACTGGTTGAGGATGAGCCTCATTAGCAAGGTGACCCTAGATCAATCATCCTAGAAGAACTTGCACACATGCCTAATAAATCCATGACCTTCATGACCTAATTGGGATTTACACCAGTTGACCACCTTTACTAATGATTTGAGTCGGTCTTCATCACGAATCATTTAGTGCCTCCTAAGTGCTCATGTCACACAAGAAACTACATCATCAAGCTCACCCTTTCCACGTCTTGTTTCAAAAAATATCCAAGAATGTTGAATTTTGGTCTCATTTTTCCAGATAAATGTATCAGATGTATTAGGCTCTTGCTGAAACTTTTGAATGAGTGTCCACACCTCTTCATCATTCTTCCATTCCCCCCTTGATTCAGGTATACAATCAAGATGGATAATAGAAATGACATAGAGCAGTGCTTCCACATCCTCATCCCTCTTGAGAGTGAATCTACAACAACATTTTGCTTCCCTCCTTTGTAGATGATTTCAAAGTCACAACCTAACATGATTTGTAGATAAATGGCCCATGCCACGGATGACAGATTCTAGGTACTACGACAAGAACCATCAGCGAAACCGATGTGAGGAGTCATAGACATCTGCAAAGCAGGTGAAGACATAATAAGCAGGAAAGCTACTTGAAAAACAACACACCAAACCACACTGCACAAAAATGAATAACACACTATTGTACAAAAGTAGCCATGCAATATGACTCAAGCATAGTACTTTTTGAGATAAAGCCCATTACGAGGCTTATCTAAAGGATTGCCCTCATAATCAATCAGCTCATAGGTCCCTTTCTATAATACATGTTTAACAATGTAGGACCCATGCCACATGGGTTCGAACTTACTTGCCCCCATCTTATCATTAGCTTGATCATAGAGTAAAACCAAATCACCCTCGGAAAAAGTACGAGGAGAGATTGACTGGTCAAAATGGGACTTAACCCATTTCTTCTGTGCTTCAATGACTAAAGCAACAAGACGACGAGTCTCACCCTATCATTCTAAATACAGAAGGCACTCTTCTTGAGGGGAGGTCTCGAGGAGAAGTTTGATAGCTAGCTTGAGTGAGGGAATTTCACACTCAATTGCTAAAGTTTCTTCTAGACCATAGACAAGCTAGAATGGTTTGAATCTAGTTGCGTCTTTGGTCAAGGTTCAGTAAGCCCACAACGCTGAAAAGAGCATGAGATGCCAATTTGACTTGTGCATCCCTATGGTGCACTGAAGCATCGTAACTAAGACTTTGTTCAAAGCTTCAACTTGGTCGTTGGCCTGGGGGTAATACGGGGTTGAGCCATCGTGGCACAAGCCCAATATAGAAGTCAGTTTAGCCATCATGTAATTAAAAAAATGGGAGCCATGGTCGTTGACAATGGCCTGAGGCACTCCAAACCTAGAAATAACATGATTAAATAGAAATTGAGCCGTCTTTTTACCGTCAACAGAATATGTAGGCATCACTTCGACCCATTTGGTGAAATAATCCACGACAATGATAATATAACCATGCCCCCTGGCTGAATGAGGGTTACATGTCATATATTCAATGTCTCATTTCACAAAAGGACCAACGGTAATAATAGGGTGAACGTGAGTGGGTGGGGCATGCATTTTACACTGATAAATTTGGCACTCATGGCATTTGCGAACAATAAGGATGCAATCCTTGAAGATGGAGGGCCAGAAATAACCAGCATGGAGTATCTTTTGAGCAGTAGCATATCCAAACAGATGACCGCCACATGTGCTAGAATGGTAGTCATTCAAGACTCTCTCAGCCTCCTCGAGAGTTAGACATTGGCAAAGAATTGAATTGACACCGACGCGGTATAAAGTATCTCCAATGATATGGTAAGGTTGGGATTGATGCCGAATGCGTCGGCGATCATCCTTGGTCAACGCAAACCGGAAGGTGGATGTTTGGAGATACATGATGATATCACTATACCAAGGGTCGAGAGTACTAATCAGAAAAAGAGTCCCATCCAGGAGTTGCTCATCAACACCAACAGGAAGAGAGGCAAAGGGAAGAGAGAAAATCAACTCAGCGAAGACAAATGATTTCTTAGACCTGGAAGTAATAAACACCAAATCGAATTCTTGGAGTATGAAAATCCACTTAGAATACTTGCCCCTCGACAACTGACGAGTTAGGATAAAGGTCATGGGGTTTCACTCAGAAATCACAGTTGTAGTGTGGAGGAGAATGTAATGCCGAAAGTGCTAAACAACCTGAATGATAGCCAAAGCCAACTTCTTGACATGAGCATAACACGTCTCAGTGTCGAGGAGATTGTGACTGAGGTAGTAAATAACATGTTCAGTACCTTCGTCATTATCCTGTACCAGCACCATAGCGATGGTACTGGAGGCTACAATTATATAAAGGAAGTAATCGTGATGATAGTTCGAAGGGTGCAACAAAGGAGCATTAATGAGGACAGCTTTTAAGTCATCAAAATACTTTTGGGCAGCCTCATCCCAAATGAATGGCGTTCCTTGCTTAAGCAACCGGGTGAACCCTGAAGCTAGCTCAGCATAGTTCGGTACAAAATGACAGAGGAAATTTTCTTTCCCTTGCAGACTTTGTAGTTGATGCAACGAGGATGGAGGGGGTAAATTAACAATAGCCTCAACTTTAAGAGGATCAAGGTGAATGCCTTCTTTCGAAACAATAAAGCCGAGGAGTCGTCCAGATTCAACACAGAAGACACACTTATGCGGATTCAACCGAATGTTGTAGTGTCTACAGCAAAAAAAAATTGCCGAGATGATTAGGATGATCATGGCACTTACATGAATGAGTGGGAAGGTCATCCAAATAAGGCTGAACGATGTTTCGAATGTCGTGGAACGCATAGGACATCACTCTTTGAAATGTAGCCCCAACATTATTAAGGCCAAAAGGGAGCCTTTTATACACAAAGTTTCCCCAAGGACAGATAAAGTTTGTCTTATCTTGATTAGCTAGCACAATGTTGATCTGGTCGTAACCAGAAAAACCATCCATAAAGGAAAAGATTCCACTCCCAGCACATTCATCAATGATCTGGTTAATGAAAGGAGTGGGGTAATTATCCTTTGGGCAGGCACGTTGGAGATCACGGTAATCAACGCAAACATGAATAATGCCCTATTTCTTTGTCGCCAGTATGATATTGGACACCCAACCTGTAAGAGCGACTGGATAAATAAATGTAGCTTTGAAAAGTTTTTCAACTTCACACTTAATGGTGACCACTTTTCTAGGGTGCACTAGATGAAGCCATTAGCGAACGGGATTCGCATGAGGGTAAGTTAGAATTTCATGCATGAATATACTTGGGGCAATGCTAGGAATTTCTTCATATGACCATGCAAAAACATCTTGGAATTAGTGAAACAGACAAGTATAAATCTTGATCTCAATAGGATAACAAGGTACCCTGATATGGACATTTTCAACAACACTAGGCTTGACAAAAATATCAATTGGCATCATTTGGGTAATGTTACCCATGTTCCCTTCTGACCAAACTTGATGACTCATGATCAACGTCTGAAGTGGTAGGGTCGGGAACTGAGAAGAGAAATTCTCAAGACAAGTAGATATGACAGTCGGGCTAGGAAAGAACGAGGAACAATGATGAGTGTTGTTCTAAGGTACTTCCTCTAGAGACATAACTTCCATGATACTCCCATCAGAAAAGAGAAGTCTTGGCTAAGGGATCAGGAGATTCTGAAGGACCAAGCCACGGGGATTGAGAATACATGTCGAGAGATGCACTCGAAACTAAATGATGAGAGGATATCGAAGGTGAGGCCAAAATAATCTCCACATAGTTAATTTTGGCAGGGCTAAGCGGCATAACCTCGCCCCATGTATCAGAAAGATCTGGTGAGGGAATGACCCAAGGATCAAACTTAGCTGAAATCATGTTGACAGAGGCAACATGAGGAGGTAGGAGCGGAAAAATACCATCAAGGCGGGATCTTTAAAAATTCCTTCCCCCACACTCTCATAAGGAGCACTAGTGTGCTTGACATAAGGAACATTGCCATCCGAGGAGGAAGAGGCAAAGAAGGACAGTTTGTCAACTGTGAATATCTTCCCTTGATGGGGAAAATGAATCACGTGGAAAAGGGAGAAGGCTACAGCATGCATGGCATGGGTCCAACTCCGTCCGAGTAGAAGATTATAGTTTAGATTGGCGTCGAAAATTTCTAATTCGACGTGAACAATCTTTCCCTCCAAAGTAATGTTAAGGTTAGGAAGAACACCGAATGGTCGCAAATCGTGTCCGTCAAAATCTTCCAAAGTGGACTGGTTCAGAGTAGGAGAACCAATTGTCTTCCAACAAGCGACAAACATGATGTAGGTAGAACCACCTTCATCGATGATAGTCCTATGAATGGTTTTCTCACTTAGGATTACCTGAATGAGAGGCAATCTGATGAGGTAAATGCGGAATGTGATTTTCTAGATCAAAACAAATGAGATTAGAGTCAGTTGGATCAATACCTCCAATAGCCGACAATAATGATTTATGCTGAGAAGGATAGCTTTAAAGGACCTCGAGATAAGACATAGTTGATGGGACTTGAGCCAAATCCTTAAGAATGTTATAATACTGAGCAGCTCGAGTGTTTGGATTGTACGAGGACTTTCGTAGCGCACCTCGAGAAGGTGGTTGAATGGTGGAATCAGGGCTAGGTCACTCTATATGGAGAGGACTAGAACTTGACGGGATAGAAGAGGAAGGGGTACCTTCTTTCTCTTTCCCTGGTGTCGAGATAGGTGTTTGATAATATTTTGATTTGGTAGCCACATTGATAGGCATATTCATCATGAACACTTGGGAACCTGATGAAGCAGACAGTTACGGTTGGTCTACCATTTGGGTCTGCTGGTACGGAAAGGGCTCTTTCAGGACAGTTGGGTTCCCTTTGAGAAAATGACTAACTACAGATCGTCTGGGACAATCTTTAGTATAGTGATCCCCCTCACAAATGAGGCATGGATAGTTAGGCTTCCGTTGAGAAGCATCACCAACAAACGACTTAGGAGGGCCCTGTTTCGGGGCATCCGATTTACCTTTGCCTTTGCCTTTCTTCTTATCTTTAGAGGATTTTTCCACTGCAGTAGACTGGATAGCATGAACCTCTGAGGTTTTACTAGGAAAAGGTGAATTACGAGAGGAATCATTGGAAGTAGTGATGGAAGCCGACTTCTGCTTGGAAGAAGATTTTGCGGGGGTCTGGGACACTGAACCAATTACTCCATCAATAGGAGGTGTAGTCGAAGACTTGGATGTCGCCAGCTTAGATGATGGTCTGGATGCATCGGGTAACATATCATATAACGTGCCAGGTTGTGAATAGATGAGGTTTAGATATTGGGCACGTGCAATGGCTTGTTCGTTAGTGACACATCCACCCATAGAAATGTCCTCAATAATTTTGCTGACGAATGATTTGGTGAACCATTCGGTCAACAACTAATCAGCAATCTCAAACTTGATCAGGCGACATTGACGTCTCCATTCATGGATGTGATCAGAGATGTGGGTCGCAGTGTCTTTCTTGAGTGACATAAGGAGATGGGTGTGAGTTTCATAGTGAACTGACAGTTGGAAATGTGTGAGAAAGGCCATGACGAGAGTGTTAAAGTCTTGATAGGTACTTCGAGGGAGTTCGATGTACCACTTGGCTACAACACTTGTGAGGGTTCATTGGAAAAATCGGAGATGAATGGAATCATCAACGTAGGAATTCGAGGAGCACCAGAGGTGATATTTCATCACGTGGGTTTGTGGATCCTCTTTCTCTTTTCCTTCAAACTTCAGACAATCACTCGGGATCTTGGACGGAACTGGAGGCAAATATGACGAATGAAGAATTGGATCATTCATGAGTCTAGACACATCTGGCAATTCCAATGTGGCCAAGAATGACAATTGGGTATTGAAAGGCATTTGAGGCCAATAAGCGGGCTCAGCCTATGGAATCCATCCATGCTGGTAAGGATTTTGTCCCCATAGTGGAGGGTCTTGTCCATATGGAATTTTATTTTTCCCCCACTGTAGGTTACCTCGCCCGTAAGGAGGATTCTGGCCTTGAAAGCCTTGAAACTATCCGACCATAGGCTATTGATAAGCAACATACGGGTTAAAAGGTTGTTGAGCCTGTTGACCTTGGACATATGGATTTTTCACTTGCTGCCCCTGGGTGTAAGGGTGTTGAACATACTTCCCTTGGACAAAAGGGTTTTGAACCTACTACCCTTGGACATAAGCATTCAGCACTTGTTTCCCTTGGACATAAGGATTTTGGGCTTACTGCTGCAGGACTTGACCCTAACCTTGCCCTTACAAAGGTTGACCCTGTTGATATGAGTATAAGGGTTGTTGCTACTCGAGCTAACCTTGTTGTTGCAATGGTTGACCTTGCGGCTATAAAGGTTGTCCCTGCAGCTACAAAGGTTGACCTTGCAAGGGCATAGGCTGGGAGGGTTGTTGAACATATTGCATTTGCGGCTGCAAGGTTTGTTGCGACTGTTGCAACGGTTGACCTTGCGGTTGTTGCAGTTATCCTTGTTGATGCACTATCTGCCCTTGCTACTGTATGGATGGCCCTTGATACTACGAAGGTTTCCCTTGTTGCTACAAAAGTTTTCTTTGGTGCTGCAAGGTACTTGGACAGTTCCCAAAGTGACACCTTGATAGTTCCCGAACTGGATCTAGCCATATCCACCAGGCGCGACGGACGGACTAGGCTGAATATGAGGTCCAACTTGAAGGACATAAGGTGGATTTACCATCGCTTGTGAACCATATGGAACATAAGGAGGTTGGTATTGATCCTGAGCCACATAAGGCTGCTGGTACTAGACGTTACTTGACTCAGATGGACCAACAGGGTTCAACTGATGGTATTGGAAATTGCTCGATCAAACAAGACTAACAGGGTTTAGAATGGCACCAGAAAAGGGTTGGTTCATCCCAACCATGTGAGTTTGTGAGCCATTCACATTGGTTGTGATAGACATCATAGAAACATTCGGATTCCCCCCTAGGTGGTGGTACAGTCTGTCCACTTACTGGAGGGATCGAAGAACTAATAGAGACATGACTTGAGATCGTCGGTTGAACCAGACAGGTTACATCGACCAACGAAACAAGAGGATTTAGGACGGTGGGTTGCACCGGAACTAAAGTAATTGCAGAATGCACAATCGACTGAGAGGTAAGGTTCTGAATGAATGGACCTGAAGTAGGCATAGCACCAGGTGACCAGATAGGGTTGTGATATAATGATGAGGCGCTAGGCGTACCTGAAATCAACTGAGCTAAAGTCACATAATTACACAGTAACTCAGGATGAACACTGGTCGGAATGCTTCCCATGTAAGGGAAACCTTAAGGAGGGAAAGGATATTCCTGCTCATCGACAGTGTGTGGAGTGTGTGTAGCAGAAACCTCAAGGTGACCCAAAGAGGAGACTGGGATCTCACCTTCTGATTCCATGGGTGGAAAAAAATGATGATAGACAACCAAAGATGTTTGAGGGGATAATTCCAAAGGAATACCCGACTGATCGTATGGATTGTATGGACGATGCGGTGATATCACAACAGGATCGAACAAAGGATTCAGAGGATAAAAAACTACTCCTAGCCAACCTTCAGGAGTTGGTAGACTCTCGGGAGTCTGGATTGGATTATATGGAGATTCCGGACCAATGTCAGAAAGTGATCTAGTATTTGAGGGAGGAGGAGGATGAGATGACAAAGGTTGAATGCTCAGAACAATTCCAAGTTCAGTACCTTGGTCTTCAAGTGACTGCAGCAATTCAGGAAAAGGCTCCTCAAACGATATTTCAGACAGAGGAGAGAAAGAGGAACTAGACGAACTTGATGGTTCAGCCACGATGACTTTGTCTCAATTAACAAGAACAAAGAGATTAATTCCAAGGTTTTTAAAATGTATTAAAAGGTACACACACAATGTGGTCTAGAAAAAGACTAACAGGAATGTTATGTGATCATGGGAAATAATTTTTTAAGACGCAGATTGGTGCCTTTTCATGTTTTCAGAGTCGAGAAAAAGGAAAATATGACTCTATCACTTTCAATTTGAAACGAGCTTGAAAGGACAAGTGCTCAGGTGATCTTTTAAGTTTAAAGAGTCAAAAATATCAAATCACTACTCAGGATAATCTAGGCAAAAAGGACTACCAGGTAACCGTGAACTACATAATGCCTCTTGGCGAACTGAGAAGTACGGGTAGGCAATCTTCCCGAATGTTGTATTCATTGTATCACGTTTGCAAGGTCACATACTCGGCTTCGAATGGATAAAGGATTGCAATCTAGTGGGGTCTCCCTTTATATACGCGACAATATGGGATCACAAGTCCATACTAACGTTGTCTAGTGCTGAAGCGAATGACAATTGCTAGGTTTAAAGACGTCAGAACATGTTTCTAGCCTAGATGTTCTAAATGTGATCGTTAGGTTTCAAATGTGCCTTAGGTTAATTGAATACATTTTGAAGTTTATCTTGAAATTATGTTTCAGTTTTCAGGCATTATCGATGTGACTCGAAAAACTCCTATATGCAACTAATATGAGACAAAATCCTTTAAATTCGATGAATGTTTACACTAATGAGAGTAGAGAACACAATCAATGCAACAAACAAGCAACTGAAAGTAGAATGACCTTTTCACTACTTCACTTTTTGAAAACAAAATAATGAAATACTCTTTCCAATTCCTATCTTTCCTATCAATTGCAGTTCAAGTAGTCCTTTCAATAGTACAAAGAATTTATTCTTTTTTAAATGCAAATGATGATGCAACTCTAGTCTTCAATGATGCTAGCTAATGTAACATAATGATTCAGCAACCTAGAATTATGTATTTTTCAAGGAAATGACAAAATGAATCTTTCACAAACAATTCAATGAAAAATCTACAAAACAATCAAGCTCAATCAAATGCAAAACACAAAAGAGAATTCCTTTCAAACTAATGATGCAACGATTCAATCAAGAGCAAGATGAGCAATGTAATCTATGCTCGAAAAGAGATGCTTAAATGACAAACAAAACTTTTCAAACTTGTTTAATTGAAATCAAAGAAACAAAAGGACTAAAAAACGAAATGCAAGGAGAAACTAACCAACAACTTGACTTGCTGAGCACACAAACAGCTGAATGGATGATGACCTAGATGCCCTAGGCCTCAAACCACCTAAATACTAAAAAATCAAGTAAAGAGAAAGAAAACCAAACAAGCACACAAACCAAGCAAGTGAAGCTTTCTAGTTAGGGAGAACACAGGAAAAACAAGCTAAGAGGCAGAAATGAAGAGGGAAAGACAAACTGTTTATGATCTAGGGGAAACCCTGATCTTCACCTACAGGAATCAATGCGATTTCCTAACTAACATCAAGCGCCACAAGGGGGTCGACACGACTGTTTTAGAGAAACTCACACTGATCAGCGTGACTGTCAGAAAAATAAACACGCTGACCAAGGATTTCAAGGAAAAAATAAAAAATTTCAAAGGCTAAAACCAGACCTACCACTGTAAATTTCAGACTCGGAGTAGTAAACCAGGAAAACTAGAGAAAACTAAAGGGAAAAGGTGATACTAGAAAAGTTCACACAAAACCATGAAATGACAATCAATCAAACAGGAGGATTGGCTCCCCATCGGAGTCGCCAATTTGTGGTGTAGGTAAATTCTCGATGCAGACAAAGACAATTCCTCTAGCCCAAGAGAGTGGGTCTAGCCACAAACAACAATCTATGGAAAACTTCCTTAGTCTATAATCAAATAAGAGTGCCTACCTCTTAGAACGCTATTCCGCTTGGTGATGATACTGCTTTATTGCTCCAACTATCTTTTGTTTCCTTCCTTCCAATACCTGAAACAAGTAAACAAATAACAACAACAAACGTGATAACATACAAATTGCATTCAAGCTACTTAAAATGTCAAGGAATATTAAGCCATCAAATGTAAGATAACACTCAATGTAGGAAATCAATCAATAGTTATATTCATATAAATTCAGAAAGAGATTACAACCAATGCCTTGACGTTGCTAGTCTCCTCCTACGTATCTAGGTTTCCACACCTCCGCTAACATCTCATGGATAGCCCCAACAATGGAAGTTTTAAGGCTTCTTCCATTTAGTTCTAAACCAAACCAAACACACTATTCTCCCTCCACAAACATAAACTAGAAGACTACACGTTATGATATCTTGTTGGTTATTCAAGCTCCAAAAATACTAAGACTAAAACTAGCTTAGCTTGTAAAAGGAGGGGTTTATATAGCTTGGATGAAGGGGATATGGTTCCTCTTATCATGGGAGAGGCCTTATCTCTTGGGTTTGTTCCATCTTAATAGGGGAAAGGAGCCCAAATTGACTTGCTCGGCTCCATCCAACCCAACCATTTACTAGACTTTCGTTACGAAGCTTCTAGACCTGGAAGCTTCCACTCCATATTTAAAAAACTTGCCAAAAGAGGATTGGCACGATTGAGAAAAGGCTCATTTGTGCCATACGGTGGTAGTCCTGGTTTCAATCTCTGCAAATCGGCCCGAGGAGGGAATGGGTCATTAGCGCCGATCTTGTAAACTGGGGTAAAAGGAAATTTTTTGGGAAATGATGCAAAAGGGAATTGTTCTGCTCATGAAGAGGAACATAATGGGATTTTCTTCATGATAGGAGAGAATGTAGGGTTCATTGTAGCGGTCCTCTAGGATCGTGGAATGGGGATTATAGGGACAATGACAAAATGTTGTGTAACAATGGGGCACAAAAAAAACAATATAGGGGCTACATGGGACACAACAGTAACAATATGGGGGCTACACTAGTATTATAGGTACCTAAAAAAATCTTGCTTAACAATATTTCCATGTTAATACTTCATTAAAATATCTCAAATCTAAAATAAGACCAAAACCTTAATATGAAACTAGCATCAAAGTGTTGCAAAAAAAATCACCTCTGAGAATATAACAAAATATCATTATAGTTTATAATTTTTGTTCACACAATCGAATATATAATGATTTTAAAGAGATCTATCCCACTTATAACTTCACTCTTCCATATCTAAATACCAAACAATCATAAGTCGAAGCGCTTTATGAGTATTAAAGAGACAAAGTGTAAAAAGTTACACACACAAAACTAATGAGTCTATAAAAAAACCATGCAGTCAATACACCAATACTATAAATGAACACACTATCAACCAGATTAATAAAACACACAAAGAAATAGATAACAAGAGAGGTGTTGAGCTAGTTTGGCAGGCCCAACCAACCAACTTGCACCCTCTGCGAGTGGCTTAGATCATGGGTAAAAGTAATCATTAGATACACCAGAAATGGAGAAAGAAGCCTGAAATTCGAAGTCTTAGATTAAAATCAAATAAGTCTTTGTTACATCAGGAGATAAGATCTCAAATCCAGTTGATGAGAGAGGCAACACCCTATCATTAAACTAGTAGCATATTGCCATCACAGGTTCTCTAGAGTTAGGCATAAAGCCATAACTCAATGTATATATGTTTTTTCAATATAAATTAGGCTATAGAAAAGCAAATCGAATACACGATGAGATAAAAAACAAATCATAACATTTTTCCACTGATAAATGTTTGATATAGCCATAGTCTAAACAAAGGAATTAGATCTAATGCATGAGAAGATTTTAGCAAATGGTTATTTTTTCCTCGGTCTAAGACTGGCGGTAGAAGGTAGGCGTGATTTTTAATTTTAAACTAACTCCAAAATATTATTTAACAAGTGTATGTACTGCCAATTAACCATTGGCCCTCATGGCAAGATTTGATGACAAAGTGATGTACACATCCATTGCTTTAGTGCATGATCTATATAGAGAGTGTAGGAACTACAAAAACCCTGGTTAGTGACTAACTAAATATCATAACCTTAGAAAACACACATAAACAAAGGCATGTTATTAAAAATAATGATTTACCTATAGAGTTTTAAATATTATGCAATTTGAACACAAGTCTTCATCATTATATCAAAAAGGTTGTGGAAATGCTAGGCAAAGGCTCAAAAACTAGTAAAACATTGGAGTAAGGGAGGGTATTATAGAGGCAAAAATAAAGCATGTTATGGTCCTCACATTTATCAAAGGTTTTCAAGATAGGTTATCCTCATATATTTTCCATGATATTGAATATATGTTTACATTTCTGGTCTGAAAGGGTGTTATTAAAGCATGTGGATGATCTTTGATTAACTAGTAAGTTGTTGTCATTGTTTTCAAGAGTGTTGGAATAGTGTGAGGTGGTATTATTTATGCTTCAATAGAAACCATCATGGAGATCCATTTCTAATTGTAATGACATACCACTTGATTTTGTTGGAATCTCATACTAAGAACTGATCATGGTTATGTGTGATAATATTGATGGTTTCTTCCTCTTTGGTCCCATTAACCTATTTATTCCATATGATTTACTTATACTTTTTTCTAGTGATGTATGTCCTGGTCATATCTTCAAAAGTTGAAATGTGTATTTATTGTCATCAAGAACTCATATAGGTTAACTTCACTGTAAGCTCAAGAGGGATAACACCTCTGCATGTCTCTTAAAACCCCAATGACAAGAGTTGAACTTTGGTACAAGTCCAAACAATCATAGAACCATTGTGGTTGATCCATAGTCGAGCTCTTCATAAATGGGTGTATATGGCTTATACAACCTCAGCTTTGGGTAGAACTGTTGTGGCATCGACCAAATATCCTCAACTATGCATGCGTGAGGGTTTTCCTTACCCTACTCGTAGCAAAAAACATCTCGTTACAGTGTGAATTAACACGTGGGAGGAGTCCATTTATGTAGCCTTATTTATAACTAGCTCCCTTTCTTTAGCCCTCGTGACTAAGCGCAAGACCATTTCCTTATGACCAAGGTTTGGGTTGGAGCCAACCTTACGCCTTTAATGAATGATTAGAGGACGAATGATTTGAGTCCAGACTTAAATTACGACAAAGAGTCGGAGGTCGGGGTTGGTCCCAACACAATTGAAGCAATAATTGTTACTGGAGTTTGGGTCGACCTCCGACTTAGTATCCTGTGGACCCACACCATCACAATGATATATATGGTCCACGGTTAATATATATATATATATATATATATATATATATATATATATATATATATATATATTTCCATCTATAAACTATATAGCACACATCAATAGAAATGCGCCTTTGAAATATTTGTGACAGAGTATAGATATATGTCAAATAATATGCATGCAAGGGTTACAATGAGTTGTGTTATATACATAATATACATATATGTTATTTAATATGTAGTGAAATGTAAAGTTCAAATCATTGATATAGAATTATCCTTAAAGAGGAATGGAAGAAGATGCAACGAGCCTCACCCCTATGATGTCGGCAAGGGAGTGGGGAGGCCCTACTACCATAAAGGTCATCAGATGGGCATCAAGTTTAGATGGTGGAGAACTTGGTGGGAGTTCCTCCTTTGTGACATTAGTGGAGGGGAAATGAGACCCACCCACCCACCGTTTATCTAAACATTTGTTCATAGTCGTTGGATGAATGGTGGTGAGAGGATCTATTGAACACCTATATGTAACATATAGAAATATTTACGCCATAGGCTTAGGTGATGGAATCAAATGTGTGGCCAGTGTTAATAGGCATGAGCAAGCGAAGGTGGATGATATCTATATATAGTATACAATCAAATATGTGGGTATTGGTGTATAGAGAGATTGTGTTTCATGTAACATAGGTGGGCCATTGCAATGATATAATGACATATACACTCATAAACACACACATACACACGTAGATCCATCTTAACTTCAGATCTACCTAGCACTGGGAGGGATCAATCTCTTTTCAGTTTAGAAGAGGTTTATGTCTGAGAAAATTTGATCCCTCTCAGTGCTTGGTAGATCTGGAGTTAAGATGGATCTAGGCCGGTTTAATTATTAATTATTAATTATAATTATACTTATTAATTTTAATAGATATCATTTTTTGGGATTCAAATTTCCATTAATTATAATTATAATTATAATTATCAATTTTAATAGATATCATTTTTTAGGATTCAACTCTCTTAAGTAAGGCATTCATCTTATGACAATTTCCATTAATTATTAATTATAATTATAATTATAATTATTAATTTTATTAGATATAATTTTTTGGGATTCAACTCTATTAAGTAAGTCATTCATATTATGACAATTTCCATGAGAGGTAGTCGTAACTGACTAATTTCTCATGATTTTTGAATAGTCCACTTAGCACTCATTGCATAGGGTGATGCTCACAGGGGTGAAGAAGTGGGATTGAAACTAGTGAAATGAATCTTAGGCATAAATATTAGATAAAATGTAATAATTACATGTTACCTAATATTTCTCTGATCTCCTCCCTTCTCCAACGCAATTTCATAGTTAATCTTATTCATTTCTAAACTTACCATCCTCGATCTATCATAGCTCTATTTCTATAGAGAATTATTACACATAATTTAAGAGAATATATTACATATATTATATTAAAATGATTAACAAAGAAGCCATTAGGATGAAGAAGAAATTATTGTTCCATACTTTGTGTAATCCTGTTTAACCTTCAACTTCTTAAAAACACCTTCTTGAATCACCCAATAGCCTCCAAGAAGCTCTAAACCTTTTACCCATATATACACGTTATGTATCCATTCAATATAGAAACAAAACATACAAAAAGACATAGGGCAAATGCCCAGTGCAACATATCCACAAAAACATTTAACCAAAACATACAAAAAGACATAGGGAAAATGTCAAGTGCAACATATCCACAAAAACATTTAACCTTTATAAGATACATGGATTTAATGACACCATTTTCTATAGCTAATTATGTATATCAATATAACATCAAATTAAGATGGATCTCGGCTAGTTTAATTTTCCTTTTTAATATGTTATATTCCACATGAATACCATGGGTCATTTTTTTCATTTTTTTATTAATTTTTATAAAGTTATTTTTATTTTATTTTAGCCAAGTTAAAATGTTTGCATTATATTAAGTTACATTAAGTTACACATCTCTACCGTATTTTATTTTTATTTTTGTCTAGTCAAAATGTTTACATTAACTTTACATTTATATTATATTATATTTTAAAATAAAAATATTATATTTAAAATGTAGAGCCCACCAACTTTACATTAAGTATTTTACTTTAATTATTTCACTATTTCTCACAAACAAAAGATGAAACCAATTTTATTTATACATAATAATTATATAGATTTTGCCTCTTGGGACAATAATTAATCATATAGGGTAGACCATGTAGGCAAGTTTCCTTAGGTTCCAAGAAAAATAGTAGATTACTAAGTCAAGTGGGTGCCAAGTGGTAGAAAAGAGAAAACAACTATTAAAATAAACTGAATTTTAAAGACTTGCAATAATATCTATTTCAAAATTTAAGAACTTGGAAGAAATATCAATTTTTTTTCTTTTTCATTTCTTTAATTCTACCAGAGAACACTTTACGAGGGGTGAGGTGAGCAAGTTCCTAAAATCTAAAACACATAGAGAGTCCAATAATAAACTGCACAAAAGAGAAAAACAAAAAACTGCACGAAAGAGAACAAGAGGTGAAACAAAAGGACAAAATAGTTTGTTATTAGCTTAAAATAATTATAACCACAATAAATCAACTAAATAGGGAACCATAAAGATAATCTGATTGGGGTTTTAAATTGATTAATAACAATTTCCTTGTTAAGAATAGATTTGTACAAGCTACTCATTGACGTAGTCTTTTTTAAATTAAATGATAATGATTCTTCTATTACACTAATTTTGTACAGGCTAAGATAGGCAAAGATCTGCAGAAAAAACCAAATGAATAAATAAAATGAATGAAAAATATGGCAAAGAAAGTCCACTGAATCTTGCAAAAATAACTTGAATGAATAAACATGATAATGAATTTCAATGAATATATACTAACAACAACGGAGGCAGGTTCCCAAAATCTAAAACAAAAGCTAACAAGAAGGTCTGTATAGCAAAATACAAAAAGAAGAAGAACAAAATTAGATCTCATCGGTATCCGTTCACAGAATGATGAACCCAATCCTTCAATCTTCTGTGCATGCCAATGCTTTGGTACCCTCGAGGAGATTATGTGAAAATACAATCGAAGAGAGAAAGTGAGAGAGGGGAGTTAATGCTCATCTTCGTCATCTTCTTCCCCTGGAACTGGAAAATTCAAATCAAATGATTTAGGTGTCACTGTTTCCTGTATAACAGGATCATTTGGGAAGAGTTGACCGTCCAATACTACTGAGGAGGAATATAAATCACAAGTAGTAGTCTGTGAGCTTGTTGTAGGAAGTTTATTCTTGGTTGCACCTGCTCTCACCCACTCATTGCCGTTGGGTTTATTTATCATGTGAGTCCCCACAATTTTACCACACAATGGCATCACCATCTGCTGCAGAAGGATAGCGAAGTCTACAAGATTGGTTCATGTACTCATGCTGTGTTTGTTCACTCTTTGCCTTTCCAATCCGTCATTCATATAAAAGTGCGTCCAGGGCGTTATTTGTTCAGAGATATTACCAGAACACTCTTTCTTGTTATTGGCGTGATTAGCACACTGCGGAGAGGGAGGCAGAGCGGTAGTGGTTGCGGGGCTGCATCCTTGTATGTCAACGTTGTTTAGAGGGAGGTAGGGAGCTGGGAAGTTGGTCTTCGCTTTGACACCTTTTATATTTCTAGCGGCATTGTCATATGCTATAGCTGCTTCCTCCGCAGTGTCGAAGGTACCCAGCCACCTGGGTCTTTTAATGGAGGGATCTCTTTTAATGGAGGGGTCTCTTTCTCACGCCTCTGTAATTCACCTCTTTGGCGTCCTTCACATCCTCGTCCACTACCCGGTTGCTACAATTTCTGTCGGTGGGAGCCATTAAGGGATTTCCAGCTACAAATGGAGTAAGATGATATCGAGAGGTGAACGGGCACTCCTGTGGCGAAACTCTGATAAGTCCGCGGCACCTCTCTAATTCGTATATCTCTTGCAACCCTTGCAAGCCAGAAGACGAATGTTGGCGGTGGTGTTCCACGACGTGAATTCATTAGCCACAATCAATCTCGGGAAAAATGAAGCTTCATGGGTAGTTTGACCAGTAAAGTTTCAGTTATAGTATTAAATGAATGATACGTGTAGAAAGGCTTATTTTCCAGATTCCCAATAGAAGATAAGCGCAAAGGTCACAGAGCAAAGTTCTTTGCTTATTTTAATTTTCGCTTGAACCCATACAATGGACAATTTAATGTACGGAGAAGGTCCTCTGGCAAAGAAGGTTGTAATTCTTGTTATTACAACTAACACAATTATTTGAGTGGGCATGGGCCTTTTAGACACATTCTCCATTGAACATGGTACATTTGTCACAACCTGTTATATGGTCTTTCTCTTTCACTTTTAAGAAGTATGGCGTATTTAACTTGAGTTTTAAGTCCTATGCCAGTGGTAAATTGTTATTTTATAATAAATTATTTTAAAATATAATATATAATATATATATTATATAACTTTTTTCATTTCCAATTGTTTTATATAATATATACATAAATAACATTGAAATATTTTACTTAATGTGTATATTGAAATGTCCTATTTATAAAGAAGTAGGAAGTAACTAAATTTTTTGTTGAGAAAATAATTGTTATTGATGTCAAGGGTTATTGGTGGGTTATCTGGAGCATCTTTGGAGCTATCTATTGTTAAGAACTCAACCTTTTTGTAGCTCTAACCCTAGCCCTATTGTGGAGCACAACTAAACCCCCTTGTGAATAAACTCAGGCTTGTGGCAAGGCATAGAAATCACCCCCTGTGATTGAATTTGGGCTAGTGGCAAGGTGTAGAAATTTCCCCCCACTATGACTGAATTCAGGCCTATGGAAAGGTGCAAAAGTCAACTCCATTGTAACATATTTCAGTCATGTGATAAGGAGAAGACTCAACCCCCCTTTTGGACAAAAATAAAACTTATTCTTGGAGAACTTGGACTTGTATTGGCATAAATTTCGACCTTATTTGATCTTTGTTTTCAACCTCTTATTGACTCATATTTCGGCCTCATTGGTGATTATTTTGGAGCTTGATCTGATTATATTTGAGGGTCTTGAGACCGTATTTGAAGTAGATCTTAAGAGATTTTTTGGAGTATCTTTTGAAGTGGTTTTAGACCAGACCTTGAAGAGCCTTAGGAGTAGCCTTTGAAGTGATTTTGGAGTAGAACTTGAAGAGTCCTTGGAGAAACCTTTGAATTGATTTTGTAGAAGACCATGAAGAGTCTTTGGAAAAGCCTTTGAAGATATTTTGGAACACACCTTGAAGCAATAATTTAGATCTATCTTGGTAAAGCTGTTTAATCAGTGGTTGAGTTATATTTGAAGTGTTTTGCAAATATTAGAGCCTAAGAGGGTTGGTGTTGTCATTCAAGGTTGGAGCCTTGTAGAATTGAAGTATTTATAAAACTTGAGCCAAAATTTGAGGAATGGTGTCTTCATCATTTGAACAATATTTATATGTTATTCTTATTTTATTTTCTTGTGTTTTGGAATAACTTACACTTCTAATTAAGAAAAATATGATCCGGTTAATAAACAATTCAAAGAAATACTTATTCAACCTCCCCCGCCCCCCCATTAGTATTTTCGACAATTGGAATTAGATCCAACTTCTTCAAGATCAATCTAACAAAAAGAAGAAAGAAATTTTGAAGTAAAACGGCCAGCAAGGAAGCACTTAATGGTCCCCACTTTGATAGAACAAATTTTACATTTTGGAAAATTATGATAGAGTACTATTTGATGTCCCTTGGAGTTGAAGTATGGAAATCAATTGGAAATGGATACAAAATTCCATCTCCTCTACCAAAAACCAAGATATAAAAAGGCATAGGTAGAAATTTCCAAGGCTTTGAATTCTATAACAAGTGGTATGTCAGACTCAGAATTCACCAAGGTTAAGAATTGTGAATCATCAAAAGAAATGTGGGGCAAGCTTGTCAGTACCTATGAATGAGATGACAAGGTCAAAAAGGAAAAGCTTTGAAATTTTAGAAGGTAGTTTGAAAGTCTTGAGATGAATGATGAAGAATATATTGTTTCTGACTTCCTCCAAGTAGATGAAGTAGTTAATTCTCTTAGAGGTTTAGGTGAAGATGTTAAGGAAATTATGATTGTCCAAAAAGTTTTAGGATCTCTTCAAGATCATTTTGATGCTAAATTTTGTGTCATAGAAGAACTAAAATATTTGGATAACTTATCAATTCATGAGCTTCATGGAATCCACATAACATATGAGATGAGGTCAAGAAATCCAACTCAGAAGGAAGTTGAATTCACGGCATCAAAGAAATTGAGAAAGGGGAAGAATTGTGATTGCACCACCGACGATTATGATACTGGAATGATACAATTTCTTAGAAGGTTGAAGAAAGGATTCAAACTCAAAGGTAAGTTACCTCTCATTTGTTTTAGATGTGGTAAAATAGGAAATTATCCAGCCAAGTGTCATTTAAAGGATGATAATGATGATGAAAACGAACCCAAGAAAAGAGAATTCAAGAAGAGAGTCTCAAAAAAAAAAAAAAAAACAATTTCTTCTCCAAGCAAGACAATGATGACTCTGATGAAGAAGAATATGATGGAAGCAAATAATTTCCATGGCCTTCACAAATGAAAAAAATAATCCAAAAGAATAATAAGGAAGTACGGATGAACTATTGATCAGTACCTTAGAGGAAAATGATAGACTCGGGGAAAATAATGGAAAATTATATCAGGAAATCATCTCTCTCAAAACCAAGAAAGAAGAAGCTAAGAGAACAGAAGAAGTCTTGAACAATAAAATAAAGGAAAAGGAAGAAATTTGTGAAAAATTGGAAGTTGAAGTAGTGTCTCTAAAAAGGGGTTGGAAAAATCCAACAAGAATTTGAGGAGTTCTCAAATATTGGATGTTATTCTCAGCTCCCAAATACCACCACATGACAAATATGGAATTGGCTTCGTAGGCAAATCGTCACATTCAAAGGAAGATACCAGTGTTCATCATGAATAAAAACCTAGAAGTTTTATTGATTTCTTTAAAAGATCTCATCACAATAATCCTATAGAAAACAAAGTTCATCCAAGGAATCATAACTAGTATATCCCTGAAAGCAATGTATCATCAGGAGAAGTATATTTATAGTAGATATCAAACTCTTTTTCTTGGTCATTTTTTATTTTGCAAAAAAATTGGCTATTAAGAAAAACACTACAAGGCGTTAAGGGATAGTTACCAAAATAAGTCTTCACATAACCAAATCATAACTTATAATTCCATTTCTCCTCTTTCAATGTACAATTTATAATGCATGCAACAATCTATGCCATGAAGCACAAAATTGTCCACTAAAGCCAAGAGAGAGAGTCCGGAGAAAGAAGGCTGAAGAATCTACCCTTGACAAATGTGGTCTAGTTATGTATGCTCATAACAATGAAATTTAGTGGTTTTTAGATAGTGGATGTTCTAGGCACATGATAGGTGACCAAAAAAATTTCATCTCATTAATCAAAGAAAATGATGGAAATGTTGTTGAAAATGCAACAAGAAAATCTAGTTCTAACTTTGTCGTGGTCAAACTAGATTAAAATTTGAATTTATATTTCAGCATAATACTTGGAGCTAGTTAACTAAGGTGACATGGCACTTCTCACTTAGTTAACTCAATAAATTCAACTTGGGGAAGCTTGAGTTGAAATATACATGAATGATTGCTAATTTGTAGCAATCCATTTCAGTTAATTTGAGTTATTGTTAGTTTAACTAGTTCTAACTATCAGAAGAAATAATGGAGGTCAAGTTATGGAAATGGAACTTCAACCACACTTAGTGATCAACCAATTAACTGATCAAATCAACCACAGATAATTGTTTCATGTAGAGAATTCGAGTTACCTAGTTGATATGGAGATTCCAAGGCAATGTATTATCTGTTGTAGTATATTCCCATGTGTACAGTTGGTGCATGCAATCAGAGATTGACCTAAGGCTATTGCAATATTCCTTGTGTGAAATTCGTAAAAAATAGGGGCAATTTCCCAAGGGAACATCACAAGGAAATAGGGGTTTGGGAAGGCTTGCAATTGGCTAAGTATTGTGCCAAGTTTAGTCTGTTAGGCAAAGGGATAGACTATACACTTGCAGGGTGTACTTAGGCTCGAGAAAACATTGTATTTCTTCTCTATTCTCTAATTAATATAATATAGAGAATAAGGGGTTTTGAGTAGTTACTTTACCCTAGATAAATGTTTTTCCATGTGTGATGCTTCCTTTAGCATGTCTATGATTCTTGTTTAGATGGTGAATTAAATTTTGTAGATCAGTAGAGTAGCTTCAAGTCTTGTGATTTAACAAATTTCATGAGCATTATTGAATCTACAAAATAATTTCTGCAAATGTGACCTTTGGAGATAATGAATTTGTTAAAATTGTTGGAACAAAAAAAGTAAGTCTTAGCAATGGCAAGGCGAAAGCAAACAATATCCTATATGTTGAAGGCCTCAAGCATGATCTTTTAAGTGTCATCCAAATGTGCAATCAAGGATATGATCTCATTTTCTGTGCCAAAGATTGTGAAATAAGGAGATCATCTTCAAGAAAACTAGTAGGAAAATGAGTAAGAACAATCGATAATATATACATTGTCAGTGAAATTCAAGAAGAAATATGTTACATGAGTTAATTAAATGAAATCTAGCTATGGTACCAACATTTGGGACATCTAAGCTACGATAACTTGGTGAATATCAACAAAACTTAGGTAGTAAGAGATATCCCCAAAATATAAAAACCAATAAATGTTATTTGAGTACCATGTCAACATGGAAAGAAAACTAGGACAATTTCAAGTCAAAGGAATATTCAACATCAATGCCTCCAGAAATTTTACATATAGATTTGTGTGGTCCAACCAAAACTCCAACCCTGTAAGGAAAAAAGTACCTTATTTTATTCATAGATGAATATACTAGAATTATTTGGGTATATTTCCTTAAATATAAGTCAAGGGACTATATTTTTTTTAAAATTTCAAAGCAATGGTTGAAAATGAAAGTGAGTTGAAGATCAAATGCTTAATATTATATAAAGGTGGATACTTTACTTTAGAAGAATTCAATGAGTTTTGTGGAAAGCATGGAATCAAGAGGAAACTCTATGTGGCTAAGACTCCACAACAAAATGGAGTGGTAGAAAGAAAGAATAGATTTGTACAAGAGACTACAAGAACAATGTTATTGGAAGCTAACTTAACTGTTTAATTCTAGAAGGAGGCAGTTTGGGAAACAATATACATCCTAAATAGGGAAGAACTTTGAGTAAACTGCGATAAAATGTCATACGAGATATGCAAAGGAAGAGATGCTTCTGTTAAACACTTCAAAATATTTGGAAGCAAATTCTTTATGAAGATAAATGACAATTTACTAGGCAAGTTTGATTCACTTTGATGAATGAATTTTTCTTGGATATTCAATAATAATCAAGGCCTACAAATGCTACAACAATTATCTTTGGAAGGTGGTAGAAAGAATTGATGTAAAGATAGATGAGACTTTTCCCGGAAAAGAAGAAGATTTAACAAATGAAGAATACCTTATACTTACAGATCAGGAAGAAGGTGTAGAAAAAGAAGAGCGTGAGTTAGAAGATAAAAATGAGGAACAAACTCAAACACCATCGGAGACAACCTTCAATTTTTTACAGAAGCATAATCTAGAAGACCATATTATAGGAGATATGGAAACATGAATACAAACAAGAAAAAAAGATGAAAAAACCACAAATAAGAGCGATATCTCCTTGTCCCAAATAGAACCAAAGGATTTCACACAAGCAAGTGAGGGTCCACACTTATAAAATAAATGAAGATGAGATGTACCAAATTGAAAATAATGGAATATGGGAACTTGTACCTCGTCCAAAGGATAATAATTTCATAGGAACCAAGTTTGTGTTCAATAAAAAATTGAATGAACATGGACAAGTCATAAGAAACAAGGAAAGATTGGTGTGCAAGGGGTATACTCAAATTGAAGGAATTGACTTTGAAGTGACCTTCACTCCAGTTGCTAGACTAGAGACCATAAGTATGTTTTTAGAATTTTCATGTTCAAAAGTATTCAAATTCTATCATATGGATGTAAATTCAACCTTTTTGAATGGAAATACATCGAACAACCTGAAGGGTTTGATTTTTTAGAAAATAGAGACTTTCTATGCAAATTGAAGGAGGCCTTTTATCGATTAAAGAAAGCTCCAAGGGTTGATAGGGTTGGAAATTGTTAATGAGGGTTAACAATGGTTAACCACGATTGATGAGGGTTTTTGATGGTTGATGATGGTTCACTATGAGTGAAGAGGGTTGATAGGGTTGACAATGGTTGACCATGGTTTAAAAGCTTAACATTGCTAGAGGAGAGTTGGCCATTGCCAACAATTAACGTAACCATGTATTCACATAACATTATTTTTTACCATTGTTACATTAATGTTTGTCAACTATGCTTGACCATGGTTTATGGTACACCAACATAGATCCATCTTAACCCCAAATCTATCAAGGTCCAAGAGTGATCAAATATCTTGAAGTTCAAATCTTGTTTAGAATGCAAAATTTGAAGAAATATTTGTAACTTGAGAGGTTTCATCCCTCTTGTTGCTTGGTAGATCTAGCGCTAAGATGGATCTATGGTCGTTCTATATGTATGTATGTATGTATGTGTCATGTGACTACTCCATGATGAGCATGGAAGGAATTTCACATTTCCATTTTGAACAATGCATCAATAAAATGTTTTAATTATAAGATTTTTATTTTATTTTCAATTGTCTTATATAATATACGCAGATAACATTGAAATATTTTACTTAGTGTGTATATTGAAATATTTTATTTATAAAGAAGGAGGACATAATTAGAATATCTCTGTGTATATACACTTGGGTCAATATTAAAATAATTTTTAAACTTTCTCTTTATACATATATAAATATATTTGGAGTTTCATATTAAAATATATTAATTAACATGGATATTCAAATATTTTATTTAATCTAATATTGAAATATTTCTATTTATAATTTTTCCCTATTATTATTATTATTATTATGTTGTTGTTGTTGTTGTTGTTGTTGTTGGTTTGACCGACTGGGGATTTCATCATTGCATTTCATGGTTTGCATAGTACTTCATAACACAACGATCGCCAATTGAGTTG
Organism: Pinus tabuliformis; assembly: GCA_031772625.1. Classification (NCBI taxonomy): domain Eukaryota; kingdom Viridiplantae; phylum Streptophyta; class Pinopsida; order Pinales; family Pinaceae; genus Pinus; species Pinus tabuliformis. Next base: position 59,928,344 of record CM062805.1, read on the forward strand.
CCCTGTGGGTTATGTTAATTTTTTATTTTTTATTTTAACTTTCTCTCTATATATAAATATACATAAAATTGATATTGAAATGTATTAATTAGCATGGATATTCAAATATTTTATTTAAAGCTAACATTGATTTTTTTAGTTTCAATTACTTTATCACTCCGCATATATATCTATATATATATATATATATATATATATATATATATGTATGTATGTATGTATTGCTACGTTATGTGAGTCCTAAAATGTCTATCACGTCTAACCTGTGACTAGGGTAGAAAAAACCTAGGGGCAACTAGGCTGTCAAAATCGCATAGGGTTCACACCCATCCTAGGCCACACTATCCCTTAGTATGGCTGGATTTTTTCCCACAGAGTTTGGAATTGGTAACATTTCTCTATGAATTTTATTCACATTCAAAATTACAAAAGTATTCAATTGTTACATTTCTAAATTACAAAATTCATATGTTGATCTCTTAAACTAGATTAGATTATACTTGACTGCTTTAGACTTGGCTTCAGGGCTTTCCATTTGCATCATATACTCATCTAGCGAATGGGTGATAGGAATACAAGTCTCCATAATATATTCATGATCAAATTATATCATCTTCCATCTCCTTGGTTCACCTGCATTTTATTTGATTTCTATGAGACTGGTTCGAGTTTTTATGAGTAAATGTCTATATTGGCAAGATATATATTCCAGCATAAAATCTCTATAAATAATGTGACAACCCTATGTTTATCCTTTTAAAAAAAATGACCCATCACAACCATGTCACCAATTTGGTATGTGAACTGACCATCTTCATATAATTGGACCAATCTGCTTTTTACCTATGTGCATTGCATCAAATAGTAGGTCATATTCTCTTCATTTCCTAAGGGGGCAGTGGCAACAAAGACATCATCTACAACCAAAATACAAAATAACATGTATTAGTTATATGTTTAAGATTTAAATTTATAGATGGATCCATTAATAATGGATGCCACATACCTTCCCTTACAACATTAGAGACTCGATCATGATCAAGTGAAATGATGACAACTCTTGCCACGTCGAAATTATGAAAATTCCACAACTGAAATCCTTACTACAACAACTGATGATATTACTCTTATTTGTTAAATTCCTTTAAACAAATTACTTTCAGTTTCCGACAGAAAATATCATAATACATACACTGCAATCTTCACTTAATTAAATATTATACGGAAACAAGAGACTGAGCAAGAAATAAAATTCAACATAATGGACACCGCTATTTTTGGACAAATGTCCCCAGAATAACCCAATGTGGGAAAAATGGTGCAACAGATCTGAGGGTTTTATATTATTAAGCAGTAGTTTCTAAATACAACTCTAGATGCTCTCTTGGAAATCTAGTTATCGAGAAATACAACTGGCAAAGAAGAATTGTGAGATTACCTCACCCTACCCGGCAAATCCCAGCTGTTCCAGCAACTGAATTAATCCCTAGCTACAAATATGCTGCCACTACGCAGTAAATGTGTGGAGCTCTCTAAGGTTCTGCATTAGCTCAACTAGAAAATGTCTTTCCTTCTGGAGTAGTTTCTAGCCCTCTCGGCTCAGAAATGTTAGCTCCTCTGCAAAACTCATACTTTTGCATGGGTGACTGAACTTCCTCTATGTGAGCCCTTATGGCTTAGCATCAAGCTCTGTGTGGGCCCTTCTAGATCAGTGTCAACCCCTCTAGTGTCCCTATGCCTCTCCCTATTGCGTATCCTGGGCTCTGGAGAAGATACTCCAACCCAACTATCCATGCCCCTCAATTACAAGAAATCTACTCAATCATAATTTCCTCCTGAGAACTTCTCACTTCAGAAATTTGATCTCTTGATCTCTCAGTGCGTTTTCCAAATGACCCTCAAGCTCCCTTAAATAATCTTCTCGTTGACATTCAACAAACTAGATTAAAAATTGATCAATGGCTAAGATCATTTTATCTTGATCCTCATCTTCTTCTAGAAGTTACACCCACAATTACATTAATACCCATTAATATTTTTAATTTCCTAAGTTTAGACTTAGGGTCCCATTAAAGAATATTAATTACTTTAATAAAAAAATTTCTGGGTGGAATTTCCCAAAACGCTTTATGGTTTCTTTGGAATACATGTTCCCAAGCCTCCCTAAAAAATTTGAGGCCTATAGAATGTTCGATGCTACCCCAAATCAACACTTCCTCTTAGCGAGGAATGTGCTCTAGCAATATATGTTGATGCATATTTATCTAACTCTGAGGCATCGTCCTATATGCTGCTAATGTCTAATATGATATCCACCAGCTACTGCATTATTGTTGCAACTGTACTGTCGCTGACACTGTCACTGTCAACACTGCATCTGTACTACAACTCCCTCTCAAGTGTTGCATTTGTGTTGCTGCTAGCACTACCACTACCAATTGCTACTGCACTGCAAACGTTTTGCTGCTACTCCATCAATAATGTAAAAACATCCAGAATTATTGAACTAACTGTGTTCAGTATGATACCACATGAATGTTGGAGCCTGACTACTGCTAGTCTCTGTACTGGCCCTATGAATATATTGTTACGCTGCTGACCTCTGCTCTGTGCCATCTATGCTATTGTCAACTCTACTCTGCGTTGCTCAGACTCTGGCACTCCTAGCCACTGTAACTGTCTCCCCGACACTCCTCGACACCATTCGACACTAGTCCATCCTGCTATTGCAATTGGGCTCCTGTAGCAAGGTATTGATCCAAGAGGTGGACACCTCAAGGATCCTGCCCATCTATATCTCTATTGAAATATAGCTCGAGATCACCCCACCTTCCTCCCAGAGATGTGGCTGCCATCTCTACCAAAAAAAAAATGTCAAAAATCTCTTCTCTCCTCTGCGCTATTGTTGGGCTAGGTTACACACACTTTGTTGGAGCTAGTAAAACTGTTGCCCCTTACTATTTCTGAACTCTATAGAATTCGATTTCCTTGGCTAGGAAGTCTATGAGGAAGAAATTCCCTCAACTGTGCCTATCTCTTTCTTTTGACGATTTTCTGCCCAACAAACTGCTTGCAGAAAAATCTATGTCCCACCAGTTTCTCCTCATGCTGAGGCTTCAACATTGCTTCCTCTTCCCCAACAAAAATTCGATCTAGAATCACTTCTTTCTTTCGACTCACTCAGAGAGAGACTACCTCAAATGTTTAGTTCTATGGCTAGAATTACGCAAACCCTCTGGGGTTTTGAACTGCTTCCTCCTGCAGCTTTTATATCTCCCTCTTCTGCTCAACACTGGATTCTCTAGCACTGATCTTCTTGTTCCACCTGCAACTCTGATACCATGTGAAAATTTCACAACCGAAATCCTTACTGCAGCAATTGATGATATTACTCCTATTTGTTAAATTCCTTTAAACAAATTACTTGTAGTTTCCTACGGAAAATATTGTAATACATACACTGCAATATTCACTTAATTAAATATTATACAAAAAAAAGAGTCTCAGGAAGAAATAAAATACAACACAATGGACACCATTATTTTTGGACAAATGTCCTCGGAAAAATCCAATGCAGGAAAACTAATGCAAAAACTTTGAGGATTTATATTATTAAGCATCAATTTCTTAATACAGCTCTGGATGCCCTCTCGACAATCTAGTTATAGATAAATACAACTAAAAGAGAAAACTTGTGAGATTACCTCACTCTACCCATAAAATCTCGACTATTCCGACAGCTGAATCAACGGTCCCTGACTACAACTACGCTACCCTTGCACAGTAACTACGTGAAGCTCTCTGAGGCTCTATGTCAGCTCAACTGGGAAACATCTTGCCTTCTCAAGTAGTTTCCAGCCCTCCCAGCTCGGAAATGTCATCTCCTCTCGGAAGTGCTCATTTCACATAAGAAAACACATCATCATGCTCACCCTTTCCATATCCCATTTCAAAAAATATCCAAGTATGTTGAATTTTTGTCTCCTTCTATAGTCGGCTCAACAAATTAAAATTGCATGATGACTTGAACTTCCCTAGACAACCATCTAACCATATTTAATTCTTTCTAAATGATATGTCATTCTTTTTAAATGATGCGTAAATTAGGCCAAGGAAATGTTGCATGAAGAATGTGTCATGCTCACATCACTGTTGATGCAAAAGTGATACTGGTTAATCACATCACATGACTCATTAGTGTTATCCCCACCATCAACATCATATATATATATATATATATATATATATATATATATATATATATATATATATATATATATATATCTATATATATATATATATATCCCAAATAATATGCATGCAAGGGTTACAACGAGCTGTGTTACATACACAATATACATATGTGTTATTTAATATGTAGTGGAATGTAAAGTTAAAATCAATGATGTAGAATTATCCTCGTAGATCAATGGCATAGGATGCAACGAGCCTCACCCCTATGATGTCGACAAGGGAGTGGGGAGGCCCTACTACCATAAAGATCATTGGATGGGCATCGAGTTTGGATGGTGGAGAACTTGGCGAGGGTTCCTCCTTTGTGATGTTAGTGGAGGGGAGTTGAGCCCCACCCACCGTTTATCTAAACCTGTGTTCATAGTCGTCGGATGAATGCTGGTGAGAGGATATGTTGAACACCTATATGTAACATATATAAATATTTACACTATAGGCTCACACGATGGAATCAAATGTGTGGCTAGTGTTAATAGTCATGAGTAAGCGAAAGTGGATGATGTGTGTGTGTGTGTATATAATACAGTCAAATGTGTGGGTATTGGTGTATAGAGGAATTGTGGGTCATATAACACAGGTGGGCCATTGCAACAATATAATCACAAATACATTAGTAAACACACACATATGTATGTATATACTGATCTACATCCATCTTTACTCCAGATCTACCTAATGCTGAGAGGAATCAAATCTTTTGTCAGTTTAAAAGAGGTTTGGATCTTAAAAAAATTGATCCCTCTTGGCGCTTGGTAGAACTAGAATTAAGATGGATCTACGTTGGTTTTATTTTTAATTATTAATTATATTATAAATATAAATATAATTATTAATTTTATTAACTCGATGGATTTAAGCTTCTTTAATTATTAATTATAATTATAATAATAAATATAATTATTAATTTTATGTATTTTATTAATTTTTATTTTATTTTCACCTAGTCAAAATGTTAAACATTACAACATCTCTACAGTATTGGGATCAATTTTTTGCATAGGAGTTACATTTACTTATGTACCTCAAATATAAATAATTTCTTTTAATAAAAAGTGGATCTGACGGAAATTTTGGATAAAATATAATATCCTAGTATTATATTTTACCCACTATTTATTACTACTCCCACCCAAATCTAAGATAAAATACAATATTATAGTATTATATTTTACCCAATATTTATTAGTACTCCCACCTAGTAAAGAGTGGATAGGGGTGGGGGGAATTACTAATTAAAATGTAATATTATTACATTTTACCTAATATTTTCCATCACCCCCCATCCTAAATATTACATTTTACTCAATATTTCCCTCACTTAATTCTATAGTTGAGTTTATTTACTTTTAAGCTTCAAATATAAAGAAAATTTACAATAAAAAGTGGAACAATTGATGAGAAATATTGGGTAAAATAAAATATTATATTATTAAATTTTACCCAATATTTATGGCAAGCTAGTAAAAAGTGGATGAAGATAGGCATAAATATTAGATAAAATGTAATAATTACATTTTACCTAATATTTCTCCCACCTCCTCTCACCCAAGCTCACTTTTATAGTTAAGCTTATTCATTTCTAAAGTGACCATCCTAGATCTATCAAATTTGTATTTCTATAGAACATTATTACACATAAATGAAGAGAATATATTACATATATTATATTAAAGTGATTAACAAAGAAACCATTAGAATGAATAAAAACTATTCTTGTGCAATCATGTTTAACCTTACACTTCTTAAAAACACCTTCATGAATCACCCAATAGCCTCAAAGAAGCTCTAAAGCTTCTACCCATATATACAAAACAAAAAACATACAAAAAGACATAGGGCTACCTAACATATCCATACAAATGCCAAGTGCAACATATCCACAAAAACATTTTACCTTTATATGTTACATGGATATCAATATAACATCAAATTTAGATGGATCTAGGCTAGTTTAATTTTCCCTTTTAATATGTTATATTCCACATGAATACCATGGGTCATTTTTTCAATTCTTTTTTATTAATTTTTATAAGGTTATTTTTATTTATTTTTATTTTTATTTTATTTTGACCAAGTTAAAATGTTTACATTATATTAAGTTACATTAAGTTACACATCTCTACCATATTTTATTTTCATTTTTGTCTAGTCAAAATATTTACATCAACTTTACATTTATATAGTTTAGTCTGAGTGGGCGTTAACCATCATCATCATCATTATTATATTATATTTTAAAATAAAAATATTAAAATAAAACCAATTCCACTTAGCTTTCTGTAAAACCAATGTTTAATTTATATTTTATTTATAGATACTAGTTATATCATCATTATCATCATTATATTATATTTTAAAATAAAAATATTAAAATAAAACCAATTCCACTCAGCTTTCCCTAAAACCAATGTTTAATTTATATTTTATTTATACATAATAATTCTATCGATTTTGCGACAACAATTAGTCATATATGGGGTACAACATGTATGCAAGTTTCCTTAAGTTCAAGAAAAATAGTGGCTTACTACGTCAAGTGGGCGCCACTAGATGGTAGAAAAGAGAAAACAACTATTAAAATAAACTAAACTTTAAAGAGGCATAACTTAAGATCCATAAGTCCAAATTGAACTAAAATTTATATGGCTAGAAACATGAAATTTTATAGAACATTGACATCTATTTCATAATTTGAAAACTTGGAAGAAAGATCAATTTTTTTTATCTCATTTCTTTAATTCTACAAGAGAACACTTCTTTTAATTTTACGAGAGAACACTTCACCAAGAGTGAGGTGAGATATTTAGAGGTGAGATATTTACAAAAGCAAGTTCCTAAAATCTAAAACACATAGAAAGTCAAATAATAAACTGCACAAAAGAGAAAAAAAAAACTGCACGAAAGAGAATAAGAGGTGAAACAAAAGGACAAAACAGATACATATATAGCAAGTTAGTTTGTTATTAGTTTAAAATAATTATAATCACAATAAATCAACTAAATATGGAACCATAAATATGATCTAATTAGGGTTTTAAATTGATTAATAACAATTTCCTTGTTAAGAATAGATTTGTACAAGCTACTCATTGATGTAGCCTGCTTTAAATTGAATGATAATGATTTTTCTATTACACTAATTTTGCACAAGTTGAGATTTGCAGAAAAATGAAATGAATAAATAAAATGAATGAATAAACACTAATGGTTGAATCCCTCTCTCTCTTGAGTTACAGAATCAAAACTTGAGCAGAGAGAGCGAGGGTTTGTAGAAGAAGTTAAGCATTGGGTACCATGGAGAATTGAGAGGGGGGGAGTTCCACTCCCTCCTATAGTCAAGCAGTTTCCAATCGATTCAAGAAGCCTCTAGAGGCTGAAATAGGAATTTTAGGAGGAGGGAAATAGAACAACAGTGGTTCACAGGGGCAGGAAAATACGCAGGAAGAAACGAGAAAAGAAACATGAACAGAAGGAGAAAATCAGAATGCGGACAACAGAAATCGAACTGGACTGTGTAAGCCTAGGGCAACCATCACACCCAGAGTGGTGTTAAGTGATCCAGCGCTATCGGTGCATAGGGAACATATGGCGACTTACACAGTCATTTGTAAATTCATGGGGTTATGGCCAACGGAGAAGGCTTTACAGGCATGGATAAAGTATCATTGGAAACCTAAGGGGGATATTGATCTACACCTAGGATCAAAGGGTTTCTTCACTGTAGTTTTTACTAACATTGAGGATAAAGACAGGGTGTTTGAAGGAGGGCCCTACTTCTATGCTGCTGCATGCCTCTATATGCGGCCTTGGGTGCTGAATTTTGTCCTGAAGTGCGAGACATTCACTTCGGTCCCAATTTGAGTAAGGCTCTACTCCTTACCACTGGATTATTGGCAGCGAGAATCATTAAAAGACATAGGAAATAAACTAGGGCATTCTGTAAAAATATAAAAGGCCACTAGGTGGGGAAAGTATACCTCCTTTGCTCGTATATGCGTAGAGATGGACCTCTCTGGAGCTCTATTGGATGAATTAATTCTGGAAGTTTTTGATGAAGAATGGGTACAAGTGGTGGACTATGATCATGTTCCTTTCAGATGCCGCAAATGCCATGAACATGGACATCTATTCAGGGATTGCCCCTTAAACAAAATGGAAAGCAAAACTATAGCCACCTCAGGGAAAGATACTGAAAGCTTTAACAAAGTGGGAAATAGAGGTAAATGAGGGAGAAAGCACCTAAATAAAATCAACGAGGAAAAGCAGCCAAGTCAAAATAGGTACAAGGTACTGGAAGAAGAAGAGGAGCACAATAAAGTAAATTAGACTTTGGAGGATAGCCCTAGGGAGAAGGAAAAGGAAGAGAGTATGGAGGACACACGAGACAAAAACCAACAAAAGGAGGATCTGCTGAACAATATGGAACTTGATAGGGACCAAGAGATGACCCCGATCGAGGTGGGAACAGGGGATCATGAACTGCAAGAAATTCTTGATAGGGAGCATCTAGATTTGGAAAAGTTCCTAGAACAGGGAACTACCAAAGGAATGGATTCTCTACCACAAGAGGAGTTCAATAGAGTGCAATAGTTGTTCCTATGGAGAACTCAGAAAAAAGGTTCAGGATTCAAAAGAAACCATGATAGTCAGGACAACGAAGGGGTGAAAACAATGAAGGCAACATCGGGACTAGCACCTAGAAACCCAGGTCGGAAAAGAGGTAGGAAAAAACAAAACGAGCTGTTGATAGAGTGTGGAAAACTCATGATCGATTCAGGTAAGATGAAAGACCTAACCAGTTACTCATTTACGAATATTTCTTAATGAAGCTCACAACATGGAATATTAGGGGTCTAGGGAGTAAAATGAAGCAAAGGAATCTTAGCAATAGAATGAAAGAAGAAAAACCTGATATGATTTTCATCCAGAAAACAAAATGTTCAGTAGAAAAAATAAGAGAAATACACAACAAATGGCTGACTAAATATGAATATCTAGAAGTTAAAGTAGAAAAAACAGTAGGAGGAATTCTCACACTTTGGAACCCTCAGAAACTAGGAATCCTAGATGCGGAAGCATCTAGGAACTACTTATCAGTGGTTATTCAACCTTTGGGGGACAAGGAAGTTTATTTAATCACAAATGTTTATGGTCCACAAAAGCTTGAAGACAAAATAAGGCTTCTTACTTCACTGGAGGATCTGAGAGACAGACATTTGGACATCCCCTGGATTTTGGGAGGGGACTTTATGATCAGGTCCCTGTTAGAGAAAAAATGGTGGAACCAGATCACTAGGCATAGACTCCATAGAATTTCAGAATTTTATAACCAATATGAGGCTAGTAGACATAGAGACAAGTAATGGCATCTTTACCTGGAATAACAAAAGGGGAGGAGAGTCTCAGGTGGCCTCAAAACTAGACAGATTTATTATCTCAGAGGACCTTATCCTAACAGGCCTTGACTTGTCAGCAATGATACTCCCTTTTGGTGGCTCGGATCATTGGCCTGTCCAACTTGAAGCATCCTTTATATGAACTCCAAGAAACAGACCTTTCAAGTTTGAAAACATTTGGCTCACCAATCCGGACTTTATCAGCAATATTGAAAAATGGTGGACAGAGGATATGCAAGTTCAGGGCACTAAAATGTTCCTCCTACATAGACGATTAAAACATATTAAAATTAGGCTTAAAGACTGGAATAAGAATGAGTTTGGCAACATTTTTGAAGCCCAAAAAGTAGTTGAACAGAAGCTACATGACATTAACCAGATACTCATTACAGATGGCTTCAGTAGTGGAAGAAAGGAACAAGCTGACCACCATCAACAGGAATGGGAAGAATTATGCAAACAAGAGGAAATATTCTGGAAACAAAAATCAAGGGTACAATGGTTAAAAGAAGGAGAAAGGAACACAAGGTTTTTTCACAAATCTACCATGGATCATAGGTCTCACAACAGGATCTCAAAAATCAAAGATTCTCAAGGAAATCAACTCAATACCCACAAAGAAATAGAAGTTGCGTTGGTTCAACATTTCCAAGGCATAGCAAAGGAACCTCTCTTAGACAAATCACAATTCATCAAGGACTTTACAAAGCATATTCCTAAGCTTGTGACAAGAGAAGACAATTATAATCTTAATAGGCTTGTGAATGAAGAGGAGGTGAGCGAAGTCATCAAAGAAATGCAAAATGGGAAGGCACCAGGACCGGATGGTTTTAATGTTGACTTCTTTAAAGCATGTTGGGGGATATTGTTCAGATTATGTTCTAGATACATCGCATAAGGATTCTTTTTCATCGACATTTCAAACCAACAACAGTGGTTCATCTTCAACATGTGAGAGAATATTGAAAGATTGGTCTTATTTTACCACTTATATATATGGAGATGCTTAGCCGACAGATATAATTGATTTAATTATTCTTTTTCCCTTTAGGTTTATGATTAATTATATTTTCTTTAATTATCTAATTATATAATTATTTTTTAATTTAATTTTGATTAATTAATTTAATTTACTTTTAATTAATTATCTCTATTTTAATTGTTCTAATTATAATTCTTTTAATTATTAATTTTTATTTCAATTGTTGTAATTATATTTAATTATTGATAATTAGTTTTAATTATTTATTTTAATTAATCTATTATTTATATGATTTTCTAATTATATAGTTATATAATTATTTTAATTTAATTTTGATTATTTTTATTTTAATTAATTATTTCTATTTTAATTATTCTAATTATAACTCTTTTAATTATTAATTTCAATTTCAATTGTTGTAATTATATTTAATTACTGATAATTAGTTTTATTTCTTTATTTATTGTAATTAATCTTATATTTACATGATTGTTTTTTTTTTCCTTGGGCTTCAAAGACAAGATGTTGGGGGATAATCAAGCAGGATATCCTTGATGTGGTGGAGGACTCTAGGAAAAATAGAACTGTTTTGAAGGCACTCAATACCTCTTTCATATCCTTAATTCCAAAACAGGATAATGCTATGACACCAGACAGATTTAGACCAATAACATTATGCAATGTGGTGTACAAGATAATTTCCAAGATAATTGCCAACAGGCTTAAACCCCTTCTTCCAACTCTCGTATCTGAGGAACAAACAGGGTATGTAGAAGGTAGACAAATTCTCAACAATATCATTCAAGCACATGAGGTGTTTCACTCACTTATAAGCAATAGGCAGGCGGGAATGATTATGCAACTTGACCTAGAAAAGGCTTATGATAAGCTAAGTTGGGCTTACATAAGGAGAGTTCTTACAGCATATGGATTTGACCATAATTGGGTAAGATGGGTAATGGCCCTTGTAACTGCTTCTAGTTTTGCAATCCTATTAAATGGTTCACCATCCAAGCCCTTTAATCCTACGAGAGGTCTCAGAAAAGGAGATCCCCTCTCACCCTTACTCTTTATTCTCATGATGGAAGGGCTAGGCAAAGCTATCAAATCTGCCAAAGCAGAAGGAAAAATCCAGGGTCTAAAACTCACCATGAATGGAGATTCTTTGACCCATCAACAATTTTTGGATGATACTATGCTACAAGGTACACCTATTGTCAGGGAAGCTCTAGCCTACAAACGAATTCTGAAAGATTTTGCAATGGTTGCGGGCACAGAGGTGTAGAGACCAATCCAAGGTTCTAGATTAGACTAAATTTAATGTCAACCAAGGTAGGTAAACTTATAGGCACATGTTTAAATTTTATAGACCTATAAGGATCTAATCTATCTAAATAAGTGTCTAGTGTGACAAGCTACAACACTCTTTTACAAGAGATTGAAGTATGTTTCCTTTCACAATTTAAACACTTATATCATCTAATTTAATTAACTGTTCTAAAAAAATAGAGTGTTAATAGTCTGAGTTCTCAATTCTCTTACAAGGATATAATTCACAAAAACTCTTTCAAAATAAAACACTAAGCATACTAAAAATCAAATTCATGAAAATAGAGTTCATAGAAATATTTTGAAATTCATTGTTCAATTAAACCTTTTACAAGGACTTATTCAATAATTTTGCAATTGAATTTTCAAGCTACTACTATGAATCATAAAATAACAATCACAAGAACTTCTAATTAAATTGATAAACTCACAAGCAATGAAATGAAATAAAATGCTATTCATATCTGAATACTAAATTCTATGAAACAGAAAAGAAAGTGTACCAATCCTCACGTAGGGCCCTTCCACGCTTTGATGGCACACTTTGAAAAACTTCAAGTGATAAGAACGTTAACTCATAAACACCATAATTGATGAAATTCTGCCTTTGATTAAGTTCTGAGAATAGATTACATTAAAAACAGAGTTCTGGAATACGCTTACAGTCTTAAGTCTGCTCTTTTCAATGTCTTCACTAGCATTCTTTTTTTAATAATAATCAAAATCCTCCTATTTATTAAAATTTACAACCAAAAAGGCTATTTTCGTTCTTCCTAATCCTAACTGATTTCTAAAACAAATCGAAATCAGTTTAGGGTCCCTAATCTTAAGCAAAAGATCAAGTACATTCATTATAACTTCAGATTTTTCTGCTGAATAGGCTGGGTTTGACCAGCATTGACCATGTATTGAGGAGCTCCAAATTCGATGCTAAATTGATTTTCCACCATGTATGTACATCCTAGATCACATCCTGAGTCTGCTTCTACTACTCATATCACCAAAGCAATTAGGCTATGTGGAGGGAAGGCAAATCACGGATGAAATCATTCTCACTCATGAGATCCTTCACTCCTTAAAGCAGACCAAAAAAGTAGGTATGCTCCTAAAAATCGATCTCTCTAAAGCATTTGATAGCTTAAGCTGGAAATATATTCAAAAAATGTTGTTCGCCTTTGGCTTCTCCCCTCCTTGGGTTCGATGGGTCATGAGTCTGATAACGTCTACCTTCTTCTCCATTTTGATCAATGGGATCCCTTCCACTCCCTTTCACCCCACCAGAGGTATTCGACAAGGTGATCCCCTCTCCCCCTTTCTATTCGTCATTATGGCAGAAGGCCTTGGCAGAAGTATCAAAGTAGCTCTTCACTCCCAACAATTGAGAGGGCTCTCCTTTCCCAGCACCCCTTCTTTCACCCACCAACAGTTCGTGGATGATAATATGCTTTTTGGCCATCCCTCGGTATAGGAAGCCCTTAAATTAAATTCCATTTTGACTGATTTCTCGAATGCCTTGGGAGCTTGCATCAACAAGGCTAAATCCCAAATTTTTTTCTTTCATACATTGCTAGGATCCTGGGTTTTACGATAGCCATTCTCCCATCCAAATACTTGGGCACTCCTATGACGGACTCTGCATTAAAACACTCATCTTGGCAATTGCTCTTGGAAAAAATGGAAGCTCATCTCTCTTCCTGGACTTATAGAACTCTAAACATGGCAAGCCGACTAGTCTTAATCAAAGCGGTGCTGCAATCCATGCCGCTCTATCTATTTTCAGTTCTGGCAGCACCAAAGTGGGTACTCAAGGAAATCAAACATCTTCAAAGAACCTTTTTGTGGGGAAACTTGGGACCAAAGCGGAAATGGGCATTGGTAAAATGGGATACAGTTTGCCTGCCAAAAAACTCAGGAGGTACTGGGCTTCGTGATCCTCAACATAGTAACGCAGTCATGGGAGCACGCATCTGGTGGAAATGGATCTCGGAACCCCATACTCCTTGGGCTCTTCTCTGGACTGCAAAATATGCCAATAATCGACCAGTGGACAACTTAATCCGACTCACAGAGGTTGGCCCAGGTTCCCTAATCTGGAATGTAGCTAAACAACATAAAGATTTAATTCAACAACATAGCTTTTGGGAAGTTAGGAATGGTAGTAATGCGTGGTTCTGGGAAGATTCGTGGCAGTAAAGACCTAAATTGTAGGATCTAATCAAACCCCATCAAATATAGGATTGGGAAGGGCAAATGATGGTCAAGGTCAACCAACATTGGAGACCCACTCAAACTCAAGGATACAGGCAATGGATAAGCTCGGACCACATCATCAGACAGGGCACACAACTCATCAAGGAAAATTTGGAAACAGAGCTCTCAAATAGGAAAATTCGCTATTCTGATAAGAAGGATATCATTAGATGGGGATATGAGGCGAGAGGAACCTTCACTTCACAAGAGGCCTACAATATAATTATAAGAAACCATACAGTCAAAGACACTCTATGGAACAAAGTATGGGCCCCCACCATATGGCCAAAAATATCCACCTTTCTATGGTTGCTATGCCAAAACAAAATCCTCACTTGGGACAACCTTTGGAAAAGAAGTTTTCAGGGGCCTTCTATATGTCCCAATTGCAAACAAGCAGAAGAAACCATTGAGCATCTCATAAACTCTTGCCCTCTAGCAAATAGACTCTGGGAAAAAGTCAGCTTTAGATGCCAAAAAGATGGACGAATTAAGGAGGATATCACCAACACTGTTCGCACCTAGGCACTTAATCCATACAAAAGCAAACTGTTAAATGCCTTATGGAAACTTATCCTAGGCCTTCTCATGTGGACTGTATGGAAAGAAAGGAATCGTCGCATCTTCAAGGACCAATCCTCCCCTTTCGAAGTTATATAGAATAACATATGTCAAAACCTCCGAGAAACTTTAATGCTTCAAACCTGGTATGAAGAAGACTTTCCCTCCATTCCTCAGGAACAATCTATATGGACCAACTGGAATCTTCAGTGGAATCAATTGCGAGCAAATCAGAGCAAAACTTCAACACAAGGGAAAACACCAGATCGATGGATTCCTCCACCCCAACTTATGCTACAACTTAACTTTGATGGAGCGTCTAAAGGTAATCCAGGCAAAGCAGGATATGGAGGAGTCTTCAGAGATCACAAAGGCATTCCTCTTCTAACCTACATAGGCTCAATTGGTTGGGATACCAATAATTCAGCTGAATTAGAAGGGTTATGGCAGGGGCTTCTCCTTGCTCAACTCCATGGCTTTTTTCCACTTATAATTGAGGGGGACTCTCAGATCCTCATCAACATGGTTAATCAGATTCTGCAAGGGACTCCATCACACAAAGTTGGCAGCAGCTGGAGATTGGCCGAATGCTTAAAGCATATTGAGCAATGGCTCTCAACCCACAGGGCAGTCACCCTTAAACACATTCGAAGGGATGGCAACAAAGTAGCTGATCTGTTAGCTAATATTGGAGTAGACAGTGGTAGAATTCTACATGCAGGAACACTCAATGCTATCGCCACTACTCTTCAATTACAGGAATACAATGACTTGGTGCAAAATGAAATGGTATAGGAAGAAGAAACACACCCGGATGCAGGTGATTATCTGGTTAGTTAAGTTGACAAGATGGAAGGGCGGCGGATGGGCTGGCCACATGGCCGCCTGCATCCTTCCCCAAGCTGGCATGAGGCACATTCAAGGCACCTTGCAGGAGCCATTAAATGTGCCCCAAAGCCGAGACTGCTCCACCTCCTTCATAGCAATGGAGTCTGCAGAGTATTATGGTATCCCTCCCCCCTTGCTCCACTGTGTCTGCCCCCCACAAGCCTCTAAGCCATGCTATCGCACTATCACAGGCTATCATTGCTGGCTGCTAAGCTACATTGACTTGGGTAATGGATTTCATTTTTCACAAACCAGGCCCTGCAACCTAGCTCTAGCTCAGCCCTCCCTGGTATACTCGGCACAATTACTCCATTACCTCCTTGACTGATAACCGTGACTTCAATGCTGCCATGGTTCGTCATAGAATGAGAAGTAGTAGGGGAAGCACGCATGCCGGAAGTGGCCGACCTCCAGCAACTCCTAGATCTGCCTCGGCTTCCCCTGCTTCTTCAGCAGACAACCCCAATCCTCTCGCCTCTTTCCCTGGCCGATATCCAGATACCAGGAGCAGAAGGGGAAGAACCTGTCTTTAAGGAAGTAAATTGCAGGACACTGTAGTTCACATGGCAAACTTCCCCTTCCCACCGCAGCTTGCACCCCATACCACTCAATTTTGTTTCCATAACACTCTAAATTGGCTCGTCATCACCGCTATTGTCACAATTACTTTCACTGAAGAACTGGACCATTCGGCACCTCAGGGTGCTCACAACGAAGAGGTGAATAGGGCAACTCCATGCAATAGAGGAGTTTGTAGCCCAAGCGAAATGCAACCCAACGTTGATAGAGCCATCTTGCATGGCAAAGCACCGGTTGGCAATCAAAAAACTGTGGCGATCATGCTCGACGACACTTAGGCTTCTGGCAGCTGACAAGATGACATGTGTGGCCTATATGTGGGCATGGGAAATGTTGAAACAGGCCATCCAACTCAAGGAGCGGACACGTTAGCTGAAAAGGATGACTGGTACAAATATGCATGCAGGATTGAAGAGGAACCAGCCCCAGACAACCTCTAGCTCTGACACGTGGTTGCCAGGTGGCACCTTTTTTGCTAGGTCGATGATTCTCATGTTGACTGGGAATTTCTGGTTAAATTCATGTTTTATGCTTAATTCAATGCAATGTCTGAACTGTCATTTTGCTTTTTGGTCAAAACTGTCAACCCATATGTGGGTATTTTTGATTTCCTGGACTGGTTTCCCCTCTGTTGGGGCAGTCACAGCTAAACTGAGTTATTTTGTGATGGTTGATGCTCAGTACTCTGGAGGCCAGACCTCTCTGTAATTACCTTTTTTTGTATTATATTAATAGATTAATCCTACTTACAAAAAAATAATTGGCCTCTCATTCCTCTCTCTCATTCACACAAACCCCTTCACATGACTCATTGATTTATACAAATGGAACTGAATACAAATTTGGTTATAGATCCTAAACAAAATCCTACAATTTATCTCTAGATCCTCCCATGATCCATAAATCTCTCACCTAATTGCTTATCTCTAGATGAGATCTAACTAACCCTCAAATATCTCTACTCTTCGCAAATATTCTCTAACTCTCTCCTATTTACAATAATTCTCATTCTCTCCTAAAACTATAGGAAAACACATTAAATAATTAAAGCCTAACTTAGGGAACCAACTCCCTTAGTAAACATGTAACCCTAGGTTAGATGCTCCTGCACCAAATACTAAAAGAGGAGAAGTATGCATAAGTCTTAAAATTGTCTTGATGATGAGCCACACATGCTAACTAGACACATTAACTCAAAAAAGTCACTGTGATGGACTCATAAGAATTTAATCAATTTTTTAAAGTTAACGTTTTTTCATCTAATTAATTTATTCTAGAGTACAAGGGCTTACCTATTTTGGTGACAACAAAAATCCTGCAAAGAATGACAAGGAGAAAGTGAGCTTGTCAATTCCTAGTTCTGTTATTAATGGTGTTTTTAATTTCATGAATTATTTAGTATTGTTTGAAGGTTTGATATTTGTCATATCAGTGTTAGCTGGTGCACTTTTTGAAGAAGATGTTATGATCCAATCATATCGAAAGAGTATAAGTTTCCCAACATTTAGTCTTGATTATTCAAAGCTTTCAAAGTGTCTAATAATGTTTGAGTGTTTTTACATATTAGACATTTTCAGTTTATTTTAGATCTATATCTCATAGGAATCAACCAAACCAGTATGTTGCACTCATATTTTTATTATTAAATAAAATCAAAAATTGATAGCCCATAATTTTTGGCATTTTTCTCCAAAAACTAAACTTTACATTGTTAATTTTTAGTAGTAGATTTTTTTGATATTAATGGTTGAAATTGAGAGTCAATTTATATAAGATTTCATTAGGTACCTATGTTGTCCTATGGATAATAGGGTATGATCTTAAAAATTTTCCTGTAACTTTGTTTATTAGTTTGTTCAAATTTCAAATTAATTTTCTTGCAAAATTTACATTGTTATTTATACGATTTCCTTTTTCTTTGTTTCTTGTCGTGAATAATTTTATTTTTATTTTTACTATAAAAATTTTCTATATATAATTTTATTGTGGTTTAATTTAGGGCATTAAACCTTGGGACTAGTCCCATTATCTCACCAGCCCAATGAGATTCAAGGAATTTGGCAACGAAGCATAAGAAACTTCTCTTGTCAACAAATTTTGGTGACCATACTATGGATTCCTTCGTATATGACCATACCATCTGCAAATCAATCCAATATCCCTTGTCACTTAATGATCTAAATGGAAAGTGGCATCCACATATGGAATTTACCCATGGTATTGTAAGCGGTATCCACCTATGGAATTTACCCATGGTATTGTAAGCGGTATCCACCTATGGAATTTACCCATGGTATTGTAAGCGGTATCCATCCATGGTATTTACTCATCCATGAAATTTACCTATGGTATTGTAACTAAAAAAGGCTATAAGTAACAAGTCACATTTGTAAAAGGACATATTGTCCACCACAATGTAGCTTTACAGTTTAATATTCATTATTTTAATAAAAATATTCTTTGTGGTTTTGTTTATTGTGTGTACTCCTCTTTTTATGTTGTATTAATTTTTTAGATCTTGGGGCCTCCCCAAGATCTAGATCAGTGGTATCAGAGCCAAATATGGTTCCATGGTAATCAAGGGTTCTAGGGTGGATCTTTCAACCATTCTCTTTGTCTTGAAATTCTCACAATCATCGAAGAGGCTGAGACAATCTGGTCTTGAGATCTCTTTTAGTAGACTATAGAGCTAAATAAATGTACAAAGATGATGGCTTCCAACGAGCACGATCAAACACTTTGGAACATGAGTGAATGAACAAGATTAATATGAATAAATATTGTCGTGCATTCTCGTGCTCCACACTGTTGGTCTTCATTTTCCTAGGCCATAGGAGCTCATAATTCCTCTTCTTTGCAGATATGGTCAGTGGCCCTGAATGGTGATGATATTACATAATATTAAAAAAAAATAGCGGCAACAACTTTGGAAAAATAGAAAAATCTAAGAGACCTTAGGATTGAGCACTTGTTAGCAAAATATCTTTGGATTATATTATCATATTGCAAGAACGAGAGGCGTAATGTTCTTCATGATGCCATTGATGCTACTTATTTTTTGTTGAACTCCAAAGAGGTAATGGCTAGGAGGAGAAGTAGTACAACATGGGAATAAAATATGAGTAGTTGGGGGATGAATTTCTTCTATTGTAGGAAGTAGTGGCACTCATAAAATCCTTGGGCTTTGGATAGGTCAAGGTCTTTGAATTTGATCTAAGCATTCCCAATGCTCTGGGCAACACTAGCCTCTGTGTGGTGATGGTAGTGACCAACAAAGAGCTCCAAAACCTAGCTACCTCTCCAATCATTGACTGGATCCATGTGATCATGGTGTCCAACGATCTCCCAATGCACCAAATATCAACGATTTGAGCTGGCCACTACTCCTCCTAGCAATGTAGAACCTGTAGGAAGCACTACAGGGTGCCCGAATTGAGTTACTGGATAAAAGTATCCACCTGTATTTCCATGAACTCCCTCAACATATCATACATGTACTCTATCACCTAGTTTTGCGCCGACATCACCAAATCTATTCTCCACCTGATCCTGCAATTATTTTCCTCCACCAAGTCCTACATTTTCCTCAACACCTACCCATACTTGGTGTACAATAATGACATGCCATTGGATTATGCTCTCTTTGGTGCTAAAGAAACTTCCATGGTTGATGGGCATCTACATTACGATAACATGCAATATGGAACACCGCATCCTCCTTATGATGCTATGTATTCTCATGGAGCAATGTATACTCATTCATCCATGCCTATGGGTGCACATCTATATGGATCTTATGGTATATGGAGAAATATGGTGTCTCGGGAGATATTTGTGTATGTTCCTCTAGTTTGTGGCATGACCAAGGGCTACCCCATCACCCCTTCTAGGATTCACCTCACATGCGATGACATATGGATTACATCAACATATGGAGTCCTAGAGTTGATCGACCATTCCATAGAGGGCTCATCTGCAATGGTTGCATCTCCTTTACTCACAACATTGGTTGAATCAACATACAAACCGTGCACAATTCCTTGCCACTTTATCTCGCATTCTCCTCACAAGGCCACTCCAGCTAAGCTTGCTTGTATCAATGTCTTCAAGGATTCCATTACCTCCTTCAAGAAACATGTAAAGCTAGATGATTATGTTTCAAATGCCCAAGCTAGAGAAGACAAATTTTTAAAGAGACAATGAGAGCATTTCTTAAGAGAAGTGGGTTTCAAAGATATATTTAAGAAATTCAAGGAAGAATAGAACACAAAATATTTGGTCCTATTTGTTGTAGGACACTTTGATGCAGGGAAGCATTTAGAAAGCTAGATAAGGGGAATATTTGCAGGAAATAATTTTTATTTGAGTGTTGCATGGCTTGCTAAAGTATTCGAAAAGGATGGCATGTACTTTTTGGCCAGTTGTGAAAACTTACTACCCCGACCATGGGTCATTGATGAGGTGGAAACATTCAAGCTTTTTGATAATTTTGGTGCAGATATTGAATGAAGGCTATCACCTTTTTCAAGAGAGTTTCCTTGACAAGGTGCACAAATGGTTTTAGATGCCAATCATTTACCCTCCATTAATGATGTTACATATCACAAATTTATGGAAAGCTTGTATCATGTAGCCAAAGAATTAGGCTTTATGTTGAATAATTCTTCTTAAATATCAACTTTTTTGCTTGATTTTATGTATTCTAAATTCTCTCTTGTATGGTTGACGAATACTTTCTTGGACTGGGAAATTTTTCCCTATGTGATTTATATTGTGTTCTTCTATCAATTCAAAGCAATGAGAATAAGAAATTTAAAACTTGAGCACTTGGAGGAATTATTTACAACATATCATTGGATGGTGATAATTTTAAGGGATAAGCCACTTGACAAGTCATCATATTTCTACCATACCTTGGCAGACTAGAAAACAAACTATCTCGAGGTCCATTTTTTAGGCCTTGCACTGTCAATATCATAGTTGGCCCACCAACATTACAGAGTATCTCTATCCTAGGACCCTCATTCATCATGGTTATGGGTCACCCACAAACCCAAGGTTTTGGTTCAACCGAATAAAAACCTTGTCATCAAAGTCCATTTGTTAGGATGCACACTATTAGCATCACAATTGGCCACAAGCATTATATTGTATCTATATTCTCAGATCTTCATTCGTTATGGTTATGGGTAATCCACATAACCATGGTTCATCGAATTCCATTTTCTAGGCCTCACACTATCAGTATAACAGTTGGTCACAGGCATTACAGGGTATCTCTATCCTTTCAACCTCGTCCATCATGGTTATCGGTTAACCACACAAAAACCTTCTCTTGAGTTGCTCTTCATATTCAACAAAGGCTTCTCAGGAGGGAATTTAAATCAATAGGGACCATTTCCTCCTAACAGGGGAGGAATGATCCAAATGGGTAGTGGCATCGACCCATGGTATTCTTTCACCCATCGTATTTACCCACCCATGGAATTTAGCCATGGTATTTTAACTAAAAAAGTCTATAAGTAACAAGTCATATTTTGTAAAATGATAATTTGTCCATGACAATGTAGATTCTACAATTTAATTTTATCTATTTTAATAAGAAGTTTCTTTGTGGTTTTTTTTTTACTGTGTGTTCTCCACTTTTCTGCCATATCAATTTTTCAGATCTTAGGGTCATCCCTAGGATATGGATCACATAAATGATCAAAGAAGCATTTCGTGTTCATTACTTAATTTCATACTTAACAATTCTAACTTCCTTACTAAATTGCAACAATCTTGGGTTGATATAGCTCAGGATATTGATTTGTAAGAAAGAAGAGAAGCCCTTGAAAGGTGTCTCAAAGATTCTGTTGATCGGAGGTAGCTGGCTTATGACTAGTGAACCTAATTATTAGAGAAGAATCCATGGATTGAGCATTGAATACAAACCATTAGACGAGGTCCAACGACAAAAATCTATCCTTGTTGCTCAAGTTTGTCTTCAATTTTATCAAGATCTTGTTTGTTCTTCTAGAGCAACATCTCCATCTTGAAGACTCATGCGAGGAACCTAGACTTCTTATTAATCTACTCCTTCTTCCTTCTAATCTTCATCAACTGCATCATCATCCATCCAAATTGGAATTCTTTATTCATATTTTAATCTAGTTCAATTCACTACCAAAATTACCAAGGTAATTAGGAAGTATGGGTCATTCCAATTCCAACAAGATGTCAATGCCACTATTTGGCACGTAGAATTCTTATCCAAAGATTTCATACACCTCTTGTATAGATGATAGCAAGACAATGTCATGTCAAAAGCTTGTCCAAAGATCACTAAAATCATTCCTTGGTGAAAGAACTTCTAAAGACATGAAGATGAACAGGAAGAAAGTGGTGTTTCATCCACTGCACAAATTTTCTTCAAGAAACGCATGCAAAAACATGCCACCATGTAGATATTCTTCAAGAAACTCATGTGCCCATGCAAATCCTAGCTAAAAAGTTTCATGGTGGAAATTTCCATGTTTAAGACTACCTAGTTAGCATAGTTGACAATGTCGAATCTCACATGTTGAGATTTCTACATTGTGGTGGAGGAAAAATTGACCCTAGCTGAAATGTTTTGACTACAATGACCTATTTTTTATTATGGAAGGTTTGCTGAGAAAATCTTACGCACTTAGGTCTATAAAAAGAGGAACAAGGCTAAGTAAAAAAGGAGACATGTAGAGAAGATTAATGCAAGAACTTCTATATGGAAGGAAGGAGGATTGAGAAAGAGAGAGAGAGACAAGGCTTGTCCCTCAGGAGAGATTGAGTTGGTCCCCTAGTAGCCTTTTATACAATAAGGTGAAGTTACAATAAACTCTATGAGAACTATACTTAATCCTTGTATTTCCATTGGGTTTTATTTGTATGATCACATATTTGTTTATTTACCTCATATGAGTAATTGTGCATTTTTATTATATTATAAATCATGAATCTAACCCAAATTTTATATTAACAATCGTTTGGTTGCATGTTACCATCTAATAAGGGATTATTTCATTCTTTTAATACATGATTGATGGAAATAATCACCAATAGGAGTGTTGACTCAATTGGGTATAGATCTTAATTTCTTTCAAATTTCCTCACTTGTTTTTACTTTTATCTTCTCACATTTGCTTGCAAGTACCTTATGTTTCCTTTTGTATGTTGTATTGTTGATTTTTTTGTAGGAATTGGGGCGACATGACTCGCAAAAATATATCATGCAGGAACGAAGCTAGCTCAGACGTGACCTTGCAATATTTCTTAGAACAGTCGCGTGACACTATGCATCACCGCGAACATATCATTGTAAAAATCACGTGGTTGAAATAAAACTGTGTGGCCTGAGTTTATCTCATCTGGTAGTGGTCGTTGTTTTGTTTGAGATGTACAACTCCTTTAAAAAAAATGTAACTCATAAAATAAACTATCACAATTAACAAAAATTAAATAAAATTTACCTCGGATAATCTAAGTAGGGGAAAAATTCACTTACACTCATAAAATTTATTTAATCGGTGGCCCAATGAAACCCTAACTAGAGTTCTTTATTCCTTCCATTTACAAACAAAGTACATATATTTGTTTCAAAGAAACTATACAATTCTGGTTTAAACATGGCATACACAAAGAGTTATCACTCCAAAATATAATACCATATGTGCTATTTTCCCTACAATTATATGAGTGATCTTTACAAATGACCATCATATTCTATTTTGGTCATGACTCCCCTCATGTAGTCAAATCTTTGTGTCATTTTAGCAAGAAACTTTTGGTGCAGGAATAATTGTTTAACACTGAGTACTTATTTACTAATTTTTTCTACATTCTTCCTTTTACAGACATATCACTCTTTATACAAATCACTCATTAATTCAAGTTTCCTTTAAAATAAACCCACAATATTAATTAACCAATATTAACCTCTGCAGGAGGGGCACAAAATAATTAAGTAGTTTGGGTAGGATATTGAGGTCAAGCATCCAAAAAATACCCCTTTTCTTTTACATCCGAAATATAATTCAATTAAGTAAGGGTGGAAGAATTCTTAATAACCAAATGAAAAATACTACCCAGGAGAAGTGACATCGTGTCGCTAGGAGGTCAAACCTGAAGTATGTTGGTTAGTGCACTCACTTAATGGATACCCACCACTTTTGTTCTGAGTCAATCACATACTGTTCAAGGACCAATTTCTTCTCCTCTATCTAGAAAAGGTCCCATCCTGACCATCCTTAGGAACTTTATCTTACCCTAAAAAAAATTCCATCTCGAGTGTTGGTAACTAGATCCTATTTTCTAGCATATTCACTCCTTTGATCTATTCAAGGCAGTTCTGTTTAGTCAACTTCCATATCTATCTTAGTTTCAACTCCTCCAGGAACACCCCCACTCACCAATATGGCTAAGAAACAAAATAATGCTCCTGGTCCCACAATTTTTCCCTTTATGGAAATTCTGAACCTTCAAGACTTCACCAAACTCATCAATGATATTATTATTCATGATGCAACTTCGCTGGTTATGCTTGCCAATATTATTGTAGATATCCTCAAATTTGATGCTAAACCCGGGGAAGACCCCACTAATCATGTGATGTTATTTCATCTGTGGTGTTCATCCAACAGTTACACAAAATATTTTGTTCACCTTTTTTTATTCCTACATGTTGAGAAATCTAGGGGCCAACAAGTGTAGGTCATTTCTCTTACTTTGATACCTGCTTGTGATGTATTTTTTCTTTACTTGATTAACTTTTTTTTTCTTTATTATTATTAGTGTTATCTATCATAAAATAACTACCAAGTCATAAATATCAATGAGACAATAGGACACAAGGTATAGGTGATCAACCAAGGCCAAAACCTCTCCAACTGAGAGGAAAACTCACTAGAATATTTCTCTTCTTATATAACTTCAATTGATGAACTCCAAGACCTAAGACCCTTGACCGAGACCCTCCAAGACCAAGTCATCCATCCGTATTGATGATATTTCCTTACACAACTTCCAACAAAAAACTTCGACCTTCCAGTAACTTCTCTAGCAACTTCGACCCCAGTAACAATTTATGCAACTTCAATCTAGTAGCTTCTATCAACTTCACAAATTTGACATTTATGCAAATTGTAGTTTCAACCTAGTAGTTTCACAAATTTGATCTAGATGCATATTCATAGCTTCGTGTTGGGAACAGGTCTCGTAGGGTCACTTTTGGGGTTAAAATCCCATGTCTTGGGGTCAAAGACCCAAGTTTTGTATAAAGAATGTAAAGTCTCCACATTTTGTGGTTGCGAAGTGCGAAGATGTAAACAGTAAAAAATGGTTTCCGCCCTTAGTTTATATAGCTTGTTTTGGCTTGATGAGATTCACCCTTGGTCCACAGACCACTGGAATGTATGAAAAGGAGCCTTAGAAGAGTCTAAGGTAGTTTAGTTCTTAGTAAGTTTTGGTAATTGACCGATGTAATGGGTCTGTGCGAGCTAAGAGCAAAGTGTCTTATCATAGGAAGAGGCTCTATAGCTGAGTGCACAGAGGCCTAGGGTAGAAGTCTGTAGCTGAGTGCACAGACCCCGACAGTTGTGTTCACAAGGAAGTTAGAGTTCGTACTGGAGATCTCAACCATCAATAAAGAGAATTATTCTAGAGATATCTGTGCATGAGCTATTTTACTTTTATTATGAATGTATACGATTATGTTATGTTGAATACTTGATTTATGATTTAATGCTATATTGATGAGTGAATTTATGTGGTTTACTTTGTCATATGAACACAAGTAAGAACATCTGTTTACACAAATATAATCATAATTCATATTAAATTTAACCAATACTTAAGCTAATCTGGGTAGACACTGAAGTAAGAGTAATTATAGGGGCAAGTAAGTATCTAAACTACCTATTTAGGGTCCCCGAAGGACAATCGCAAACCTTCACGAAGGTTTCAAAGCCGAATAAAAGAGGTACATTGAAAAGCCCTAAAAGGCTTATCGGTCTATGCGAAGGAAGGGTTAGGGTATAAAATGACATCACAAACATCTCAAGGTGCGAAAACTTGGTCTCTGCATTCCCCCCATACTGCTTTGGGTGAGACTTTAGTCCACGCCCTGCGGATTCATGCTAAAAGGGCCAGTAGTGGAGGGATTTTTTTGGCTAATTATCGTTGAACCTGGGTCAGGGCCCATCAAGCCAACAAATGGTTTCGTTGCTAGGATTGAGATCTGCATAACGAGATATGTGATGTCGCATCACTGGAATCCAATTAAGAAGGAGATCGAAGACTCGTTGGATAGAAGGATCCATGAATTCATGGTGCAAGGAAACAAGAATCCACGATGGCTGAAAGAATAGTGGTTGGAAAAATACCTTTACACAGAGATACACGAGATCTTCTTCTGTTCCTTCTTAGTCAAGTTGTATGAGTGGTCAAAAAATTGGCTAACGACCAAGGAAGGTGGAGGCTTGACGGTCCAATAGTCTAGACCCAAAAGTTAGTGTGGATATTAGAAGCCTCTGAAGATAAGATTGTGTGCGTTGTCAATCATTGGCTCAATCCTATCATAGGAGGATTCGTGATAGAGTTCACGGTTGATACCTCGGTCAGTTACAGTGAAGCAGAGTGCCGCTTCTTCAAGGGACCACAAGGTAAGTATTTAAAATCATTAAATACTTCGATTAAGATGCTCTTGTGTGAGAAGTAGGTCATGCAGCTACCTCGATGTTTGGGGCTATGTGAAGTGGAAGGACATTCAAGAACAAGGGGAAAACAGGCCCTGAATATAGCCTGATAATTGAACCTCCTCTGAGTGATGACAAGGAAGCATCACAAGCATCTCCGCAGAGCGTTGTTAAGTTGATAAAGCAAGGGTTCTCATGAATACCCCGCCCACCCACATTGCCTCCATCTTCACCTCACTATATACACCTTTGCCTACACCACTGCCACCTCTCCTACCATTCAATATGGCGAACTTAGTAAATCAAACTGTGTTCAAGGACGTGGGGAATGAGGTTCCAGACCAATTTTGGTTCATCATGAAGGCTGTATGGGAAGCTCAGGGTATCATGGATGATAAAATGAAGAAAACAACATTGGTTAGTGCTTTACAGGATCGCGCGATAATGTTATACATTAAGTACTGCATTGATAACCTGACATCCACGTTAGCAGATATCCAGACTCTACTGAATAAGGAATTCCGTAGACCTAAGTCTGAAGCATAATTAATTGTGGGATTCAAAGATATCATGATGAAGGTTGGTGAGACACCCTAGGATCTGGATCAAAGACTGAAGTGTACGATCTATGAAGCTAACATGAATCTGACTGATGAGCAACACCGCAAATGGTTTGTGGCTTCACTCCAACCTCATCTAAGTGTGGCGCTATCACAACAAAATATTGGGACCCAGGAAGAAGCTCTGGAAATTGCGATGAGATTGCATGAGACACTGATGCAAGATGCTAATCTAGTGGTTCAACAGATTCATTCACAATTGCAGAACCTTTTCCTAGAAATGTAGAGTCTGAAGAAAGATAGAACAACTCGGCTCGAAGTGTGTGAAGAAGTTTGGTGCCTGAAGTGAAAAATCCAAAGGCATGAAAAATATCACTATCCATTTTTTGCAAATTATGTTGCAATAGGGGGGCCAATGCCCCTGAGACTGGAAGCTCCAATAGGGCCAAGTACAGGGCCCATGCTATAGTGTGCTATTTGTGAGGTATCTGGAAAACATATGACAGAAAATTTCCATTTTCTATAGAAATTCATATAGACACTACAACATCTCTTCTGCAACTTCTATCAATCAGTGGGTCATGATGAGTGAAATTTCCATAGCTATGAACTAATGATGGATAGAACACTTGCATATAGGGTGCAAGTAGGAACACGACCACCAGACCAAGGTGTTGGAGGAGCGTGAGGCGAGTATCAGGGGCACGGATGAGGCCGAGGTGGAGGAAGACCTTGTAGAGGTTGAGGGTAAGTTATTTTTTACAACTATGGGGGACCAGGACACTACGCGTGAGAATTCCTGAATCCGACGCATTTGTCATGCTGTTATTGTACTCAGTTTGACCATGCAATGGAGGGTTTCCCTCTACTATTAGCTAAGATACGTGAAAAGGGGCGTAGCCTCAACAGCTGACCCAGAACCTGTAGATGATGAGGGATGAGCCCCGCGAGGAGGATCCTAAGGTAAATATTGTGCTGCAGAATGGAGCGACAACTGGTGAAGATAAGGGGAAGTAGCCTGAAGAAGGTGAATGGGTCCACAAAGTACCAGAAAAAGAGACTGGGTTTGATCTAGAATGTGAAAATAAATGTTTAGGGAAGCAAAGAAAAGCTTTGTTGAGGCCTCTACCTTAGGAAGTTAGGAGCAGTTGACTGAAGAAATGGACCCATCCATGATTACTACTTTCTTAGAAACCTGTATGAAGATGTTGCGCTATAGAAATGTTATGAATGGACTGCAGGAGCTAATCAATATGTGCGATGGGAAAGAAAATGCTACTGACGGACCATACATAGTAAAATAATATTAGTAGGAATAAGGCGAGAATGGGGCATGAGATCAGGCTTATTGCATAGATAGGAGAAAATGATATGGATCAAGCTATTCAAGATTTGGGGTTGGATTTTTGCCGAAGTAGACATGGGAAAGAATGGGGAGGCATGCGCTACAATGGTCTTCGATTCAGTTAAGGATGGCGAATCAATAGAAAATTATCCCCATGTGAAGGTTAAAAGGAGTAATGGTTGATATTGAAGGCACGAGCGCACTAGATGATTTTGAAGTAATAGAGATTGTGGATGACAGAAATCCCTACCCCGCACTCCTTGGGATCGATTGGGCCATTGACATGAATGGGGTAATCAATTTAAAGAAGCAAAAGAGGATATTTGAGAATAAATCACTCCACATAGTGGTTCCTTTAGACCCTGCAGAAGGATCATGCCACACTGAACCGATCCACCATTATGAAAGTGATGACAATTTGGACCAGATTTACAAGATAATGGCGTGAGATTAGGATTTAGTGAATCCGACAGTAGATGGGTGTATTGCATGGGACCTTGAAAGTTCCCGTACATCAGATTCAGATGAAGAATTGGAGCATTGGTAGAATCAACTGCATGAAATATCTATGTTGCACTATAATATGATGACCAAGTCGTTGCGTTGTGTATCGTCAGAGATAAGAAATCTATCTTATTATGATTTCATTGATGTTGATAAATTACTCGATGCATTCGAGAGGGAATTGCAAGAGAATCATTGCTTCTAGGCCTTAGACTGAGCAAGCACTTTACTTACTCGTTATGTAGGTTCTTACCTTCTATTTTCAATACCCAATTCTTTCCGAGTAGCAATTATCAGATATACATTACTCTTTGTAAAATGGTGACACTCTCCCCGGAAAAAACGCCAAAATGTTGGGTGCTAAAAAGTGTCTTTTAAAACTCCTAATTACCTCACATTAATCATCAACCTCGGCAATTCCCTTTATTTTAAGAGTGTACAAAATATGTGCATGCTATGAATCCAGAGAGTATGTTTCTTAAAATGAAGTATAAACCTTTGATGCATTTATAAAACTCAAATTGCAGCTATTAAAGGAAATATTACATTTAGGCATCAAGGCTTCATCCTCAACTGAAATCGTAATCAAATCTCAAACAAGCAATTCAACTGACAATAGCATCAACCGAGAGCATAGTAGCATTAATCAATCTCTTCTAGCTGATTCTATCTAAATCAAACTCAATCTCAATTAAGCAATTCAAATGGAAATGATGTCAACCGAGAATTCAGTAGCGGTAACCAAACTCTTTTAGCTGATGAAATCAATAAGGTTCAATGTCTTAATGGCTAATTAATTTAATCTTCAATAAGCATAACTATAATCAAATGACAATGTTGCAAAACATGTAAAGAAAATGTACTAACTTCAATATCGGAAATCGGTAAATAGAAAATAAGATAAACTCACATAAAATGGGAAAAATATCAAACCGGTCAAACGTGCATGAATGAGAAATATATAACACAAGGGATAGGAGTTTGATCCACCAGAGGCTAGGCCCTTAGCCACGAGCGAATACTACTGAGCTACTTCAAAATTATACAAATGAACAACAACGTAAATTATATATCAATCATTGAACTCATTTCTCATTACAATATGGTCATGCTCCTCCAAAAACAAGAGTCTGTATTATAAAATTACAATTTGAAATGAACATAAAGTTGATTCCCTTTCCTCCTACAGTTTTTACTTTTATAGTAAAAAAGAGGTAAAAGATAAATGTGATCCCTCAGGATTGGGAGATCTTGAGGGATTCACAACTGAATACTATCTTCTGACACCCTCCATATTTAGCTTTGATCCTCCTAATCTGTCCTCCGACCTGACCGCAACCGACGCACCTCATTCTTCCTTTGCTAGTTTATGTTGTTTCGTCTCTATGGAACAACAACTATTCCTTGGTTGTTTCTCTACATAAAAATGAATAAGAGTTAGTTACAATGGCTAAATATTAATCGAGAGTAGTTTATTCGTTTCTTATCATAATCCATCAATATATTAGTGTATCAAAATATGAAGGAGATAAGAAAAGAGGAAAAAGGTGATGGAATTAAGAGTAAATACATACCCATTGCGTAACTCAACAATAAGGTAGTTCAACATATGACTCCAAAGGAAGCTTGGACACATGAGAAGACTCATGAATCTTCTTTTAGGGTATATGGAAATCCTTCTAAGGATTTAATTCTAGATGAAATATGCAAGGCCATGGAAGGCATGAAGACATGAAGGTTTATTGGCTCCTTGATCCTACCTCTAAGGAGGTTTCATTTTTAAGAGATGTTCATTTTGATGAGAAAAACAATGGAGGATCCTCTTCCCCTCTTTCCTCATCTTTAACAGTTAATAATCGTACTATAATTGTGATTCTTTTGAATATCTAGTATAAGAAGAAAGTATTATTTAATGTCCTAAGCCAAAATAAAATCTCCTAACAACACCACTAGAATATGACGAGTCAAATAAGGAGCAATTTATTCATGAATCCTCAAGGAGGAGCCTTCACAAGATAAAGTAGCTTGATATATATGGCCATGACATAATTAGTTTCATTTATCTAACCTCAAATCACTGAGAGTCAAAATAAATCTCCTTTGGGTAGTGCCATTTCAGAATATCCATAATAGTTTTATGATGTTGTTGGAATACCTCACTAGGATACTACCATGACAAACACGTATGATTCTTTGATAAAGAATCATAGTTGGGATAATGTTCCTCTTCTAAACAGATGTAAGTTTGTCCATTGAAGGTGGCTCTACAGAGCCAAATATGTTGCAGATGGTTCTATTAACAAACATAAGGATGCTATTATGGCAGAGGGATATCCATAGGTGGAATGGCTCTATTATTTCCATACATTTTCCCCTATTTCCAATATGTATTCTATATGTTTTTTGCTTTCTATAGCTACTTCCCAAGGCTAGTTAGTCTACCATGTTGACGTAAAGAGTTTAGTTATGCATGGAGATCTACATGAGGAGATTTACATGGAGTGACCCCTCGTTTTGTGCAAGATTCTTCACTTATTTTCAAGCTTCATCATTCCTTTTATGGTTCCAAACAAGCCCCTCCAGCTTGCTATGAGAAGACAGATAAATCTTTACTTTCTTTTAGATTCGACCATTGTTATTTTGATCCTACAATTTACACTAAAAAATAGGCCTCTAATTTATTGATTCTAGTTTTGTTTATGGGATATTTGATCCTCATATGGAGTTCTTCATCTATGATTCACAATTTTAATGAAGTAGTGATAGGACAATTTTCTATGACATATTTTGGCCTGCTACATTACTTTCTTGGCTTGCAGGTTCATTTTTCTTCAAAAGGGATCACCATATTCTAGCATAAATATGGCCTTGAGTTACTTCAACCCTTTGGCATGGCTAATTGTAAGTGTTCACCTATTCCCTTTCAATGTAGTGTTACTCTTACCATGAGTTGCACCTCACTTGACATTCCTTATCGAGTAGGGATGGTTTTTAGATTCTCTCAGGATCCTCACTAGAGTTACTAGAAAGAAGTGAAGCATATTTTGATATATATTGAGGGCACTTGAAATTTTTGCATTCACTATATTGTTGGTTCTCTTGAGCTTGTGGGTTTCACAAATTATGACTAGACTAGATCAATGGATGACCAAAAATCCTCCTACGGATCCTTTTCTATCTTGGTTTTGTTCCTATTGCTTGGTTATGCAAGAAACAAACAATGTTTGCATTATCTACGACCGTAAGTTAAGTATTGAGTTGTAGTTGTGACAAGTCAAGAAGTTCTTTGATAGTGACATTTACTTCTTGAGTTTGACATTTAAAGGGACCAACCTAATCTTCTCTGGTATGATAATCATATTGCAATAAAAATTTCTAGAAATCCTATGGAGCATTAAAAGACCAAACATATTGAGATCCCTATGCACTTAATTTTCAAACTTATTCAAGATGGTGCTCTTAGCATGTAGTATGTGTTTATTAAAGAACATGTTTAATATATTTTCACAAATTCCTTGGCATCACCAAGGTTTCTTAAATTACAACAAATGATTGGAGTGAAATAACAAATGATTGAAGTGAAAGAAGTTGTCCTTGGGTGGTCATCTTGAGTCTTCCTTCCTTCACCTCCTCAATTTTCTCTTTCTTTCTATCCTTTTTTATGTATTTTTTTTTGTGAGGGGGGTTCCTATAGTTTTTTCTCCTTTTGTCAACTTATAAAAGGTTGTATCCTTTTGTTTGCTTATAAAAAGTTGTGGGCCTCTTTGACCCATTTTTTTTTTTTTAATTTCCTCCCTATGTTTTGAGTATGGGGGGAGGTAGGGGAATGGGCTGTTATAGTTCCAATTAAGAAGCCTTGGAGCTTATAAGCTTACTTAGCATCCTTATCTATTGCATTGTAAGTCTTATCTTCAAACTATCACTAGAAATTTCCATTGCTCCTATAAATTAGACTGAAGTACATCTAGCAATAAGATATTTTATTCTTTCTTAATTTTCCCAGTCTCCTTATATGAAAGTTTTTAAATCTATGTAAATGTGGTTTTTCACTCTTACATGCATGAATTCAGGTACCCATCCATCAAATGGTAATTCAAAACCCATCAACCAGTAAGACATTCCTTGAACATGATGTGGATTGCAATTTGAGAAAAACTTTCATTGTTAGATTCCAATCTAGGGCGTCACATAAGCACAAAACAAATATCCCTTTTATGTTTTGATAAATTTTATGGGTGCATGGTGATCAAGAAAAAACAAAATTGTGCGAAGGTGAAATAGATTTAAAGACTTTCATGGTGATCCAGAAAAAACAAAATTGTGGGGTGGAATAGATTTTAAAACTATCTGATCAAAACTCCTCTTGTCGTCACACATGGTGGTGTGAAAGCCAAAATTGAAGAAAGTGGAGTTGAAATTGAAGAGGGGGATTTTGATGTAAACTGCTAGCAGGGAAATTTAGTTACAGTAATGTGAAGATATAAAACCTGAGACTTTTCAGGTTTAGGTTCCTCATATATGATGTCTCATCATAACTAGGTTTAGGTTCCTCATATATGATGTCTCATGATAACTAGCTTTTGTGTATTTCTTTATAAATAATAATAATTCTTCTATACAGTAAAAAACTTATTCTTCATGGGTAGTTTGAGCAAAGTGATTATTTCCAGTGTCTTTCCTGCAAATCCGACGCAAGAAAAGCATGGCCCACATTCTCCATTTAATCTTCATCTAGTAGGGGCCAATTACTTTCAGTAGGTACTCTTCTTCCGACAAATTGCTAGTAATTTGCGTGGAGTAACCATTGAGGAGTTGAAATGGAGGCTGGTAGAGGTGCTAGTTTATTTCCAAGTGGTTTTTTAAATGACAAATGTAATGACCAATTTAAATTGTAAAAAAGGTAAACAAAATTTTAAATAATAAAAATTCTATTTTTCTATTCTTAATATACCATTTCCAAATATACCATTTCCAAAGTTGGGATCATACTAATTGTAAATTACTCTAATTTGAATCACTAATGGAGATTATATCTTTACCATTCTCAAATTTGAATAAACTACTCAAAGATTGAATCAAAATTTATGTAATAAGTTCCCCATTCTGATTTTGTAAATAAAGATTGTTCCAAGTCAATTAAATAGTAAAAAATCAATCAGAATACATTAAGAATTTGGACATCCATATAACTTAAATAAATGGTAAATTTTTACTTGAAATGAACCCAGTTCCATATTAATTAAAATGGTAAAACATTTAGTCCTAACACATTAAAAGACTAAGGAGACCATATAAATTAAATGGATGGTAAATGGTTAATGCCAATAGGCATCATTTTTTACTTATGAAAACATGAGAAACCCAAAGTACATTCCCACATTTCCTGGATGGTAAAAAATTGACTGTGATTACTGGCATTGTCCCAAGGGAATTGAAGAGAGTCTAACTTGCAACCAACACCAACTAAAAACAATATCAAAGAATTTCATGTCTGGATCTAGACCATTTGAGCTAACCATTGTGGCTATCAATAGTTAGTAAACATACATCATCTCAAGTTATTCCAAAAAAACAAAACTAAATTATAAAGTGTCCATTAACCTTTAACTTTGCAAAAAAATAAATCTATATAAAATATCCATTGGGTTTTGAGAAATTTTACAAAAAATAAATCTACCTAAAATATCCCTTAAATTTTCTTAACTATTCATTGAGTTTTGCAAAAACAATAAATCTACCTGAGATATCCATATGCAAAAAAAAAATCTACTGAAAATATCCATTGGCTTTTGAAAAAATTTAAAGGAAAGAGTAAGCTCTATAATTAGGAAGTAGATTATCTATACACTGTTAACTTGAAGCATGCCAATCTTCAAATCTAAAACAAACACAAATGAAAATCACAAAGAACAAACTACACAAATGAAGTGAGCTACAGCTAAAATATAGGTACGCAGTATATTTATGCGAGGTCAGTTTATTGGTTTAAAAGAACTATAAACATAATAAATCCAACCAACCGTTAAACATATAACTCCAACAAAACGTAGTACATAAAGATAATTTGCGTAGAGTTCTAGATTAATAATAACAATTATTACTATTACAATAAATCTGTACATGCTACTCACTCAATAAATCTGTATATGCTACTCACTCATTGATGGAGTGCATAATTATAAATCCGGTAGGGTTTGCAATTATATAATAATGACTTTTCCTATTACATTAAAAATCTTTACAAGCTACTCATTGACATACAGAAAACTTAAATGAATACGTAATCTGGCTTTCAACTAGATAATACTGAATTTTCCTATTACATTAAATCTGTACAAGCTACTCATTCGATCACAGAAAGTTCAAATGAATGGTAAGCCCCGCTACCAAGAAGGGGTTGCAGAAAACATAAATGAATAAGTAAGCTCTCCTACCAAGAACCAGGTTGAACTTTGTAAAATATCTTTAAATGAATACTTTATGTCCTCAATGAATTACCCTAATAACAAAAACAGGTCCATCTTAAAATCTAAAACACATGCTGACAACAGAATCACATATTGCAAACTACAGAAACAAGAACAGCAAAGCTAGACCTTAGACCTAATATGTATCAGTTCATACATACATTGATGGGGTATCAGTTCATACATGCAGTGATGAACCCCATCAATCAATCTTCATGTTCGTGCTAATGCTTCGGACCACCAGAGGAATTTCTGTGAAAATTCAATCCAAGAGAGAGAGTGAGAGAGGGTAAACTCTTATCTTCCTCATCTTCTTCTCCTGCAGGAAGGTTCAAATCAAAATCAAATGCCTTAGGAGTCACTTCTTCCTCATCTTCTTCTCCTGCAGGAAGGTTCAAATCAAATGCATTAGGAGTCACTTTTTCTATTATAAGAGGATCAGGAAGGGAAAGTTGAATGTCTGATACTGCTGTAGACGAAGATGAATCACAAACACTAGTCTGTGAGCTGGCTGTAGGAAGTATATTTTTCACTGCACCTGCTCCCACGCAATCACAAACACTAGTCTGTGAGTTGGCTGTAGGAAGTATATTTTTCACTGCACCTGCTCCCACCAACTCATTCTCATTGGGTTTATTTATCATGTGAGGCGCCGCAATTTGTCCCCAAAAGGGCATCACCATCGGCTGCGGTTGTTGCTGCATCACCATAGGCTGCGGCTGTTGCTGTTGCTGCATAAGGATAGCGCAGTCTATAAGATTGGTGGGAATGATAGTGGGAATACTAAAACTAGTAGTTGACATACTCATCTTGTGATCGCTAACTCTCTGTACTCCCAATACCTCATTCATATAAATGTTAGTCGAGGGCTTTATTTGTTCAGAGATACTGGCAAACAACCCATTCTTATTGTTGTCGTGATTAGCAGGCTGAGAGGGGAGCATAGGAGTAGCCAGTCTGGTAGTGGCGGCGGGGCTGCAACTCCGGCTGTGGACGGTGTCGACATGAAGGGAGGAAGGTGGGAAGTTGGTGGGAATGATATTGGGAATAGTAATACTAGTACTTGGCAGACTCATCCTCTGATGGCTAACTCTTTCTATTTCCAATACCTCATTCCTATAAATGTTATTCGAGGGCTTTATTTGTTCAGAGATACTGGCAAACAACCCATTCTTGTTGTTGTCGTGATTAGCAGGCTGAGAGGGGAGCATAGGAGTAGCCAGTCTGGTAGTGGCGGCGGGGCTGCAACTCCGGCTGTGGACGGTGTCGACATGAAGGGAGGAAGGTGGGAAGTTGGTGGGAATGATATTGGGAATAGTAATACTAGTACTTGGCAGACTCATCCTCTGATGGCTAACTCTTTCTATTTCCAATACCTCATTCCTATAAATGTTAGTCGAGGGCTTTATTTGTTCAGAGATACTCGCAAACAACCCATTCTTGTTGTTGTCGTGATTAGCAGGTGGAGAGGGCAGCCGAGGGGTAGCCAGTCTGGTAGTGGCGGCGGGGCTGCATCTCTTGTTGTGGTTGTGGACGGTATCGAGCTGAATGGAGGAAGGTGGGAAGTTGGTCTTTGCTCTGGTTCCTTTAATAATTATGGCCACATCATCATATGCTCTAGCCGCTTCCTCGGGAGTGTCGTAGGTACCCAGCCACCTGCGTCTTTTAATGTTGGGATCTCTGATTTCAGCCCCGTATTTACCATACGGTCTCTTTCTCACGCCTCTGTAATTCACTTTCTTGGCATCATTCACATCCGCGTCCACAACTCTCTTGCTACGATCTCTGTCTGTGGGAGCCATAAACGATTTCCTGTTACAAATGGAGTAAGATGATACAGAAAAGTTGAACAGACACTCCTTCAGCGAAACTGTATAATAAGCCAACCGCGGGTCTCTAATTCGTATATCTCTCGCAACCCTTGCAAAGACCGAAGATCGGATGTTGGTGGTGGTTGCGCTAGACGTGAATAAATAGACACACGAAGAAATGAGATAAAGCGATGGGCCGGAGGTCAACGTCAAATATAGTTTAATTAATGAATTGTGGGCATCATTAGCCACAATCAATCTCCGAAATACTGGACTTCCATGGGTTGTTTGACCGGTAAAAATTTCAGTTATCCAATGAAATATAGTTTTAAAATGGAAGATAAAGTGGATAGGGGTTTATTTTCCAAATTCCAAATAGAAGATAAGGGCGAAGGTTTTGGATTCCATATTTTCCAGTGGTCAAATAACACAAATTGGGCTATCACATGGTTTCAAGTTGCTTGCTTATGGAGTGCTATGAATTTTCTATTTTTTATTTCATGTAGGGAGAACCTTTTAGGTCTGTCTCTACGGCTTTGAGAAGGAAGGTTGTGATTTTTGTTAATGGATATGGATTTCTTAAAACATAGACTACAAAAATTATTCGAGCCGGTACGGGCCTTTTGGACACACTTGCCAGTAATTGATGGGCTTATCTTCATTGAACATGGTAGATTTTTCACAAGGTGCTATATGGTCTTTAGTTTTTTCACTTTTCAAAAATATAAGGGGTTTAACTTCAGTTTTAAGTTATATGTACGTGTTTATTTGTTTTTATTTTTAGATTAGTTGATGTAGGTCTTTATTTGTTTTTATTTTTAGCTTAGTTGTTAATTAATAATGAAAACAATTATTTAAGTTAATTATATTATTTGAAATAATTTATGAGTAATTTATAAATGTTTTCTTTTTTTAATTTAATTTTTATATTGATGTTTTTGGATTATTTTTTCTTTTCGAGTTTTAAGAAAAAATTTATGTGATATTCCACAATGAAAAGAACATGTTAACTTAAAGAGTCTTAAAAAGAGATAATTTCAGTTGTGATTATAGTTAATATTAGTAATAATAATTATTATTAATTTTTTTTTTAAATACATTTTTTTAAGGATAATTACTTTTAATTTTATATATTATTTATTATTATTATCAAATTTTAAGGTTAAGGTTAAGTAAGACACCAAATTGTTGTATAAAACTTTCTTGTTTGTCATCAAATTGGTGAATAAGATCCTTTTATTTGTGGGACAAGGGACCAAATTGGTGTATGAGACCTCCTTATTTGTGGGAAAAGGGACCAAATTGGAGTATGAGACCCCTTATTTGTGGGACAAGGGGCCCACCTCTGTGCAACAATTTGATTGCTAAGTCTACGAAAGTATACATACTCTACCCCCTCTCGTTTTGAACCTATTTTAATTACATTTTAACGTTTACTTAAAAAACATATTTTTTTACAATATTAAATAAAAAACTATTACAACTTTGAATATACATATATACTCTCTCTTTTAGATTGCCAACATGTCAACTTACAAAACTTAAACTTAAATAAGATAACAACTATTCCACCTAATAACTTAAACTAAATTATATATATATTCTTAATTTTTATGTAATATCTTTTTTATAAAATTTACACACCCAATATCAATTTAAAAATTAATTATATTTTAATAACACATTTAATAATAAATGTTAAATATATACATTGACCAAAGTATGAAAGTACGTTCTAGGTTATCTATTGTTTTGTCTCTCACCTAATTTGCGTTAAGTTATGAGTTTTTTTGTTCTCAATCACCTAATTTGCCATATGTATCCATAGAATTTTGCCATACTTGTAAGAGTGTAGTGATATTAATGTATTCAAATTTGTTATTATCTTTTTAATATATAATTATTAAAAACGATTTATAATTTTTATAAATAATTTAAAATTTATTATTAATATT
This sequence comes from Pinus tabuliformis, assembly GCA_031772625.1. Lineage (NCBI taxonomy): Eukaryota > Viridiplantae > Streptophyta > Pinopsida > Pinales > Pinaceae > Pinus > Pinus tabuliformis. The sequence continues at coordinate 59,967,934 of CM062805.1, forward strand.
AAAAAATAATAAAAGTTATATTTTAAGAAAATATTTATTTATAATAATATAATTAATAAAATTATATTAATAGAATGGTTGATATATGTTAATAGGCATCATTTTCCATTTATAATGATGTTAATTAGTATATGAAATGTCAAAAATGATGTTGATTTATGTGCTTTATGAATGTGAATGTGCAAGTTAATACCCCATGTGAGTGGAGTGGATTAGTAGACCATGGTTGACTATGATCGACATCATCCGATTAAGGTTAGAAATGGTTGAGAATGGTTAACCATGGTTACTGAGGGTTTATAATGGTTGATCTTGGTTGACTATGGTTAAAAAGGGTTGAGATGGTTTACAAAGGTTGATCATCATTACAAGTTGGTCGCGCTAGACGGGGGTTGACTGTGATCAACCATTAAGTAACAATGCATTCATGTTACATTAATGTTGGTCATTATTACATTAATGTTTGTCAACCATGCTTAACGAGAGTTGATATTACATTAATGTTAATGTTACATTAGCGTTACATTAATGGTTGAAGAGGGTTGATGAGGTTGACAATGGTTTATAAGGCATAATAATCTTACGTCATTGTTGTTGTTTGAAAAACCACTTTAATAATCTCGTATTTTATTTATTTATTTATATTTTTCCCATGATTGACCATGGTCAATCATTAATGTAACATTGTAATTGTGTTACATTAATGTTATATTCTTGAACAAGGTTGGCCATGGCTAGACTTAGTGACATGTTTAACCATGGTTAAGTTTGCTTGACCCTCTTTGAACATGGTAACTCACTATAATTAAATATGGTCAAGTTATGGTTTACCATGAACATGGTAGTCCATGGTTGTCCATGTAAACCATGGTTATCATGGTTTTACCATGTTGTCCATGATTGGTTCTGGTTGATTGTGGTTGAGCATGGATAAATGTTGTTGAACATGGTTAAGCTTGTCTGAACATAGTTGAACAAGGTTGACTATGATTGAAATTGGTCTCCATGCTTGAGCATGGATGAGCTTGCATGACCATGTTTGACCATGGTTGAGCTTATTCAACAATTGTAGACCAGGGTTGCCAGCATTTATTTATATACAACTATGGTTGATCATGTTCACCATCATTGACCTTATTGTCTACGATTGACTATTGTTGACTACATATGACCATGGTTGACCTTGTTTGACCTCAGTCAACTAAGGGAAAATCAGCGTTAACTTAGTTACACGTGGTCGACTATTGCTATTAATGAGTTTGTTTGTTTCCTTGCAACATCATTTTTTTGTCGAATTGTGATGACATATGAAGCTCATCATGTTCTGCTATCACTTGTTATGCATCACATTGTGATGACATTTATTGCCAATCAATGTGATGTTGTTTATTGTTTGTTACGTTATGACAACAATTATAGTTCATCACATTACAATGACATTTATTGTTTGGCACATTGCGTTGTTGTTTGTTTTTCACCATATTGTGACAATGTTTATTGTTCATCACATTGTGATGGCATTTAATGTGTATCACATTGCAACTATGTTTGTTATTCATCACATTTTAACATTGTTTATTGTTCATACATTGTGATGATATTTATTGTTTGTCATGTTGTGATGATCTTTGTTGTTCATCACATTGAAACATTTTTGTTGTTCATTATAATATGATATTATTTATTTTTCACCCCACTGTGACGAATTTTATTGTTTTTCATTTTGAAATGATGTTTTTCATTTACGACAATGCAACATTTTTTATTATTCTTAACATTGTGACAACATTTGGTGTTCATCAGGTTGCAACAACATTTATTGTTTGTCACATTGCAAATAATATTATTATTAAACTTACAAATCATCACTCAACCATGATGCTCATGTTGACCATGGTTGGCCATCTTGACTATCTTGACCATTGTTGACTACAATTAACCATTATCAACCATGTTGACCACGTAGACCATTATTAACCTTGATTTGGCCATGTTTGATCTTGGTTGACCATGGTTTACCACAATTAACCATTATCAACTGTGGTGACTATTATTGAACTTAGTTTGGCCATGTTTGATCTTGGTTGAACATGGTCACCCATGTTGACCATGTTGACCATGTTAACCATGGTTGACATTATTGTCTACAATTGACTATGGTTGACTTCCTATGACCATGTTTGACCTTATTCAACCAAGGGAAGATCATTATTAATTTAGTTAAACATGGTTGACCATGCTTCTCAATGATTTTGTTTGTTGTATTATGATATCAATTTTTTTTCCAATTGTGATCACATATGATGTTCATCACATTATGGTGTCATTTTTTGTGCATCGCATTACAATTATGTTCATTGTTCACCACATTGCAATTACATTTATTATTCATCACATCGAGATGTAATTTGTTGTTTGGCACATTGAGATGTTGTTTATTGTTCCCCATATTGTGACAACATGTATTGTTCATCACATTGTGACAATCTTTATCTTTGTCAAATTGTGATGACATTTGTTGTTTTCCATGTTGCAATGACACATTGTTATAGCACCATTTACCACCCTTGGTAGATTTGATGCTTTATGATATGGCCTAGGGCAACCTTTCCCTACCAGACTTGGTCCATTTTCTAAAAAACAATGTTTTAAATCCCATACAAGATTATGCCCTATATAAAGCACGTGTACACACGGGTCAGCCTATATCCAACCCACGTATATGTGTTAAAACATTAAAAAATATATAATCTCCCTTAATTCGAGCGAGGTTTATGGGGTTGACCCGATACCCACCTACTATAGTCTATGGCCCAACTCTTTCCCAACTGAAAAAGCTAATTTGGAGAAGTATAAATACATCTCCATGGGAAGGCCTAGAGGAGGAGGAAGGATTAGATATTGATATTATAGTTGATTATATCCATGATCAAGTCTGAAGATATCCCTGTGCCTTCTGCACTCCCAGTCATAGGAAACCCCTGTTTCCTTCTTGAGATATTCATCATCCCTTCCTGACAGCCTTGTGTATACTTATGGAGGAGGATTTCTGAGGCCCGGGCAAGGACGGATTTGGAGGATAGTTTCGCTTGGATTTGGCGGACAACTCAAGTTACAGTTCTTTCATATTTTCTTTAACTTACATTAATAAAGAGGCGCTGTCTTGTTCCTGATGATTATGGTCTTTATACATTAATTTATGTCATGATTTGCTTATAAAATCTCACGTTAATGCTTATTTACTTACATGCTTATATGATATAATCTTGATATCATGAACATGCTTTCAATAATTTTTGGTGTATATGTTTTGCCTTAAATGAATTGTAGGTCTTAAAAGCACAAGAAAGAAGGAGAGGGTTTGAACCCGAGGGGAATGGCCTCAAATGTAGGACCTACGGGTAAGACCTTTTGTGCCAAGTTCAATTATTTAAGTATTAGGTCTGTTTGTTTGTGTGTATCTTTATGTTGTATGCCCTCTTCTCTATTGGGGTTCCCAACCCAAGACCCTAGGGTGATTCTACCCAAAACACACATGTTGTTCATCACATTGCAAATAATATTAAAGTTATGTCGTGGAAATTATAAAGTTAAGGTAATATTAAACTTACATTACTAAGCTATAATACGATTATTTTAAAAATTAAATATTGAAACACTTAAAATAATATGAAATATTAAATATTAAATTTATTATAGAAAGTTATTTATGTTTTAAATTACTAGCTTTAATGACTATATTAATTTATATGGCTATGTTGGCCATCATTGGCCATCTTAATCATGCTAACTATGGTTGACCACAATTGACCATAATCAACTATGCTCATTGTGTAGACCATTTTTTATTGTGGCTTGACCATTTTTTACATTGGTTGAACATGGTTGGCCATCTTGACCATGTTGGCCATGGTTGACCTTTTTGTTTACGATTGACTATGTTCAACCATGCATGACTATGATTGGCCCTATTTGATCTCGATCAAATAGGGGGAGATCATGGTTAACTTAGTTAACTATGTTTAGACTATGGTTCACTATGTCTCGCTATGGTTTACTATAGTTAATCATAGTTGATTATGATGGCTATGATTGACTATGGTTGACTATAGTTAAATTTTGTTTGTGAATGTTTACTATGATTGTGGTTAACTATGGTTAACCATGATGCCCATGGTGACTATGGTTCACCATGGCACGCATGTTGACCATGGTGGCCATGTTGATTAAAGTTGAACAGAATACCCATATTGATTATGGGCATGATTCTTATGACTCACTATGGGAATGGTGGACATGATGACTGTAGTGGACTATAGTTGACTATAGTCAACTATAGGCACCCATGGTGGACTATGGTTGAGCATATGGCATCGATTGACATGTGAAAGGTGGAAAATGATACAAATCGATATATATATATATATATATATATATATATATATATATATATATATATATATATGTATATATATATATATATATATATATATATATATGTATATATATATATCTATATATATATATATGTATATATATATATCTATATATATATATATATGTATATATATATATCTATATATATATCTATCTATCTATATATATATATATATATATATATATATATATATATATATATATATATATATATATATATATATATATATATATAAACTAATTTATTAATGTGGTTGTGCTAGTTGACAACCAATGTAAATGGGGTAGATTAGTAGACCAAGTGATCATGATTGCATCATTATATTATTTTTCATCCATCTTGATGCTTTCAAAGCCTAAAAAGTGGAGGAGTAAGCTTGAAGGACTAGTTTTACCAGCAGAACCCAGTTTCATAAATTGCGGTATGAAACCTTTCAGGAGAATTTTGAGGCATTGAATGACATTTTTTTTGGGTGAAAGTCTATATTTCGAGTGTGGTACCTTTTTCCTTTTACATTATACACACAAATACCTTTCCAACAGGATAAGAAATGGCTCAACGAGATTTCATATGCAAAATTTATGCCACTCAGAAGTTGACCCTCTTGTTTTGGCCACCATAGTTTGAGAAGAATTCCATGTCAGTCTCTATTACTAATGAAAATGGGACTAGCTACATGATCATGATGAAGACGAATCTATATGAGTTCATATTATAAGACTATTTAAGAGTGGAGATAGTGAAACGTAACCATCAGTAGGCTATGGGGTTTTTTATATAATTGAACCACTAGGAAGAAAAGGGGTTCAATTCTTTTTTAGTGAACTTGTTCCATAGACAAGAAGGGTAGCCGAGAGGGATAGGGAGAGACAAAATAGATATAATTTTTGCACTAGAGTAGCCTATGGGCCAGATGCCTTACTTCTTTATACTTGCATCTATTTTATATTAAGATAAAGAGAGCATAAAGGCCTCACCTTCTAGTTAGGTTTTCTCTAGAAAGGATTTTCCATCTTATATCTTGTGTAAAATCGTGGTTTATGAGTTTTTATTTCAATTTTCTCTAGTTTTTGCATAAATTTTAATTTGCATACATATGCAATAAATAGTAATCTATAGATCCATAAATTTAAATAGGAATAAACCCTAATAATGTAGATTTAAAAAATTTTAAGTATATTTTTCCTAGATATGTTGTGATGAACTATCTAGTGGAATATCCATGGTAGTGTATGGATCGCCATGGTTGACATTGTCTGAATATGATTAAAATTTGTTGATGAGGGTTGACCATGATTAAAAATGGTTAACCATGATTGTTAAGGGTTGTTAATGGTTAATGGTGCTTAGTTATGGTTCAAGAGAGTTGATGATGTTTACAATGGTTGGCCATGGTTGACAAGGTTCACTATGGTTGACGTTAATTAATAAGGTTTACATTGATTGAACTAGGTTGAACTTGGATGACCATTAATGTAAAAATGTATTTATGTTACATTAATGTTGAGAATTATTACATTAATGTTTGTCAACAATAATTATAATGTTATATTAATGTTAATGTCATAGTAATGGTTGAAGAGGGTTGACAATGATTGACCATGGTCAACCATTATTGAAATAATGTATTTATGTTACATTAATGGCTGAAGGGGGTTGATTATTTTAACCATGATTAGCCATGGTCAACCATTAATGTAACAATGTAGTTATTTTACATTGATGGAAAAGGCTCACCATGGTTAAATTTGGTCACAATGTTCAACCATGGTTAATCTTTCTTGAGCATGTTTGAACATGCTTGACTATGGATAAATATTGTCAACTTATGTTTGTCCATGGATGTCCATGGTTTGACCATGTTGACCATTGATGACTAAGTTGTCCATGGTTGATTATGGTTGATTGGGGTTGGGTACTAATGAAAATGGTTGGCCATGGTTGAACATGGTTGGACATGGTTGAACATGGTGACCATGTTTGACCCACGAGGTCTCCACCTAGTCAACTTATGTCATAATGCTTTTATTCATGGGATATTAAAGAATATAATAATCACAAAAGATAATGATAAAAACCTCCCAAAATCCTTTTGGTGAACCCCATCTTAGTATAATTTTCTAATAAAAGTAACCCTTGTTTTCAATAGATATCCCCTATTTTTATTAAATACCCCTTTTTATACCCCCTATACCTATAATATAATGACTCTATTTTTCACAATTTAAAAACTCCCCTTATGAATCAACGTTGTAAGATATTTGTCAACAAGATCAATCATCCATGGTTTAACCATGGTTGAGCTTGATTGACATTATTTAACCATGGTTGATTATGCTTGACTATGCTGGAGCTTATTCGACTATGGTTGACTATGGTCAACAAATGATTGGCTATGGGTAAACATGGTAGATTAGGGTTTATTAACATTTACCTATAGATGACTGTGGTTGACCATGGTTGACCATGTTGCACATATGTTGTCATTGATGGAAAATGTATTGTTTTTGATTGATTTCAAAGAATGTTCTAAAGTTTTGCAACAACGAAAAAAAAGGGCCGAATAGACACTTCGAGGCACAAATTGGTAGAGGAATGGGATTAATGGCTCTTTTCCACTTCAGGGGCACTCAACATTTTTGAAAATCAATTGAAAGGGGGTCCAAGATGTTTCTCTCGAAGTAAAACACCAAAATGCATGGAAATAGTTTACACATATTGGGGAACCCCTAGCCTTTTTTGTAAACCACATTCGACACACCCCACCCCCTTGCCCTACCCCCCTAATATTCTTCCAAGGGACAAAATAGTGTTTTCACAACATACTCACATAGGACTGGGATGAAACTTGGTGTCTTAGTTATCATGATTTATCTAGAGAAGATCATTGACCCAAATCTATATTGGGATCGCACATTCATGGAGGTTATGGTGCATTTATGCACCCAATGGATCTAACAATGAAGAAAACTTCAACTTGTTTAGCTTTATATCATGCTCACACATGCATGCTGGTTCAAGTAGGGATATGCACCCAATGAAGCTAATCCATGATTAAATTGTGCATTAATCCTTGTTTATATTATGTTAAAGAAAAGTTGATTGATATTACTAAAGCTTAAGCATGTTGGGGTATCAGGAACTAGACATCCTATTATCCAAGCATTGAGGATGGTATTTGATATAACATGGAAGTTGTATGAATGTACAAGGAGGTGACGTGGCACTTCCATGTAGCTGACAAGTGGAAAATTTGATGACATGGTAATGAAAAAATGTGACACATGGCAAGAAAAAATTAGGGTTTTGGCCAACCGACTTGATGATTGGTAGGAGACAAATGTCAACACTTGGAAACATCGCAAGCACTAATTAGTTGCAACAAATGGCATGATAGGTATAGTAGCTTGTGACTTGGAATATAATATTCCAATCGTGGGCCCTGTATCAGGGTACCAAAGAAACACGCATTGAAATCCAGTTTTTATATATAAATGTCATAGCCAGTGTTTGGTATAACATGGAAGATATGACTTGGCATAGATGACATGGTAAAAATACCATGTTATTAGAAGTTATCGGTGCATGGTTGATTGACATGGTAGACCCATAAAATTAGTTATTTTATTATTATATAATTTAGGAAATAACTCTTATCGATTTAAATAGATAAAGCCAACACTGTTTGTATTTTGATAACTATGTTAAAAAAAGGAAAAAAGAAATGTTTCTTTTTGAATAAAAAATTTAGGGATAAAACAATGGATAAAAGGTGAAAAGCTAGTGATTTTTGGCTCACCAAAAATTTGGGGTATTTAATATAATTTTATGGTCACAAAAGGGGATTTTTTTTGTTTTTTCTCTTAGCATACTCTATCTTAAAAAAATGAATGTATATTTTTGCAATAAAAGAATATGAATACAAGATTTCATCTATTTACTTAGGAATATTGGGGAATTTATGGGATTGAATTTATTTCTCAAGTGTTGTTTTAACAATGAATTGCATTAATTGGAGCCTTCCTATTTTTATTTATGAACTAGCTTTCTCATATCTCTAAATTGGATAAAACCCTACACCAGGGTGGTATCAGAGCTACATACAAATTTTGTATTTGGGTTCTACTCTATGTTAAGTCATGGCCCAAAGAGTTGGCAAAGGAGGTCGAGGTGGTCGACCTCCTCTATGTTAAGTAACCAAATATTTTAGTGTTTTTTTCCTCCACCATAATATCTAAAATTCATCCTCAGCTAGATGCTTTATGTATTATTAATTTCATTATTCCTCCACTCGCCTCTCTACAAGAAAATTTGACAAGGACACCATAAAGGATTGCCTACCTTGCCCCTATCTAAGGATTCCTCATTTTCCAATCATAACACTGAAAATAATTAGCTTAATTTGATTCCATGCCCAATGAATTTTCCCTCTCCCCTGCCATCAAATTGTTGAAATTATTCTACCTTAATCTATAAATGTATCCTAAGATCCAAAATATTTCGTAGAGAGATCCCTCTCTAGGTTTGGAAGGGTTATCTTCGAGCCCTAAATATTGGTTTGTGGTTACCTTTGGGTTCTTCTCCTCAGCCTTGAGGAATTACAAAGTGCTAACACAAGGCACTCATAGAGATGTTTAAATTGATTTATCTTTGTTAATTACAAACTAGGACTCTAATGTTTTAATCAACCCATCTGATCATTATTATGTCTTTGATGACTATCATTCAACTTATCATTTTCCCACCAGCACATCCAATGATATTTGTTTTACATCCTTTGATATTTATAGTTCAAAATTTCACTATTCAGATATCTGTCGAGCAGTTGAGGCACTTCATCCTTCGGTGGTGGCTATGTCCGGTCCTCACTGTCTTGGCATGCTTGTTGAATATCAACAAATATATTTTCCCTTAGAAGATTCTCATCGTAATCTCATGCATGTAATTGAAAATTCATCTTTTAAAAGTTTTGGGGTTTTCAAGAGGATTACCATGAATTTTACGATTCAATTGTTGAATGGTTCGAACAATTTCACCTGGCAAGATTCATCACAAATAACAATTTTCTATATTTCATAGCACTTGCTGAGGAGTTTAGTGTATATGGAGACACATCCTTGAGAAGCTTCTGAGGCTTGTTGAAAGATGGTTCTTGTCAAAAGGGTAAGAATGTGACTTGATTAAAAGTAGTAACTATGACATATATTTCTTCTGACAGGAAATACCTTCAATTTTTTTTGCAAGATATAAAAGCTCTTATCATTTCTATTGCAAGATGTTTTATATTTGTTTTAATCGATTACATCTTTCTGATTGCAAGTTAGGAACAATTTTGGTGGCTACATTGGAAATTCCATTATACATGACCCCGACCTTCTAGTTGGTTAAGTTAGGAGTAGGTCTAGTTGCATCTTAGTTTACTTTCACATTCATCCTGCATTGCTTCTTGTGGTTTGTTTTTTTTTATAGTTTTGGTTTCACATCATGTTTGGTTTATCCACTTTTTGTCTTGTCTTTTGGTTTTGTTTTCTTGTTGTGTGTTGTCTTTCCTCTCGTTTTTTCAGACCTTACATGAACATGCTTTGTTGGATCAAAAGGGAATGTGGGAAAATAGAAAAGGACTTTGTGACACTACAACATTTGGCTAACTCTATATCCATCTTCCTTCTCTTGGTTACATCTTTTGGTCGACGTTTCCGATGGAAAATATGATCCTTGCATTAAGAAAGCCTTGTGTCAAACCATGATTTGCATGTCTATTCTAGAAACATCATGCCTACACTTGGGTTTTTATGTTTCGGTGTTTTTAGGCTGATCCAATCAAGTAGATAAGGAAAAGGGGAAAAATAAACAAGAAAACCAATATTATAGGTCTTATTTATGCTTCTTTGAAGGGGCAACCTCTCTTGCTCTCAATAAGTAGGGATTCCTCTTACATTGATGAAATAAATAAGTATTAATGCATAGTCCTATATAAAATAATTAAATAAAGGTGAAAGAAGAGAAAGGCTTCATGTATAGAGAGGTGAAACAGGCAACTCCATCGGGGTACTATCTAGGCCTGCTAGTAGCGAAACAACACTAGAGGTGAAAAGCTATACTATGAAAATATAAATCTCGTGAAATTCATTACCCTATCCTAATTCAAAACATTGTGTGATCGTTAATCTTATGTTTGTGCTTAACCGAGTAAAGGAATGAAGGGGACTATGCTTATGCATAGGATAAGTGGGGAAGCCATGGTAATCTTAATGATGAATCAATACTTCCTGAAGAACTAGACCCTGCGGGAAAGAATTGACCAAGGTAGAGAAGCTGGAGTTCTACAAGTGTGTTGCCAAGTATTTTCGTAGTGATAAACACCCACCAAAATTTCACGTACACTCGAATGTTATAGCCTATTTTGGATCTTGTGATCGAACAGTCCGTAATCATTTCTTGGTTAGCTAATGATTTTTGAGCTCCCTCCTTGGATAAGAAGTGTCAAAGTCACTTTCTCACACATGTTTAGTCTACAACAAGTCCATAAGTTCATGATTATATGTAAGCTTGAAAAATCATAGCACAATCCATTAGGATTGTTCTTTTTAGATGTCCAATTCATGTCGATAGTCAATTTACACTCACATCACTAGTCCCTCACTTTTTTTGTGATCATACCTCTATTTTGGTGAGTTTCTCCAACTTTTTCTTTTACGCACTTTCACTGTCTCAAATTTTCTTTTTATGTTTATGAATGTCAATTTTGCTTGATTTTCTTTTAATTACTATTGTTTTCATGTTATTTTTTTCGTGACATGTGTTGTTTTCACCTTCATTCGCATATCACAAGTATCATTTGCACCTTTATTTTCATTTAGAAAGTGTCGTCTTTTAGCGTGAGAATTGCCGCTTATCATGTAGAGTGGAGTTTTGGTTTGTTCCAAGGGGAAATATTTGTGATAATGAGTTTTTCTTATCATTTAGGCATTTTTCACACTCATTTCCAGTGTTTCATGCACTATCACACAAGTGTCGTCATTGTTGTCACAAAGTGTGTCTTTAGTGTCACAATTATTGTAAATTTTCACAAAGGTTGTCGCACTAAGGGAAGTATGTGTTCATGTGTTTAAGATGTTCTATTTTGTTTTGTCAAGTTTCTAAGTGTGTTATCACAATCAAGTTCCGTCATTGTTCACATTAGTTTCCCTGATCCCACACTTAGCCAAATTTTAGAAAATTCCCTACAACTTAGCCTCATTCGACCTTCCTGAACTGCACATTGTGCATTACCAACCCTCAAGCAACAAAATTTCCTCTTGACACTATGAATATGTAGTTCATTCCTCCCATGACTATGCAGTGTGCAGTTTTAGTGCTCAAGCCCAAGCCTTGGCCTCAAAAATTGCACAATTCTGCCCTCTTTCCTGGCCCCAATTCGACACTGAACAATCCCTAAACTCAAGCTCAAACCTTGAGCTCTTTAAATACACAACTGTGTAATCACCATGGATACTTTACCTCCAAGAACTTTGTAGTTAGCTAAAAAAGTGAAAAACCCCTCAGCCTGCCTCACTCACTCCTAAAACTGCAAAATTTTTCTCTCATGCCCAGTTATAATTGTGCACTATGTAGTTTGAAGGCTTAAGCCTGAGCCTTGAGATCCTGAACTGCACAATTACGCAATCAATCAATCTCTTCTATCTTCCAGAACTATGAAGTTGGCTCAAACAGTGCCCAAACCATCAGTCTTCCTCACTCAATGCCCAAATTGCACAATCTTCTTCCTTAGTCTAGCCTGAACTATGCATTTCGTAATCTCAAGGCTCAACCATGACCCTTGACTGACTGAGTTGCACAACTGCACATTCACTAAGCCTCTCCATTAGAATACCACTTGGATCTGGCTCATTCAATAGATCATCATGCAACATCTTAGAATATGGGTTTATTAGACTGATGTCATCTTGTGTTGAGTGGATTGTAGTTGCAAGAACCCTATCATGCTATGGAATGATTATGAAGAAGGATGTGGAGAAGGAGGAAATGTTAGAAGACACCTAAAGATCCAGGGAGAAAGGATGATCATTAGATAAGAAGATGAAATAACACTGGATTACAATAGAATACCAAAGATCAGAACCGTATGAAGACTCCATCTAATTGACAACCCTTTGGAGGGTAGATATGGAGAATGAAACAAATCTCACATGAAGACGAAGTATTGGATACATCTCCTATTCAAGACAGAAAGAAAGAAGAAACAAGAAGGATGGTTTGGCATTTCCATATCATCATGTAGTCCATGTCATCATTTTCATGTCAAGTCCTATCACGAGTCATACTATACCACATCATTATTGTGGATTATGTAATTATCTATTCAAAATGTATTGTAAAGTGGAAGTTCAAAGGTCAAGTTCAGAATATGAAGATTCATGTAAAGTTGAATAGTGATAGGAAGTCAAACAGTATTTAGGGTAGTCAAAGAGTCACAAGGAAGGCGAACCATCACCTCTTGATTATATATACACCCATATTGTATGAGAAAAGGAATTTTCACCTTGGCTCCTCCCGCAAGGTATTAGAGAGACAGACTAATTCTTTTTGGGAGCAAGGAGTGGCTCCAATGCTCCACTATTGAAGCTAGTGGTGTTCATTCTATACATGTGTCTTGGAAATTTTACTTAATATCAGAAGCCTAATTTCCAACACGTTCTTCATGCATGTATTATGAAAATTTGTAAGACTATTCTGTAAATGTTTGTAATTCATGTTTTCTTTCATCTGTGCTAAATTAGTTGAACTGTTTTGGTTATTTTTGTACTTATCATATTTAGAATATTTTGTAATGGTAATTATCGTTATTGCATCATTGTGGATTATTCCATTGGATATTAGACAGATCTTTCTTGTTGTAATGGTTGCAATGACCATCACATCTTTGTGGACTATTCTGCTGGATGTTGAATGGATTATTTTTGTTTATGTGTATCTCTACTAGGGTGGTACTATTAAGTCTCCCTTAGAGGCTCACTTCTCTTCCCCCTTCGTAGTAAAATAAATTTGACACACATACGACTAAAGACACACTAGGTACACCCCCCTTGCTTTTTGAAGGCACATTTTCACTCCTCTCTCTTGCTGACAGTTAGAGCCAAGGAAAACCTGTAAGAATATATGGCAGTTAGGCTGACACATTAGATGGGGCCCCTATTACAAATGGTGTGAGGTCAAATTGGGACTTCACATTGTGGAGACCCCCTTGGTTGATGGATTTCCAGCACCATCCAAAAACCTACAAAGGTGGTAGATAAATTGGAGTTGAAGAAGATTAAACACCCATTGTCATATAAGGTCTCTTGGCTACAAAAGGTTCATTACCTGTTAGTGAATGAACAATGTGAGGTAGAGATAAAGATTGGTATCTATAAGGATAAGGTTATGTATGATGTGATGCCTATGGATGTGTGTCATATTTTTCTCAAAAGACCATGGTATTTTGATAGGAATTCCATGCATAATGGGAGAAATAACCTCTACAAGTTTGAGAAAGATGGTATGAAACATACACTTGTATCACTACAATAATAAAACACATCAAAGGATGATAGTTCAAAAGAACTCGCGATGAGTGGAAAGGAGTTTTTCAACAAATGGGGGAATTTGAGGTGGGTTTTAATATAATTTTTAAACCCAAGGTAATTCTAAAAAATACCATTATTTCATATTTTCTAATAGAGATTCAAGACCTATTAAATGAGCACATTGATTTCATAGTTGTTGATTCTCCTAATGAGTTACCACCTATGAGAAGTATAAGTCACCATATTGAGTTAATTCCTAGAACAAACCTGCCAAACAAATATTCCTACAAAATGACTCCACAATGGTGGGTGTGTGTTATATTCTTTCCACGACTAGTCCCATGCATGACGCAGGGGGGAGGCACCCCCCTTCTACAGGGTCCAGTGCAGTGCCTCAAGATTTTTTTTTGGACCCTATGTTAGTTGGGCGGACCTACGTATGGTTTTGTGCGTGGATTTTGCACATGGTTTTGGGCATGAGGGTTTTCTTCCCATGGTATCTTGTCGATTTGGTTAAGGGAACTACGATTATGTTCTAATCTAGGGTTAATGGATTGAGGTTTATGAATTCTTCACCATGTATATATATGTGTTGTAACATTGAAAGGAATATAATGAAAAATCAATCTAGCAGTCATGGTTTTGGGATCCAGGGGAAATCTCTCTGTATATCTATTTTATGTTTTATTCTCTGACCATTTTTTATTTTATGTTTTTAGAATTCATGAGCAGGTAATTTATGGAGAGGGTTAAAACCTACATTTGGTATTAGAGTTGTTTCAGCTTCAAGGGGACACCTTTGCTAATGAGGGGTTTTGCAGACCCATGGTAGACCCTATTCAATGAGAAATGTGTGGGATTTATTCTTGCAGCGAAAGAAGATGGTGAGTAGTGGAAAGATAGAGATCAAAAAATTTAATGGTCAGAGTTTTGAGTTGTGGAAAATCAAGATGGAAAATAAAGATCAGTGGATCAAACTAGATCTGGGTACTAAATCAACGACAACTTTAGATGAATACTGGACAAAGTTGGATCAAAAATCAAAAAGCACAATACGATTGTGTATCTTAGATTTAGTATTGTTGAAGGTATCAGGGGAAGCTACGGTGAAGGCTTTGTGGGACAAGTTAGGGACATTGTACAAATCTAAGTCTTTGGTGAAAAAATTGTTCCTACAGAAAAATTTATATAATCTAAGGATGAAGGATGGAAACTCAGTGATAGAATATGAATGCCTTTAATATTGTGGTAAGTCAGTTGTTATTTGTTGATATTAAAATTTTAGATGAGGGTAAGTGCATTAATTTACTGTGTTCTCTACCAGATTCGTGGGATAATCTGGTTGTTGCAAATGGTAGCATTACAACTACCTTGAAGCTTGATGAAATAGTCTCATGCTTGTTGTCGGAGGAGTTGAGACGGAAAAATATGGAGGGACAGAATGGAGATGCCTTGTATGTATAAGGACAGTTTGAGAACATAAATAAAAATAAGTCCTCGAGTGGGAGATATAAATCTAGAGGGAGATCCAAATCTTGAGGAAGACCTATAAGGGTATGTAGGAAATGCAGAAATGAAAGGAACTTCAGAAAGGACTATAGATATAAAGCTCTTGAGAAAGGAAATGGATCTTATGATGCTCCTTCTATACAAGCAAAAACAACCTTAGATGAATGCATGGATGTGTACTGAGCTTCTTCTTCAAGTACACATGTAGATCATGAGGCATGGTTGATTGACTCAGGTGCATCCTTTAACTTCACTCCCAATAAGGAGTGGTTCTGAGAGTATGAGAAATATGATGGCGATGATGTCTTCTTAGGATATGAGAGGAAGGCTAGAATCGTTGGACGTAGGAAAGTTAGGATGAAGTTACAAGGTGGAAGGATTAGAACACTTTCAGGTGTTCTGCATATTCATACGTTAGCGCAAAGTATGATTTTGTAAGCAAGATGGATGATGCAGGTGTAAAAACAATGTTTGAGAAAGATACCTGCAAGATGGTTTGGGGAGCATTGGTATTGATGTGGTGAGTTCGGATTGGAACTCCGTACAAGCTTCTAGATAATATTTTTATAGATGGGTGCAAAATTTATGTGGTTTTTTTTAATCGAGAAAAATTACCATTTCAACATTCTAAGGGAGACCACCCAGTTGGGAACTTAAACCAATTCATTTTCCATTGAAATGGTGGTTTCGACTGGTTAGACTAGGTCTAGCTACCTTTTCTCATTCTTTATTCGCATAAGATACATATTTTAATTACCAACAGATAAGAGAAATCAGATCAATTCTCCTTGTTTATTAGGAAAGAAAATGATCCTTAATCTAACTTTGTGGCTCAGGAAAACCACTCTAAATTTTTTCTCTTTCGGAAGAGGACTTCTAAGATGCATAAATAAGAATTAAAATGAAAAACTTAACCTATGATGCACTTATCCTAGACCTATCTCATTTCAAGGAAAGAATAGTCTTTCTTTCAATTGAGAGCAAGCTAAAAGGATGGTGAAAGAAGCATATTGGAATTGGAATAAAATAAAGGAATTAGATCAGGGAAATAGTTCACAAGGGATAATCCTTGTTAAAGCAGATATAAACAACTAAATTCCTAATAAATAGTTACCAGACACTTAATTGTCAATAACTCCAACTCCTAATAAACATATGAAAAATAAACAAAATATTCATGCCATAATATTGAAATAGTTCTAATAAAATGACATGCAGGAAAGAAGTACATTTATAACTTTAAATTGTTAGATAGCTAACCAACCTAAAGAAATAAAAGTTTATTCTTATACAATTCCTAGTTTTCAAAATGCATTGATGATTAATCCTATAGATAGCTTGATCATTTTTTAAATGAGCTAACAAGTAACATTTAACAATAGTGCTAAAGCCAACTAATATACTCATACAACAAAAATGTAATTGAAAATTGAAGAATTCATTTTCTATAATTGACGCAAACAGTAGTGTTATGCATACAATTATAGAAACAAATATTATTAAAAATATGAATCTAGTTACATGAATCTCAAAATATTGCAGTAGTGCAAATCCCTTGCTTCCAGCAACTCGATCCCTGTGTGTAAAGAATGGCTTCAACCCCACCACAATAGTGTGAATGAGAATTAAAACTCCTCTACAAAGAGGTTGAAAGCTCTAATATTATTATGTCTCTTTTCTCTCGAGTTCAAATCCCCTTTCTCACAATTAGAATGGGTATTTATACATAGTGGAAATATTAAAAGTCCCCCTCTATTTCTCAACAACTGAGTTAATTGAAAGAAAATGAAAGAAAATGATTCCTTCTATTGGGGTTTTGGTCAAATGTAGATGGCCTTTGTCCATATTGTTTCGAACTGATAGGTGGAATTCAACTTCTTCAACAACTTCTGTTTATTAAAAAAAAAATCCACGTGGAGGGGTTTCTTTGGAAATCTTGACTCGATCTATTTACCATCATCGGCCATGGAAGCTTCTCTATTAAAAGAAAACATAATTAGTTTTTCTTTTGTCATGAGCTTTTTCTTTTTTAAATGTCGAAAAACAAACTTAAACCATAAAATGTGAAGAACTATATTTATGCCCCAAAACCATATAAATCACGTATTTTAAAAGTTATACAATAGCGGCCCATAAGAGATGGCAAGTGGAAGATGTTAACAGGTATCAAATAAATGGATATCGGAACTTTTAAAATGAGATAACATGAAATATTTGCGATATTGGGCAGCTCCAATATGGAGCAAATGTGATATCATATTCAACTCCCTTTAATAACTTTATTGGTACATTATATTGGAGCCTTGTATCGGAGAGTTGATATCGAGGGTTTTACAGTTGTTTCCATTTAAAAGTTCTGATATATAAGCGGACGCAATATTCCAATTAGACCATCATTAATATGCATATTAGGTCTGACTTATCGGAGCCTGGAAGGTATCATAAATCGAAGATCGAAGGGATATGAATATTGGAAGTTAGATATCGAAGGGATATGATTATCAGAAGTTGGAGATCAGAGGGAGTGTTGTATCGGAGTTTTTAAAAGCTTTCTCAGTTTAAAATATACAAAAAGTGTTAACCCTGATAAGAGGGGGATTAATGATGTGGCAGGTGGGCCCTCTGACAACCTCTTGTAAATTATAGTGCGTTTATATAATGGTTAGGCTTTGGTTATATGATATGTTTGTTTTAATACTCCGAAGTTTATAAAAATGGTTTTCCACATATATATTTCGAATTTGATATACTCTCCATGCCACTTATAACATTGATCAGGGTTTTGACATTGAGTAATTCTAAAAGGATTCCTCCGATGTGAGAATTTCAATATCTCCATTATTTAATTTACATAAAAAGAACCACTTGTTTAATTGTTACTACCTAACCTAAAGCCACTTAATTATATCAATCTTGGTCTTTGGGGCTATCTATAAAATATAAATTAATATTTACAATTGAAAATTAATTCTTTACAAATAAATAAATTTATAAAACAGAAAGTAATGTACAATTTATACATTTTAATAGGAAAAGGTAGTGAAAAGTACCCATTTTTCAATTAGGCACCATTTACAAACCAAACAACCAAATGAAATAAAAAAGTTATGATAGGAAGATGGGAATAGATTGAACTCATTGAAGCAATCTAAATTCTTAAAATCAGATAGTAATATGACTAACCATTCAATCAAAGGGTTCCCATAATGAGAATTAAGTGAATAATGGGGGGGTTGTGTTCTTTCCTCAACAATGGCGGCACACTAGGAAGAAATCGCTATCTCTAGAAAAATGATGAAATTCTAAGAAAAAGGAATAAGGTTAAATTAATCAAAGTGCTAGGATTCAGGTTTTCAATGAAATCCCAATAAAGAATAACATTGTTTTATCATTTTGTGTATCTCCAGTATTGATTATAAGAGTCATGTTTGAAAACAAATATTTAATTGACAATAGCTTTAGCAAGAGATGTTTATAAGATACGTTGTCATAAAATAGAATTATCTTATATTATAAAGTGAGATTATCAAAATGACAAGGAAACACAATAAGGGTTTCAAATTTGAATATGAAAGATATAAATTTGATGATTTTTTTGATATTATTCCTTTTACCAATGAATTTTATTATCTAAGAGTAAACATTTCCCATGTCTCAAACCAAAGATGGATGTGAAAAAATCCCTTTAACTAAAAGATTTGGTAAAATCACCAAAAGAACAGAAGGGGATTTTCAAAGGGAAACAAAATGAAATGTCATGAAATCATATCCAGAAACAGGAGCAAAGAGAAATGTAATCAAATGAAAAATAAAACAAACTACTGCAAGAAAAATCATGAAAAAGATACCACTCAAAAAAAAGAAAAGTAATATCTTGACATAAGCCATTAAGATCTTGTTATGTATTTGTCAAGTAAAATGTTGTCTTGTTAAAATGAGCTTTCTTATTCATGAGTTTATTAAAAACTAACCAATGAAGAGTTGTGATTAACAATTTCATTTGAGAGATTAACATAATTTTATTTCCTTACTCAAATATTGCTTTAAAACATATCACGAAAATGATAAGAAATATTTCAAGTTTAGAAAATCTCCTTGAGTAAGGTTGGAAAGATGATCCATTTATCATTTATGTTTATCACAACTATATTATTCACAAAATTTGGATTAAACCAAAACCCGCAAAAAGAAAACAAAATATAAGAAATAAAAACTGAAGCAGAAAACAACAAATTGAAATAAAAGCGCAGAAACAGATGATAATGAACAGAAAAATGCATACCTGGAAGAAATTGATAGTAAGTTTACTTCATGGGTTTTAATATTCTTCCATTTATTTCTTTAGAATGTTTAAAATCATCCTTTTATTCAATCTACAAATCATTAACATAAATCAATGTAATCTATTCTTAATCCTAATTTTAAGAAACTAGATTAAGATTATGTGAGATCAAACTTCCAGTGTAGATATCCAAGTGCTTTATTTACTGTGTGTACATACAAGTCAAAAATTAGTAGCAAAAGCACAATTGTAATTAAACCAAGAAAAATAATTCTGAATTCATTATGTACATCTAAAACTAAATTATGCACAAAGAACAACTTATTTACAAATAATTTATTTGAAAACCATCTCTATTGGAGAGTTGTCTCCAAACAAATATCTATTGGATTGTAAAAGTATGGATGTATATTTGTGAGAGATTCAAAACTAACCGAAGGAGAAGGTAGCAAGGCAAATTGTGAAGGAAGTCACTCAAGAGTTAAATTTTTTTGACAATGATATAATTGAAGTGAAATGAACATTAAATTAATTTGAAATAGAAAAGTTTTTTGATATTCAGGATTAAAATTTTGAATAACATATTCATTGTCTTTAGTTAATGCATCTCGAGGGTGTTCAATGCTAAGATATTGAACATGTCTACATAAAAAATTAGAAAAGTAAACATAATGAAAGAATCAAAGTAAAGCAATCATAACCAAATCGCTATGGACATTAAAATTACAACATAATGTTACAGGAAAACTCTGGAACCTATCATTAAACTCAATGATTGAATTCCCACTAAAAGGGCATTCCAACAAAATTCTATAGATGAAAGTTTCCCATATAAAATCGGAATGAAAAGTGTTAGAAACCTGCAAAACTAAGTCATCAAAACTGTTGACACCTTGTTCTGAATTGTTTCAGTCGCACCTTTCCATTGGACGCTGCTTTGATATTGTATTGATATCATACGATGAACGTTTCATAGGTTTTTGAAAGCTGGACATTTCTGGGAAACAAGCTTCGGTCTCCATACCTCAATGTTGTCCCACCTTTCGTATTGTACATTACCTCTTTGATCATTGCATCAAATAGTAAACATCATTGATTTGCCTTGCAACTCCCGGTGTTGCGCATTGAAATCTTGCTATCGTTTCTCTACCTGGTATGGAATCCGCAAAGGAGCGAATGCTCTCGGCCACTTCACTGCTGGAAGCGTGATTGTGAGCATGTTTTAAGTGCGGTGTGTTACCCGGTTTGAGTTCTTGTGGCGAATCGCAGGACGTTTGCCAGCCATGCTATGACCCTCCGACTCCTATACCTCCTGCATCTCCGTCTCAGCAACCGGCTAGTCCAGCTCCACCGCGGCGAAAGGTTTCGAAAGGAATGGTGGCATTTGCAGTAGTGGGATCGGTCGGGACTTTCATCGGCCTCTGCGCGATTCTCTGGATCCTCTACCTGGTATCAGCATGTTTTAAATGCTGGCCTCTACCCTTTTAACGCGCACGGAAATGCATTGATATAAATTGTTAGGGTCTTGCCTTCGGAACCGACTCAATGTCTGCCTTCAAATTTTTCTGTTATTTCGTCGTTTCAAATATGTGGATGCCAATCTTTGGAGAAAATTCTTCAGTATGCCTCGTTCGGGAATGACCAAGCCAGCTATGTAAGTTGGAAAATTGAGAACACAGGGTTTTTTAAATGTTCTCTCCAATTCTCCAAGACGGTAGAGTTTAATCATAAATAGAACTGTGAAATTGCGGTGAAATCTTATGATTTGTTTTCACTGAAAACATCAAGCTGTCGTACCAATCACTTGCTCACTGAGCAACTGGAACTGGGCAGCCCAATTCTTGGCTCATGTATAGTAGCTGCTCCATCATCCCGCAATCAAGAATGTTGCCTGCGTAAATGCATGTGAAAAGTTGTTTTTTCCATTGTGATTTTTTCTGCTTCAGTCTTTTCCGAATGAAATACTCTTCAAACTCTTTGAACATAGATTTTATCATTTAATGGCAGCAATTAGTCAAGAAAACAGAGCTCCCGCTTGTCATTTATGGTGATTTTTTTAGTCTTTTTAGTGAACTTTGAAATTGTAATACCGTTGCTGCTCCAACTTTGTAGAGCTCGCGGTTAATACTGTTGCTGCTCCAACTTTGTAGAGCTCGCGGTGAATGACTGATTATTTTTAAACAACCAAAGTTATTTCCCACATAAATCTTTTGAGTACAATTTCAGTGTATATGAACAGAAGTTTTTTTTTACAAAATGCATTCAATCATCTTTATGGTAGGAATAGTTCTCACTGGCAAGGAGAACTATCCTGAATGGTCCCCAATGATAAAACACACCCTCATCTTCAATGAGTTGTGGAAAGGAGTGTGTGTTGGAGAAGGAGATAATGGCCCAGTACAACCTACCTCAGACAAAGAGCTCATCATTTGGGAAAACAAGGACAACAAAACCTATGTATTAATCGCAGCATCTGTAAATGAAGAGGTGAGTCGCCATATTTCATCATATTCAACTGCCTTTGAAGCTTTACAAAAGCTGAAAGAACTCTATGACTCACATTCTGCACTTGAAGTTGTTCAGCTCATGATTAAACTCTTCACTCTTGAACTAAAAAATAATGATCCTCTTGCTCTTGCATCTGAAGTAAAGTCTATAATGCATGATATCAAATCCACTAAGGTTGATCTGGATATCCCTCTTATTGCTTTTCTCAAGGCACCCTATCCTACTTACTCCAATTATCTTGAGTCTTTACAAGCAAATGGAAATCTTAAAGATATAACCTTTGACTCTCTTGTGAAAAAGTTTGTTGAAAGAGAGAAAGCCTTTGCAAAGAAGACAACCCCTGAATCTTCTGAAGAGACTGTGTGCCTTGCTCATAAAGAAAATCATATTGCTCTAGATTCTACAAGAGGAAGAGGTGGACGAAGAGGAAGAGGAAGATATTTTAGAGGCAGGGGGGTAAGACATTCTCAAGGAGAAAAGGCGGACTTACACTGCATTCGCTGCAAAAGAAATGGATCACATGATGCCTCTACATGCAAGCTACCATGGGACAAAATTGAGCAAAAAAGAAACCAACAGAAAGGTAAAACTGATGATACAGACAAAGGTAAAGCACCTGAATCCGCTCACTATATTGAGGCACAATGTAACATTGGAGTAAATGAATATTTGTTTAATGCTTCACTTGTTTCTCCAAAAAATGATTGGTTGCTTGATTTAGGAGCAACCTGTCACATGACTCATAGAAAAGATTTTTTTTTGAAGATTTCACTAACAGTGTTGATGGAGAAGTATACTTTGCAGATTATTCAAAAATCAAGCCATCAGGGCTTGGCACAATCAGGCTTAAACTGCCTGGTCTTCCAGACTTTCTTCTGGATCATGTTCTATATCTCCCACAGCTCAAGATAAACTTGCTGTCCTTGGTCCACATCCGCCAGCAAGGTCACTCCATTCATATGTTTGATGGCAAGCTTGAGGTAAGAAAAGCTTCTGACCACTCACTTGTCATGAGGGGAATAGAAGAAGAAAGACTTCTCAAACTGCAAGGAACCTCTGCTCATGCACAACATTTCTCATATATTTCTCATCATGAAGAAGGTACACTTCCATCAAGTTTATTATGGCATGCTAGATTTGGACATTTAAACTATGACAGTCTCCGCTTATTGAAGAAACATGGTGTTGTTGGTTTGCCTACAATTCCTAGGAAACATAAGCAATGTGATGCTTTCATTCTAGGAAAGCATAGCAAATAGTCTTTTCATAATTCACATTCAAGAGCACATAGGAAGCTTGAACTCATTCATTCAGATTTATGTGGTCCAATGCCTGTTCCTTCTGCAAATGGAAATAAATATATCATGACATTTATTGATGATTACACTAGAATGTGTTGGGTTTATTTATTGAAGAACAAATCTGATGCTTTTCAAACATTCAAGGATTTTCATAAATGGATTGAAAATGATGCACAATCTCATATTGGGCCTATTCGCACTGATAATGGAAAAGAATATACATCAAATGAATTTCAAAACTATCTTCTCCAACATGGGATCAAACATCAAGAAACTGTGCCTTATAATCCCCAACAGAAAGAATGAATAGAACAATCTTGAATATGGTACGATCCATGTTTTTCTTCAAAAATGTAAAGATAATGTTTTGGGCTGATGCTGTTCTATGTGCTGCATATATAAAGAATAGATGTCCATATAATGCTATAAGAAACAAGACTCCTTATGAATTGTGGTATGGACATGTTCCTTCAGTAAAACATCTCAGGATCTTTGGTTCCACCTGTTATGCTTTGATACCAAAGGTACATAAAAACAAACTTGGTGCTAGAAGTCGTAAGTGTATCTTCCTGGGGTATTCAAACACCTCCAAAGCATACTGCCTCTATGATGAAGCAAATAAAACGTTTGTTGTATCCAGAGATGTAATTTTTCTTGAATCATCCAAATCTGACAATGTTGTTGAGTGGCAACTTGATCGCTTGGATAGATTCGCAAAAACAAAATCATTTCAAGAATTTTATAATCAGATTCCACATCTTGAAGGGGGGATTCCTATACTAGATCAACATGTGGAATCTTCTTCTAAAGAACACTCTCCCCCGAATGAAACTCCAACAACAGATGATGCTTTAAGTGATGTAATTGATAGAATTGGGAGACTCAATCTTGATTCAGTCCCAAGTCAATAAACAGAGCAGCCTGGACCATCTCAGAAAGGTCCCCCAAAGTGGCTGACAAAGACACTTGAAAGTGTTCATCCTGATGAAATTGGAAAAACAGGAACCAGAAATTCAAACCGACAAAATGGAGGTGATGTAGATGACTCTAATTCACCTGTTGATATGGATGCTACTTATGATTGTGAATTGAACTTGTCTACAGATTTTGAACCAACTTCCTTCAAAGAAGCTACTTCTCATGATGAATGGAAAGAAGCAATGCAAAAGGTGGATGATGCCCTCATAAATAATGGCACTTGGAAGTTGGTTGATCCTCCATTTGGAACCAAACCAATTGGCTGCAAGTGGGTCTACAAGAACAAGTACAAAGCTAATGGCTCACTGGACAAGCACAAAGCTAGGCTTGTGGCAAAAGGTTTTGCACAGAAGGAAGGGGTCGATTATGAGGAAACTTTTGCCCCCACAGCAAAATGGGCCACCATCCGGACACTCTTTGCACTAGCAGCTCAGAACGGTTGGAAAGTCCATCAAATGGATGTAAAAACTGCCTTCTTGAATGGAGATCTAAAATAAAATGTTTTTATGTCCCAGCCTGAAGGATTTGCTGTGAAAGGGCATGAACAAAAAGTATGCAAACTTGTGAAGTCCTTGTATGGCCTCAAACAAGCACCGTGAGCCTGGTATGAAAAACTAACTGACCATCTTCTGAAACTCAACTTCAACCATTTTGATCTTGATGATGCAACTTTATTTGTCAAGAAAGTTGGAAAAACAGTTGTATATCTTGTGGTATATGTAGATGATCTTTTAATGACAGGGAAAAATGAAAGCTACATTGCATCCATAAAGAAGGAATTGGGGAAAAGTTTTGAAATGACTGATTTGGGCTATGTTCATTACTATCTTGGCATTGAAGTAACCCAACTTCCAAAATCCATATTTCTTTCTCAAAAGAAATACATTGGAGATTTGTTAAACAGATTTGGCATGACAAAGTGCAATCCTCTTTCTACTCCAATGGAACAAAACTTAAAGCTCACATCTATTGAAGGAAAGGAATTTGAGGATGCAACAAAGTATAGACAACTTGTAGGAAGTCTCATCTACCTCACTAATACCATACCAGACATTTCATTTGCTGTTGGAATCCTCTCCAGGTTTATGCAAAAGCCTTGTGAGGGACATTGGTCTGCTGCAAAAAGAGTTCTAAGGTACTTGAAGGGAACTCAAAACCTTGGAATCAAGTATACACAGGTGGATGACTTCAGCTTGATTGGATACTCTGATTCAGACTTCGATGGAGACAAAGAAACTAGGGTATCTACTTCAGGATATGCTATGAGTCTTGGATCAGGATCTGTCTCTTGGAGATCACGCAAACAATCAGTTCCAGCAGATTCCACAACAGAAGCAGAATACATGGCAGTAGCTGAAGCAATGAAATAAATTGCGTGGCTCAGAAAAATTCTTGAAGATTTGCAGGTAAAACAAGTACAATCAACTCCACTCATGATTGACAACACCTCTACAATAAAGTTGGCCAAGAACCTAAAGTTCCATGATCGTACAAAGCACATCACTACTAAATATCATTTGATCCGACATCATGTTGAGGCCAAAACAATCCATCTCTGTCATTGTTCCACAAATGAGCAAATTGCAGACATCTTCACCAAAGCACTTGGAAGAGAAAATCTTGAAAGATTCAGAACGATGCTTGGACTCACCAACATCCCTTCAGATTAAGGGGGGGAATGTTGACACCTAATCCTCTAAGATTGGGTGAATTTGGAATGTGAACAATCATCAAAAGATGAACTGAGCAGTCACATTCTTTGTATATAACAATAGCTACCTAATGAAATAAATCGTATCAGTTTTTTGCCAAACTGGAGTTACTCCTGGCCTGACAAAAACATTGAGGATAAAATTGATGTTCAATAATAGGAGACAAAATCATAGCACATGAATCTCCATGAGAGAAATCAATTTTTGAAATTAGTGCACTTTGTATAGGAAAAAAAAATTGTCATCATCATCATTGTATTCATCATAAATTACGTCCTTCTCTTGGAAATAAAATGATTGATTTGTAGTATAGAATTAAAAAATATGAGAGAAGAATATTTTGAAATGTCGTTGATGACTAAGGAATAATGGTTTGAATGAGAAATAATTTCAGAATTTTCAAAACTAGTGATAGACTTGTTTTCAACTCACAGACTAAAATGGTCATTATTATCTAAAAAGATACCATGATACAGAAAATGATGACTACCAGAATATGACATTGGCTAAAAAGAGTCATCTCGAAAATTCACTGTATTATCATAATTTTGGCTTAATGAAATTCTTGTTAGAAAATTATATATTACGGACCAATGGAACAGATAAGATATTGCAGAAATATAAACATAGAAAACGCATAAAACAAGAGAGACACAAATATACGTGGTTCAGCCAATTTGGCCTACGTCCACCCCGAACAGCCAGTCCTTCCTTTCTATTATCTAGCAAAATGAAGAGACACAACCTACAGCAAATCCGCCGTAATATCCTATGTTTTTTCTCACAATCTCACCTCTTTGCTTCTTGTTCGGAGGATACACATATATTACACAGACTCAATACAATGCCCTCATAAAAAGAGAGGGGTTTCCTTCTAGGGAAAAAATCCTAAACTAAACATAAGTTCTACCATCAGATCATCTGCCTAATGAATGGCCCAGATTGACTAGAAATTACTATACTTTTACAAGGCAATTTGACATCTGTTTTTAGCTTTGGGGGCACTGCCCCCAAAACCCCCCGGCAGGGGGGGCCTCCCCAAACATCACAGCCACCCCCCCTGGATCCCCCCTGCAACAAATATTTTACTAGCGACATTTCCACCCCATTTAGAACATGGGTCCAATGTGGCGATACCTTTGAATAAAGAAGATAATTAGGCTCTACACCCAACAATCTCCCACTTGGAGACTGATTATAGCAACTCCACCGTTGCTTCATTTGCTGGACAATGACTCCTCTTTGGACTTGCTTGTTTCTCATCTTCATCGTCATCCTTAAATACCAATTGAAACTGAGCATATTATTAGTTTCTCCATGGTTACAACTTTTGTTAGCATATCTACAGGATTCTGGCTAGTGTGTATCTTTTCCAGCTTCAACTCTCCATCTTCCAATACTAATCGTATGAAATGGTACTTGAGTTGTATGTGTTTACTCTTGGAATGAAATGCTGAGTTCTTTGCAAGATGAATGGCACTTTGGCTATCACTGTATAGTGTTCCCATATCATGCTTCTTACCCAATTCACCCATAAACCTTTGTAACCAAATCATTTCTTTACTAGCCCCTGTAGCAGCAACATACTCTGCTTTTGTTTTTGAAAGTGCAACAACACCTTGGATTTTTGAAACCCAACTGATAGCTCTTCCACCAACAGTAAATACATATCCTGTAGTGCTCCTCCTGTTATCTCTGTCACCTACCATATCTGCATCAACATATCCATGTAGAGAAATGTTTGAACCACCAAAGCATAATGCTTGATTTGTGGTACCTTTCAAATATTTGAGAATACATTTCATCGCCATCCAATGTTCCTTTCCTGGATTGTTCATGTACCTGCTTATAACTCCCACCTGCAGCCGCCCCCCCCCCCCCACAGACCCCCCCTGCAGCGAATATTTTACGGGCGGTGTTGTCGCCCCATTTAGAACTGGGGTCCAATGTGGCGATACCCTTGAATATAGAAGATAATAAGGCTCCACACCCAACAATTCTTTCAGTTGTAGAAATGTGTTTTGAATTTTTAGAATTTTCCTTAAGGGAAGAGAGATTGATATTGTTGTCGCTAAAACTTGCACCATACATCATGAGTGTAGCAAGAGGCAAGGAAAGCTCCCTAGAGACAACCTATGGGTTGATTGTAGAACAGTGCCTAGGACATCTTAAATAGAGGAGTGCTTGTAAGGTTATTTGTGAGGGGTTGCAGCACTCCAATTGTCACGAAAAGGGTATGAGGGGGTTTGGTTCATTTGTCCAAAGGTATGAGTTATGTACTTTAGGTATTCCCTGACACACATAGCTCCTAGAAGTATCACATAGAACAGCGAAGGCCGATTACTTCAAAGGATATTACAACTTAATAGTCTTTGTTGGGTAAATGATATAGGATGAGGAGGAAGAGTAACTCATCGTAGGGATCTTACAGCATCAAGAACCCTATGTATAACACATAGAGCTTGCAGTTCTAATAATTCCAATACTTATCTGAGTCAGAAGAAGGTATAATGGGAACAAGAGAGGTTGGGTGTTGTGATTCATGAAGAGCAACTATTAAAGATATAATTTCAATAATCCATATAGGCACTAGCATTAACAACGTCGATGTAAATGAATTTGTGAGGAACTTACAGGCACATCATAACATAGTGATACTAGTGAATCTGTGAGGAGCTCTTGAAATACTTCTAACAATGGTAATTTAGCATGAACGTGGAGAAGAATATGAACATAATGGAATTAATAGGAGGATAACATACTGTAATACTTAGAAGGGGGAATCACTACCATTTGTTTGCTATCTCTGAAAGATCTGCCGATTGTAGAGCTATAACAAGGGTCTCTTTCACCTCTAGTTATGCTACATTAATAAGTCAATTCGGGAACGCTTTGTTATTGCAAAGAGTAACTCAATCCGAGGCTATTCGTCAGAGTAATGCTTAGTAGTACAGTGTCTAGAAAATATGAGAGTAAACGGCTGCTAAACCTATGACTAAATTGCTTTTAAAAAGAATAAAATCACACAACGCAGTTTATCAGTCAAGGGTACGGAAGCGATAACCCATCCCTCTAGAAACTGATGGAAAGGAAATTAGAGCATGGACCATAGGTCTGGGAGCTAGGCAGCGACTTGCTGAGGCTCACTACAGCCTTAGACCTTCTCTCACACCAAAACAGTAAATGCAAGTAACTGGAACGACAGAAAGTAAAATGGAACAGCAAACAGAAAATGGAACAGCAAATCTGAAATGGAACAGCAAGAAATGGAACAGCAATCCAATAAACTAAATCTCGCGAGTCAGACTACGCTTGCTCTATTGAATTAAACTCACATCCTGCAATCAAATAGCAATCTTCTCTCTAAAGAAACTTCAATGAATTATACTTTATGGAACAATATTCACAAATGAATTATGGAACAGCAATCATCAAACGTATATACACAACACACTTACTATAGCAATCTGATGATTAAAGAGAATATGACTATGTTTCCAAATAGAATAATATTACTTCCGGATTCCAATAACTGAGATTTCAAATGAATCCAATACAGCAATATTCAATATGAAGGCTCTGTAATAGAAACAGTTGGCTTAGACTGCAAACATGCAATCAACTCTGAAGAGATTCACTCACGCAATACAGAGTCACGACATAAATCTTCTCGAAAGAAACCATTAATGAATTAATTGTAACAGAGCATGGAATAGCATATGAAAAACATATCAGATTACCGAACTGTAAAGATAAACAAATCACAGAGAAACCAAATTATAATGATACAAAAGCAAGTGTCCTTCGGAGTCGGGCCCTTAGCTTCCAACGGCACACTGCCTTAGGTTACTCCAGACGCAGAGATGAAATAAACACCAAGTCTTTTGTATTAAAACATCAACAAATGTACAGCAAAACAAGTCTTAGTGAGAGTCGATGATCAAAGTTGAATCTGGAATTCACAGTTACATATATGAACAAAAAGTCCTCTTGCTTAACACTGCTGTCCCTTTTTATAAGAGTAACGACGGAGGTATCTAGGTAACAAAAATAAGCAAAACAGCGATCCCTCAGGATCAAAGATCCTGAGGGATTCGCCAAGCCGTTAATCCTTTACTTTTCTTCCCCTGCTCCGCCGAGTCGATAATCCTTCTTCCTTTCCAGGGTCGTCTTGCTTCGATCTGTTCGATCTTGTTCGCATCCGGTTCCCTCCTAAAGGGACAGCAGTTATTGCTTCTTTGTCTTTTCCTTTCGAATGGCAATCCTTCGTTTCCACCCTTTCCTGCATGGAAAAATAACAATTATCAGCGATTAAGTTTTCCATGCTAATTCTCACACATTCTATTAAAATTCTTTATTTCTTTAAGCTCATTATGCAGAAAGGGTTACAATTGTTACTGAAAAGTCACTAAATTGTTCGTCAAAAACATACCTTTCCAGTGCTCCACACACCCCCCTGCTTACCCTGTTTCATGCCCTCATGAAAACATTATAGTTGACATGCAAAGCGGTAAGAGAATAGGCTGGAGAGGGAACCTCGTGTGGAGGCCTACAGCCGTGATGAGCAACTAGATCATCAAAGAACTGATTTGTTTGACCTTCAGGCATTTCATACAAGGCCTGATATCCGGGTGCAGGGTGCCAAATAATTGGACTACGAAATCGATACCCTAACCAGGATGGCCTTGCTTGCAAAATACGCTCGCCATAAAGGTTCAATCGGCTGGCAGCTAGCTCAAAATTTTCATATCTGAATGGTTCCCTGAGCTGGATGTTTGCGTTCGAAATCTAGTATCGAAATTTTGCAGCATCAATGGCAAGGTCTTTAATAGTCAGAAAATATTCCAGAGTTTGTCGGATTAGGTCCTCGTGCATGGGTCCTAATGTCTCCATAACACCTGGGGTTCTCATAAGGTTCCTATGTGCTCTCCATAACAGTGCTGGGTCTCTAGGCTCGGCTCTTACCCACAAGTCTAGGCTATTTTCCTGTCTCTGAAAAGTGTTATAAGCCCTGAGCCATTTTAGCTGATTAACCCCGAAGGAAACGAAGGCTTGCAATTGGATGTCCCCAACAAAAGGGCCAGGATTAAAATCAGTTTCCTGGTCTAGCACGAGGTTATGCAAGTAAAATTCACATAATAACCTTTGAACCTTAACTCCATAATGCTTGCAACAATCTATGAAATCATTAACAGTATTGATTTGTATAGGGGCACCTACCCTGACAGCTTTTATCTTTAATCGTAAATATCGTTCAAGCAAAAATAATGCATAGTTTTTAGCAGGGGCCCTACAGGCCAGAACGTCATTATACAAAGAACACACAGTGTCCATCTGCCTAACAACAATATCTAATCGACGAGTTACCTTTGCAACCTTTTCTTGCTCCTTTTGCCAGCCTTCGAAGGCCTGGCTCTCGGACTGACTAATATCCCGAAGTTGCTGTTGCAACTCTTCATATTTCTCCCGGGGGACTGTTTGTTCCTTCAACTGTTCAGCTTCTTGTTGAGCTTGCTTCATCATCTTGTGCAAGGTTCGTGTTTTTGGATCCTTTTTCCATAGGGCCGTAGAGGCCGGGAGTTTTACCTGAACCTTTTTATTATGCTGTTTGGAGTTCAGAACCCGGATCACCCCTGAGGGCGGTGCCTCTGTTTGGATCTCCTTATTCTCCTTTTCTTTCTTAACCCGAATGAAAGGTTGTTGTGGTTCCTCTGTTAATGGAACATCATCCTGTCCCTCTGCCCCAAATGGAACGGCAGTCTGTTCTTCATTATCAATTGGAACAGCAGTCTGTTCCTCATCGTCAATTGGAACAACAGTCTGTCCCTCAGCGTCATTTGGAACAGCAGTCTGTTCTTCTGTGACAATTGGAACAACAGTTTGTTCCTCAGTGTCATTTGGAACAGCAGCAGATCTTCCAATCGGGTTTCGACCAACAGTGCGACTGTAAGTCCTTCGTCTTCTTGTTCTGCGGGATTTTGCTGCAGTGGTCCTCTTTCTTTTCCTTGTGGTCCTTTGTATCCTCAGACTGGCTTTCAAAATCTGAATTTGCTGTCGGAGCCGGGCTATAGTGTTCAGCAGCCTCTGCTGTTTAGTCCTTAATTTCTTGATTTCCCTTGCTTCAGCAGAGGGTTTGCGACTGGCCCTTAAATCTGCTCCTATTCTATCTAGAGTTTCTTCTGGTGCCTTGGGAGCAGATTGTTCTTGGTTGGTGTCCCTTATTTCTTCCTCATGAATGGGTGGTTTTTCTTCTCCTTCCTTTTCTGCATGTGAATCCTCAGGTATGTCTTCCTCTGGAGGTTCATCGGGAGGACCTGCTGGGTTGGAGGGTTGGCCATATTCCCCCAAACTGGCTAGGATTGGGGCCAATTCTTCTTCGCCTACAGGGTCTCGCAGCGGGCTGCTTTCTGGCTGTATTACTTCCTCCCCCCGATTGTCCTGTTCAGTGACTACCTTAGGGCGTTCAACTTCTGTTTCTGTTTCAGAGTGCACTTCTCTCTCCTCACCTCCTCCTCTGGCTTGCTCAGCTTCGCCCCCAGATTGCCCAGCATTTTCTTCGGAAGGTACTCCTTCTAGTTCTGGAGGTTCGTCTATGATCTCAATTGGTTGGCTTGTGTTTTCTCGAATCTTTTCCAGCCTCCCTCGAATTCGAGCTAGCTGGACTGATTTTCTTGGTTTCTCTGGTTGTTCAGGTGTGCAAGCAATAGGTTTTTCTGCTATCATTTCTCTGCGTTTTTCTGGTCGCTCTGGTGTACTTGAAGAATGCTTTCATTTTGGAGCAACACGTTTTCCTGCTGCCACTTTTCTGCGTTTCTCTGATCATTCCGGTGTGCTAGAGGAAGTTTTAGGTTTTGGGGATGGTGCAGTCAATTTCCCTTCAATCAATGCAACGAGCTCCTCCCAGCTGCTCTGCTGTTGAGTGAGACTATGGCTCATTATCAATCGAATCAGTCTATGGTGGCTAACAACTGCTTCTACGTGCTGTGCCGTTTTCAGGCTTCGGGCCGCATCATGCAATAGTGAATTTAAAAGTGCAGGCATATTCACAGAAAATTTCTCTTTCAAAACAACTAAAAGTTTAATATGGCGTGGTCTTACCACGTCCCTCCTTCCTTCGCACGTAATGTAGCTATGTACTATCCTTGCTAGTTCGGTCCAGGGTTCTCTTAACGTTGCTGGCAGAACTGCCTTCCCCTTTACTATCAAGCTTTGGCCTTCGTCCTGAAAAATCTCCATAATCTTCTGCAGTCTTTCTTTCTTCAACGTCCATACAAGTCCAGTGGCTGGTAGGCCTGAGACTTCTGCAATTACATCGTCAGTGACCGCTATCCACCTTTCTCTTACTATGGAGTGGTCCTCCTGCAAGTTTTGCAGAAATTCCAATGCCACTGTCTCGTTTGATTCTTGTAGGAGACTGAAATAATTCAGCCATCCAGCCTTTTCCAGGATCTCCCGGGCAGTAGCAGAGACTGTCAATTCTTGAGGTTCGCTTCAGACTGCCTTTCCTCCCATGGTTCTACTAAGGATTTTCAATGGAACAGCAACTGCCTGTGCTATTTTGGGATGTAGAGAAGGTGATCGTCGCGGAAAAAAACAGAGTATGCAGCAAAAATGGATTGCGGATGGCAACTTTGCGTAAAATAGAATTATCATACCGTTAAACCATGCTATACTTTCGTACACTATCTACCTCGAATGGTGTGCTGACACGTAACTCATGGAGTAATGAGATTACCTTCCCCCCCGCGATGTGATAGGCTGCCCCAGCCGTCAAATAGAGGAGCAGCAACCATCGTGTAACTAGTCATAAAGGAACAGCATATAGAATTACGCCATGTTTTAGATGGACAATGAAATACCGAAATCGAGGAAAAAAGGTGGATCGCGTTTTACATAAGAGCCTGCGTAATATGATGCGAGGTCGAGGGATGGGACATCTGTCAATCGTACGAAATCCCCAGAAGTCATTGTCAGTTCCCTTGCCATGATTGGTAGTAATGAGTGTTCGTGCGATATGTTCATCGGGAAATAAAATATGAATTATTCATAGGATAGAAGAGACGAAGAGGTATTAATATCATCCCTGTTGGTGTAACTATTATGACTTCGATACCATTAACAGAGCTCTGCTGCCGACAGGTGTTCATAACCTTGGCAGAGTTGTTTATTTCACCCGTGGAACCATGATCCTGTATGTGTATAAAAAGTGTTTTGTCAAAACGCAGGCCATTATGCTGGCTTGGTAACCAGGTAGCCATAATGCCATTCACAAGGAGGGTGCGAATCGTGGGCAGGCCGGCTCGTGATGAGACCCCCTGTTCCAAGGTCTGTTTATTTAGTGTACCTTTTGGACCATATCCCTGGTGTGGTGGCCATGTTGGGAATGCCACTTCGCTTCCAACCTGATGATCATGGTAGGCTGGCTCTTGATGAGACCCCCTATCCTACATTTGACAATTAATAATCCATATTGATTATCATTTCTTCCTTTGCAAAGCACCTTTTTCTTATTTATTTACACATAAGGGTGGTTCAACACTCCTTAAGAGTGGGAATGGTGGAAGAAGTCTTATCATCCCAACAAGAAGATATAAATCCTCTGTTCTTATTCCTGTGTAATAATCAGAGAAAGATTTTTAAGGAGATCACCATGATAAAGATAACCAACCAGGACAATGGGAATAAGTCAATGACAATGGTGATTAGAAGTAAAGTATGTCCCTCCTTTTGTCCTCTTATCAATACTAGGCTCTATAAAGATAGCGATTTTATGATCTGCTGACTTCGGCATGTTGTAATTGATGTTCATTGCATAAGTATATAGTTGTATCTTAAAGACTGGAGAGATCATGGGCGAGAAGCATCCTTAATATGAATCATCACTGAGAGCAAAGATATGGCTATGGTATTCCTTTTGAAAGAGAAGAATCCATGCAAACAAATAGTTGGGATGCCGTTCTTTGAGAAGAAATAGCCTAAGATCATGAGTGTTGTCTGCAAAAACTCTCAACTGTTGTTCCTTTTGAAAAGGAATAGCAATAACTCGCAAGTGCTGTTCCTTTTGAAAAGGAACAACAAAAACACGAAATGTTGTTCCTTTTGAAAAAGGAACAGCATAAACACGAAATGTTGTTCCTTTTGAAAAAGGAACAGCAAAAACACGAAATGTTGTTCCTTTTGAAAAAGGAACAGCAAAAACACGAAATGTTGTTCCTTTTGAAAAAGGAACAGCAAAAACACGAAATGTTGTTCCTTTTGAAAAAGGAACAGCAAAAACACGAAATGTTGTTCCTTTTGAGAAAGGAACAGCAAAAACATGAAAATAAGCAACTGTTGTTCCTTTTGGAAAAGGAACAGCAATAACTCTCAACTGCTGTTCCTTTTGAAAAGGAACAACAAAACCCCAAAAATGTTGTTCCTTTGGAAAAGGAACAACAAAAACTCACACCTGCTGTTCCTTTTTGAAAAAGGAACAGCAAAAACACGATGAAGCAACTGCTGTTCCTTTTGGAAAAGGAACAGCAAAAACCCAGAAATGTTGTTCCTTTTGAAAAAGGGACAGCAAAAACACAGAAATGTTGTTCCTTTTGAAAAAGGAACAGCAAAAACACGGAAACAAGCAACTGTTGTTCCTTTTTGGAAAAGGAACAGCAAAAACACGCTGACTGTAAAAAGAAATCTTAAAAAGGAAAGATCAAAGAAATATTAAGAAAACGTATATATAAGAACTTATGTACAGGTCAAAAAAATGCGTTCCTTACTGAACTATAGGTGAGGAAGGTTTTACTTCCTCTCCTAAAATTTCCATGTCAGTGTCTTGACGTAGCTGCTCACAGAAGGATTCCCTAGTGAGTGGCCTGCGATAGAGACGAACTCGGTGGCCATTTACCTTGAATGCATATCCAGAACCATCGATTGTGATGAGGGTAAGGGTCCCATTATCATGTACTTTCTGGATTTCGTATGGCCCCAACCAACGAGTCTGCAGTTTCCCCAGGAAATCCTGAAACCGAGAGTCATATAACAGAGCCCAGTCTCCTTCATGAAAGACTTTATTCTTGATAAGTGCATCATGCCATTTAGCTCGCTGCTGCTGAATAAGTGTTGTGTTTTGTAATGCAGAGAGCCTTATTTCGTCCAGTTCATTAATCTGCTGTAGTCAATTGATTTGTGCCTCACTTAAATCTAGGCCAACTTCCTGTGCAGTTCGTAGTGTTTGGATTTCGAATTCTATGGGGAAAATAGGTTGTTTCCCAAACACTAATTGATAGGGTGAATAACCAGTGGTGCTTCTCCAGGTGGTTCTATAGGCCCAGAGTGCTTCAGGTAGTCGGGCGGCCCAATCACGCCTATGTGAAGCAATGGTTTTTGTTAAGATTGATTCTATTACCTTATTGCTACTTTCTACTTGCCCATTCGCCTGCGGGTGATATGGGGTAGTAATTTTGTGCTGGACGTGATAATTGTCAAGTGTTGCAGCTAATTTGTTTCCGACAAATTGTGGTCCTCCATCTGTGATTATTTCTCTCGGAAGGCCATATCGTACAAACAAATGGAACAGGAACTGTATTACCGAATCTTCTGTAGCTCTAGGCAACGCTTCGGCCTCAACCCATTTGGTAACATATTCTGTGGCTACCAAAATATATGTTCTCTGATTTGATGATGGGTTGATGGGTCCAACGAAGTCAAGAGCCCATCGTTCAAATGGTTCAATAACTAATTGTGGCCTCAGAGGCATTTCGTCGGCTTGACCAGGTCGTCCTGCTCGCTGGCAGCTGTCACACGCTTCAACAAATTTCTTTGAATCCTTAAAGATTGTAGGCCAGTAGTATCCCGTCTGCAATACTTTATGTGTTGTTCGTTTCTCAGAAAAGTGTCCCCCACATTGTCCATTATGACAAGCTTTTAAGATGTCGAAAATTTCATCTTCTCGGATACACCTTCTAATTTGCATGTCTGCCCCTGTGTGGAACAAATAACCCCCGATCCACGAAAACCGAGTACTGTTCTGAACAATCTGCTTACGTTCATTAGGGGTTAAGTGTTTTGGTAGCTTACCTACTGCAAGGTAGTTGGCAACATTAGCATACCAAGGTGTTTGAACAGCAACAACAAACAGGTGCTCATCGAGAAATTGGTCTTCCACTGCTGCTGCCTCAACTGATTTTGGTATTCGTGAGAGAAAATCAGCTACAGGGTTTTCCTTGCCGGGTCTATCTTTGATTGTGATATTGAAATCCTGCAATAAGATCAACCATCTCGTTATTCTAGCATTTGTAACAGGCTTATTTGCTAAGTATTTGATAGCAGAATGATCTGTATATAAAACAACGGGATAGCCTGTAATATAATGTCTAAATTTATTGACAGCATGTATTACAGCGAGGAATTCCTTTTCGGTGACAGTGTAATTTAATTCAACAGGGGATAAATTTTTGCTGATATAATAAATAGCGTATGGTTTTTTATCCTCCTCCTGCCCCAGGACTGCACCGAATGTTGTGTCTGAGGCATCAGATGAGATTTGGAACGGTAAATTCCAGTTTGGTCCTCGAAGGACTGGAGCTGTTGATACAAGCTTCTTTAAATCCTGGAAAGCGCGGTCGCATTTTTCTGTCCACATGAAATCAACATTACCAGTTAATGCATATAAAGGTGCAGCAATGTGTGAATAATGTTCTAAATCGTCTGTAATACCCAGAAAATCCAAGAAAGCTGCGTACCTCTGTCTGAGTAGTGAGGGTGGGGATAAGCAACAGAATTTGAATTTTGGCCGAATCTACCTAAATTCCACCTGCTGAGATGAAATGTCCGAGAATGAGTCCTTCAGTCATCATCATATAACATTTTTCGTGGCTTAGACAAAGCCTGGTATCAATGCAACGCTGTAGGACTTTTTCTAGGGTGTCCAGAGCTGGATCAAAATCATCTCCGTATGGTGTAAAGTCATCCATGTATACTTCAAGCCCATCATTTATTAAATCTGCAAAGATGCTAAGAATGGCCCTTTGGAATGTGGCAGGAGCATTACATAGGCCAAAGGGTAGAACTCTATAGGCGAACGTTCCCCAAGGACAAGTAAAGGTAGTTTTATCCTGGTCTTCAGGGGCAATCTGAATCTGATTGTATCCACTGAAGCCATCCATGAAAGAAAATAATTTCTTTCCTGCTAACGTGTCCAATACTTGGT
Organism: Pinus tabuliformis; assembly: GCA_031772625.1. Taxonomy (NCBI): domain Eukaryota; kingdom Viridiplantae; phylum Streptophyta; class Pinopsida; order Pinales; family Pinaceae; genus Pinus; species Pinus tabuliformis. The sequence goes on from CM062805.1 coordinate 60,006,421, forward strand.
TTATGAATGGGAGGGGAAAATGGTCTTTTTGTGTGGCTTTGTTTAACTCTCTATAATCCACGCAAATCCTCCATTTCCCATTCTTCTTGGGTACAACCACAAGTGGAGAGACCCACTTACTATCAGAAATAGGATAGATAAAATTAACATCTAAAAGCTTCTGAAGTTCTGCTTTTATAACATCTTTTAGGTGAGGGTTGAGTCTTCTTTGCGGTTGATGGACAGGTCTTGCATCTTTTTCTATATAAATATGGTGGGTGCACAATTGGGGGTCAATCCCTTTCATATCAGGGTAATCCCACGCAAATGCTTCTTGATGCTTTCGTAACAGGTGGATGAGTTTTATTTCTTGATCCGGTGTAAGGTTGGCATTGATGTTTAGCGTTTTTCCCGGTTCAATTTCCACTGCTTTACTATTGGCAACAGAAGTTACAGGTATCATTTGGTCATGTGTATCTTTCAAGGGATCTTCTTCTCATTCGTTCTCGAATGCAACTTCTATCATAAAACACTGTGCATGAGGTCTAGATTCAGTTTGACTAAAAAAGTTATTGATGGCATCATCTTCTATTTGGTCTTTAAAGTCTAGGGCCCTCTATATAGTCAATGGTGATCTGATATTGTCAGTAAGGTATGATACAGGGTGCTGGTTAGTTTTTATCATTGTCAGACTTGGCTGTGCTGGAGGGTATAGGACTAGGTTTTTAATATCTGGTCCTCTGGTTATGGTCATATTCCCCTGCCGGCAACCAATGTAAGCATTGGCGGTAGCAAGCCAAGGTCTACCTAAAATTAGCGGGTGTCCATCCAGTCGGGTTTTTGGATTAATTACCAGGAAATCAGTTGGGTATTCCCAAGAATCTATAGAGACCATGACATTATATAAAGTTCCTTCTGGTCGAACTACAGATCGGTCAGCCAATTCTAACAAAGTAGAGGTGGGTTCTACCGATGTAATACCGAGCTTTTGGCAAGTAGAAGTTGTCAAAATATTAATTGCAGCTCCTAAATCAACTAAAGCATTAGTCAGGGTCTGGCCATAGATTTGGACAGTTACGATTGGATTTCCTGGATCTTCATATTTAATGGGTGCTCCTGATAACAGGTCAGATAAAGTACCGACTACTTGGACTCTTGGGTTAGTGGTTACATTCCTCCTTGGTTTTTTTATGCACAATTATTTTATAGTTTTTGCATATATAGGGATGTCTTGAATGGCTTGGAGGAAAGGAATTCGTATGTACAGGTTTTGTAGCTCTCCCAGAATGTCAAAGTCTGGATGTTGTACAGGTCGTGGTATGACTAATCGTTCTGGGAAGGGAGGAGAGGGTGTATTTGCTTGATGATGAGTCTGCTCCTTATTTTCACCCTCTTGTTGTAACGGCTGTTCTATTGGTAACTGATCTTCAATGTGAACTATTTTATCTCCCTATGTTTCTATTATACGTCCAGATCTTAACTGAAGATCATTGCACTCCCTAAGTTCGGGTCCGATTTTTGCTGATTCTATAATTTGGAGGGATTGGACCGGCCTATTATTAGGATTAGGATTGGGTTGGGCTGGGAGTTGCAGTCTCAGATTAGACTGGGGATTTTGTTGCAAAGCTGGCAAAGTCGGTTGAGGGAGCATAATAGTTCCTGTTGGCTGATATGTCGATTTTGGCCAATTTGTCTGCCAGGGTGAACTTTGTGAAGTAGGGGGGGTCCAATGCGGAGGGTATGAGCTATTCTGCCAATATGGTGGGGCGTAAGGAAAATTCGGCCAACTGAATTGGCTTGGCTGATTCATCCATGGATTTGAAGAAGGAAATGGTTGTGATGACCAGTTCGGAAATGGAGGTTGAGATTGGTTTTTCCACATACTATATTGCTGAGCGTTATATTGTGGAGGCTGAAAAGAAGAAGTTGGATCTGAAAACATACCTGATTTCCTTGGTTGCCATTGGCAACGCTGGTTAACGAAGTATGTTGATTCTGGCTCTTCTTCTGCTTTCAATCCAGGAAGCGAGGGGCAACTTTCAGTAAGATGATCTTTTGTACAGATAGCACATGTTTGAACTACATCCAGCGGACATTCCTTGTGGCTATGTTTTCTTCTACATCGGGGGCAGAAGATCGCCAAATTCTGTTCTGCCTCTATCTGCTTCTGTTTAGCCTGCAAAATATCAAGTTGTCTAGTCAATGTCCCTAGGATATCAGTTTTAAAATTTTCTAATAAATTCCCAAGTTCTACACGTGTTACTCCTTCTGTTGGTATTTTGTTATCTCTGACAAACCGATCATATTCTGCTGGCTTTATCCTCGTGCTACCTCTCGAGCTCCTGATACATAAATCAATGATGTCAGCAAAATTTTCTTGATAAATATCCCCTTTTCCCATGATATTTAATGTTTCAATCCATTGTTCCTTCATGCCTCTAATCAATGTTGTTTTTAACACATTATCAGGCAGAGGTAGTGATGCATATGGAGATCTCTGCAAATTATACTGAAAATGTTCTACATATTCTTCTAGTGTTTCGTTTGGTCTAGCTGTCATCTAAAATATTTCATCTTTCAGTTCTCTAGACCTACAATAATCTTGATATTTCTTTAGGAAAGATTCTTTCATCTTCTCCCAGTTATTTATAACCCCACCACCTAAACCCATAAACCATCTTAAAGCTGCTCCTTTCAAAGTGGAGGGGAACAACTTTAATTTCTGGGGGTCAGTGGTGTAATCATATCCCCTGCATAATACATCAAATTCAAATAAGAATGCATCAGGATCCTCTGATGTAAGTCCATGAAATGTAGGAATGTGTTGAAGGGGAATTTCTTTCATAGGAGCATTTGCTGCGGAATCCACTATAGGATATTGTAATGTAGAAGTTTGAGTGTTTGGTTGATTCTGTGCCATGGGATCGAATATGTGCCAGTAACCTTCCGGGATTTCTAAGAGGGTATTCCTAGGCGGAGAAGGAACGACCTTAACAGGGATTGTTTTAATAGTACTTCCTTTATCTGGAATAACGAGAGTCCCTGTTGCTTGAGGAGATAGAATCCCTTCAATAATTATTTTTACAGCGCTTCCTTTATCTGGGCTTTTTAATGGATGAATTATCCTAGGAGGAGATCTTGGCTCCTCAACTTCTCCTGTTTCCCCTTCTCCTTCACAAAGATTGCTTAGATTCCCTTCCTGCAGACGTTATGGAATAAAATTTTCAATTTCTTGAAAGTCCTATTCATCAGTCTGACTATGCACCTCAGCGAAGGCTACAGATGGTGATCCTGCGGCCTGAAGGGGGCTAGTAGGTTGTTTAGAATTGGTTTTCCTAAACCCTACTGATGGCTGAGATTCGGTTTTCTTATAGATTTCGTCTATGAAGGTTGTTCGGCCAAGGGTCATCGGCCCTTTGGCTTTTTCGGGTTTGAACGGAGGTTTGATAATTTTTTCTGGCTTTTTCTGCTTAGTCATGCACTCTATAAACTACCAAATTCTATTCAACCCACAATTCTGCTAGGAAAGCGGACGGTGGAGCAGGGCTTTTACATGCTCCGTACGCAGGTTCTTACCTTCCGTTTTTAAAATCCAACTCTCCCCCACCAGACTCGTACACTACTCTGTAAAAGACAAATGGCTGTACTCTTTCCCCAGCAACGGTGCCAAAATATAGAGCTGTAACAAGGGTCTCTTTCACCTCTAGTTATGCTACATTAATAAGTCAATCCGGGAATGCTTTGTTATTGCAAAGAGTAACTCAATCCGAGGCTATTCGTCAGAGTAATGCTTAAGAGTACAGTGTCTAGAAAATACGAGAGTAAACGGCTGCTAAACCTATGACTAAATTGCTTTTAAAAAGAATAAAATCACACAACGCAGTTTATCAGTCAAGGGTACGGAAGCGATAACCCATCCCTCTAGAAACTGATGGAAAGGAAATTAGAGCATGGACCATAGGTCTGGGAGCTAGGCAGCGACTTGCTGAGGCTCACTATAGCCTTAGACCTTCTCTCACACCAAAACAGTAAATGCAAGTAACTGGAACGGCAGAAAGTAAAATGGAACAGCAAACAAAAAATGGAACAACAAATCTGAAATGGAACAGCAATAAATGGAACAGCAAGAAATGGAACAGCAATCCAATAAACTAAATCTCGCGAGTCAGACTACGCTTGCTCTATTGAATTAAACTCACATCCTGCAATCAAATAGCAATCTTCTCTCTAAAGCAACTTCAATGAATTATACTTTATGGAACAATATTCACAAATGAATTATGGAACAACAATCATCAAACGTATATACACAACACACTTACTATAGCAATCTGATGATTAAAGAGAATATGACTATGTTTCCAAATAGAATAATATTACTTCCGGATTCCAATAACTGAGATTTCAAATGAATCCAATACAGCAATATTCAATATGAAGGCTCTGTAATAGAAACAATTGGCTTAGACTGCAAACATGCAATCAACTCTGAAGAGATTCACTCACACAATACAAAGTCACGACATAAATCATCTCGAAAGAAACCATTAATGAATTAATTGTAACAGAGCATGGAATAGCATATGAAAAACATATCAGATTACCGAACTGTAAAGATAAACAAATCACAGAGAAACCAAATTATAATGATACAAAAGCAAGTGTCCTTCGGAGCTGGGCCCTTAGCTTCCAACGGCACACTGCCTTAGGTTACTCCAGACGCAGAGATGAAATAAACACCAAGTCTTTTGTATTAAAACATCAACAAATGTACAACAAAACAAGTCTTAGTGAGAGTCGATGATCAAAGTTGAATCTGGAATTCACAGTTACATATATGAACAAAAAGTCCTCTTGCTTAACACTGTTGTCCCTTTTTATAAGAGTAACGACGGAGGTATCTAGGTAACAAAAATAAGAAAAACAGCGATCCCTCAGGATCAAAGATCCTGAGGGATTCACCAAGCCATTAATCCTTTACTTTTCTTCCCCTGCTCCGCCAAGTCGATAATCCTTCTTCCTTTCCAGGGTCGTCTTGCTTCGATCTGTTCGATCTTGTTCGCATCCGGTTCCCTCCTAAAGGGACAACAATTATTGCTTCTTTGTCTTTTCCTTTCGAATGGCAATCCTTCGTTTCCACCCTTTCCTGCATTGAAAAATAACAATTATCAGCGATTAAGTTTTCCATGCTAATTCTCACACATTCTATTAAAATTCTTTATTTCTTTAAGCTCATTATGCAGAAAGGGTTATAATTGTTACTGAAAAGTCACTAAATTGTTCGTCAAAAACATACCTTTCCAGTGCTCCACACCTATGTGAAGTAACATAGTCTAAAATACAAGTCATGCACTTACAAATCTATGATCCAAAAATGGTATCACAGAGTCGAGCTATTGTGGGTGAGAAATTCTAGAACCTTTCTATTATGTTTCATCCCCCTATTTATAAGAAGTGGGGGCTAATGGAGTTACAAATTACAAAAATATCTAAGATTCAAGGCTCAAGCTGTCATATTGGACTAGCCATCCCCCCTGTAAGGCTCTGCTACATGCCTGTTACAATAGGGATTGAATCCCTTCTTCAAAGCAGAGAAATACAAAAATTCAAGAGGGATGGGAGGAAGAATGGAGGGAGAGTCCTTTGCTTTCCCTGTGAAAGCCTCAGAATAGGCCTTGTCTATGTCAAAGTGTGTGTCCATGTTGCTTGGTCGGTTGACTATCTCTTCGACTTTGAATGCTTATGGCACCGACTTGTGGAGGCTGTAGGTTTTAACCTCGTACAGAAATTACCCACATGAAAATTCTAAAACACAGAAAATAAACAATGCGAGAGCATAACACATAAAACACATATACACAGAGATTTCCCCTGGATCCCAAAACTGGGACTACCAGCTTTATTTTTCATTATTTTCCTTTCAATGTTACAATACATATTTATGTATGCCGAAGCATCCAATACCATGGACCGAAAACCATCACATCTAAAACCATGTGCGAAAATCATGCACAAAACCTTAGCAGGTCCAGCCAATCTAATATAGTGTCCAAAAACAAAATTTTCCAGGGTGCTACAGCGGACCCCATAGAGTGGGGTTACCTACACCCCTTAAACCCCCTGTGACCCCCTCCCACTATGCAATCTGTGCAACGAAGGGGGGGTTTCACCCCCCTTCTAACCCCCCAGTTAAATATGTCAGCTAACCGTGGAAAGAATATAACACAACCCAAAATTCTCCCACTTGTTGTTTTCTTTCCACAGAGGGCCACAGGAGGGCTTAGTCATTTATCCAGCCCTGCAACACCTATTGTTTCTCTACACCAAGAGAACTTCTAAGAGCTCACAGATTTTGTCAATGCATTTGCAGTGTTATTCAAAGTGTCCACCTTTACCAGCAACACCTTTTTGTCTTCTATTATATCCCTCACAAAGTGATAATGATCATCAATGTGCTTTGTCTTTGAGTAATATGCAGGGTTCTTTGTCAACAAAATTGCACTTTTTCTGTCATAGTCTATCCTTATAGCTCCCTGTACTAACCCCATACTTGAACACAATCTCTGCAACAAAACTGCTTCCTTGCTTGCATGAGTAGCTACCATGTATTCTGCCTTTGTAGTTGATAATGCCACTACAAATTGTTTCTTACTCATCCAACTAACTGCACCTTCAAATAGGTTAAACACATACCCACTCGTAGATCTTCTTTGATCCAGATCTCCAGCCCAATCTGCATCAACAAAACCATGAATATCCAACACTCTGTCCAATCTTGGTCTTCCTTGGTAGCACAAACCATAATCACTGGTGCCACGAAAATACCTGAAAACCCGCTTCACTGTTGTCCAGTGCTCCTTCCCTAGTTTTGACATAAACTTGCTCAAGACTCCCATTGTATGTGCAATGTCTGGTCTAGTACAGACCATCGCATACATCAAGCTACTGATCACACTTGCATATGGAGCATGGGACATGTCCTCTTCGTCTTCTTGTGCCTTGGGACATTGTTCAACAGATAACTTTACACCTACAGGAATAGGAACCTTCACTGGTTTACTATCCTGCATATTAAACCTATGCAATATTGTCTCAACATACTTCCTCTGGTTTAACCAGAGCTTCCTCTTTGTCCGATCTCTTTTAATTTCCATGCCCAAAATATAGTTTGCAGCACCAACATTTTTCATGTCAAATTTGGAGGACAAATCGGTCTTCAAATCCTGGATAATTTCTTTGCCATTTCCAACCAGCAACATATCATCTACATACAAGACTAGATAAATAACATGGTCACCAATTAATTTAAAATACACATAGTGATATGCTTTGCTTCTGGTGAAGCCAAGTCCCCATATAGATGTATCAAATTTCTGATACCACGTCCTTGGTGACTTTTTTAACCCATATAGAGACTTCTTTAACATGCATAGCAGTTCCTTCTTACCCTTCACGGTAAAACCTTCAGGTTGCTTCATGTAGATCTCCTCTTCCAGATCCCCATGAAGAAATGTTGTCTTCACATCCATCTGTTCTACCTCAAAATCAAAATCAGCAACAACATATAGAAGTAATCTAATAGAAGCTACCTTGGCAACAAGAGAAAAAATATCACCAAATTCAATTCCTGCCACATGGGAATAACCTTTTGCTACCAACCGAGCTTTGTATTTCTCGAGCTTTCCTTCTACATTTTTCTTATTTTTGAACACTCATTTGCTACCAATGGGTTTCCTTCTAGCTGGAAACTCCACTAGATCCCAAGCCTCATTTTTGTGAAAAGATGCCATTTCATCAACCGTGGCCTCTTTCTAGAGTTTTCCATCCTTTGAATCTACTGCTTCCTTCACAGTTTTGGGATCATCATTAGTAACAGATAAAGCAAAATTTGAATAGAAAGTAGATGGAATATACCTTTCTCGTCACCTTCTTTCTCAAACTGATCTTCTCACACCCGAAGTTTGTGGCTCTTCATCTTCTGATTCCTCCTTTGCTATAGAGTCTGAATCTTCCTCCTTAAGCTCAAACTCTATCTTCTCAGGTTCCTCTGGTTGGACTTCATGTTTAGGAACATCTTTCACCTCTCTGAACACCATGTCTTGGTTGTACACAACCATCCTTTTTACTGGGTTCCAAAGCTTATAACCCTTTAAACCATCCTTATACCCAATAATGATGTAGTTTTCAGATTTACTATCCAACTTGGTTCATTTCTCCTTTGGAACATGTACATATGCATCACATCCAAATACCCTCAGATGTGAAAGAGATGGTTTCTTACCAGCCCATACCTCTTGTGGAGTCTTATCCTCCAACGCTGATGAAGGTGATCTGTTGACCAGGTAACATGCTGTCTCCACCGCCTCTGCCGAGAATTCTTGTCCTAACCTACCACCACTAAGCATGCTTCTTACCATTTCCATCAACGTCTTGTTAATTCTTTCTGCAACTCCATTTTTCTGAGGTGTATATGGAATAGCCTTCTGTTGTTCTTTACCACACTTCTTACAGAATTCTTCAAATTCCTTACTACAAAACTCTCCACTATTATTTGTCCTCAGCACCTTTATCTTCTTCACTGTTTGTTTTTCCACCAGAGCCTTAAATTCTTTAAACCTATCAAAGAATTCAGATTTCTTCTTAAGGAAATATATCCATGTATTCCTTGAGAAGTCATCTATAAATGATACATAGTACACAGGCTTGCACCCATCAACAACAATGCTACCTTGCAGCTTGTACAAAGTTCTAATTCGAGCTCCTCACATCAATACCAATGCCCCCTGAGCCATCTTGCAGGTATGCTTCTCTAACACTATTTTTACACCTGCATCATCCAGCTTACTTATAGAAATTAGATTTTTGGCTAATGCAATAATATGCAAAACACCTATAAGTGTTCTAACCGTTCCACCTTGCAACTTCAACTTTACTTTTTCGCGACCAATGATTCTAGCCTTCCTATCATCCCCCAAGAAAACATCACCACCATCATATTTCTCATTCTCATAGAACCACTCTCTATGGGGAGTGAAGTGAGAGGATGCACCTAAGTCAATCAACCATGCCTCATGATCTACATGTGTACTTGAAGAAGCCAAGTACGCATCCCCACCATCATCTAAGGTGGTTCTCGCCTCTAGAAAAGAAGCATCATCAGATCCCTTTACATTGTCAGGATCTTTATATTTATAGTCCCTTTTGTAGTGCCCTTCCTTTTTGCATTTCCAGCAAACCACCTTTATAGGTTTTCCTGGAGATTTATATCTCCCTCTAGATTTAGATCTCCCACTCGATGAATTATTTTTGTTTCTATTCTGGGATCGTCCTTGTATAGACAAGCATCACCATTCTGGCTCTCCATATTTTTCCCTCTCATCTCCTCTGTCAGTAAGGATGAGACTACTTCATTAATTTGTAAATCAGTTGCATTGCTTCCTATTGCAATAACCAGAATATCCCACGAATCTAGTAGAGAACACAACAAACTGATGCACTTATATTCATCTAAAATTTTAATATCAACAGATAATAACTAACTTACCATAGTATTAAATGCATTCAAATTTTTTGTCACTGAGTCTCCATCTTTCATCCTAGGTTATACATCTTTTTCCGTAGGAACAGTTTATTCACCAGAGACTTAGATTCTCACAAAGTCCCTAACTTGTCCCAAAAATCCTTTGCCATAGCTTCCCCTGATACATTCAGCAATACTGAATCTGAGACATACAATCATATTGTGCTCTTAGTCTTCCGATCCAGCTTCTTCCGTTCTTCACCGGACATTCCCGTTGGTTTAGTACCTGGATCTACCGTGACCCACTAATCTTTATCCACCAACAAATCCTCCATGTTGAGTTTCCATAACTCAAAACTCTGACCATTAAATTTCTCCATCTCTATCTTTCCACTACTCGCCATCTTCTTTCACCACCAAAATCAATCCCGCAGATCTCCCACTGAACAGGGTCTACCACAGGCCCGAGTGAAACCCCTTAGAAACAAAGGCGGCCCCTTGAAGCCAAAACAACTCTCATACCAAATGTAGGTTTTAACCTCGTACAGAAATTACCTACATATGAATTCTAAAACATAGAAAATAAATATTGCGAGAGCATAACACATAAAACACCTATACATAGAGATTTTCCCCTACATCCCAAAACTGGGACTACCAGCTTGATTTTTCATTATGTTCCTTTCAATGTTACAATAAATATTTATACATGCCGAAGCATCCAATACCATGGACCAAAAACCATCACATCCAAAACCATGTGAAAAAATAATGCACAAAACCATAGGTAGGTCTACCCAACCTAATATAGGGTCCAAAAACAACTTTTCTAGGGCGCTGTCCCGAACCCCATAGAGTGGGGTTACCTACACCCCTCAAACCTCCTGTGATCCCCCCCCACCCCCTGCTACGCAATCGGTGCAACGAAGGGGGGGCTCCGCCCCCCTTCTAACCCCCGGGTTAACTACATTGGCTAGTCATGGAAAGAATATAACACAAACCAACAGAGGCATGCTGCAGGGAAAGTCCTTCCCTGAGTGTGCCCCATACATTAATTAAACCACCTAGCTATTAACCCATCTTGACTTTAACCTTTGTATGATGTCTCCAATGCCCCAGTGTGGTGGTTGAGCAATGTTCTTTGTTTAACAATGTAATCGCATAGTCACAAACTTTTTCCTCTAAAATAAGTGAAACGAGCCGATTTTGATTTCCCCCTTCGCCCCTTTTGATATACCCATTTTTTGTGGCTTTCCTCATATGACCGGGGGCTGAGACCAGGTGCTGAGCCGTTAGGTGCTAAGGTCATCAATCATGTGTCTCTTGCGACCTTCTCCTTTGTATTTCCTTTTTTCGTGCATATCGACGCTTTAACCTGATTTTCCGTTTTTCATTGCGATCACCGCTAGTCCAGATGCACAACCTCTATAGACCAAACAATAAACCTTTATTGCATCCAGAGAAAAAATTCCACATATCGGTGCTTCAACTACACTTTTCCCTTTTCCATCAGAGCTTTCATTATGCCACCTAATAACATATACAAAGATCTATCTCACTATATATGTAATTACGTAGATAAATCATTCATGTATCTCGATGAGTGAAATGCGAGCCCTGCATCTCGGGAGACAGTTCGTCAGAATCTACCATTCATGCTTTTCCATCAGTGACTAATTGCTTAATCGATTTGACCATTTTAGGTATGAGTGTGTGAAGCTCCCAACAATTATGAAGTCTTAAATGGTCCAACTGATTAGGTCTAGGCCCAGTGTAGAACCTATTGAGTAACCAACCATTTGTTTCACTAGGAAAGTCTTTGAATGGTCGAATGAAAATGTTTTTCACGCAATGCTTCTTTATAAGCTATTTCCTTATCGAGCCACATAATATACAGATGAAAAATCAAAGAGGATGTGTTAGTAGGATCGACCAAGGGAAGAGGAAAGGGGTAACCCTAGGAAAAGCTCATCTAGATTTTAGTACAGGAAATATGTTCCTTTCTCTCTAGGCTACCTTTTGACATTCCTTCGCTAGCACTCTCACTGCTACCTTCCCTTACACATGCTAGCTTACGAACAATCTCATTTACGTTACTATTTTTATTCCATCACTAACATTTGGGGGTAGACCCTTGTTGGCTTGTATGGGCCTGACCCAGGTTCAGAGGTGATTTAGCCAAGAAAATCCCGGTACTACTGGCCCTTTCAGCAACAGTCCACGGAGCATGGACTGAGGTCTCACCCAAAGTAGTATGGGAGGGTGCTAGAACCAGGTTTCCACACCCTGGGGATGTCTAATGAGATTTTGGCGGTCTTCAGTTTGACCCTGCATCCATGTCACTACACACACCTATTAGTCCCTTGCAACCTATGATGTTTCCTTCACGCAGACCTAGTCAGAGTATTATACCTAAGTTCCTTACTATTTTGCCTATTATTACCCAATTACTTAACTTATTTGTGTAAGACTAGTGATAATTAACAGTATATCCAACAATCATATAATTGTGCACAACAAAACAATATAAATGTAAAGAAGGAAAAACACAAGTAGATGCATAGAATTTGGAATCAACTTCTTTTTATTATTCTTTGTTCAAGATTACAGACTCGACACCACCCTGCGCACTTAGCTGCGGACTCTACAAGGACTCTACGCATTCAGCTGCAGAGCCTCTTCCTACTACTACGACCCAATACACTTGGACTCTTACTATATGATTGAACCATTTGTATTCCTCTATCTCTCTAACTCGTTATATTTACAACTTAGAGCCTCACTCTATTTATACAATCCCATGGTCCGCGGACCATGGATAGGCCGACATGACATTACATTACTTTACAATACTTAGGGAAGACAACCCTATGACTCAACCTATACTTCATGCTCTGCGCCTGTAATGCATGGAGTTTTACAATACATTTGACCAAAATTTGGGCTTTGAGCCCCAAAACATGCTGTGGGGGGATTCCATGCCCAACATGCCCCTAACACAATCATCATGACTCGTCCCCGAGTCACTCTATTGGCGTGGACCCCATCCAACTCATCCTGTACTGCTCAAAGGTCTGCGATGCATTGTTTTGCGGTTTTCTAGACCTGCTACATGCACTCTTCCAATGTTTCTTTGTGAGGATCAAATCCCTGCCTTAGCGTGTAGATCTCTTGCATCTGCGCGAGCTTGCCCTCGATATCTGACGTAATGGTGAAGGCCTCATCAATCTATCTTTAAGAATTTCCTCTTTCTATCTTGTGGAATCCACCTGCTCTTTCAGTGCCCTTTCTTGCTACATCTTTGCTAGCCGTTGAGTGAGGATGACTGTATGCATAGTTCCCCTTACAATATCGTACTACTCCTGAAGCTTGCTCTCCTCAGTTTCTAGGTGCTATATGTTGGGTTCCTCTTGCAAGGATGTGAGGATGCCAAAGGCTTGGTCCAACATATCGGTACAATCCTGTACTGCCCATCCAATTTCTTCCAGCCCTATTTGGACAGCACTAACGTGATGCTCTAACTTCCGAGGGAGTGGAAGGCTGCTCCTTCAGCCGCAGCTTGGCAATCTGGAGATTTAGCTCTAGCTACACATGCGTTGTTTCCTCGCATGCGTTTCGGACTCCACTTGCCAGATAGTGGATCCGAATTTCTGTTGGTAGGTCTGCGATGATGGATAACTCTGAGACTTGCCGGCGTGCTTCATCAACTGTCTGCACTATCTGCTAGTTTTGTGACACCAGTTCGTCAAGCTGCAGGCTGAGCTATTCGATGTTGATCTTTTTCTCACTCATCACTTGAATCACGTGACCCTCCCTGGCGCAAAGCTCTGCTGTTATTCCATCCTGCAATTGGTACAATGTGTCTCGCGAAAGGGCAGTCACATTAAGGCCAAGTCCATTGATCCTGCCCACCATGGCTCTGTCAACCTCATTCTCTATTGTTAGCACTCCTTCCAGTAGCACTATGGTGTTGGCCATCTTTGCACGTAGTAGTTGCTCCGCTCCTAATGTGCTTGTTGCTCCATAGGTGGCTACAGTTCCTTCCTATGGGGGTCGCACTTGTAGTTCCTGCAACTACACCCCTAGGGCCCCCAACATAATCTACTGCTTCGACATGGATTCTTGGAGTGCTTCCTTGGTGACCTCGTGAATCATGTCATCGATGCCGTAGAGGTCGCCTTTTCTTAACGTGATTGGGTCAATGGCCAATTTGGAGGCCTTGACCTTTTTCCATGGACCCTATCTCTCTGTGACGTGTGGCCTTTTTAGTTTGGTGGAAGTTGTGCCCAGGTCCATGCCTTCTTCTGCGAGGTCTGTGTCCTCTGCTTCCTGTCCTGTAGACAAATCCTAGCCCTCCTCATCTTATTTTTTTGTGGCCCCTATTGTCTGCGCTTCTGCTGCTACTTTGGCAGCCTTTGCCTGCTCCACGGCTACCTTTGCTACCTCACAGACTGCCCTTACCTCTGCTGCTGCTTTTCCATTGCACCTTTTCTCGGCCGACTTCGTGATGGAAAACCTGGTCTCATCCTTTCATTTCTGTGCTGCTGTCCTATCCAGTTCTGATATGGAAATGGGGAAATTAGGCTTCTTGTCTGAGTTACAAGAACCTCTCCCAATACCAAAGCTTTAAATATTCCCAAGTATTATTGGTTAACCAATGCAGAAATGATAATATGCTTGAAATTATAGATGTATTCTTATATTTATTGCTGGTTGTTTATGTGCTTTAAAATCTGCTGTGTATGTTGACATGTAAATACATATAATAAATACTAATGCAGCATTAAACCAAACACACAAAACAACAATTTAATTAGGAGTTCACCCAAAACTCTTGGCCTGTGTCTCCGTGAGCTCTAATTAACTTAACTAGGCTCTCTGGGATTATGGAAAAGTCCTTTTTACAAGCTCTTGGCTCAACTCCACTATTTTACATAGAAACAATGGGTTTAGACACTATTTTATCCATAGCTCTTGAAGCTCTCGGCTTTCTGGCTCTCGGCTCTCACTCTGGCTCTTGGCTCTGGCTCTTGGCTCTAACTCTTGGCTCTGGCTCTGGCTCTAGCTCTTAACTCTAGCTTCTTCATCTCTCTGTCAGTTTATAGCCCTTTGGCTTCCCACTTGAACTCCAAGTGACTTCCCTAGCTACGTGTGCTTTAGCTTTTTCTTGCTGCGCTACTTGTTTTGCTGCTGCCTTTTCACGCTGCTCTCTTAGGCCTTAGCTTCCTTCTTTGGCTTTGCTTTTTGCTTATGCTTGGTTTCAACAATAACTCCAACAACCTCCTTTTGTCTTTGACATTCATGTATTTTAAGGCAATTGGCATTGTTGGTTTGTTTTTCCTCTCGGCTCTCTGTCTTCCAACCTTGGTCCGCTCAAACCCCCTCTCTGAGCGTTAGCAATCATTTGTTAAATGCCTTCAGGGATGGTGGCCACCTGTTTCATAATGGAATGGATCATCGGGCCTTTGAAATTCCTGAAATGGCCATTCTTTGTTTACACAGAGAAAATCATTCAAACATAGGAAAAATCCACAGAATCAATGTTTATCAGACTTCAAATATTATGGATTCTGCCTTATTTTCCATCGGGTCGGCCATTATGTCGCTATCATATCTGCATCGTTGATTTGGAAGATCTAGCTCCAATGGCTATGGTTCATTTCGAGCGGCCCATGCGTATGGGAGTTAACTGCCTGAAAAGAGTGGTTTCTCTCTCCAGGGCCTGGACACGTGGTAGCCGATGTATGGGCTCGGGCGGAGCTCGGCAAAAACCTCTTACCACCTTTGGTCCTCCCAAAATCCCCCTTGTTTCATGGTTTCCTTTTATATTTAAAAATACATTGAAACACTACAAAATCATGTAAAATGGCTTGCGACGGACTTGAAATATTATACATTGGAATTTACAAACCCTTTCAGGTATGGTTTCATCACATCGGCACTTCCCTTCACTTTTCGTTTATTAAATGAAATATGTGAAAATACATACAAAACTGTCATTTGACGGACCTCAAAATATATCAAATATCGCATGTAGCTTCGTCGAGTCTGGCTGTCGCATCACACATATATATATGTTTCCCTGCTCCATTGTGTAGCTCCGATGTGATTTTTCAATGTGACTAGTCACAATCACATATTGCATGAGCTCCGGGGTCTGTCCATATGGTATGGCTTATGCCAACGTGATCAACTGACGCCATTATCGGTGATTGCGATATCGCTCGGCCCGGGGTCCCGCCTTTGCCTCGTGGCATCACCGATTGTGATCCGCCGATATCAGCAATCGGCTTATCACTCGGCCCGATCCTTATGCAACATCACCTGTCTGCCTCCGACCCAATATGTCAGGGATCAGTGATCGAGGGTGGCTTCCCTTTTTCACTTAAATCTACCTTGGACCTCCTCTGATGCAATTTTCTTCATAAAGCCTTTTAGGCCATTTTTTTGAATATTTACCTCTTATATTAAGTCTTTTAGACTTACAGGTTTATCCAGGATCCATTTTTGGATCACGCCTTCCCACTAAAAGAAATTTTGGTCTCCAAAAGACTGATATACTAATCTAGACAATAACTGAGCGTAACAATACCTTTTTCTTTCAGCCTCCACACACTTGCCTTGCATAGTGCCTCTAAACCAAAGTCTTTGACCACTCCCCTTCTTGGATGGGATGGTCTTCCTGGAAAGAACTTTCTTCCTCCTTGCCTTCCTACATAACTTCTACTGAAATGGGCATAGAAGGTGGGTTGAACTTCTTTGCCTTGATCAATGATCCAAGGTGGCTAAAACAAATGTGAAGTACATCTACTCCACAATACTTTCATTTGTACCTGTTTGAAAAGCTTTCAACAACAACTGTTAACAACAACAGAAACAGAGACAACAACTGGATGGCCTAAACTCTTGCTTCAACAAAAGGAACAAATTTTCACATCTTCTGAACACCTCCATTTCTTACATTTACATACAAATGATGGACTAGATAATAAGCCCACAAAACATGCCTTTGAACAAATGACCCTTTAAGTCAAGCATGTAGAAAAAGATTGTTAGGACTCTTTTTCAAAAGATGGAACACTTCATCATTATCTCCATTTGGAGACTAAGTTAACTTCTTCCAAGTCAACATGGCATCACATGCATGTCAAAGCAATCAACCCTGCAAGTTAATTACACATACATGTTCAAAACCAAGGAAATCATCAACATCCCTGTGTTCATGCATCTCCTACTCATGCATACATTTCATACTTGAAATTTTACTTAAGCACACTGTACTTTCGAAGCTGAATGAAATATAATATAGATGCATCAATAGACTTGCAATCTTAATCGGATAAGAACACTAACTATTCCTTACCAATCGCTTTCAAAGGCACTACCTTTGTCTGCACATCAGCATCATCATGTGAATCATTCTGAGACACATCATTCATGGAATCTTCACTTCCATTTCTGCCATCTTCTTGTTCCACTTTCTTCAGCTTTTGTGGAAGCATTGCTGCATTCAGAGTCCAACATTTTGCAGCAAGATGTCCTTGCTTATGGAAGTAAGTGCACTACATGTGAACCCTCTTGACAACATGACTTGCCTTGCCCAATGGACCTTTGGCTTCTTGATTCTTTTCCTTCAAAAGTTTCATGTATGTGGCCATTCTCTTCCAACATCTAGAAACATTATGGTTATCTAACCCACGAAAGGAACATGCAATTATTTTCCCATACATATGTGGAAATTTATCATGCTTTTCACAATCAAAAGGAAAATGTTTAGAACTAGATTTATACCTTTCTCTTTCACCTTTATTTCCTTCATGAGGAGGTGAATCAAATGAAGAAGTGGCTCCCTTTGGAACACCATCAATCTCTTTAAGGTTGTTAGAGTCTCCACAACTCTCTGGTTCAAGTGTGTGCTTCTGAACACTTGCAATGAAACTCCGTCTTGGGGTTGTTTCAATGGCCTTCATGGCAGCTTTGGGACATTCTCCATGAGCTTGTCCATAGCCAAGACCCAAATACTTAGCCCTTTTCTCAACCATTATTGGTTCAAAAATACCTTGTGCATGCTTTCCCAAGCCCTTTCCTTCATAGCCCATCTTGGAAAATAGCTTGGAACCTATGCCTCTAGTATGTTTTTAAAAAGAACCAATATCAGCATCCTTAGAGGAATTTGAAGACAAACTGGAATTGTTTACCTCTTCTTCAAGTTGATACTTGACTAAGGCTTCTTGGGCAACAAATAGCTGTGTCTCCAACTGATGCATCCTTTTCAGGTTCATATTTGCAATATGAAGTTACCTCTCCATTTCCTACACTTTGTCAAAAAGCAACTGCTTCTCTTCCTTCATGGAATTCAATTGCTCTCTAAGCATGCTACTCTTCCTTCCATCCTCATACATTTCTCTCACCACATCCATCATGGTGGAAAATTCTTGCTTCATGTCTTCATCAAAGAATCTTGTGAAGAAAGCAGAATTTGAGGACCCACTTGTAGAAGTTGTCATTATGCCAATGAACAAAAAAAACTTCAACAAGATAAATAAAGAGCTTATTCAACAACCTTTTGCAACAAACCTCTTAGGCTCCAAGTATTTCCTTGATGTCCTTTGTGATAAGAAGAGTGCCTTCAGCTCTTTTTCCTTCTTGTCCTTCCTGCACTAAGCTATCAATAGCTTTCCCTTCACCTCTGCAAACTCAGAAAATAGTCGGTTTGCAACAAGCATACATCAACCACACAATCAATCCTTGACTACCCAAACACCTTTCAAACAAGAAATCTTTGCTCTGTCAATCAAGCATTTTGATATAACCTTCCTTGAAGGTGGGGTTAATCAATCTTAAGCTCTTATACCTTCTGAACTTAAAATGGGGCACTTAGGCTTCTTGTCTAAGTTACAAGAACCTCTCCCACTTCCAAAGCTTTAAATATTCCCAAGTCTTATTGATTAACCAATGCAGAAATGATAATACGCTTGAAATTATAGATGTATGCTTATATTTATTATTGGCTATTTATGTGCTTTAAAATCTATTGTGTATGCTGATATGTAAATACATACAATATATACTAATGTAGCAGTAAACCAAACACTCAAAACAACAATTTAATTATGATTTCACCCAAAACTCTTGGGCTACATCTCCGTGAGCTCTAGTTAACTTAAATAGGCTCTCTGGGATTATGGCAAAGTCATTTTTACAAGATCTTGGCTCAACTCCACTGTTTTACAGAGAAACAATGGGTTTAGAAATTGTTTTATCCCTTGCTCTTGAAGCTCTTGGCTTTCTAGCTCTCTGTTCTCACTCTAGCTCTTGGCTTTGGCTCTTGGCTCTGGCTCTTGGCTCTGGCTTCTTCGGCTCTATGTCAGTTTACAACCCTCTGGCTTCCCACTTGAACTCCAAGTGACTCCCCTGGCTACGTGCGCTTCAGCTTTTGCTTTTTGCGCTGCTTGTTTTGCTGCTGCCTTTTTGCGCTACTCTCTTATGCCTTATCTTCCTGCTTTGGCTTCGCTTTTTGCTAATGCTCTGTTTCAACAACAACTCCAACAACCTCTTTCTGTATCTGACATTCATGGATTTTAAGCCAACTGGCGTTGTCAGTTTGTTTTTCCTCTTGGATCTCTATCTTCCGACCTTGGTTCGCTCAAATCCCCTCTCTGAGCATTAGCAATCATTTGTTAAACGCCTTGAGGGATGGTGGCCACTTGTTCCGTAATGGAATGGATCATCAGGCCTTTGAATTCCTGAAATGGTCATTCCCTATTTACACAAAGAAATACATTCAAGCACGAGAAAAATCCGCAGAATCAATGTTTATCGGACTTAAAATATTATGGATTTCACCTTATTTTCCTTCAGGTCCGCCTTGATGTCGCTTATCGCATATGCACCATTGATCTAGAAGATCTAGATCCAATGGCTATGGTTCATTTCAGGTCGCCCATGTGTACGGGAGTTAACCGCCTGAAAAGAGTGGTTTTCTCTCTCCAGGACCTAGACACATGGCAGCCAATGTATGGGCTCGGGCGGAGCCCGGCCAAAACCTCTTACCACCTTCGGTCCTCCCGAAATCCCACTTGTTTCATGGTTTCCTTTTATATTTAAAAATACATTGAAACACTGCAAAATCCTATAAAATGGCTTGAGACGGACTTGAAATATTATACATTGGCACTTACAAACCCTTTCGGGTCTGGTTTCATTGCATCGACGCTTCCCTTTGCTTTTCCTTTATTAAATGAAATATGCAAAAATACATAGAAAACTGTCGTTTGATGGACCTCAAAATGTATCAAATATCGCCTATAGCCTCGTTGGGTCCAACTATCTAATTTCACAAGCGCACACACACACACACACACACACACACACACACACACACACACACACACACATATATAGGTTGTCCTGCTCCGTTGCGATACGATTTTGCGATGCAACTAGTAGTAATCGCATATTGCATGAGCTTCGGGATTTGTCCATATGGTATTGCCTATGCCAATGCGATCTGCTAATGCTGTTATCGGTGGTCACAATATCACTCGGCCCAGGGTCCCACCTTTGCCTTGTGGCATCGCCGATTGCGATCCACCGATACTGGTGATTGGCTTATCACTCGCCTTGGTCCTTATGCAACATCACTTGTCTGCCTCCGACCTGATATGTCGGGGATCGGCGATCGGGGGTGGCTTCCCTTTTTCACTTAAATCTGCCTCGGACCTCCTCTGATGCGATTTTCTTCATAAAGCCTTTTAGGACATTTTTTTGAAGATTTACCTCTTATATGAAGTCTTCTAGACTTAGAGGTTTATCCAGGATCCATTTATGGATCAAGATCCACTAAATTCGGGGCATGCCACTCGGGAGGCCATGATTCTAGCACTATAAAAATTGCATCATTAGTGGCGATGAAGGGGAGCTTGGTCCACTATTGTGCTGGATCCTTTCGTGCCTTGACGTAGATGTTGTGCATGTTCACCTTGAAGTCTGCAAAGCTCCACAGACTGCTGTGCACTGTGGGGGACAAGTGTGACCTCCTATTAATCCACATTTGGACGCTCACCTCCATGAGCACCCATAAGATATTTGTCTCGCAAATGCACTTTGTGTCCTTGGTAGCCCAAAGCAATGCATACTTTGTGACCTCTGGAAGTCCTACTCAATGCTTGGAAACTGATTGTCCTCTGGCAGTTCTCCCGCTACCAGCAAAATGTACAAGAGCAACCATGTGTAGTGGAAGGCCTTGCCCTACTCCTGGGCTTCCCTGCAGTTGGTCAAGAATTCCTCATAGAGGAACTCAACCCAGTTGAAACTGACCCCCTCTATGCATTGTTCAGCCAACACAACTACTGATGCTCGTACCTCATCATCGCGGCATTTTCGCATTACCTTTCCAGCCAGGAGTTGGGTGGCTAAGCACACCCCTTTGGCTTTGATGTTATTGATTGCATAACCCCTCTTTTTCTTCTAAAGCTTATATTTTTTCTTCATGGCCTCCATGAGAGCCAAATCTTCACTTTTTCCTACTATCACCATGGGGTCCTTTCCCTTACATAGAAGCTGTGAAATTCTTTGGATGAGATCTTTCGTGATGGGAATAGGCTCCACCAGCCATAAGTACCCATCATGCACCAGGCAAAGAAACTGTCTGATGATGAAAATAGTGATGGGCGCATGGTGAAAGTGTGGAATCCATAGCAGATGAAGCAATCCATCCTTCCCCACACTGCATAATGATTTTTGTGGCTGTAACGTTGTGACTGACCCCTCCATGCTCTACTTCCTGAGGCTCTCCGTCTCTAAGAGTGGGAACCTCTATCTATCCGCGAGGTCCCAATATTTTGTGGGAACATGACCCAGGTGCAAGCCCTTAAACACAATTCCATTAGGGAGGAGCAGGGTCTAGAGTGCGCTCTTGGTGGCATCCAGATCCTTTGGTATCTAAGTTTTCCCTTCCCACAGAGGGACGTACTCAGGCAACCTCACTATAGAGCGCACCGATTGGATATCCTCTTCCATGTCCTCTGCTTCCTCTATCTCATCGACGAGAGCCTATAGGTCTTCCTCCTCATCATTTGTCTCAATGGTGACAGCCTTACCCTTTTCTTCCATTGAGAGCTTTCTGAACCGCAGATTCCTTAGGGACATGCAGACTAGTCCCATTGCATGCTTATCTTTCTTGGGCCTCGACGTCTGAGGTGATTTTGGGATTTTTGGCACGACCCCAGTATCTTCTGGAACATCATGTACTGTGGGGTTCTGCACGACCTCCTCGACATTTCGTTCTACAAAGCCCAAACCTATCCTGGTAGCTTCCATCTTGTTTGAACTGTCTATGGTCATTTGTGAACTTCGGGGCTTGAATATTGCTTGGCGCGCAACACTCTGTGCTCTAATCAACTACTCAAATCTCAAGTGAACATGTGTTGTCTCGTGGCTATCCCCTGGAGTTTTATAGCACCTTTTTAATTCAAAGTCAACCATTCCCCCCAATTCTAGGCCATCAATGCTCTCTTGGTGGCAGATTGTCCCAAATATTTCCCTTAATTTGCATCTTAAATGCCTGCCGCCTGCTCCCTTTTGCCTTAAATAGGACATCCGATCATGAACAATGACACCAATGGTCATTTCCTATCCTACCCACGCAACAGCGCAGCCCCCCATGTGTGGGAAAAAACCTTGTGACATGCTGATTCTGCACGCACCTCCCTTATCGCATAGCTCCCAAATCGACTCTTTTATAGTCCTGCGCTCTCTTTCAAATGCCTAGAGCACTAAGAATGTGCTCACTACATCTAATCAGGTGGTCGCACCACCTGTGCAAGACTTCAACTCACCTTCCAGTATAGTCAACAAAAATTCCTCAATTGCCTTTGCAATAGCTAGTGCCACGCATTCTACCATATGTAGTGTGCTCCCCTAGTTACTACATTTGGTGAGGTGCGGTCGTAGCCATGGCAGCTGAGTCATAAATTCTTGATGATAATATTCTAATTTAGTGGTATGATCATCACATCTTGTTTTTTCATCCTTGGTTTATTGATGAGACATGCTTGCTTGATCTCAGTTTCCAGCCTCTTGATCTCAACATCCATCAAAATTGTCTTCTTCCTCAGTCGTGCCAGTTACTTTTCGAGTTCATGAAGTCTAATGTTCCCTCATCGAATAGCTTCCTGAATATTTATGTGTTCGACCCCACGTAGCTATGTAATTTCTTCATCCTGGTCTTCGCACACCGTCACATCTATGGGAGTTATTATGTGCGAATTCATTTTTTCATTCTCTTCAGAAATTATAGTCTCTACTGTATTTCGCACCTTTGGAATCATTTCCGTGGTCAGTTTTTTGCACATGGTCCTATAGGCCCATCAAACCACTCATACACGAAAGTCCCAATCAATGTGTCTTGCCTAGTGAACCATGTTCAGTACTTCGCACACCCTATCGAATGCTTCTCCATGGATAATTGGTAGCACACATCGCCTTTCCTGCTACTGAGGCTTTTTATGATTCTCTATTCTGGGAGTGGTGTGTATTTGTGTGGGCTGTACAACATATATCTGTACCCATCAGGAAAGGTGGGCACACAAGTTTTTCCACCCCTTCTGACTGGCTCTCATTTTAATCTGGGGTTTTCCAAAGCGTAGGTGCATCATCCTTCTGTTAGTTCCAGTCTCCACAGCCTGTCACCAGGGATCAACATGAGCTCTTACTATGTCTGGTTTTGTTAGATGTTTTGCACATGATGTTTAGCACAAAACATGTCACAAGTGTGTCCATCAGAAGAAGCTCGGAAAAATATCTCCAACGGTATATCACACTCCCGTAACCGGTTCCTGGATTAGAATAAATGAATGAGTGATTCTTGGTTATGCATGTTTTGAGGTCAGTTGCTGCACACAATGACAAGTTTAGTACAAAATCAATTTTTGAAATAATGGTAAGGATTTTTTCAAAAGTGAAAGAGGTTTTTGTTCATCACATAAAAAATAAAAACAACCTCCTTCATTTTATGCACAGGTGCTACTATGTGGGAGATAGACAGTGATATTTGGAGCCTACAGTAAAACAAAGCAAATTTTTCATATCTTTTACTGTTTTAGTCATTTTAGTGCGGGGCCATTTTACAACAGATGGAAAGTAATTTTGCGAACCCCAACGATGTTTTTGTTAAGAATGAGACATATAATAAAAACCTTTTTCAGTTTTTCACAGGTGTCATAAATTGGGATATGTGACTAGATCTTTACAGCTTATTTTCACAAATTTAATTTTTTAATGATTTTTTGTTTTAGAGATCATTTTGTGGAACAAATTGCGAGCTATTGGAAACGGATTTCCAAAATTTGAGAGATGTTGTTGTCCAAAATGACCTTATATACAAACACATCTTTCATTTTTGTAACAGGTGCTATGGTTTACGAGATACGAGTTCATATTCAACACCTATTTTCAGAAATTCGGCCCAAGTTTAATGTAACTAATTCTATTTTGAAGAAAATGGTTGAGCTCAATCCCTTTGTACAAGGATGAGAAAATGTATATATTTTATGAATTTTATAGTGTAGGGGTTGGATTTTGATAGAAGGTTGGATACTTGGGATTGCTTGGCACTCTATTGTACTTTTTCTTTATGCAATTTTGGCAAAGGAAAGACCAAGGTTTTGCAGCACTTGTTGGGATCCATGTGGCTCTATGTTTTGATGGTGTTTTTCTCTATGTATTTGTAAGTTCACTGATGTTTATGTGTATCATTTTCCCTTCTCTTTTCTTCTGCAATTAAACAAATGAGTGATTAAGGTAGAATTCATTGGACTGCTATGCTCTGCCTTGAAATTTTGTTTAATTTTACATGTTTTCATCTGTTTGAGGAGGACTCTTGAGACCCTCTTGCCCTCCTTAGCTCCACACCAGTCTGATCCATCCATTCATTCAATCCAAAGCATCAAAATGATTACCTTCATTGCCCCAATCAGAACTCTGCAAAAAGTAGGCCTCATCCCCGGACCCAAATTTGCCTTTCCCTTTTTCCAACACAAAACCCCCAAAAACTCAAAACAAACCCTTGAACTTCATACATAGCCTAAGATCAGTTGTTAAATCAGTCATCTCAAGCCCCACTGATTATATTTCGTTGAGATTGGCCCGGAGAGAGCCCTCTCCTGTCCTCGTAGGGCTAGCTACGAGGTTGAGTGTGGTGTGATGTGGACCTAGAACCTTGTCTTTTCAGCTTGAGGCAAATCTAGGCTCTAACACCTTCTACATCCACATGAGTCCTTAAAACTTCCTTGATGCAGGCCCCACCATCATGTGGGCATTGTGCGCAGTGCCCACTTCATCGTGTAAAACCGTTGTTGTTCTAGTACTGTGCTTTCAAATTTGCGCAGGAATTCATCCACCTCTGTCAACCCATTATATGTTGGTAGATCCCTTACTTCTATTGTCATGTAGCATAGTGATCTAACCATCATGTTGCAATTAAGCATTGTTACTTTGTGCAACTGATTATGCCATCACTCTATCTCCTCATCTGAATCTAAATTGTAGGAGATTTCTTTCTCCCACAAAATCCTTCCATCTGTAGTTGGATTCACCCAATCCTCTTCTCCCACAATTATCTTGTAAATACAATCGATATCATCATCACTATCATCATCGCACACTGGTTCAATGTATCGTGCTCCTTCATCTGGATCTAGCAGTACTACTATGTGTAGTGACCTTTTCTCAAATATCATTTTGCACTTCCTCAGATTTATGTCTCCGTTCATATCGGTGGCCCTATTTATTCCTAGTAGTGTAGGATAGGGATTACTGTCATCAGAAATCTCTATCACTTCAATATCCACTATTACCCCTTGCAATCTTCCCATGGGAAAGATATTTTGTTGGTTCGCCATTCGTAACTAAATAGGAGATCAGTGTAGCACAGGTTTGCCCATGCATTCCCATGTTTGTTGTACATTCGCATCCAATCCAAGATCCAGGATTACCTGATCCATTTCATATTCGTCGATTTTCCGAGTCAACCTCATTTCCCGTCCTATGCGCAATGCACGCATTTCAAGTTTTCGGACCATGTGTAGCTCTCCTAACCCCACGCACCTAGTGATAAGTTGCTGTACTCCTTTTACTGCCTTGTTGTTGCATAGCAGTTTCATGCGTGTCTCCAGAAAGATAGTGAGCATTGAAGGATCCATCCCTGGTTCTAGTTGACCCTTACTACCTGAAGTGGAGGCCTCCGCGAAGCTCTTCTTAGATTCCATGAATGTCTCCTTCACGCGTTCTAAATCAAATTTGGGTTCCTTTATAGGAGCCTTACGAACCCACACACTTTTGTCTGACTATTTCCCTTTATCATCGCTAGTGGTCACACTGCTCCTAAGCATCATGTTTACATTCAGATCTTCTTCACGCGGTTCAGACCTCATCATCTTCAAATTCTGAGTCGGAGAGGGCTGAAGTACCCCTTTTTCGTGCAACCTCGCTATCAATGTAGGGAAATCTTCCGTCTCATGATCAAACTGAATACAGTACAAACACGATGTCCTTGTCATGTTTGTATAATCACGGGCATAGTGTCTTGGCCCTTTGCAATTATAATAAATTAATTGTCTACAACCCCCTCCTGGTTGCATTCCACCTCAACCTCGACCGTGCCCTGCAAAACTAGCATCCGCCATCCCTACATTTGGGTCGAGGGCTCGTGTTTCTATCTGTACCCTATGGGCAGGAGTGTTATCCATCATTAGTTCGTAGCTTTTGCAGGTGCGCTAATCATGGCTTATCAATCTACAGAAGTTACAAAACAATTGTTGGGACGTCTACGTATACTTCTGTAATAGATGATAATTATCTATAGTGTGTTTTCCTCCTATCTGATAGATCACGCACCATAATACAGGTGTCGTAGTCGGTCTTGCCTGTGCCTCAGGCCTTAACGGCATCGACCCTCCTCCTACCAAGTAATTCGCGAACACTGAATAGTGATCCTTGTCATGCCCCTGGCCTTTGCATTTTATGCACCATGCCTCCTCGCGCGCCTCTGGCCAAGGTGTCCTATCCTGTTTCAAACTCTGTATCTCCAAACACAGATTTTGCAACTACGCGTGGATTTGTTGGACTCCCAGACCAGGGTCTTCTATAGGGGTCTCATGCAGTCTCATCGCCATCTCCAAATCTTTAGCCTGGGTGGAAATTTTTTGTTGTGACAGCACCGTCCTTAAGTGCGATGTTAGTGATGCTACAAACCATGCACGGTGATGTCCATCTGTCAATGTCATGTTGGCTTCGCAAATCATACCCTTCAACATTTGGTCCAGATCTGAGGGGGTCTATCATGGGAGCATCGTGATCTCCTTAAACCTGATGATTGATTGTGTTTCCGACTTTGGCCTACTAAATTCCCTTTTTAGCGCAGCCTAGATTTCTGTGATTCCTATGTTTGGATGGTCATTAGAATGCTTGATGTACCATGTTAATGTGTGAACCCGCAATGCATTCACCAATGTAGCGTTCTTGATATTGTCATTCGTGACACCTTCTGCTTCCCATAGTGCTCTTACCACGAACCAGAATTAGTCCGGATCTTCATTCCTCACTCCTCTGAATACTGGTATTTTGATCGCACTCACCATATTGAACTGTGGTGGTGGCAGAGGTGGGGTGGGTGGAGATGGAGGTGAGGCGGGTGAGATGGGAGGCGGTGTGGGTGGAGGTGGTAAACGTAGAATACATTTCCTTATTAGACTGACTGTGCTTCTCGGAGAAAGTTTCGCGAGCTCTTCCTCACTTTCCTGCAAGGGGGAAATTATGGGACTGGTTTCCAATTCTTCAATACTTCCGCTTCTGTAGATCTTCCCACTTCGCATAGTCCCAAAAATTAATTTGTTCGCATAACCCGTTTTTCACACAATAGCATCTTAATCCAAGTGCTCAAGTATTTAATATACTTACCTCATGGTCCCTTGAGGAAATGTCACTCCGCCTCACTATAGATGACGATCATGTCTACCATGAACTCAGTGATAAATCCTCTTATAATTCGGTCGAGCCAATGGTCCATAGCTCGCGCGATCTTATCTCTTGATGCTTCTATTCTACACACTAATTTTGGAGTCCACACGATTGGTTTGTCGAGCCTACACCTTCCCTGACTATCTCCTAGTTTCGTGATCGACTCATACAGCTCAGAAGGAAAGGATGCAAAGAAAATTTCATGGATTTCCATATACAAGTAACACTCCAACCATTGTTCCTTAAATACTCACGGATTTCTGTTTTCCTATGTTGTGAACTCATGAATTTTCTTGTCCAACCACCCTTCAATTTCTTTCTTTGTTGGATTCTAGTGGCATGACATCAGATATCCCTTATGCATATCCCGGTCCCGGCAACGGAACCATTTGTTGGATTGTATGGGCCTAACCCAAGTTCAGAGGTGATTTAGCCAAACAAATCCTGATACTACTGGCCCTTTCAGCAATAGTCCACGGAGCATGGACTGAGGTCTCATTGAAAGTAGTATGGGAGGGTGCTAGAACTAGGTTTCCACACCCTAGGGATGTCTGATGAGCTTCTAGTAGTTCGCAGTTTGACACTGCATGCACGTCACTATGTGCACCTGTTAGTCCCTCGCAATTTGTGATGTTGCCTTTGTGCAACCCTACTTGGGGAACGGTCCGTATTATACCCAAGTTCCTTACTATTTAACCTGTTATTACCTGATTACTTAACTTATTTCTGTAAGACTAGTGATAATTAAAATTATATCTAGCAATCATATAAGTGCGCACAAAAAAATAGTATAACATAAAGAAGGCAATACACAAGAAGATGCACAGAAATTGGAATCAACTTCTCTTTATTATTCTTCATTCAATATTACAGACTTGACACCACCCTGCACACTCAGCTATCGGGGTCCACGCACTCAGTTGCAGACTCTACTAGGCCTTTTCGCACTTAGCTGCAGAGCCTCTTCCTACTACTATGACCCAATGCACTTAGAATCTTACTATATGCTTGAACCATTCATACTCCTCTATCTGTCTAACTCGCTATCTTTACAACTTAGAGCCTCGCTCTATTTATACAATCCCATGGTCTGTGGACCATGGGTAGGCCGACATGACATTACATTACTTTACAATACTTAGGGCGAACAACCTTACGACTCAACCTATACTTCGCGCTTCGCACCAGAAATTCATGGAGTTTTACAATACATTTGACCAAAACTTGGGCTTTGACCCCCAAAACATGTTTTGGGGGTGTTCCATGCCCAACAACCCTAAGCTACCTCACCCTGTCTACTAAGCACTTAGTACTAGTGGTTTATTTATCCACCCTCTAACAACGGTACTGATTTGATAACCCTGACCCAACCCGATGATCTCCCTACACCCATCCAATTGATACTGAATGTGGGTGTTTTCCCCATGTCTCCCAAGAAAGCTTAGTACATATGGCATAGGATGATATCACAGATCGTATCTCATCTTACTATGATGCTCACCCCAAGGAAGGTTGGCTGAAGGGAGAACAAAGAAGATGAAACTTCCCCAAATGAGTGGGATAGATATAAGGGAGGGTTGGTTGAGAGGGAACAAGGCCTCCCATTAATTTGCTTTTTGTACGTATAGGTCTAAGACCGCTCAAGTCCCCAGGTGCACTACATTGTTTGACCACTAAAAGAAGGAAGGCTTGCTTGTTCTTGGTTGAGAAAAAGCTCTTCAATGAGATCTGGCCTTTAGGGGAAGAAATATAGGTTCCTTTATTCATCTTACAAGCATGACATGAAGAGCTAGCTCTGATCAGGTAAGACCTCAATAAAGGATCCTTGCCTCAGTTAGAAGGGTGAGGCGGAGGGATTTGAATTACTAGATACCATAGGTGGGTCATATGTCTTGGTTTGAGACCCATGGTTGATAACAGGTAGCTTAGATATGACCTAATCATAACCATATTGATCCAAACTGACCAGGTGAGAAAACCAACATGAATAGTACAAAGATTAGTTCCAATGCTAGCTAGTTGGTGTGATATTATAGATAAGCTTAACTAGTCATTACCTTGGATTCAATGGCTTGGATACATTGATATAAATACTAGTTCCATATTATGGATATAATGTCATCATAACCTAGATAAGAGTAGCTATACATGGTATCTTAATTAGGCAGATAGTATAGTCAAGCTAGTCATATAAGATGAAGTATGTCCATTACATATCAAGGGCATGAAAAAGCCTAATCATAGCTCTTGGATACTATGTTTCATTACATCTACCCCTGTATAAGTGACAATTAAGTGTTATCTATTACTGATATATAAGGGATACAACTAATGGGATGAAATTAAATGTCTATAATAGTCTCGATTTCACTATGCTTACTAGTACTACTTATTCACCTGTAATGAAAGTTGGTGAGAGTTATGGATCTTCCTACTTGTTACTATTCATAATGATCATCACTACTTGTATTACATTCATAGTATTGATGATTTAAACAAAGGAGATATTACGTGTATTCACTCAATGGAACTGGTATAACTAGTACAATATTCATAGCTTGAATAGTGCTTGTACACAATAGTCATATGTCAAGGTTAATACAAGAATCAAGTACAGGTAATGGTAATCACTATGAATCTCACTAGTATTCCAAAGGTATAAGCTCACTACAAGTAACACACTAGTAATAGGATAATATATTTCCATAATAACTAATATTGTATGATCCATGAAACTTGGTTCAAGTGGGTTCTAATGGATGAAGAGTATAGGTTATTCAACGAAATAGGTTATATACCCAGAAGTTGGATAGTGGTACCACCCACCCATAAGAATTTCTAAGGTAAGGAAAGGATAGGGTAGTTCATAGACTAGTGCCTATCACCAAAAAATTATTCCTGGAAGCTGTAGGTGAATGTATAGGGTGGGTACCCATTTAGCAGGCACTAAAATGATAGGCAAGGTAGGGATCTAAAGTTTCTTTCCTAGCAATGTTCTCTATCTTAATTAATGGAGCAGTAGAAACTAAGGATGGATGAGGCAAGTGTACAGGGATAGGTAGTTTGAGGTAGTCTGGTGGGTAACTAACTAGAAGGTGTAGGCATTTATGTGAAAGGTAGATAGGTGTATTATTTCCTAGAATGCAGTGTATTCTGAATCATAATGGAAAAGCTCCTCAACAATATAGTTCATAGTGGTACAAAAAGTAAGAATATTTCAACAGGAAGTGTGATCGAACGTAGGTGTTGTATCTATGCCCGTAAAAGAAGCTCTATGTCAAGCCCTTCCATCCAATCAATACAATGTTGTAAGTTAAAGTAATGTGTAGGCAATGAATCTAGGCTGGTGAAGTAGAGGTGGGTATATAAAAGTAACACAGAAGTAATGCCAATAGGTTTAAGAAAGTCAATAGTGATATTTGGCCCACTCAATCAAGTCCGTACACTATATGGAGTCTAGGTGTAGGTAGCGCCTAATGCCAGTTCTTTCGATGATGCAAGATCCAATACTAGTGGTTGCTATAGGTATGGGGGTAAAAGTGGCTAGGTAATGGCACCCTTGCAACTAGACGCTCTCTTGGGGTGTGAAGGATTTTGAAGTTCCGTAGGCATCAACTTCTAAGTCTCAATGAATGCCAAGGGGAATTCTTCGGTAACTTCTGTACATTAGTGCCAGATATGAAGATCTCCTTATTATTACTTTGTTGATCGATCACAATGCTCATCGAGATGCCACCCACAGATGTTCCCTGATGCTTTCCAAGCCAAGTCAATCTCTATATTTATAATTGAAATAAAGTCATTCAAACAATTAATATGGGTGCAGGAGCTTTATAAACCCAACTTTAATCTTTTATCCCATCTAGAGGAAATTCTGGTAAATCGTAATCATTGGTGCACTACAACCTTGTTCTTGGATGAAATTCGATAGTATGGATGTTGGGCACTTATAAATCGAACTGTAAACTCTTATCACATCTAGGAGAAATATTTCATATTGTAATTAGTGCCTCTCTATGGCCTTAGCTCTTTACACCTTGACACTTGTGATCGTTGATTTTGGATAACCTATTGACGTCATCACTACCACATATCACCCTATGGGTGGTGCCACGTGGACCTGAAAACAACCCTATAGGACCCCTAAAAATGCTAAAAATGAGTGCCACGTGTGTGCCTTCCATGCCATCTTTTGTACATACCACATCATCACTAATGTCAACTGCAATGTCAGCTCATCGAACCAATCAGAAGCCCCCATGTGGTCTCCTGGAGGAGAGAGGAAAGGGCATGCCCGACCCTGTTTTTTCATGCCTTTCCAGTATTAGCCTCCATCGGCCCTCCCCCAGTGAAACAGTGAGAAATCTCAAATTGCAATCAGCTAATGGAACCACCAATATCTCTTAAGTGGGAGCCCTTTTCCTTCACAGATGGTTGATGTGAGATATTGCTTGTGTCTCAACACATGTACCCTGCGGAGGAGAGAGAAAAGGGCTCGCCAGACCCTATTTTATAAGCATTTCCTATGTTACACCTTTATCGGTCGTCCTAGATGATTGCAATGATAAATTGCAATCGGCCTTCACATCTGCCGATAAGCCTTAAGAGTGAGTCCATGACCCCGTTGATGGTAAATATGCGATTGTGATGAACTATTCTGAGCCTCGATTGAAATTTTTGTTCAACTGATCTAGGAGGATCTCGTCAAATCAGTTGCAAAGGTTCATCGTTAGTGTTTAGTGTCATCATCAGCATTCGGTTCAGTGTTGTCATTAGCATTCAGTTCGGTTTCATTCAGTTTTGACCATGTTTATTATGGTTCAAGTTGTTCAGATGATGTTAATGGTTTTCATGGTGATGGTTTTGTATCTGCCGACATGTGGTGTCGCCAATTCTGCCAGGATTTGGTCATCAACATGCGTTTGTCACTCGCCTCGCAGGATCTAGTATTCATCGACAGTTCCGCTAGGGTTGATCATCGACGTGGGGTTTGTCATGTCTTTTGCAAAGTTTGATTGTCGACATAGGTTATCATCCTGTGATGTTGGTACAAATGTCACTTTGTGACAAAGAAAAGGTACATAGGTTATTTTGATGTGAGACCTAACCTAATACATATAAAACCTATGGTACAAACCTAACGATGAACCACACTACCTAAAACTACACCTAAAACCATACAATAAAGACATAAACCTAAGCTCTAGACCTTACCTAAGTCATATCGAACTTCTTTACATTACAACTTTGTAATAAACAATACATAAAATACCATGTATTAACTCTCAACCATATAAATAAATTACAAAACAATATAAAACATTACAAATAACATATACATAGGTCCGAAACTAACAACTCTAACCACATCGGAGAACATGTGACATGTGAACAGGCGGAGATGTGAAAACCGTCAGGGTTTGTATAACCATCAGGCCTAACCGTATGGGGTTCTAAACCACAGAGTTGTCATGTGAGAAGAGATCAGCTGGCGGGGTTAGTCATAATCGTCAGGTCAAACTTAACCCAATTCCTCACTGTAGCAGAGTAACAACATGTGAACGGAGCTTGGAGATGACCGTTAGGTTATGTAACTGTGCAGGAAGTTAACCGAGACCGTTATACATGTGAACAGTCAACGCAATGGTTGCCAAAACTGCCAGGGAAAAATGTGGAGGTGGCAGTTGGAGGTTAGACCGCGGCCTATTCACATGGGTGGTCAACCTCCTCTGCCCAGTTAATAAAGCCGCTAGCAGTTAAGGCCTATCCAAAGTCTATTTGTGGGTTTTTACATTGTTTAATATGTAGTTATTAATTACTCCACCATGTAACCTCTTCATTATGTGTCACAAGGTCACTAGAACGAGACAAAGCCACCCCAAATTGAAGCATGTTCATCCCAAACTTAGCCTAAGGAGTTCAAATTCACTTGGTGGATGTTAAAAGGGTAGTTTTGTTTCATTGAAGGGATATTAGAGATTTTGGTTTTTGTATGCAGATTTTGGAGGTTAGAGGTTGTTTTTGTTTTCAGTGTAACAGGAGCATACGGAGTTGGAATTGGGAACAATTACAAGTGTTGGAAATATGGTTCAGAGAGCATAATTTTGATAGTGATTAGAAGTGTCTGCATTCATATTCAATCTGGTCTATTCTCTGTGTAATCGAACTCCTTGGTTTCAATCCTAATAAAGCGGTCACCCATCTTGAAAGCGGACACGGAGACGTAGTCCATCAAGGACGAACCTAGTAATCAACTTTTCTATCTGGTATCACTGTGTTTTTACTGTTTTCACTTCTGTTATGCATCTTGCTTATGTTTAATCAACTTTCGTAAATTCTTTTTTCTCAAGCAGATTCTTTAGTTTCGGCACTTTCAGTTAACAATCAATTCAATAATGGCTAGTCAATTCTACAGCAGTTTTAACTTATCATCATTTCATATCATATAATTTGGTATCAGAGTAGGTTGCGTTTGTAGAATTTACCATTGAATTTTAACCAGGTCAAATTCACAACAAGGAGAATTAATTGTTGGAAATAATACTGAGAGGGGGGGGTGAATCAGTATTATCAGATCAATAAAAAAATTTCATTTCCGTACTTAGATACATATACGCTACTTCATTCAAGGGAACCCGCATGTATACGTAGCTGAGTCTAAAGCAACTAGCGTATATCCAAAATACTTATGATTCAGTTAATCCATTAAATGTTGATCTTTAGTTAGAGCATCAGAACTTCATTAACCATGTCAACAATAAGCAGGTGCAGTAAAAACAGAACAGATCATCACACACAAGAAGCACACATGAACACCATAATATAAGGTGGAAACCCAATGTGGGTGAAAACCACCTGTTGCAATTCGTTTCTATCTTCCTTTATTAAGAAACTTCTTTTACAATGTACTGGTGCAGTCCTT
This sequence comes from Pinus tabuliformis, assembly GCA_031772625.1. Lineage (NCBI taxonomy): Eukaryota > Viridiplantae > Streptophyta > Pinopsida > Pinales > Pinaceae > Pinus > Pinus tabuliformis. The sequence goes on from CM062805.1 coordinate 60,040,860, forward strand.
TATCAGCACGCAGGCTACAACCTACAGAAGGCTACAACCTTCTCTCGTTCTCCAGACTCTCCTGGAAGGGAGCTCCAACCCCCTTTGCTCTTGTACTAGCTAAGATACTAGTACGTAGGCGCTGGCCTACAATCTTCTCTCCTCTGGGTACCACGTTTCATATATTTTCAGACTGGATACTCCTGAAGTACAACACATAATCTGAAAGGCAACGTTTCATCAAATTTTCATACTGGACCCATAACTATCATTGAAGCTCAAACCAATCACTACTAGCATCATCAATCTCTGAATCACTGAAACATTGAAACCCTGTCAATAACATAGTTACCAGAACACAGAGCAGACAACAGAACTCTGCAACAACGATCAGAACCAATTGTACCATCAAAATTATGCATCAGAGTGCATACGCTACTTGGAAGTGCCGAACCTGCGTGTATACGCAACTTCATCAAGATGAACCAGCGTATATGTCATTAATCACTTATTCATAACTTTGTTGCACTTCCTGACTTCAGACATAACTAGATCATGACATATACAAGGATAATATATGCGTTAGCACCCAGATCTAGTCCATCAGATCTCATAAATATGAGTCATTATGATCCTGATCCAATATTAGTTCTCATCCATCAATACTGAAGCTAAACACAATCAGCCAAACAAGATATGCAGAATACTGACACCTTTAAACTGTCATCAGAACCCTTTAACAACCAGAACCACCTGTAACTTCAAATATCATAGCTCAAAAGGTATACGCTACTACAATGAACACAACCTGTGTACATAGGCGCTTACACCAAAGCCAACCCACGTATAGATCTATAAATATTCAATCATGACTTGCAGCGGTTATAAACTTAAGTTATACCCAGTTCAGATTATTACAAGCGTCAGTATACAGATCTAGAATAAACATAATCGATCATATAGAGATAGTTCATATCAAACCATTTGATCCCGATCTATCCTTAGATCTTGTTCTCCATCCACTAGTGAGATCCCTCCTTAACTCAGATCAAGCAATTCATCATCAACCCATATCCTGCATACTGGATCTCCTCCTTCATCAGATATTCAAGACTTTCTTGATACCCTTGCCTAATGATCTTCTTCTCCTTTTATAGTCTTAGGCCTTGCTCAATACCACGGTCCAAAACCATAATAAATCAATACCAAGAGCCCAATACTTGGGTTCAACACACTTGTCGAGATACCATGGCCCAAAACCATAGGTTCAAATACCGAGGACTAACTACCACGAACCAAAAGTAAGCTTTCCGACATGTACGCGCTTTTCCGTTCATGAAACTGCGTGTATACCCTACTTGGTATATAGCGAACCTGCATATACGCGACTTGGTATATAGTGAACCTGTGTGTATACCCTACTTGGTATATAGCGAACCTGCGTATACGCGACTTGGTATATAGTGAACTTGCGTGTATACCCTACTTGGTATATAGTGAACCTGCGTATATATATTTTCTCTTCGTACTTGTAGTCTGATCATCAATTCCTTGCTGCTATCCTTCTGCACTATGATTTGTCATCAGTGTGATTTGCCATCAAGGACAACACTTGTCTCATAATGCCAACAATCGCCCCCTTTGGACTTGATGGCAAAGCTAACTTGTCACACTTAGAACTTGATCTTCTTATTCCTTTGAGCTATCCTGCAACCCATGCATTTAGTCACATCTGTAGATTGATCTAGTTATATGTAAGTGAGATGTTTTTCTATGAGAGGGTTGCCATCAAGTACAACACATGCATCATAATGCCAACAATCTCCCCCTTTGGACTTGATGGCAACAACACCAAATCACTCTCCCCCTTTGACATCAAGGGTAAAGTGTTATGAAACCAGCTCAAGAAAAGATAGAAAAGATAGATCAACGCCTTAGAATTCAGCCTCTTCGAGGGGGCAACCTCCTTTACATTACATAAATGAACAATTCTTGGATGATACAAATGACAAAACCTCCTTTCTATATATAGGAGTCTAAGGAGTCACAATATAATCCAGCCGACCTAACAATAATAATATAAAGCCACAAAAATAACAATAGAGGGATTCTATGGGGCACAAAAATAACAATATGGGGGTAATAGGGGCACAACAATATAAATAAGGGGTATAACTACAATAGTAATGGGGTAATCACTAGTATTATAGGGACCCAACATGCCCCTCTCCTTCAAAAAAGTGTTGTCCTCAACGCTTGAGTAGTTCTGGATACTTCTGCATAAAATTCTCATCCTCCCATGTGGAATCTTCAGCGGATAAGTTCTTCCACTTGATAAGATACTCTGAAATTGATCGATTTCGTAGCTGTCGAGTTCTTGTTTCTGTGACTGCTTCCGGTTCCAATATAATTTTTCCTTCCTCGTCAAGTTCTGGCAATATTGTTTGAATTGGGAGCTTGTCACCTATAACCTTCTTTAAACATGAAACATGGAAAACTGGGTGCAATCGAGAAGCTGCAGGAAGCTCCAATTTGTATGCCATAGTACCAATCTTTTGCAACACCTTGTACGGACCATAATACTTTGGTGATAATTTATTATCCTTCTTAGCTTGCTTTAGGGACATTTGCTTATATGGTTGTAGCCGTAGGAATACCCAATCACCTACATCAAAACTTCTTTCACTGCGATGTTGATCTGCCTGTTGTTTCATTCTATTTTGTGCCAACACGAGGTTATCCTTTAAGAGTTGGAGGACTTGTTGTTGATGTTCGATGTGATGTTCCACTGCCTGAACCTTAGAATTTTCTCTTAAATATGATGTGATGGATGGTGGTTGATACCCATAAAGTGCCATAAATGGGGTCATTTTTGTTGCTGTATGGAAGGAAGTGTTATACCACCATTCAGCCAGAGGCAACCATTTGACCCATTGTGTCTGTTTATCAGATACAAAGCAACGAAGATATCCTTCCAAACATTTGTTTACTATCTCAGTTTGCCCATCAGATTGAGGATGATAAGATGAGCTATGAGCTAACTGAGTACCAAGACAAGAAAATAATTCTGTCCAAAAATTTCCAGTGAAAATGGGATCTCTGTCACTTACAATAATCTTTGGGTTTCCATGTAGCTTTTGAACTGTTTCCATAAATGCAGTAGAAACTGTACTGGCTTTAAATGGATGTGATAATGCACAAAAGTGTGCATACTTGGTAAGTCTGTCAACTACCACCATGATGACACTCTTTCCCTCAGACTTGGGTAAACCTGTGATAAAATCCATTGAAACCTCCTCCCAACGTTGGCTTGGAATGGATAAAGGTTGTAATAGACCCGGTGTCTTAATTGTTTCAACTTTATTTTGTTGGCAAACCAAACATTCCGCCACAAACTTTTGAATATCTGATTTAAGGCCATCCCAAAAAAATTCCTTCTTAACCCTGTGGTAAGTTTTTAAAAATCCTGAGTGCCCTCCTAAGGGAGAAGTGTGCAATTCCATAAGAATCTTTTGTTTTAGCTGGGAATTCTTACAGAGGTATAAGCGATCTTTGTACCATAACGAATCATTTTGCCAGCTAAATGTATCAGAAGTACTGGAATCTTGTTGTAGCTTTCGAATAAGTGCCCACACTTCTTCGTCATTCTTCCATTCCTCCCTTGCTTCGTTTATCCAATCTGGTTGGATAATAGAAATGGCACACAACAATGCTTCCACATCCTCATCCTTTCTTGAGAGTGCATCTGCCACCACATTTTGCTTCCCTTTTTTGTAGATGATTTCAAAGTCATAACCCAACATCTTTGTGACCCACTTTTGTTGCTCTTCAGAGGATAATCTTTGTTCTAAAAAGTATTTAAGGCTATCATGATCCGTTTTTACCTTGAAGTGTCTTCCCATTAGGTAGGGTCGCCATTTCTTAAGTGCATGGAGTATTGCCAACATTTCCTTCTCATAAATAGCTTTGCTTAAAAACTTTCCCTTGATTGGACGACTTTCAAAAGCAATGGGTCTTTCATCTTGCATTAGAACAACACCAATTCCATTTCCTGAAGCATCACATTCCACAATAAAGGTTTTTGTGAAGTCCGGTGTAGCTAAGACCGGTGCTTGGCACATTGCCTCTTTAAGATGTTCAAAGGCCTTTGTTGCTTCCGGAGTCCATGAAAATGAATCTTTCTTCAATAATGTTGTTAGAGGTGCTGCTATTCTCCCATAATTCTTAACAAACTTGCGATAATACCCTGTCAACCCAAGAAATCCTCGCAGATGCTTTATGGATGTGGGGATTTTCCATTCCTTAATGGCTTTAATTTTGCTAGGGTCTACCTTAACTCCTTCATGAGATACAATATGACCCAAATATTCCACCTCCTGGACTCCAAAGAAACATTTGGATCTTTTTGCATATAATTGTTTCTCCTCCAATAGTTGTAGCACCCTGTCAACATGTTCAACATGATCCTTCCAAGACTTGCTGTAGATTAGTATATCATCAAAAAATACTAACACAAATTTTCTAAGGAATGGTTTGAAAATTGAATTCATCAAACCTTGAAATGTTGAAGGTGCATTGGTAAGGCCAAAAGGCATGACCAAAAATTCATAATGACCCTCATGAGTTCTAAATGCCGTTTTCGGAATGTCTTCAATCTTCATTCTGATTTGATGATATCCCGAACGAAGATCCAACTTGGTGAAGTAAATTGATCCATGCAATTCATCCAGTAATTCATCAATAACAGGAATGGGGAACTTATCTTTAATAGTGAGCTTGTTGAGCTCCCTATAATCCGGACACATGCGCCATGATCCATCCTTCTTGTGCACCAATACTACTGGAGCTGAGAAAGAACTTTGACTCGGTTGAATTATACCAGCCTCTAGCATTTCTGCAACCATACGTTCAATTTCACTTTTTTGGACATAGGGATATCTGTACGGCCTGATGTTTGGAGGAACACTTCCTGGAATCAGATGAATAGCATGATCATGATCACGCATAGGTGGGAGACCTTTGGGAGTCTCAAATACCTTGGAATGATTGTCCAGGACTTTTTGGAGATCTGGAGAAATAGATGATTCCAATGTGGAAACATCTAGCGAACATAATTGTGCAATTACACCTCTTTGCTCCTTTTTTAGAAGCTTTGTCATGCCATTAGAGCTGATTATCTTTCCTGGTTTCCCTGCAATACCCCTTAATTCAACTTCCTTTCCTTCCGTAGAAAATTTGATGAAAAGTTCTTGAAAATTAAAAGCTATTGTACCCAAGGATTGTAGCCATTGGACTCCTAGTACAACATCAGCACCTCCCATTGGAATGGAAAGCATTGGGCTAGTCAATACATATTCTCCCATGGATAGCTTGATATTATGGCACTTTCCAGAGCAATTTATTGTTCCTCCATTTGCAATCATCACTTGACACTCTGGTGCTGGATATAGGAAGCAATTCAATTCTTTTGCTACCCTACAATGAATAAAATTGTGGGTGCTTCCTGAATCAATCAACACTATTACCTTTTTCTTCTTGATTTGTCCTTCTATCTTGATGGTTTGAGGAGTGGTAATTCCCGCCAATGCATTACAAGATATGGTCGGATTTATTTGTTCTTCATCTAGGCTTTGTTCCTGGAGTATATCTTCTTCTTTTGACCTTTCTTGCTCCTTTTCTTCTTCCTCTTCACAATCTATGTAGAATAATTTCTTCTCAGCACACTTATGACCTTTAGTGTATTTGCTATCACAACTGTAACAAAGCCCTTTTGCTCTTTTTTCTTCCAATTGTTGTGGTGTCAACCTTATAGGTTGTGGAAGACTAGGGGCAACAACACTTCCGTCTTTATAGTTGTGAGTGGTATGCTTCCTGGTTGCCATAATTTTGCTTTCCATTTTTCTTGCTAACCTGAATGCCTTCTCTAATGAATCAGGTTCCCAAAGGCGAACATCATGTTGGATATTATCCTTTAAAGACCCTATGAACACATCAATCCTATGCTCCTCTGGAATATCTTTTACCCTTATGTTCAATTTTTGGAACTCCTCAATGTGCTCCATTATTGAACCCTTTTGTTTGAGACTTATCAATTGGCTAAAAAAAGTGTTGCTTTTTGTATCCTCATAATGTGCTATCAATTCTTCCGTAAAAATTGCCCAAGTGATAAATTGTTTACGAGAGCAAAGCCATTGATACCATACAAACTGATTTGGTTCCAAATATACAGTTGCCATACGTACCTTTTGTGTGTTTTGCACATTATTGAGATCGAAGAATTGCTCCATCTGTAATATCCATGTGGCGGGATCCTTGCCATCAAACTTCCTCATATCGATTTTTGGAATATGGTGATTCTTCGATCCAACATTAGCATCTATGGAATCATGATTAACATTTCTTTTGTTCTCATCATGAGTTTCCTTTACTACCTTTTCACCATTAGTGACCCTTTCTTGTAGCAACTTCTTCAATTCTTCCATGTCCTTCTTCAAATCTATCTTCAAATTTGCCATCGAATCCTCCATCTTAGCTTCCATGCCCTTTATCTTAGATTCCACGCCATTTATCTTAGATTCCACGCCACTTATCTTAGCTTCTGTTAGCTTTTGTGAGCGTGACATTTGTTGCACTTGTTCTTGTAATTTTGATATATCATGTAGCATTTCTTCCTCTTCTTCATGAGTCATGCTAGAGCTTTCAGGTTCCTTACTAGGTGTTTGCATTTTCTTTCCTCGGGGCATCAGTTACCGATAATAATGCTTTACTATGCCCTTTGAATTCCGTTAAACCAAGCTTACACAAAAATTAAAAAAAAAAACTACACACCTTTTTTCACTTTATAGAAGCCTGATATTGAATCTGATGTATCTCTGTAATTTCAAATCATCCAGTTCTGAAATTGCTACCTGTAGTAGCCTTCTACGTCCTCTTTCCAATGCCACAAGTCTGAGCCAAATTGGATTCTCCAAGGAAGAGTTATGTGAAATCTCCCACAGTGACTTGCTTTTAGACTAGTTCAGTAGAGCGAACTTGTACGACGTGCCACGAGTCACTGTTTCAACCTTTGAATCTGAAACACACACACAAGAAACTACAGTCCGTCCTCTTTCTGTACCTTCTTACGAAATTTCAATCCGATCCCCAGAGAGAAAGTTATGACGATTTTCCCCAGGTCACCTGTTTTGAATGTAATTCAGGAGTCTGCAAAAAGACCAACTTCCTCAGATCATATCTCCGTAAATATCGTGCAAAAAGCTCTGAAATTCGGACCCAAGGTTCAGCGCGATTTCTTCTCAAATGGGTTTTTTTTGCGACTTCTGAAACGTCACAGAAAAAAAGTTATAGCGAAAATTCCACGATGACCTGTTTGGAGCAGCGAAACCCTAGAATCCAAAGCTCTGATACCAAATGTTATGAAACCAGCTCAAGAAAAGATAGAAAAGATAGATCAACGCCTTAGAATTCAGCCTCTTCGAGGGGAAAACCTCCTTTACATTACATAAATGAACAATTCTTGGATGATACAAATGACAAAACCTCCTTTCTATATATAGGAGTCTAAGGAGTCACAATATAATCCAGCCGACCTAACAATAATAATATAAAGCCACAAAAATAACAATAGAGGGATTCTATGGGGCACATAAATAACAATATGGGGGTAATAGGGGCACAACAATATAAATAAGGGGTATAACTACAATAGTAATGGGGTAATCACTAGTATTATAGGGACCCAACACAAAGGGTGGACCAAGATATTCTCTTTCCTTGATAACCATTCTGCTGTCCATACTCCCCCTGAGTACCTGCTGAAATCTCCAAATGTGCTCCCCCTTTGTATATGCCAAAGTGTACCAATCTGTCCATGCTCCCCGTGAGTACATGCCAAGTCTCTGTACTGCTGAACTGTGTTGTTCGTGCTCTTCCTGACTAAAGGCAAGATCTGCAAAAAGATGTTCTTCAAGGAACCATGACTTATACATCATAAGAGACCTTCCTATCACCAAAAGACTCAATACATACATCCATTTCCCAACCATGTGGGGATATACTAGAATTGACTCATCCACCCAACCAAGTGGGGATACATCAAAAGTTTACACATGATAAAGCAAGAACATTACATCTTCATCCCAGGCATAGTGGGGAAACCAATGTAGGCCGTTACATGACCTTGACACCATGAAAGAGATATCACAAAAGAGATATATGACAAAAATATCTAGAGCAAGACTTTATGAAAATCACCAATAATTGATATCGCCAGCATCTATCAATCACCATTCAGATCAGCAACCAAGAGATCCTTCTGTTCTCCCTCTGCCTTTATTTCACCTGAAACCAACAACAACTGTGAACTAGAACCAAAAGCTTCTAAGATAATGCCAACAATGCATCATTGGAAGATTATCTGCTCCCCCTGAACCTGTGCCAGATGGTCTTTGTTAGACCCATATCAGAATCTTCTCATTCTGAGTTTGGCCCAATGATTTTTATTCAAACCAACATATACGCGACTGTATCCATAGAAACTTGCGTATATACGCGGATACTCCTTATTAAACTCGCGTACATCCAATTTTAGATCAGCAACCTGTAAATGTCCTATGACAGGGTATAATCAATTCATCCCTCATATACAGATTCATTCACATTTTATCATATGTGAGAAACACCATAGCCATCCAGATCTGCATGAACCAAGTATCACCAATTGGGAATATCTGCATTAATCAACATATGTACAACCTATCATCATATAGGTAAGAACTCATCATCATCATGTCTCCAATGATGCAATTTTGAATAATCATCCATGTATCAGCACTATGTATCTTGAGCTCAAGCTCTTTTGACAAAACTTCTTGATATCATCAACAACAACAATCCTTATCCACATGAGTGCCTGCATCATAACTGTATGATCTTTATGCATATGACAACAACAGTATATGCGTGACTCATCATCAAGTGAGGAAGATGTGTATTCAAGCTTTGTACTTCTCCTTATCCTTATGAAGATCAACATGTAAGCACCATATATGCATCATCAAAGAATCAACCATAAATTTGATCTGAACATCAACTATGTAACCCCAAGAATCATATGAGATTTTATCATGGACAACTCATAACCACATCATAGCAAGATATATCATTTAGCCATATAAGCATCATCACCAAGGACTATTAACCATAATGCCAAAAATGAATTATTAAAGGCATATGCTCCCCCTCAACCTGTGCCATTTGTTAGATCTGATCATGCATATATCATCAATAAGCATCAAGACATCATCGTCATCAAGTTAGGATCAAAACACTTCTAGACAAGTATCAAAACATTTCCACACATCCTCAACAGACTGTAACTATTAACCAATAGAGCAAATAATGGACTGAATCATTTCTGAGCCTGTCCCCACTGCTTTTCTTCAGATTAATCATATACGCGACTGTGCAGTATCCAACTCACGTATATACCCGACTTCCCTTTATAGAACTTGCGTATGAGATTCAGGACACTGAAGTTTTATACTTTTATCTCCCTCTAAGTCTGTTATGTCTGTGCTGTGCTGTATATGAGTACATTGTGTTGTGCCACATCTTTCTGACTGTACTTCCTTCTTCTTCCATATATTCAAGTGTGATGATGTTTTCTCCTTTTGGTGTGATGTCCGTCCTTTGTTCCTGCATTTCTTTGCTATATGTCCAAGCTTGTTACATGCATAACATATTACATGTTTCATATTCCTCCTGTAGCAATCAGCAGCTTTGTGGCCAAACATATTGCAAGAAAAGCAATATCCATTAAAGTACCTTGAATGTGATGATCTTTCTACATGATGGTCTTGAACCCTTCTTCTTCCACATCTAGATGCAACATGTCCAAGATTATGACATACATAACATTCAACATTTTTCATAGGAGGAGTAAAAGATTTTCTTTGAAGAGTCTCTTTCCTTGATTGTTGATGGAGTTGACCTTTCATCTCCTTGTTGATCATTTTAGATTTCTCTTTAGAGTTCCTTGCCTCACCTTGTGAACTAGATTCACCTTCAACAGATTCATGAAAACCATGACCAGTCTTGATAGCAGGAGACCTTTGACTACTAAGAATATCATCCAAGGCTTTAGTACTATCTTGAAATCGTAATAGTTTATCCTTTTCTTCTAATTTACCTTTCAAGATATTTACCTCAACTTGAAGTTGTTCTTCCTTTTCTAGACATTGCTTCTTCATGTCTTCTTCCGCTTTCCTTCCTTCTTCCAATTGATGCCTCAGTTTGAGAATCTCCTTTTCTTGTTCTGCATTCACATTCTGCTGCATTTGACGAATTCTGAAGGCACATTCCAGTTGAGATTTTAAGCTGATAACACTGTTTTCCTGTTTTTCAATAGCTTGGAGTAGATCTTTATTCTGCTTCTTTGTTTCTTCAAGTTCTTCCTCTAGCGAGAGGGTCGTAGCTTCAAGACTTTCATAATAACTGGATCGACCTCTAAGCTCCTTGATTGTTGTGTTCTTTTCAATGACTTCATTTCTTAAAGATATTACTTCATCCTGTAACTTTTTATATTTGTCCTTGAATAACTCTCATTGGCTCTTTAGTCTAGTAACAACTTCTTTGAGGGCACCATCCTTTATGTTCAGAAGTGTCTCTTGTTCACTAATTTTGTTTGTCATCCTGTTAAATTCTGCCTCTATTTGATATCCTTCTTCCTCACCCATAAGAGCACATCCAGTTGTTTCATTATCACTTCCATATTTTCCAAATGGATAGATAGCTGGAGCATCAGAGGATAGCAAATTCATACCTGATAGTTCATCTTCATTCTGAAATGATTCCGAATCTGAATCTGAATCTGAAGAGCTTCTTATACCTAATCCCCAATCGATTCTCCCACTGTCATAGTTCTTCTGATATGTCATCTTATTCTTAGGTGCTTTCTTCTTAAGCTTCTTTCCCATCGTTCCACAGATCTCCTTCAAGCGATCAAGCTTCTACCAAAGGACCTACTCTGATACCAATTGTTGGAAATAATACTGAGAGGGGGGGGGGGGGTGAATCAGTACTATCAGATCAATAAAACTTTTTCATTTCCATACTTAGATACATATACGCTACTTCATTCAAGGGAACCCGCGTGTATACGCAGCTGAGTCTAAAGCAACTAGTGTATATCCAAAATACTTATGATTCAGTTAATCCATTAAATGTTGATCTTTAGTTAGAGCATCAAAACTTCATTAACCATGTGAACAGTAAGCAGGTGCAGTAAAAATAGAACAGATCATCACACACAAGAAGCACACACGAACACCATGATATAAGGTGGAAACCCAATGTGGGTGAAAACCACCTGCTGCAATTCGTTTCTATCTTCCTTTATTAAGAAACTTCTTTTATAATGTACTGGTGCAATCCTTTACCAGCACGCAGGCTACAACCTTCTCTCGTTCTCCAGACTCTCCTGGAAGGGAGCTCCAACCCCCTTTGCTCTTGTACTAGCTAAGATACTAGTACGTAGGCGCTGGCCTACAATCGTCTCCCCTCTGGGTACCACGTTTCATATATTTTCAGACTGGATACTCCTGAAGTACAACACATAATCTGAAAGGCCACGTTTCATCAAATTTTCATACTGGAGCCATAATTATCATTGAAGCTCAAAACAATCACTACTAGCATCATCAATCTCTGAATCACTGAAACACTGAAACCCTGTCAATAACACAGTCACCAGAACACAGAGCAGACAACATAACTCTGCAACAACAATCAGAACCAACTGTACCATCAAGATTATGCATCAGAGTGCACACGCTACTTGGAAGTGCCGAACCTGCGTGTATACGCAACTTCATCAAGATGAACCAGCGTATATGTCATTAATCACTTATTCATAACTTTGTTGCACTTCCTGACTTTAGACATAACTAGATCATGACATATACAAGGATAATATATGCGTTAGCACCCAGATCTAGTCCATCAGATCTCATAAATATGAGTCATTATGACCCTGATCCAATATTAGTTCTCATCCATCAATACTGAAGCTAAACACAATCAGCCAAACAAGATATGCAGAATACTGACACCTTTAAACTGTCATCAGAACCCTTTAACAACCAGAACCACCTGTAACTTCAAATATCATAGCTCAAAAGGTATACGATACTACAATGAACTCAACCTGCGTACATACGCGCTTACACCAAAGCCAACCCACGTACAGATCTATAAATATTCAATCATGACTTGCAGCGGTTACAAACTTAAGTTATACCTAGTTCAGATTATTACAACCGTCAGTATACAGAGCTAGAATAAACATAATCGATCATATAGAGATAGTTCATATCAAACCATTTGATCCCGATCTATCCTTAGATCTTGTTCTCCATCCACTAGTGAGATCCCTCCTTAACTCAGATCAAGCAATGCATCATCAACCCATATCCTGCATACTGGATCTCCTCCTTCATCAGATATTCAAGACTTTCTTGATACCCTTGCCTAATGATCTTCTTCTCCTTTTATAGTCTTAGGCCTTGCTCAATACCACGGTCCAAAAACATAATAAATCAATACCAAGAGCCCAATACTTGGGTTCAACACACTTGTCGAGATACCATGGCCCAAAACCATAGATTCAAATACCGAGGACTAACTACCACGAACCAAAAGTAAGCTTTCCGACATGTACGCACTTTTCCGTTCATGAAACTGCGTGTATACCCTACTTGGTATATAGCTAACCTGCGTATACGCGACTTGGTATATAATGAACCTGCGTGTATACCCTACTTGGTATATAGCGAACCTGCGTATACGCGACTTGGTATATAGTGAACCTGCGTGTATACCCTACTTGGTATATAGTGAACCTGTGTATATATATTTTCTCTTCATACTTGTAGTCTGATCATTAATTCCTTGCTGCTATCCTTCTGCACTATGACTTTTCATCAGTGTGATTTGCCATCAAGGACAACACTTGTCTCATAATGCCAACTGTAATCATTGAGCAGATTGATCCACAAATTGAAAAGTGACAAGTTGTTCATAAGTCGACCATGACATGATCTGATGCAGGTGAAAACACTGAAACTAAGATGAGTGATGAACAGTTTCAGCAAGCATTCTTGACTATGAAACAGAAGTTGGGAGAACTATACGAAGACAAGAAGGTGAGAGATGCAGCGTCTTATTCAAAGCCATCGATGAAGGACAAAGGTCAAGGCAAGGCTGATAAACCACCTTCACCTCCATCATCTCCACCATCATCATCATCTTCTTCTTCCAGTGCAGAATCTGAAACAGAAAAGAAACCTAAGAAAACATCTCTTTTAAAACCTGATTCTAAATTTGAGTTACCTATTTGTGATGGCGAAATGAATCCTGAAAAGTTAGATAACTGAATTAAACAATTAGAAGTGTATAGTCGCATTCAAAACATTTCTAATGATAAAACGCAAAATTCAGTTAGCTACACTTAGAATGGGGGGAACAGTCTTAATCTGGTGGGAAAGTAAAACTCAGATAGATGTAAAGAAAAAAGGAAAAGTCATCTCTTCATGGTCTAAGTTTTTAAAAGATATTAGGAAACAATTTTATCATTTAGGATACATGCAGCAAGATGTTATTGATTGGCAGCATTTGAGGCAAGGTAAAGGGGAGAGTGTTTAGGATTTTACTCAGGAATTTAGAAAGAAAGCATTGGCGCTTGGTATTTCATTGGATACAAGTGAAACTTTGTTAAAATACATCATAATTTTACATTCATATTTGTAGCATACATTATTGATATTTAATGCTGATGATTTTGATCAAGTGTGTGTTCAGACCATACATATTGAATCAGGTGGCAGACCATTCAAGTTTTCATCACAGTCATCCAAAGAGTTCGAAATCAAAGATTCCAATGACAGTAAGGGGAAGAACAATTCGAAGAGAAAGAAATCAGTGATAGCTCAGAGGGAAAGACCTACTTGTTCTCTTTGCCAGAGAATCAGTCATGATGAATCCAAGTGTTGGAAACTTCATCCAAAACTTAAGCCCAAAAAGTTCCTTAAGGAGAAGGATGAAAAGAAGGCAATTGTAGTAGTCCAGCAAGATCTAGGTTTAGATTCAAGTGATGAAAGGAGGATAACTGCCATGGTTACGATAGGCAAAACTTCTCACGCTAGTTCAAGTTCAAAAACTATTGCATCTTCACCAAACATAAATCCTTCAAATGAGGATAAAAGAGTTGAATTGTTTAACATAAGGATAACTTCTAAGCATAAAAAGATAGATACAATGTTTGACAGTGGATCACAGGTGAATTTAATCTCTAAATATTTAGTTAAGAATTTGGGTTTGGAAACACAGAATCATCCAAGACCTTACCCATTAAGATGGCTAAATATATCAACTCAGATAAAAGTCACCAAACATTGTTGATTAAGATTTGCCATTACAGCTAATTACATTGATGAAGTGGAATTAGATGTGGTTCTAGTAGACATATGTAGAGTTTTCTTAGGATGTCCTTATCTTTATGATGATGATGCAGTATTTTATAGGAGAGAACATAAAAGTCACCTTAAGAATGATGGGCTTGAATTTATTGTTAGGGAACATCAAAACAAAAATCATTTGAATATTAATGCTAATCAGATGAAGCGATTAATAAGTTCAAATAAAAGATTTGTAATCATGTGTGTAAAGGAACAACATAAGAAACAACATGATGTTTGTTCAGATTATGAGACTCAGCTTAAAGATGGTTTGATTAAAGAAGTAGAAACTATTCCAGTTATATGTAAAACCAAACATCTTACTCATACGCAGGGAATACAACATGAATTAAAGTTTGTGCCTAAAGCTCCTCCTAATGTAAGAATGAATCAAATCAGTTCAAGTTTGGAAATTAATAGTTACAGGGATACAGGTCAGTATTGGGGAAAGTCGGTGTTACATTTCACTTGTATTGTGTCACCATTTCATGTTTCAAACAGTTTGGAAACCTATTTTCAAGTGGAGAGGAAGCCCATTTGTTTTCATATCAAAGCCTTTTCTAAAGTAGTGTCAAAGTATCTAAGGGAAACTTATGCATCAAGGGAAAGTGCTAGTCAATGGAAACATCATTTAATGAATAAGGAAAAAGTGATTCACACAAATCAACAACTAATTCAATACTTTCAAAGACAACTTAAGTTGCAGTTTTTACCTTACAGTTTGATGGGTTTATGGTAGCAAGTTCACTTAGTAATTAGGAAGGAAAGTATAGCTGGTTTGATGTCAAAAATATCTTTGATTGTCTCTGTTATTCCGCAAAATAGATTGTTAATACATGTTGATGGTATTAAACAATATCCAGTAGAGAATATTTTCAAAGATGATTACGAATCACTAACTCATTGATCTTCATGGAAAGAAATCAATTGCCATGTTATAATAGGTTGTTTGACCATCGTTGGAAGTTGTTCACACTGCAGATGGATGGAACACGTCACTGAATTAGAATGTGCCATGGTCAGTGATCCAGGCTCTGGTGTGACAAAGGACATTCCAAGACCTTTTACTTTTGTGATGTGTTAAATTTCATTTTTAAAAGAACATAAATGAATACATCTGCATGCTATAAAGAACAAGAACATGACAATCATCAGCACATGAAAACATAAGTCGTTGATAGCAGAGTTCGTCTAGAAGGGACTACGTCTTCGGGCCCCAGTGTCAAGATGGCCTAGGCCACTGCATTAAGTGCTATCAATAGTGATGATGTACATAAGAGGTGATGTCGCTATCGTACAAGCAAAATTCCCTCACGCAAGAGTGGCTCCAAGAGATGTTCCACTACAGGACCTCTCAGTCAAAAAGGACTCCTATTAGTATGACATAAACTCATGCATGATGAGCATCCTACCAACATGGCATAAAAGGGATCTCAATGCAAACATACATGATGACAACATGAGTATCCCATCAGCATGACGACAAAGGGATCTCAAATAAAACATGACGAATCATGACAACAAGTACATTCCACAATTGATTCCACAACACATCAAGTAAGAATCATCAAAACAAGTAAGAGACAAGATCCCACATCAAACATCAAATAGGGATCTATGCAGCACAATGCATAGCAAAAGAAGTACATGAATACGTTGCATATACCTCACATCCTGAGGCCATCTAAAGAAGAGGATGTCAAACTGCTGAAGTTGTTCATACCATCGATCTCACGGTGTCAAATCACATGGAAATGGCTACTCACACATAAATGCTGACACCTGCACTCAACTTAGAAAAGTGGCCAAAAAAATGAATGAGAAAATGGAAAATATGAACACACCATCAAATTTGTGGTGTCAAATAGTGCAAAATCAACTGTCAAATTCCTGAATTCTAAGAAAATGAAAATCTGGGGCTTAAGGAATCTTTTAGATTCCCCATGGATTCCTCAAAGATTCCCTCCTATGTGTCCTCTACAAACCAGCTTCTCAGATCAGGAAACTGATTGTGCCATCGAGTTCGTGTCGCTAAGAGATGTAAGATTGACATAAAGTTTGTCCAATTTGGACACTACAAAAATTTCACCCTCTTGGAAATTTCGCTGAGTCATGGTTCCACCTACATTAAAAATCAATTAAAAGAAATTATGCCTCATTTTCCATGCCCGCTCCTGGTTACTCCATCTGCCCTGGGCACACTGTGAAAATAAGTTTTTATATTAAATCCCAGGTGGATTTCTAAATAAATCAGTTGTGCTAAGTTGGTTTAGGATTCGTTTATTACGGAGGAGGTCAGGCGGTCAAACCCACCTCCTCCTCTTTACATAACAAAATTTGTTAATTTTAAAAATGGGTCGAGTTGGGATTGCCTTCGGTGGCCCACCCACCCCACCTCTATTGGAACCATCCCATTTATTTATGTGGTGGTTGGTGTGTGTCTGGATTGGGTCCATGCCCCAAGGGCCAACCCTACCCAAAACTCTACATCGTGGTGTTTTTCCGTTATGAGGGTTGTGGAGTGGAAAGGTCATGGCCGTCCACCCCGTTATGTTGGTTGTTGGTTCTATGGGAGGGCTAGGGGTTGTGGCCCACCCCTCCACCAATGTATATTGTTGTTACGATACGGGTTTTGGTCGCAGGGTTGGTGGCTAGCCACCCCTTTTTCTTACATATATATTTTTTGTTTAAATAAAACAAATTGCAGATTTTTGAAAATTTGGATTTTGACTGAAGGAGTCATTTTATCCAAGCGAAAATTTTGCTCGAAATCTGGCCAGATTTGGCCGGATTCTGTACGCCAGAAAAATTCTAAATTGTGCCTTCATTAGTCTTGCCGAGTCATTAAAAAGTGAACCCAACTTTGACTGCCTATATCTCCTTCATCTAGACTCGGATTGGAGTGTTGTTTGCACTGTTAGAATGAGGGCGATGAGCACTTCAATCTAATGTAAAATTCATCATCTTCCTACCACTTTTAATTTTGAGCCTTTTCCATGACACTGGTGTCTGGAGATCCACCTAGATCAATCCTCCCCACTGAGGAGCTTTTGGTCCTCCAAAAGCATGAAAAAAATTTTCGTAACTTTTTTGTACCTCATTTGCATCACAAGCGTCCTAAAATGTCTCACTCCATCTCCTTCACCTTTGTTCTTTGGAGCCTTAAGCGATTACACGACACCTGCAACCTCTAGTACATTGTTTTGCAAATTAAATGCTTGTCTTACATGACCAACTAACAACCCAAGCATCCGACACTTTATAAAACATACTCAGTGGTCAATTTTACATCAAGATGGACACAATACCCCAGCTACGAAAACAAGGCCAACATATCATTGTTGCTCCAACAAGAGATGGAAAAAACTTCATCACTGCAACACATGATTTACAAAGATAAGGCCAAACATTATTGTTTTGACAAGTGACGGAAAGATGACATCAATTTCATAGTTCAACATGCAACTCGAAATAAGACCAGACATCATTGTTGTTGAACAAGTGGTGGAAAACACATCATCACTTTTACATTTTAAAATGAAACAAATGATTTACAAAAGCACAGCCATGACAAGACAACATATTTAGAAACCATTTTTCACTTATCAATGTGAATGGATCACCCCCTGTGGTGGTTTTTCTTGTCGAACAATCATTTCATCTGGTTCATGCATCGACACTTTGTTTTTAACATGCTGCTCTAGATGGAGCCTCCAAAAGTGGCTCTTTAATGGTTATTTCTATTGCAATGACTGTAATACATCTTCTTTCTCTAGATCTGTTTAACCTACTATTGAGAGGGTCTTTCATGCCTCCTCCTTTTGTGTGCTACCATTCGTTTACAACACTTAGAAAATGTATGGTTATGTAATCCACAAAAGGTACATATTTTTCAATTCCATGGTTTATGTCCATCATTAACAACATGATTATAATCAAAATGAACATTCAAATGTCGAGAGTGGCTATACCTTTCCTTGCTGTCTATGGCATAAGTATGGCGATGAGAGCTTGCCTCAGCTCTTTCCTTGCAATGGAAACTACCATGGGATGATGGGGATGTGTTCCCATCATTCTCTTTCATTAACGATTTCAATAATGTCTCAGAAGCATCTAACACCTTTGATAATTCTCCCTTAGTGTATTTCAAGCCTACAAATTGAGGTCTCTGCACAACCTCCAATGGTTGAGTTATGCCTTGGTTATTGACACCAAGTTATTTTTCCTCCTCGTGCCTTGTCCTTGTAAGGAGCCTCATGTTTGTCCCTATAATTGGTATCTCCAAATCTCCAACAAAAATCATACTATGAGAAGACGAAACTGAAAGGAAATCAACATCGTTTACCTCCTTTTTTGATTTGGAAAGAACTGATGAGGGCTTCTCATCATCTATTGTTGGTGGTTTGCTAACTATCATGGCGCATTCCCCAACTTCCTTTCTGACATACCTAAGTCCTATCTGACAGGGTAATTCCTCCACTTTTATGGGGTTGACAATGCCTTGTCCATTAACGCCCAAGACTTTTTCTTCATACCCCATTTTCTTCAACAGTTTGGAGCCAATTCCTGTGGTATGATTTTCAAAAGCAAGGAAATCATCATCAGGACACATACATGAATTTAGAGAATTATTTTTTACCTCACATGGGTCACACTGCAGCTCTTCCAAGGCCTCGTCCTTTGCTTGTAGATGTTGTAGCAAACTATGTTTCTCCTCTTTCTCTTCATATAGATGCATCTTCAATTCAGCGTTATCTATTTGAAGACTTTGGTTGTTTTGCTTTAGTTCTTCCAGGGCCTCTTCTGTGGCTTGCAATTGAAGCTACAATCACTACTTTACCTCTGTCTCTTTCTGTAGTGTTTCATATAATATTTCCACCCTTTTGGAAATTTTGAGCATGGTCTCGTACGTCACTTTTTCATCCTCTGTCGCTGCATGTTCCATTGTTCACACTTGAAATTCACATCCATGCAAATACTTCTTTGATGCCACTTGATCCAGGTTTGGGTGTGACAAAGGACCCTTCTAAGACCTTTTACTTTCGTGATGTGTTAAATTGCATTTTTAAAAGAAAATAAATGAATACATATGCATGTTGTAAAGAAGAGGAACATGACAATCATCAGCACATGAAAACATCAGCCATTGATAATGGAGTTCATCCAGGAGGGACTACGTCTCCAAGACCCAGTGTCAAGATGGTGTAGGTCACCGCATTAAGTGTTGTCAATAGTGATGATGTACATAAGAGGTGATGTTGCTATCATACAAGGAAAATTCCCTCACGCAGGAGTGCCTCCAAGAGATGTTTCGCTACAGGAACTCAGTCAAAAAGGACTCCTATCAATATGACATAAACTCATGCACGATGAGCATCCTACCAGCATGGCATAAAAGGGATCTCAATGTAAACATACATGATGACAACATGAGTATCCCATCAGCATGACGACAAAGGGATCTCAAATAAAACATGATGAATAATGACAACAAGTACATCCCACAAATGATTCCACAACACATCAAACAGGAATCATGAAAACAAGTAAGAGACAAGATCCCAGATCAAACATCAAATAGTGATCTGTGTAGCACAATGCATAGCAAAAGAAGTACATGAATACACTGCATATACCTCACATCCTGAGGCCATCTGAAGAAGAGGATGTCAAACTACTGAAGATGTTCGTACCATTGATCTCATGTCATCGAATCGCATCAAAATGGCTGCTCGCACAAAAATGCTGACACCTACACTCCACTTGGAAAAGTGACCGAAAAATCAAATGAGCAAATGGAAAATCTGAACACACTATTAGATTTTTGGCTTCGAATAGTGCAAAATCGACTGTCAAATTTCTAAATTTTTAGAAAATGAAAATCTAGGGCTTAAGGAATATTTTAGATTCCTTGTAGATTCCTCAAAGATTCCCTCTTCCGAGTCCTCTGCAAATCGGTTGCTCAGATCTGGAAACTCAGTATTCCATCAGGTTCATGTCACTGAGAGGTGTGAGATCGACATAAAGTTCATCCAATTTGGACACTGCAAAAATTTCACCCTCCTAGAAATTTCGCTTAGTCATGGTTCCACCTGCATTAAAAATCAATTAAAAAAAATTTGCCTCGTTTGCCATGCCTGCTCCTGGTTCCTCCATTTTCCCTGGGTACACTCTGAATATGAGTGTTTATATTAAATCCCAGGTGGATTTCTCAATAAATCAGTTGTGCTGAGTTGGTTTAGGATTCGTTTATTACAAAGGAGGTCGGGCAGTCAAACCCCACCTCCTCCTTTTTACATAACAAAATTTGTTCAGGATAGGCCCACCAACCCCACCTCTGTTGGCTCTGTCACATTTATTTAGGTGGTGTTTTACGTGTGTTGGCATTGGGTTTGTGCCCCAATGGCTAGCCCTACCCAAAACTCCGTGCCGTGGGGTTTTTCCATTGTGAGGGTTGTCGAGTGGCGGGGTCATGGCCGCCCACCCATTATGTTGCTTGTTGTTTCTGTGCAAGGGGTCAAGAGTCATGGCCCACCCCTCCACCAACGTATATTGTTATTATGGTATGGGTTGGGGTGGTGGGGTTGATGGCCTGCCACTCCTTTATCTATATATATATATATATATATATATATATATATATATATATATATATATATATATATATATTGTATAAATAAAACAAATTGTAGATTTCTGAAAATTTGGATTTTGACTGAAGGAGTCATTTTATCGAGGTGACAATTTCACCTGAAATCTAGCTGAAGTTGGCTAGATTCTCTCTACCAGAAAAAGCATAAATTTTTCCTTCATTAATCGTGCACAGTCATCAAAAAGTCAACCCAACTTTGACTGCCTCTATCTCCTTCATCCAGACTCAGATTAGAGTGTCGTTCGCACCATTTGAATGAGGGCGGCGAGCACTTCGATCTGATGTCAAGTTCAACATCTTCCTACCACTTTGAATTTTGAGCCCTTTCCATGCCAATGTCAAGTTCAACATCTTCCTACCAATTTGAATTTTGAGCCTTTTCCAAGCCACTAGTGTCTAGAGATCCACCTACATCAGTCAGCATCATCAGGGTCATCACTTGCATGTGATTGATCAAATGTATTGGTACATCATCAGGTTAAGGTGGAAAGTGAGGGAGCACTACCCTCATCGACTATTTGTTTAGTCAAAGTTTTGTGGTCCAAAATATTTCAAGTGGAGAGGATTGATCGAGGAGGATCTCATCAGATCAGTTGCACAGGTTCATGGTCTGTGTTCAATGTTGTCATCACCATTCAGTTCAGTGTAGTCGTCAGCATTTAGTTTGGTGTCGTTCAGTTTCAACAGTGTTGATTATCATTCAGGTTGTTCAGGTGATGTTAATGGTTTTCATGGTGATGGTTTTGTCCCTATTTGTTGACATGTGGTTGTTGTCAGTTTCACCAGGATTTGGTTGTCGACATGTGTTTTTCGTTCGCCTCGCGGGATCTGGTGTTCATCGATAGTTCCGCCAGGTTTGATCATTGATGTGGGGTTTGTCATCCCTTTTGCAAGGTTTGATTATCGACATAGGTTATCGTCCTGTGATGTTGGTACAAATGTCACTTTGTGACGAAGAAAAGGTACACAGGCTATTTTGATGTAAGACCTAACCTAGTACATAATAAACCTATGGTACAAACCTAATGGTAAACCATACTACCTAAAACTACACCTAAACCCATACACTAAAGACATAAACCTAAGCTCTAGACCTCACCTAAGTTGTACCGAACCTCTTTACATTACAACTATGTAATAAACAATACATAAAAGACCATGTATTAACTCTCAGCCATGTAAATACATTACAAAAATATATAAAACATTACAAATAACATATACACAGGTCCTAAACCGCCAACTCTAACCACATCGGAGAGCATGTGACATGTCAACATGTGTAGATGTGAAAACCGTCAGGGTTTGTATAACCATTAGCCCTGACCGCGTGGGGTTCTAAAACGCAGAGCTTTCATGTGAGCACAGATCAGCCGGCGGGGTTAGCAGTAACCGTCGGGTCAACATTAACCCGGTTCCTCACCGCAGTGGAGTAACAACATGTGAATGGAGCCTGGAGTTGACCGTCGGGTTATGTAACCATGTAGGGAAGTTAACCGGGACCGTTATACATGTGAACAGTCAGCGCAATGGTTGCTAGAACCACCGGGGAAGACTGTGGAGGTGGTAGTTGGAGATTAGACTGTGGCCTATTCACATTGGCGGTTAATCTCCTCCACCCAATTAATAAAGACAACAACATTTAAGGCCCATCCAATGTCTATTGTGGGTTTTTATATTGTTTAATATGTAGTTATTAATTCCTCCACCATGTAACCTCTTTATTAGGTGTCACAAGGTGACTAGGCTAAGAAAACACCACCCCAGATTGTAGCATGTTCATCCCAAACTCAGCCTAAGGAGTTCGAATGCACTTGGTGGATGTTAAAAAAGTAGTTTTTTTCATTGAAGGGATATTGGAGATTTTGGTTTTTGTATGCAGATTCTGGAGGTTAGAAGTTGTTTTTGTTTTCAGTGTAACAGGAGCATCCAGAGTTGGAATTGAGAACCGTGACAGGAATTCGAAATATGGTTTGGAGAGCTTCCTATTGACAATGATTAGAAGTGCTTGTGTGCACATTCAGTCTAGTCTATTCTCTGTGTAATCGATCTCCTTGGTTTCAATCCTAATAAAGCAGTCACCCATCTTGAAAGCGGACCCGGAGACGTAGTCCATCAGATACGAGCTTCGTAATCAACTTTGACGTCTGGTATCACTGTGTTTTTACTGTTTTCACTTCTGTTATGCATCTTGCTTATGTTTAGTCAACTATCATAAAGTCTTTCTTCTCAAGCAGTGTCCTTGATTTCCACACTTTCTGTTAACAATCAATTTAATAATGGCTAATCAATTCTACATCAATTTTAAGTTATGATCATTTCAGATCATCAACACTTAGCCATTTTTTCTTGTTTGTTGGGATTTCCAAAGGGGTTGTTCAGTAGGTTCTAACATTTTCTCCGAAAGTACATTTTCAGGCTTCTATATACCATTTGAAAGCTCTTTCCGAGTAGTAGGTAATGGAGTGGGTCCCCTACAGCTTAGATAGATTTTTTGTCTCAGGATTTGGCATCAAACATCGTTGTTGTTTGGCTTTGGAAGCAACTAGTGACTGATGAAGCAGTGAGCGACAACATTGGCTCGTACTGGGGACAGTGCCTTTCTTGCAAGGTGTTGATAACCTGCAGACCAATATCCTACACCATTAGGCATGGAGTCAGTAATAAATACATCCTTATAGTCTACAAAATCTCCATGGGACTTTCCTCCTAACTCTAAACTGCAAAATAAAAATTCTAGCAACTGAAAAGTAAATGCTCAATTGGTGAGCTTATTTATGTACAATCCTACTTATGCACAATACTTAATTAAGCTAAATATGTTCAACTCTCCAATAGAGTCAGGCCTGCATAAGAGTAATGTACCACATGCCTTCATACTGCTAAAAAGGAAAGTTTTAAACATGCATGCAACATGAAAAATCTGCAAATGAAAAGCTTGAAGCATGCTCTGGACACAACCACTGCTGCTGACTTAAGAAACTGCTCATGTATGTTATAGAAATTTTTGGGCACTGCAACCCCAATCATATATGTCCATAAACCAAGGGCTCCTAAGTCCCTAAAATTTTTGTTTCACACCCTAAAGGAACAAGGTCAGCTGATTACATCATCTCCTAGAGGTTCTCCACAGAAAACTACTCAGAATTGGTCAAAACTGGACCATCTCACCTGCTCCATGGTCAAAGTGCAATGCATCCCACCTAAATGCACATGGGAGGTGTGATGCATACTGAAAATCCCTTCTATGGGTGCGATGGGCGAGAGCGGACAAATGCCAGAGTCAATTTGCAAGGTGGATGATCATGGAATCTTCCAGAAACTTCTCCTGTGACACTTGCCTCTCTGAATTCGCCCAGGGATGAGTAAGAGATCATCAATATCCAAGTGGAATCAAGAACTATCAGAGAGAGGACACTAATCAAATCTCAGAAGCTGACTCACCTCCCTACAATCATCTATATATGGATCCCTCATCCTAGAGATCCAGAGGCTAGAATTTTGTATCTTTCAAGGAAGTGCTATTGGTTTCTTGGTGTAACATCATAGTGTTGGGTGATCTAAGCTTTTCATGAGGTGAATAAGGGCTTTCTTGCTGAAAGGATGACGCTGGGTCAGAACAATTGGTTGTAATCCTCTTTGCTATTCTTGATATTAATAAAGCTATTCAAGTTTTCCTCCACATTCTTGTATGATTGATGATATATGCATTTGTGTGGTCAATATATATCCGGTCCTATATTGTTTGTGATAGTAGATCTCTATTCTTGGATAGTGTTATGCTGCTTTGATTCCACGGGTGCTCTTTGAAGCTGGGTAGATGGGGAAGCGAGTGGCAAAGATCTATCAGAAGGGAGAGGAATCAAGCAAGGAACCAAGCGCAAGACAGAGGTTGGTCTCCTTTGTTCCCCTCTTATCTACTTCTCATAAAGGAAAACGAAAGTAGTTTTAGTTAGTTTGTTTCTAAGATAACTACCAGTCTTAGTGGGAGTAGCAACTCTGTATAGACACTATATTTCCCAATAACAAAATGGCAACTCCGCTGGGGAGCAAATAGCTTGTTTTCTTTTCTATACTTGTTTGTTTTATAAACTTACAGATGGAGCCTGAAGTCAAGCCAGCTAGCCTTCGAACTGCATTTGCTATGCAAGTGCAAAGTAGATCAATGCTGCTTCAGTCTATCTCTGGGTTTTGTTTATAAACTGAAAAATTTATTTGTAAACATCCTAATTGCCCTTGTAGTGGCTATAGTAACCTCCTTAGATCTACCCCTGTGATTTATTTACTGATTATCACTTGCTCGGCCTAAATCGTTGAACTGTGCTGCAAACTGTGATCAAGAACTGGATCAAAAGTCTCGCACTGTACCATCGCACCCTCTCTTCAAGGATATCAGTATGCATCGCACTTCCCGTGTGCTATTGGTGGGATGCATACTGGAATCCCTGTGAGGTGTGATGGTCAGAGAAGGCTAATTTTTCCTCTAGACTTTGGTTTTTCTTCAATCTTTTCAGCTCTATTCAGGAGTTTTACTATCTGTAGTCAGTATACCTCTATGGAAACCCCCTTCCTTGCCATTATTCTGCCTCCATTGTGCAAAAAACTGTAAATGTTTTTATGTATTGTGATCCATTTTCAGTTCTCTTTACAAAAAAGTAGCGTAATTGAACTATCGTTTCTTGACTTGGAAGTGTCGCAAGTGTCATTTTCAGTCATAGAAGAGAATCCGATTATTTTTGATAGTCGATTACACTGTTACTCTTGTTTTTTATTTGAATTAATAGTTTTTCAAGTGCCGAAAGCAAGTTTTCAATTCCAAATCGCAAAGTGTCGTCATTCTCTTGATTTTGTCTTGAAAAGAAGCTTGTTAGTAATGTCGCTTTGGAAAATAATTCAGATTTGCGCTTAGCTTTCTTTTTATCATTCGCACATTAAGGAGGCTGAAAAACAAATACATCCATGTGCATTTGCATTTAGACTTTGTTGTTTGATTTAGGACAGTGCATATAATCTGTGCTCTCTACTCTATGTTGAAAGAATGTTATCTCTCTTTCTTTAGTAGCTAGGATTTTCATTGCAAAAAGAAGATTAAACGATTGTTTATCATCTTAGATTGCATTTTAGGAATTGTATATATACATCACGCGGTGAACCTGAAAGGCAAATTTCTTAAACAAGATCAATTGTAAAATAAATTTGATGAATCTAAAAACGCTTTGGAACCTAACGCACAACATTTAGAAGTCTAGGCTAGAGACGTATTCTGGCGTCGTAAAGCCTGGTAACTGTTGTTTTCATTGCTGGTTGGGTGATTCCTCCACTTTGAGACGAAAAGTGCCAGTACGAATTTGTGCTCCCATGTACCGTCAAGTATATATTTGGATACCACAATAGGCTATATCCTTTATCCATAGGAAGCCATGTCTGCCGCCCTATCGATCGCAATGCACTTAACACAACATTCGGGAAGATTGATTTCCGTACCGTAAAAAAGTATTCTGCAGTTTTGCGATTGGTTTGGTAATCCCTTGTCTAGACTTCTAGAGTAGTCTCTTTCATTCGTTTTCAGACTACTTAAAGGAAAAGGTCCATCTGAGCACTTGTCACTTTAGGCTCATTAAAAATCGAAGGCAACTAGAGTCATCTTTTGTTTTTTCTCGACTCTTAAAAATTGAAAAACCAAGTTGTGTCAAAGTGTCTAAAATTCATTTAATTAGGAAACATATTTCACCTTGATTTTTAGTTGATCAACTAATCTGAAATCGTGGAAGAAAGTCAATTGAAACCCTATCGCTCATGGAGGCTTATGAGTCAACTGTCTTTGTCTCTAGAATCAAAATTGTTATGGACGAAGCGAACTCGTTTAACCAGTTAAAAATCCCCTGGTAAAGTTGGAACAAGTGTCCTGACACCATCGGAGACTCCGGTTACTCCAAACATTTCTGGTATCCCTACCTCTATAGAAGAAGTTCCGCAGCCACCAAAGGACAATAGAGCTGATCCTAGTGTGAAGGTGAACGCTTGTATTACTAAACTAGCTCCATCTATAGCTGATTCAGAAGGTGTTATTCCTCAAACATCTGTGGCTACAAAATCTATACCTTCTTCAACACCGGAAATATTTTACGGACCTGACGATCTACCTCTTCCACCTGGTTTGATTGCTATAGAAGAGATTGTGGAGGATACTCCATCTAGTACTCCATCGCAATTTGGAGTCGGGATCACCCTATATCCTTCTTCATCAGAAATTAGTCTACCGTTATCATAAGCTCCAGTAGAATCGCTAGGAAATCTTTTGGATAGACTAGAAATGTCTAAACAACCGTCGACATCTAGGACTGTGTCATCTAACACAGCGACGACAGAACTTCCTGCTGTCATTCCAACAATGTTCGCCGGCATACCATCTGTCCCAACTAGCTCTCAATCGCTAGATAGGGCCCACTCAGGGGCTATTTCGACAGTATGGTCCGTTCCCATTTTTTCATCCGTAATAATATCCGGGAGCTATTATGTTGAGTCTCAGCAAATTGATCCTTCACGGTGTCAATTTGGGCAGTCCGGTCCTCAAGGGCAAATCATTCCTTTGAGTACCGGATTACCGCTGTATGGGGGAGAATATACCCTTTCATTGTCTCCTTCGAGAGAACAACCATACGAGAATTCACAACAAAATTCAGGTTATGCTGGAATTACGTCTAGTAGTTGGGTGCCAATGCTGCCTCAACAACCAAGAGTTGTATACTCGATGCAACAATGTTTACCTATGTCAAATATACCAACTACGTCGGCTATTGTGATGGTGTTGCAAGTACAATCGTTTCCTATTGTATGCCAACCTCAGGTTTCTCAGGTTGTAATGCAACAGCCTCTTATCCCTGCGACTCAACCACAATCGCGAACTTGTGGAATGACACATGCCCAAACAGGTATTGGACAACAGCGCATGGCTTCACAACCATGGCTGGTGCAATATCAACAACCGCAATTCCAACACGTTTACCAAGGATCTGAGCAACAAATCTTTGCAAATAATGGGCAGCCGTATATTCAAAACGGTCAAAATCAACCATTCTATAATGGTTATGCCCATCAACCTTACCAAAGTTACCAGCATCAAATGCATTATGCTGGTATGCAAAGACCAACTTCTCACGCAATTCCATCTTATCCTAGGTATGCTTCGCCAAACCTGAATCAACAGTTACCCTTCGTGGGGACTTTAGAGTTACCAGATCTAAATCGGCTAACGAACGATCCAATTGCTTATGCCCCTTGGTGGCCAACGATTCCACATAAACTTCTGTCAGATATTCCTAAATTTAATGGAAATCTGGGTGAAGACCCATCAAATCATGTGATGACCTTTCATCTATGGTGCTCATCAAACACCCTAAACGATGATTCGATTGGGCTTTGCCTTTTTTAGAGAACGTTAACTGGTCCAGCAGCAAAATGGTATATCGAATTACCTAGAGCTTCATTTGATAAGTTCAGTACCCTAGCCACAACCGTTTTAACCCATTTTCAGTTACCCATAAGGTATGAAACGGGAATAGAACTTCTTACCAATTTTAAGCAAACAACGGCCACTCACATATCCGATCATATTCATGAGTGGCAACGTCGTCGTAGAATGGTGAAAACGTACATTCCAGATCAGCTTTTAGCTGAATGGTTTATTAAGTCATTATTACCTTCCATTACAGAAGATGTGGCAAAGGGAGGAGTTGTCACTGAAGAGAAATTTATTGCTCATGTGCAATATTTAGACTTGATTTATACTCAATTTGGCATGCTCTACGATAAAATCCTTGATGCTCCCAGACTGGAATTTTCCGTTCCTCCTCCTCCTAAATTAAACAATGACTCTCATGCTGGCGATGGCATGATTGGTATGACAAACACGAAATAAACAAAGGCTACATCTAAAAAGGCCCATAAGATTTCTAGTCAAAATGAAAATGAGGAACTTCTCACCTCGGAAGTAAATGTCGTCACAACTAACAAAGGCAAAGAAACCAAGCAACCAGGAGGCAAGAAGAAAAACAAAGGGAAGAAGAAGAAACAGGAGGAATCATCACCTAAAAAATATTCTGCAAACCCTTCTGGAGATAAGAAACCAAATCGGCCATGTCTTATATGTGATGAGGATCACTGGGTAAGAGATTGTCCATATAAAGCTGAGCTTAAAAACTTATTCAAGAATTCAAAAACCTCGACGGTATTAACTGATCTATTTCCAAATCCAGGAACAAATCTGGTTGCCAGTGACAATGCTTCCCTATCACAAGTACTGATGTTGTCGGTTTCGAAGCAGCAAAATGATGCTTTGATAATGACAAGGAATAAATATTACGGGAATCCACAGCTGTCGAACAACAAGGATAAATATCAACCTAGTAGTTCGACAACATCTTCGATAGAAGTTGTTTTGCCCATCATTCCGGAGCTAACCATAAAAACACCAAAGGGAGTAGTACACAAGTCGACATTTAATCCTCGTGCCAGAATAGCACAACATTATAATATAGTGGAAGATCTGGCCCAATTGCCATCCGCTATGTCGACACTTGAGGTACTGCAAAATTGCCCCTCCCAAAAGTAGGCTTTATTATCAGCAATAGGTGGGATTGACCCAAAGGATTTTAATCTTGTGTCCTTTAATCACAAAGGATATGATCCTCAGTTACCAGCTCAACTAGCTTTCCTCATTCAAGTGAAAGCCCTCAACAAAATTGTTCATCAAACAATTATTGATGAGGGGGTGTCTACATGTATTATGTCAATGAGTTGCTAGAAAACTTTAGGAGCTCCAACCTTGTCGTGATCTTCGACGACATTAAAAGCATTTGATGGACGAACATATACCCCATATTGGATTTTAAGTAACTTGCAAGTTGAACTGGGGGGGGAAACAATAGAAATAGATGTTGAAGTAATCGATAGAAACCTCGATTACAACATCCTATTGGGAAGGCCCTGGATATATTCTATGGTTGCGGTCGTGTCGACCTACTTCAAGAAGATTGCATTTCCCTTTCAAGGGGGAATTACAATCATCGACCAACAAACATTTCTCCCCAATAGTTCCCAAGTTACGGTAAGCATTCTGATGATCCATGGAAGCCCCAATTCGCTTCAAAATATCAGAGTAGGCCTACTAAAAGACCCTATATTAATGGGGAATTTTGCCCTCCCACCTCCAATCAATCTGGCGGAAGTGGCGATGGTAGGAACCTGCAATATGATATCTTCTATTCAAAAGATCTCAGAAAATGATATTAGCATGGATCATCTGCAGGTATTGCCTCCAAGCCCAATAGAAATATTGTAGCAATCAATGTTTTTGGCATGGGAGGCAAACCCAAATCAACGCTCATCAAGCGTTTGGATAGATAGGTATAAGGAATATGGCACCCCTTCAGATCCTTGGTCACAAGTACATTACACAGACGAAGGAATTGTTTAGTCAATGATAATTGATGGGGCGCCATGGGAAGATTACCACCATCGTTCCCATCTTCCGAATTGTCAAGAAGATACTCCTGATGACCTTCATCATCCTTCAGTTTTTGATTTCCTATCAAATACTATAAACACGGTGGATTCCGAGTGAAACTTGTCCAATATCGAAGAGAATATCGCCATAAATATCTCAACCAAAACAGATGCTGTAGAGAATATCTATGTTGGCAAAGGTTGTTCTCCTTCAGAACTGGAAATATATAAAGTTCTTTTTTGCGAATTCAGAGATGTCTTTGCTTGGTCATATGATCAAATGCTAGGCATTGACTCGAGTATAGTTGAACACGAAATAAAGATGTATTCAGATGTCAAACCACTACGACAATGGCTACGACAGGTGCACCCCAAGAAAGTCGTTGCCATCAAGGCAGAAGTTTAAAAACTTCTCCATGCTGGTTTTATTTACCCAACTCCTCTAATCGATTAGGTATCGAACATTGTTCCTGTAATGAAAAAACAAGGAACGATTAGAGTGTGTGTCGATTATAGGGATGTAAATCAAGCTTGTCCAAAAGACAACTACCCTACACCCTTTATCGACTAGATCATTGATGAATGCGCCGGATGTGAAATCTTTTCATTTATGGATGGATTCTCCGGGTATAATCAAATAAATATCCGCCCACAGGACCAGTCAAAGACTGCATTTATTTGTCCGTGGGGCAAATTTTCATATCACAAGCTACCCTTTGGTTTAAAGAATGTACGGGAAACATTTTAGAGGGCAATGAATTATGCCTTCCATGACATCAGAAACATCGTTCAACCATATCTCGATGATCTTCTGGCTCATTCGCGAAAGCAGACCGATCATCTGCAACATTTGAGAGCGATATTTCTACATTGCCGACACTACAAGATATGACTCAATCCACATGTTAACACCCAGGTTGTTCCCTTTGACTCTAAGGGAATACGGCCGGGGTAACCACTAACCAATCTTTGGACCACAGTTTCTAGCCAAACTGTAATCAAAGAGGGCTCTCTCTTTATGATTTGTCTCTATTTTGAAATGATTTTAGGCTAGCTATGAGTTCAGGTTTGTTTAAGGTCTTTGTTGGATGATAATTTTAGTCAAGATACTTATGCATTTTCCAGGGTGTTCTAGTCCATTGGGCAATGGAGTCAGTGGTCCTTTAGTTCTTTGATATGCTGCTTTGATACAGTGGTAATACTGCAGAGCCAGTTTAGTGTCTGAGAAATAATGATGTGATACTGTAATTAGATGTGATGTGTTTCAGGTAAGGAAAGGCAATTAAGAATATTTCACTTAAATGATCATGGAGAAAACAGTGAGAATGTTAATCTAGAAGCAGTAAAGAATTTCTAAATAACATTCATATTTATGGAATCACCGAAACATGAGCAATTAAGAATTCATGTTCATGGCTAATTCTGAAGAAAACATATACAACAGTAAAGATTGAGCACTAGGTGTCATCAAAACATGTCCAACACTATTCTTTTACTATACTGCTAGTTCAGTAAAACATGAGTGTGTATTGATAAACATAAGAAGACAAAACAGAGTTTGAGAAAGACTTATTATTCCATCAGACAGCAAAGGAATTCTGCAGCAGTACACATGGCATCAATATGACATCAGATGTTTCAGGAAATCACTGAGCTCTTCCAGCCCTTTGTATTAGATAATTCTAAAAGTGTCAAATACATTTGTCTCATAGAGAAAATTACCAACCCCTTATGAGTTACTCAGGGGAGTATATATACAAAATTTACATCAAAAATATCAACGAATGAGTTAATATCTCATTTATGATATGCTAATCTCTGGAATGCAGTAGCTGAAGGAGTGAATGCTGCAGTAATTTCTTAATGCTTCAGCTGTCAAAATAGTCAGAAGATATTTGGACTTTATGGCTATTAGAGTCGGCTAGAGACGTGCTGTCTGAAACTTGGATAGCTGTCGTTGTCTATGCGATGAGTCACTTTTTAGCTGCTTTAACTGCTGACACTTGTCATGTTGCTTGTCTTGTAGTGACCTGGAGCTGGCAGTGGCCGAATGACTGAAGCTATCATGGCAAAATCTGAAGCATGAATTGCCACCAATCCTCCTTAGGCATTTGATGTCTACGCATCTTTATCAATGTTTCCTCGGCCTCTGTATGTCTATAAAGATTGGGAGGGGTTTCAAACAGGTGATTTACTTCGTTCTCAATGAAGAAGAGGCCTGCAAGTTTGTCATATAAGCTCTGTCCTGTGGGAGGCCCTGCTTGTTCAGATGAACTGCCTGATGCAATAATCTGATTTTCAATGGTGGATGCCATCCTATTGGCCATTTGATCTGGAGAGATCAGTTTTCCTGCACCACTAAGCAAGCTGGGCAGGCCTTTTGCTTGCATCACTCCCATTTTAACTCTGTATTCCTCCACATCTGCTTGCATCTCATAGTACTTCCTCTCCACTGTTTGTATATAGTTCCTGAGAGTTAGTGCCTTCTTGGCAGAGAGGACAGCCTCTGTTCTGTTGGGAATGCCTATGGCTGCCAATTCCTCCTTCTCGTGCCTGTTCAGGAAATCTATCATTCTGTTTGCCTGTTCTGCTCTGTTCCCTAGCACTGTCTTGGCCTTCTGAATTTCTGTTTGAGCTTGGCCCATTAAACCCATCTGCTCATGCATTATTTTTATTGACCTCCATTGCTATCTGATGGATTGGCCAATTTTGGCCCATAGGATTCTCTTTATGTCGGCCATAGCAGTCTCCAAATTCAACTCTTTCTCTAAGGCCTTTATTTTTTCCTTTTGGGCCTTTATTTCTCTGCCCTGTTCTGCCACAGTCACTTTGGACTTGTCATACTTGGCATCCAGTTCTGCCAACTTCTCCTTGGCCTTCTTTATTTCATCTGCCTGGATCTCCATTGCTTTGACGGCCTTGGTCAATTCCTCTACACTTGGGCTGGCATCTGGAGCTGCTGTTGTTCCTGCTGCTTCTGTTGTGGGGGCCACTGCTGCCCCTGAAGTTGCTGCTGTTGTTGAAGTAGTTGGAGGAGCTTGGGAAGTGGACTCTGCCTGTTTGTCTTGTAGTGCTCCTTCCAGCTCTTTCTCCAATTCCCTGATCCTCTGGTCTTGCCGCATTAGGAGGTCTAGTTGGTCCTCAGCCTGTTTTTTCTTTTGAAGTTCTGCTGTTTGAGGGTGCTCTGTGGGCTGCAGCTTCAACCTCTTCTTCAATGCATTCGGGTCATCATCTTTCTTCTTCATGAGGGCCTTCACACCCTTTGGATCACTAGGATCGTGTCCAAGATCAATGATGATGTCCTCCAAAGATTTTATTCTGTTATCTTTGGCCAGAGAGGACATTCTCTCAAAATCCAACTGTGTGTTGGTATTCTTTAGGGACTCTTTTAGCTCATGGGCCATAGTTGCCCTCTCCACCAAGGTTGCATAAACCATTTCTCCAGCTTGCTTGTGGAGTTCTATTTGGTCCATGGGATGGATGTCTTTGGCCAAGACCTCCACCCTTGTTTTCACAAAATCTGCAGCTGATGTAGGCTGAGGTTTTGTAGGCTTGAAATGACTAAATATCATTTTTTCTTCTTTAATGTCATATACAGACATTAATCTCTCTTGGTGGGCTGGTGTAGCATCTATAAATTGCTTGTAGACCTCACCCCTCAGCAGCTCATTCTGAGCCTTTATTTCTTTGAAAGAAGCCTTGGTGCTCTTGGGCTTCTTGGTCTGCTGGGAAGAGGAGGACACTTCCAAAACGAGCTGTAAAGTTTGCTCCTGCTGAAAGGAGCTTGTACCTGTATGCTGACTGCCCTCCCTGTCTTTTCTTGCACTATCCAAGACATCTTCAGTAATGTCTTCTACCTCTGGGGAGTCTGCTCTTTGCCTTTTGGCTTCTGGCTGGTGGGAGGATCCACTAAGGGGAGTGGACTCTTCTCTATCTCTTTTTGTACCCCTTTCCTCATGTGCTGGGGTCTGCAAAATCGGGGCAGTTATTGGGTCAGTTTGTGGGGGTGGAATTTGCAGTGTTGGAGCTGCTGGCAGCCCAGTTTGTGGTAGGATAGTTTGGCTGCACATAGTCTAGGTCAATAGTTTTTTCAAGCTCCCTCCTATTTTTAAGCACTGTCTCTTCCTCAGTTAGATTTTCAACTAAATTATCCATCTGCCATTCTTGCAGGTTGGCATATTTTTCAATGTGAGGGTACTGGCAATGCTTAATGCCTATAAGCCTATACTTGTTTCTCCTAGTAGTGATGAAACCTTCAGGGTCATAATGGACCCACCGAAAACTGTAGGACAGCTTGTATTTATCCTTAAGGATTAGGTCTGCATCTTCCCACCCTTCTTTCTTGTTCATGATGAAGGGGCCCAACTGGTGTTTAAACTTGAGGTGGGCCTTCTTCTTGGCACTGTGGAAATGTGTGAGGTCGGACTGTATCAACTGCCTGTAGTACTCCAAGGCAAATAACCTCATAGGCACATATTTTGGGAGCCTGTATGGGCAGAGCTCACAGCCATATACCCTAATGACAGTATGGTTCTCATATAGGTACCAGTCACCTATTTTATATTTTTTTGAAAGCTGCAGAGCTTTCTTGATCTCATTTGATATTCTGGGAGGAGGGGACCTCATCAACAGGCAAGAGACTGGGTATACAAATTGGTCAACAAATTCACAGTAGGTGTAGGGTGAATTTGTGACTTTGTGATAGACAGAGGTCCAGAAGATGACAGATCTTCTTTCCCCTCTGTGATCCAGCCTTCTGATGTAGCATGGGAAGGCTTCAGAATGATAGTACATGAACAGGTGGTAAATATAGGCCGAGTACTTGAAGACCCCCTGTCTGTCCACTCTGCTCAACTGATCATGAATCTTGTTAGCTATGAACTTAGCAAAGTTATATTTGCGGGCAGGGGGTTGGCGTGGGCTGTAAGCAGATAGCAAAACCAACATTGTTTTATCCACATACTCACTGTTTTTGTATCCCAACACATAGGCAATCATGTCTAGTAACAGCCTGCCTACATCTTTGAAATGGACATCCAGGTAGGGAGGTGGCCCTGTAGGCTGGCACTCAGGTCTCATCAATGTCCTGGTGACCTTTTGAATCTCCTCACTGGTCATCTTTTCACCAGTCTCCAGCAAATAATTCATGGAAAACGGGATCAGCAACTCTGTCTGATCAAAATGTAACATTTTGTTGATGGACTCAGCATTAATGTAGAAAAGGATCCTCCCAGATGGGGTGCTAATAGCTCTGTGTTGCACATCATAGTTTTCAGCACATAGGTGAATGATTTCAGGGAAGACATTTACAGCTGGGAGACAGTAATATGGTAGGTTTGACTCCCATATCCCATGTGTACCATGACCATCCTTATAATCCTCTCTTAGTTGAGTGAAGGTCTGCAAGAAGTCTCTGCTACCCTCAAAGTCTTCAATAAGGTAGTCTTTGTCAGCAAATGCCAGGGCCTCCAGCTCTTTATTTGGTGGATTTAATGGAGCCATACTAAGGGATGAGGATGCAGAAGCAGCCATTGTGACACTTGATTTTGAAATAAGGTGATGGTAATGGTTTGCAAAGTTCTTTGAGAACTTCAAGTAACAGGCCAAATGTAGACCAAGTCTCTTGTGTTTTTCTCAGAGGGAAATGCAAGTTGGTTTCTGTATTTTGTTGCAAATTCACTAGGATGTGAGTTGCAAAGGGTAAGTTGCAGAGTGTATGAGGTTTCCTTTGGTAGAAATTGCAGCTGCCTGTACTCGGCAAAAGGGAACAATGCCGAGCACCTCGAGGAGAATTTTACAGTTTCTGGCCCGCGAATTGACTGCTTTGATGCTGAATTTGTGGTTCTGGGGGTCAACAGGTCAGCTTAGCTTGTTTTAGGTAGTAGGTGCAGAGTTTATGTGGACTTCTATAGGTGTTTTAATGGCAATTTTACAGAGAAAAGGAATGCATGGGTGAAAAGTAAGCTTTATGGTGAATACCTGGACAAACTAGCTTGAAAGCCTGCGGGCTGGACCATGAAGGCTTAAGGCAGTTGAATTCTTGACTTGTAGCGGTCTGAAACTTGAATTTGATGGCTGGAAACGAATTTTCGCGGTAGCTGGTTGAAAACGGCTACGTCGTTTGCGCGTGAAAATGACCGCAAACGGCTAATTTGGTCGTTTATAACGACAAATTTGGACAAAACGTGCAATTGGCGCTTTTTCGCCGATGACGTCAGCATGACGTCATGGTGGGGCCCGGGTACGGAGGTGACGTGGCTGCTGAGGTGTCGGCCAGGGTGGCAGGACATGGTGGCGGGTGGATAAGGCGGCAGGGTTACGTGGAGGGCCACACGGCGCAGGGGCGGGGAAGGGCGCTACATCAGGATGACGCAAGCATGACGCAAGGGGGGAGGCGGTAACGGGAAGTTGGTAAGCGGGTTCCCCGCACCGCCTTTGCTGATAAGTGGTATTGGGGAGGGCTCCGAACAACCCCAGCGTTTGACACGCGTCCAGGGTACGGCGCCCAAAACCACTTTCCCCGGACGCTAAAGGTCGGCAGGTTGGGGGGTGAAAATGACTGCCCACTGTTAGATCTTGGGCAGCGGGGATCGGACGGTTGGCGGGTCCTCCGACGGATTGTGCAGGTTGGGGGGTCCCGCCGGTTTATTTAAATATTCACTTAAATACTTTTGGCGGAAAACCTTAGGATTGAGGGTTTTGGTGGGTTTTTTGGGGTTTTTTGGGTTAATTTGTGAAGAAGGGGTTTATGGAGGGTTTTTAGCAGTGGTGAGATTAGGGTTTATGGAGAGGTTATTACTCCTAACCAGGGGTTAGAGTAATCCCTTGACAGGGTTTGAGCATAGTCCCAGGTGGACTAAAGTCTCCCTTAGACAGACATATTTAGCTATAATGCTAAAAGTAGGATATTTATAGAATTCTTGGGGTTTATACACCATGGTGTTAATAATACTAGGGAAAGGGTGACATAGGGGAATTACACAATAGAGTTAGAGTTAATATGGGGGAAAATGTGAATGAGGGGAAAAATCACTAAGTTTACTTGAAACTCACTTAGTTTAGGGAGTAGATCAAAATGAAAAGAATTTTTTAGACAAGAAATGTGGCTTTTCAATGAATAAAAACCACCATCAAACCTCAAGTTTTTCTAAGCGATTCAATTGATGAGGGGATGTTAGTAATGAGTGGGAAAAGGGATAATTGGGAAGTTAGACATGCTTCTTTGTTTTTCTTTTCTCATCCTGACCATCAAGGTTAAATCTGAAATGAATACCACTTCTGTAACCCCATCTACTTACCCAGCTACTTTGCCTAACATTTTTTGTTTCTTCTTGGAGGGTGCACTTAGGCTTGCAGACCCTTACTTGCCTTTTCTTTTCTTTGGCTTTTTCTTTTGTTTTTTCTATCTACTTCTACCCTTATTTCTTCCAAGGTCCCAGATTAAGCTGTTGGGAGCCTTTTCTTCTCTACCTGAACTACTTGTCTGCCAAGATTAAACAGTTTGGACAGACTTCTTTCTCTATTCTACAACTGAAAATTTAAAACATGACATGATCCAGATTAGATTGTTGGACCATTCATCAAAATTTGAGTCCATACCAAGCTATAAGCAGAGATTGTATTCTTATGGAAATATGTGATCTTTGCATCATCAAAGCAGAGCATATTTGGACCTTTTCAGTGCCAATCATGAAATATGAAACCTATTGGTATAGGTAGCTAACAGTGGCTCCACATGGGGATGGTGTTTCATTTGAAATACCAAAATCAGCAGGTCAGATTGCCTTGCTCCTTGACTGCTCTTGCCAATCTTGAAGTTTGCTGCTTTGAAATGCCAAAATTGTGTGCTTCTCTTCTTGGTAGACCTCTGATTCTATTCACCTTGTGCTGGCAGTTTTAAGAAAACTTTGAGAAATTGCATTTTTACATGTTGACAGAAAATAATATATACATCTGGATATGTACAAGGGAAGACTTAGGCTGCACTTATGGGTGATATTCAAAATAGTGCTTCAACATCCTGCCATTCACAGGACCTTCATCCAAATCAGTTTCATTTAGACTCTTAAGGAAATAAGTGTTGTTTCCTTGTACTGCTTGGACAGCAAATGGTCCTCTCCAAAGGGAATCAAATTTTCCATGTTT
This sequence comes from Pinus tabuliformis, assembly GCA_031772625.1. Taxonomy (NCBI): domain Eukaryota; kingdom Viridiplantae; phylum Streptophyta; class Pinopsida; order Pinales; family Pinaceae; genus Pinus; species Pinus tabuliformis. The sequence goes on from CM062805.1 coordinate 60,079,653, forward strand.
TCCCTTATCCTCTCTTCTTGAATCCCACTTGAGGACTTTGTCACCAATGTTGAAATCTTCTGCCTTAGTTCTTCTATCAAAGGCCTTCTTTAATTTTTCTTGTAGAACTTGAACTCTACTGAAAACTTGGTCTCTAGTTTGCTGTAAACATATGATTTGATTGATTCTTCTTTGCATATTATTTGGTTCAGCTTGGCTCTCTTGAAGAAGTTTCATAACAGGCACTCCTAGTGATGAAGGAAATTTGGCCTCTAATCCATAAACCAACTCATATGGGCTGGTCCCAATTGATATTTTGGTTGTTAGTCTATCTGCCCATAGGGTGTTCACAAGCTTCTTATGCCAATTCTTTTTGTTCTCCTCTAGTACTTTCTTTATGATGTTTACCAGACTTTTATTTGATGACTCAGCAAGGCCATTTCCTTGGGGATAGTATGCAGTAGAATGGCCCAAGGTGATGTGAAATTTATGGCAGAAGTTCACCATTTTCTTGGATCTGAAAGCAGCAGCATTGTCTGTTATTATTTTGTCAGGACAGCCAAATCTAGCCAATATGTTGTTCTCCAAGAACTGAATGATAGTGGAATCATTTGCTTGTCTGCATGGAACAGCTTCAATCCACTTGGTGAAGTAGTCTGTGGCTGTTAAGATCCATCTATGTTGGCCTAAAGATGAGGGATGAATTTCTCCAATGAAATCCAAGCCCCATTGTTGAAAAGGTCTCTCTGTTGAAATAGTCCTTAAGGGAAGTGGCAGCAACTGTCTCTTTCCCTCAAACACTTGACATTTATGACATGAGGTGGTCAATTTCTTGACATCAGAGAACATGGTGGGCCAGTAGTACCCAGCCCTTAGTATTTTGTCCACAGTGGACTTCCAGTACAAGTGTCCACCATAGTCACCTGCATGAAATTCCCTTATGATATTGTCAGTTTCATCCTCAATTAGGCAGTTTAGCAATATTCCTTCATGGTTTTTCCACAATAAATTTCCATCCATAACACAGAATTTAGAAGCTTTCATTTTTAGGAACCTACATTTAGTTCTGGACAATCCTGGGGGAGCACACAGGTTTTGCAATACATAACATATATGAGAGTACCAAGGGGATTTTTCAAAGGCTACATTGATCTTTGGAGTTGCCAGCTACGATTCACTGTCCAGCTGGTTGATGTCTAAGGCTTGGAAATTTGCTTTTGTCATTAATTTGGCCAAGCCTTGCCCTTTTATTAGTTTTTTAGGTTTTATCTCAATGTCAAATTCCAAGATGTTGGAAATCCACTTTCCTCTTCTGCCCTCTAAATTTTCTTGGGTGAGAATGTCTTTGACAATAGGACTTGGCACATATGCTATAACATGGGAATAAAGGATATAAATCCTAAAGTCTTTAATGGCTTTGACCAAAGCATAAGCTTGCCTTTCCATGATTTGATACTTTAAAGGTGTATCTCTAAGAGCTTTGCTGAAGAAAGCAATTGGCTTCTCATTTCCTTGGTCATCGTTTTGCAACAAAACAGCAGCAATAGTATGCTGGGAGGCAAAAGAGAAAAAGATAAATTCTCTGTCAAACTGAGGATTGGTCAACACTGGGGTTTGGGTCAGGGCCAGTTTTATACCTTCAAAGGCTTGATTGGCTTCAACAGTCCATTTGACTTTTGAATCTTTCTTTAGCATGTTATTTAATAATCTGATTAGTTCTGCTAAGTATGGGATAAACCTTCTTAAGAAATTGATTTTTCCCAAGAATCCTTGCAACTCTTTGACATTTCTTGGGTGGGGCATTTGTAGGATAGCCTGTATCCTATCTGGGTCAATTCTAATGCCATCTTTAGAAATGATGTGGCCCAATAGCTTACCTTCCTCTAAACCAAATAGGGATTTCTTGGGATTCAAGGAAATTCCATATTTTCTGCATTTTAGGAAGATCTGTCTCAAATGTTTTATATGTTCTTGGTCTGATTTTGAGAAAGGCGTAAGGTCATCTAGGTAAATGACTAAAAAGTCATGAATCTCTTTGGAAAAAGCAATATCCATTGCTCTTTGAAAAGTTGCCCCTGCATTTTTCAATCCAAAAGGCATCTTTACATATTTGAAAGTTCCCCATGGGGTAGTGAATGTTGTTTTGTCTTGATCATCAGGGTGTACCAGGATTTGATTGAAGCCTGAAAATCCATCCAGTAATGAGATCCTTGAGGCCCCTACCACTCTTTGGAGAATGTGATCCATCTTGGGTAAGGGATAGTTGTCTTTGAGGGATACTTGGTTCAGATTTCTTAAGTCCACACACAACCTTATTTCCCCAGTTTTCTTTCTTGTAGGGACTAAGTTGGAGATCCATTCAGAGAATCTGATTGGTGCTATGATGCCTGCCTTGAACATTTTCTGTACTTCTTGTTCCATTGTTGGGAGAAGCATAGGGTTGATTCTACTCAATTTTTGTTTAAAGGGATTTTGATCAGGTTTGAGAGGGGTTGTATGCTGGATAACAGAGGTGTCATAGGACTTTAGGTCCTCATAACTCCATGCAAAGACATCCTGGAACTCTTTAAAGAGGTCAATGTATTTAGGCTTTTGGTCAGGAGGTAAAGAAGCAGACAATTTAATTATTTTGGGTTTGTCAATTGTACCTATGTTGCATTCTTGAATGGCTGCATTTAAGGGCTGCATTTTTGGTTTTCTGGGAATATCATTTGAATCAAAGATGTCTTCTAGTGGAGTTAGGCCTGTTGGTAGAAAATTGTCTTTCAGCTCTATGATTTGAGTTTCAGCATTGGCCACTTCCTCACAATTGATTGATTGAATTTGCTGAATGTTTTCCTTGTTGAAAATAGTTGGATTTAGCATTTGTTTTGCTGCTCTAGGTGATATTGGGTGGGTAATCTGTTGAAACTGTATTTGTGATGGACTTGCTCTATCAAGTATTTGTGATTGACTTGCTGTATCAAGTATTTGTGATTGACTTGCTGTATCAAGTATTTGTGATTGACTTGTTGTATCAGTGTCAATATTTAATCCTGCAAATTCTTGCTGCAGAGTTAAAAAATGGTTTATTTGCTTGTCATCCTCAAACACTTGCCAATCGTTAACATTGTTTGGAATGGAGGGTCTGTGTTTTACCACAGCTGTAAAACAATGACGGGGCTCAAAAGGCAGCTTGCAGGTACTTGCAAAGGTGGCTAAATTATGAGCATGTAGATTGTGGGTTCTAGGAATTTTAGTGATTTGGAATTCGGAGAAAAAGTTTAGCACCTCAGCAACAGCAGACCTATAAGTCCTTAGTCTTTTGTCATTGGTGACAAAATTTCCATTCACTTGTTGGATAACTAAATCGGAATCACCCATGATTGAAACCCTGGCAGCTCGTAAGAACTTTACTAACTTGAGGCCTAGTAAAAGAGCTTCATATTCTGCCATATTATTAGTACATCTGAAGTTTAATCTATAGGCTCTGCCTTCTGCATGACTATTTTCTTTGTTGTGTACCCAAACTCCAGCTCCTGCCCCTAACTTGTTGACTGAGCCATCAAATTCAAGGAACCATAGAATATCCTGTTGGGAAGGAGATTTAATGATCTGTTCATGGGCTGGCAATGTGAGTAGAAGTTGTGGTTTTTCATCTAGCTTGTCTTCTAGGACAGTTTCATCATTTGATTGGGTATGCTTGATATTTAGAACAACAGCAGTATCTAGTGTTTGATTGACTGTTGTTTCATGGGTGGTAATTCTTTCATTTGAGTCTTCCTCATGTATGAGTATCTTGGTTTCAACCTCAGCTTTTGAGGGAGTTGTGCTGTCATTGAAGAGAATGTATGAGTCTATGTCTGAATGGACAGCATATATGGGAAAGTTTTGAGGCTTTTCTTCACTGCTAACCATATATTTCATGAGTGTTTCTCTGTACAGTCTTTTTGGTTGCCCAAAAACAGAGATGGTGGCATATGACATGTCTAATTGTAGGGAACCTTGGAGTTTAGCTCCCCATGATCTTGATAACAACATCCCATACTTAGGTGGGATATCAGCAACTACCACATCCATTAGGATTGTTTTGTTTGGGTATTGAACCAGAGACACACATAAGTCTTTTATGAGACCTAAACACTTGACTTGGCTGGAGTCAAAGGAAAACAGGTCCTTGTATGGTCTTGTTATGTCTAGATTCAATCTCTCCATGACTGCTTTTGGCATGAGATTGTGAGAGGCACCTGAGTCAAACATTGCATTATGTAATATTTTATCATGAATATGTAAACTGACATAGAAAGGTAATACCCCTGTGACTACCGTTTTTCCATCCACTTCTGGGCCAAACAGGAGTTCTGGGGTGTCATCCAGCACATTGACATCATCTTTGTTGCTAGTGAGTTGAAGGGACTTCTTAATTTGTAGTTTATAGATGTCATGCTTGGCTAGTTCTGAGAGAGGGATTGCTATTTTTAGTTTGCCAATTTCAGTTTCTAGGTCAAAAGGTTTTTCAGATTGGGTCTTGGGGTTATGGATAACAGTCCTTTCCTTGTTCATTAAATCTTCTTCTTGATTTTTATCTTGACTTTGGGACTTATCCTTTTTACTCATCTCTTGAGGAGTAATATTTGAATTAGGGTGAGAGGATGAAGTAGCCATAGGCTGCTGTTTTAAGGACAGTGGTTCAGTGATCTCTTCAATAATCACTTTTTCTGCAGGTGAATTTGTTTTGTCATTAGATTCTGTGACTATGACTCTTTCAGGCTGCTGATTATCCTTTATCTTTTCAGGCTGGTTTACATTCACAGTTCTGCTCCTCAGCTTGTATTGTTTATGGACCTCATAAACAGCAGTGTCATAGCCTTGTTTAAAGTCAAAAGATTCACCTGATTTAGTTTGGAACAGTTTGATTTCATCATCCTCATGATCTTCTTGTGTTAAGAAAACTTGACTTTCACCATCTAGACCTATTAAATTAATCTCGGGATCTTCATTGGGCTCTATTGATGTGGAAGTTTCTGCATAATTTTCTTGGAAAGGGGGTCTTATGTCTTGATCATCACTGAGTTTGCCAATGCCTGGGTTTTGAGTTCTCCTAAAATTTGGATTCCTAGGAGGGTTGTTTTGTGGTGCTTCCCATGATGATTTTCTTTCAACCGATTCCACTCTATCACCCAATCTTTTCATTCCAGTGAGAATTTCATCTAGCTTTTGATCAAAGGCAGAGGGTTCCTCTTTGAAAGCAGTCCTCTTTTCCAACCTTGCCCTGTTTCTTTTGGCAATTAGGTTGGCTTCCACTGTAACAGCAACCCTTTGGGCCTCTGCAAGGGATTGAGGATCTCTTTCCTTCAACTGATAGGCCATGTCAGGGTCAAAACCATCAGGGAATTTGTACAAGGCTAAATCAGGAGGAGGTCTTAAATTTTGTGGAATTGCGTTATATACATTGTTAAATCTTGCACAATACTCCAAAATAGTCTCTTGGGGACCTCTTTTGATAGTGTCATATTCCCCAAGTATGTGCAGAGGATCTTTCTTCTTCTCCCATCTACTAGTAAAGGCTTGATACAGTTCATCAGGAGTTGTGATGGAGTTTGCATTCAGGGATCTAAACCAAGTTCTTACATCCCCCGTTAGGCTTTGCACAAACATCCTCATTCTCACACTGTCATCATCTATTTCATAGGTCTCAAAATGGTCTTGCATCCTTTTGGCATGTTGGACAGCTGTCAGAGGGCCATTGGAGTCAAAGTATGAGATTTTGGTTTGGTAATCTTGGGGTAGAGCTGCAGCATTAGCTGGTATCTGCAAGGGTGCATATCTGTTAGCCATATTTACAGGGTTTAGAGGATTAACAGGGGTAGCTGGGATAATAGGAACAATGGGTACCACGGGGGTAATAGGTAAGGGTAAACCCAGAGTGTTGGTCAAGGGGATATGTGCAATGGATGAAGATGTGAGAGGAGGACTTTGAGATGTGGATGGTGAACTAGGGGAACTAGGGGTAGACCAGAAAAGGACCTTGCATGGAGTAGAGATAAGGCTGGGATGATCTGAATCTGAGGTTAGATCAGCAGGCTGCTCCTGCCTTTGCTGCCTCCTAATGTTTCTAGGGATGGTATTTGGATTATCAACAATGATGGGTGGATTAGGGTCAGGATTTGCCCTAGTATGCCGTGGATTTTTCTTGGGAGCCAGCTTCTAACTGTTTTTTGGATTTTATAGGAAGCTTTTATATCTGCAAGGACTGGATAAAGATTTTGGAATGGCTATATATATTTCAAAGCTGAGATGAAGACTTACTGAAAAAGCTCTTCCCTAAAGCTGTCAATGTGACACAGAAACAGTTTTGAAGGCCTCTTGGCTGATTTCAAGCTTGATTTGTAGCTTTGAGAGATGTATAGAAATTGGAAAATCCTAAGAAGTCCCCAGCGGAGTCGCCATTTATGTTAACACCCAGGTTGTTCCCTTTGACTCTAAGGGAATACGGCCGGGGTAACCACTAACCAATCTTTGGACCACAGTTTCTAGCCAAACTGTAATCAGAGAGGGCTCTCTCTTTATGATTTGTCTCTGTTTTGAAATGATTTTAGGCTAGCTATGAGTTCAGGTTTGTTTAAGGTCTTTGTTGGATGATAATTTTCGTCAAGATACTTATGCATTTTCCAGGGTGTTCTAGTCCATTGGGCAATGGAGTTAGTGGTCCTTTAGTTATTTGATATGTTGCTTTGATATAGTCGTAATGCTGCAGAGCCAGTTTAGTGTCTGAGAAATAATGATGTGATACTGTAATTAGATGTGATGTGTTTCAGGTAAGGAAAGGCAATTAAGAATCTTTCACTTAAATGATCATGGAGAAAACAGTGAGAATGTTAATCTAGAAGCAGTAAAGAATTTCTAAATAACATTCATATTTATGGAATCAGTGAAACATGAGCAATTAAGAATTCATGTTCATGGCTAATTCTGAAGAAAACATATACAACAGTAAAGATTGAGCACTAGGTGTGATCAAAACATGTCCAACACTATTCTTTACTATACTGCTAGTTCAGTAAAACATGAGTGTGTATTGATAAACATAAGAAGACAAAACAGAGTTTGAGAAAGACTTATTATTCCATCAGACAGCAAAGGAATTCTGCACCAGTACGCATGGCATCAATATGACATCAAATGTTTCAGGAAATCACTGAGCTCTTCCAGCCCTTTGTATTAGATAATTCTGAAAGTGTCAAATACATTTGTCTCATAGAGAAAATTACCAACCCCTTATGAGTTACTCAGGGGAGTATATATACAAAATTTACATCAAAAATATCAACGAATGAGTTAATATCTCATTTATGATATGCTAATCTCTGGAATGCAGTAGCTGAAGGAGTGAATGCTGCAGTAATTTCTTAATGCTTCAGCTGTCAAAATAGTCAGAAGATATTTGGACTTTATGGCTGTTAGAGTCGGCTAGAGACGTGCTGTCTGAAACTTGGATAGTTGTCGTTGTCTGTGTGATGAGTCACTTTTTAGCTGCTTTAACTGCTGACACTTGTCATGTTGCTTGTCTTGTAGTGACCTGGAGCTGGCAGTGGCCGAATGACTGAAGCTATCGTGGCAAAATCTGAAGCATGAATTGCCACCAATCCTCCTTAGGCATTTGATGTCTGTGCATCTTTATCAATGTTTCCTCGGCCTCTGTATGTCTATAAAGATTGGGAGGGGTTTCAAACAGGTGATTTACTTCGTTCTCAATGAAGAAGAGGCCTGCAAGTTTGTCATATAAGCTCTGTCCTGTGGGAGGCCCTGCTTGTTCAGATGAACTGCCTAATGCAATAATCTGATTTTCAATGGTGGATGCCATCCTGTTGGCCATTTGATCTGGAGAGATCAGTTTTCCTGCACCACTAAGCAAGCTGGGCAGGCCTTTTGCTTGCAGCACTCCCATTTTAACTCTGTATTCCTCCACATCTGCTTGCATCTCATAGTACTTCCTCTCCACTGTTTGTATATAGTTCCTGAGAGTTAGTGCCTTCTTGGCAGAGAGGACAGCCTCTGTTCTGTTGGGAATGCCTATGGCTGCCAATTCCTCCTTCTCGTGCCTGTTCAGGAAATCTATCATTCTGTTTGCCTGTTCTGCTCTGTTCCCTAGCACTGTCTTGGCCTTCTGAATTTCTGTTTGAGCTTGGCCCATTAAATCCATCTGCTCATGCATTATTTTTATTGACCTCCATTGCTGTCTGATGGATTGGCCAATTTTGGCCCATAGGATTCTCTTTATGTCGGCCATAGCAGTCTCCAAATTCAACTCTTTCTCTAAGGCCTTTATTTTTTCCTTTTGGGCCTTTATTTCTCTGCCCTGTTCTGCCACAGTCACTTTGGACTTGTCATACTTGGCATCCAGTTCTGCCAACTTCTCCTTGGCCTTCTTTATTTCATCTGCCTGGATCTCCATTGCTTTGACGGCCTTGGTCAATTCCTCTACACTTGGGCTGGCATCTGGAGCTGCTGTTGTTCCTGCTGCTTCTGTTGTGGGGGCCACTGCTGCCCCTGAAGTTGCTGCTGTTGTTGAAGTAGTTGGAGGAGCTTGGGAAGTGGACTCTGCCTGTTTGTCTTGTAGTGCTCCTTCCAGCTCTTTCTCCAATTCCCTGATCCTCTGGTCTTGCTGCATTAGGAGGTCTAGTTGGTCCTCAGCCTGTTTTTTCTTTTGAAGTTCTGCTGTTTGAGGGTGCTCTGTGGGCTGCAGCTTCAACCTCTTCTTCAATGCATTCAGGTCATCATCTTTCTTCTTCATGAGGGCCTTCACACCCTTTGGATCACTAGGATCATGTCCAAGATCAATGATGATGTCCTCCAAAGATTTTATTCTGTTATCTTTGGCCAGAGAGGACATTCTCTCAAAATCCAACTGTGTGTTGGTATTCTTTAGGGATTCTTTCAGCTCATGGGCCATAGTTGCCCTCTCCACCAAGGTTGCATAAACCATTTCTCCAGCTTGCTTGTGGAGTTCTATTTGGTCCATGGGATGGATGTCTTTGGCCAAGACCTCCACCCTTGTTTTCACAAAATCTGCAGCTGATGTAGGCTGAGGTTTTGTAGGCTTGAAATGACTAAATATCATTTTTTCTTCTTTAATGTCATATACAGACATTAATCTCTCTTGCTGGGCTGGTGTAGCATCTATAAATTGCTTGTAGACCTCACCCCTCAGCAGCTCATTCTGAGCCTTTATTTCTTTGAAAGAAGCCTTGGTGCTCTTGGGCTTCTTGGTCTGCTGGGAAGAGGAGGACACTTCCAAACCGAGCTGTAAAGTTTGCTCCTGCTGAAAGGAGCTTGTACCTGTATGCTGACTGCCCTCCCTGTCTTTTCTTGCACTGTCCAAGACATCTTCAGTAATGTCTTCTACCTCTGGGGAGTCTGCTCTTTGCCTTTTGGCTTCTGGCTGGTGGGAGGATCCACTAAGGGGAGTGGACTCTTCTCTATCTCTTTTTGTACCCCTTTCCTCATGTGCTGGGGTCTGCAAAATCGGGGCAATTATTGGCTCAGTTTGTGGGGGTGGAATTTGCAGTGCTGGAGCTGCTGGCAGCCCAGTTTGTGGTAGGACAGTTTGGCTGCACATAGTCTAGGTCAATAGTTTTTTCAAGCTCCCTCCTATTTTTAAGCACTGTCTCTTCCTCAGTTAGATTTTCAACTAAAGTATCCATCTGCCATTCTTGCAGGTTGGCATATTTTTCAATGTGAGGGTACTGGCAATGCTTAATGCCTATAAGCCTATACTTGTTTCTCCTAGTAGTGATGAAACCTTCAGGGTCATAATGGACCCACCGAAAACTATAGGACAGCTTGTATTTATCCTTAAGGATTAGGTCTGCATCTTCCCACCCTTCTTTCTTGTTCATGATGAAGGGGCCCAACTGGTGTTTAAACTTGAGGTGGGCCTTCTTCTTGGCGCTGTGGAAATGTGTGAGGTCGGACTGAATCAACTGCCTGTAGTACTCCAAGGCAAATAACCTCATAGGCACATATTTTGGGAGCCTGTATGGACAGAGCTCACAGCCATATACCCTAATGACAGTATGGTTCTCATATAGGTACCAGTCACCTATTTTATATTTTTTGGAAAGCTGCAGAGCTTTCTTGATCTCATTTGATATTCTGGGAGGAGGGGACCTCATCAACAGGCAAGAGACTGGGTATACAAATTGGTCAACAAATTCACAGTAGGTGTAGGGTGAATTTGTGACTTTGTGATAGACAGAGGTCCAGAAGATGACAGATCTTCTTTCCCCTCTGTGATCCAGCCTTCTGATGTAGCATGGGAAGGCTTCAGAATGATAGTACATGAACAGGTGGTAAATATAGGCCGAGTACTTGAAGACCCCCTGTCTGTCCACTCTGCTCAACTGATCATGAATCTTGTTAGCTATGAACTTAGCAAAGTTATATTTGCGGGCAGGGGGTTGGCGTGGGCTGTAAGCAGATAGCAAAACCAGCATTGTTTTATCCACATACTCACTGTTTTTGTATCCCAACACATAGGCAATCATGTCCAGTAACAGCCTGCCTACATCATTGAAATGGACATCCAGGTAGGGAGGTGGCCCTGTAGGCTGGCACTCAGGTCTCATGAATGTCCTGGTGACCTTTTGAATCTCCTCACTGGTCATCTTTTCACCAGTCTCCAGCAAATAATTCATGGAAAACGGGATCAGCAACTCTGTCTGATCAAAATGTAACATTTTTTTGATGGACTCAGCATTAATGTAGAAAAGGATCCTCCCAGATGGGGTGCTAATAGCTCTGTGCTGCACATCATAGTTTTCAGCACATAGGTGAATGATTTCAGGGAAGACATTTACAGCTGGGAGACAGTAATATGGTAGGTTTGACTCCCATATCCCATGTGTACCATGACCATCCTTATAATCCTCTCTTAGTTGAGTGAAGGTCTGCAAGAAGTCTCTGCTACCCTCAAAGTCTTCAATAAGATAGTCTTTGTCAGCAAATGCCAGGGCCTCCAGCTCTTTATTTGGTGGATTTAATGGAGCCACACTAAGGGATGAGGATGCAGAAGCAGCCATTGTGACACTTGATTTTGAAATAAGGTGATGGTAATGGTTTGCAAAGTTCTTTGAGAACTCAAGTAACAGGCCAAATGTAGACCAAGTCTCTTGTGTTTTTCTCAGAGGGAAATGCAAGTTGGTTTCTGTATTTTGTTGCAAATTCACTGGGATGTGAGTTGCAAAGGGTAAGTTGCAGAGTGTATGAGGTTTCCTTTGGTAGAAATTGCAGCTGGCCTGTACTCGGCAAAAGGGAACAATGCCGAGCACCTCGAGGAGAATTTTACAGTTTCTGGCCCGCGAATTGACTGCTTTGATGCTGAATTTGTGGTTCTGGGGGTCAACAGGTCAGCTTAGCTTGTTTTAGGTAGTAGGTGCAGAGTTTATGTGGACTTCTACAGGTGTTTTAATGGCAATTTTACAGAGAAAAGGAATGCATGGGTGAAAAGTAAGCTTTACGGTGAATACCTGGACAAACTAGCTTGAAAGCCTGCGGGCTGGACCGTGAAGGCTTAAGGCAGCTGAATTCTTGACTTGTAGCGGTCTGAAACTTGAATTTGATGGCTGGAAACGAATTTTCGCGGCAGCTGGTTGACAACGGCTACGTCGTTTGCGCGTGAAAATGACCGCAAACGGCTAATTTGGTCGTTTATAACGACAAATTTGGACAAAACGTGCAATTGGCGCTTTTCCGCCGATGACGTCAGCATGACGTCATGGTGGGGCCCGGGTACGGAGGTGACGTGGCTGCTGAGGTGTCGGCCAGGGTGGCAGGACACGGTGGCGGGTGGATAAGGTGGCAGGGTTACGTGGAGGGCCACACGGCGCAGGGGCGGGGAAGGGCGCTACGTCAGGATGACGCAAGCATGACGCAAGGGGGGAGGCGGTAACGGGAAGGTGGTAAGTGGGTTCCCCGCACCGCCTTTGCTGATAAGTGGTATTGGGGAGGGGGGCTCCGAACAACCCCAGCGTTTGACACGCGTCCAGGGTACGGCGCCCAAAACCACTTTCCCCGGACGCTAAAGGTCGGCAGGTTGGGGGGTGAAAATGACCGCCCACCGTTAGATCTTGGGCGGCGGGGATCGGACGGTTGGCGGGTCCTCCGACGGATCGTGCAGGTTGGGGGGTCCCGCCGGTTTATTTAAATATTCACTTAAATACTTTTGGCGGAAAACCTTAGGATTGAGGGTTTTGGTGGGTTTTTTGGGGTTTTTTGGGGTTTTTTGGGTTAATTTGTGAAGAAGGGGTTTATGGAGGGTTTTTAGCAGTGGTGAGATTAGGGTTTATGGAGAGGTTATTACTCCTAACCAGGGGTTAGAGTAATCCCTTGACAGGGTTTGAGCATAGTCCCAGGTGGACTAAAGTCTCCCTTAGACAGACATATTTAGCTATAATGCTAAAAGGAGGATATTTATAGAATTCTTGGGGTTTATACACCATGGTGTTAATAATACTAGGGAAAGGGTGACATAGGGGAATTACATAATAGAGTTAGAGTTAATATGGGGGAAAATGTGAATGAGGGGAAAAATCACTAAGTTTACTTGAAACTCACTTAGTTTAGGGAGTAGATCAAAATGAAAAGAATTTTTTAGACAAGAAATGTGGCTTTTCAATGAATAAAAACCACCATCAAACCTCAAGTTTTTCTAAGCGATTCAATTGATGAGGGGATGTTAGTAATGAGTGGGAAAAGGGATAATTGGGAAGTTAGACATGCTTCTTTGTTTTTCTTTTCTCATCCTGACCATCAAGGTTAAATCTGAAATGAATACCACTTCTGCAACCCCATCTACTTACCCAGCTACTTTGCCTAGCATTTTTTGTTTCTTCTTGGAGGGTGCACTTAGGCTTGCAGACCCTTACTTGCCTTTTCTTTTCTTTGGCTTTTTCTTTTGTTTTTTCTATCTACTTCTACCCTTATTTCTTCCAAGGTCCCAGATTAAGCTGTTGGGAGCCTTTTCTTCTCTACCTGAACTACTTGTCTGCCAAGATTAAACAGTTTGGACAGACTTCTTTCTCTATTCTACAACTGAAAATTTAAAACATGACATGATCCAGATTAGACTGTTGGACCATCCATCAAAATTTGAGTCCATACCAAGCTATAAGCACAGATTGTATTCTTATGGAAATATGTGATCTTTGCATCATCAAAGCAGAGCATATTTGGACCTTTTCAGTGCCAATCATGAAATATGAAACCTATTGGTATAGGTAGCTAACAGTGGCTCCACATGGGGATGGTGTTTCATTTGAAAGACCAAGAACAGCAGGTCAGATTGCCTTGCTCCTTGACTGCTCTTGCCAATCTTGAAGTTTGCTGCTTTGAAATGCCAAAATTGTGTGCTTCTCTTCTTGGTAGACCTCTGATTCTATTCACCTTGTGCTGGCAGTTTTAAGAAAACTTTGAGAAATTGCATTTTTACATGTTGACAGAAAATAATATATACATCTGGATATGTACAAGGGAAGACTCAGGCTGCACTTATGGGTGATATTCAAAATAGTGCTTCAGCATCCTGCCATTCACAGGACCTTCATCCAAATCAGTTTCATTTAGACTCTTAAGGAAATAAGTGTTGTTTCCTTGTACTGCTTGGACAGCAAATGGTCCTCTCCAAAGGGAATCAAATTTTCCATGTTTTCCCTTATCCTCTCTTCTTGAATCCCACTTGAGGACTTTGTCACCAATGTTGAAATCTTCTGCCTTAGTTCTTCTATCAAAGGCCTTCTTTAATTTTTCTTGTAGAACTTGAACTCTGCTGAAAACTTGATCTCTAGTTTGCTGTAAACATATGATTTGATTGATTCTTCTTTGCATATCATTTGGTTCAGCTTGGCTTTCTTGAAGAAGTTTCATAACAGGCACTCCTAGTGATGAAGGAAATTTGGCCTCTAATCCATAAACCAACTCATATGGGCTGGTCCCAATTGATCTTTTGGTTGTTAGTCTATCTGCCCATAGGGCGTTCACAAGCTTCTTATGCCAATTCTTTTTGTTCTCTTCTAGTACTTTCTTTATGATGTTTACCAGACTTTTATTTGATGACTCAGCAAGGCCATTTCCTTGGGGATAGTATGCAGTAGAATGGCCCAAGGTGATGTGAAATTTATGGCAGAAGTTCACCATTTTCTTGGATCTGAAAGCAGCAGCATTGTCTGTTATTATTTTGTCAGGACAGCCAAATCTAGCCAATATGTTGTTCTCCAAGAACTGAATGATAGTGGAATCATTTGCTTGTCTGCATGGAACAGCTTCAATCCACTTGGTGAAGTAGTCTGTGGCTGTTAAGATCCATCTATGTTGGCCTGAAGATGAGGGATGAATTTCTCCAATGAAATCCAAGCCCCATTGTTGAAAAGGTCTCTCTGTTGCAATAGGCCTTAAGGGAAGTGGCAGCAACTGTCTCTTTCCCTCAAACACTTGACATTTATGACATGAGGTGGTGAATTTCTTGACATCAGAGAACATGGTGGGCCAGTAGTACCCAGCCCTTAGTATTTTATCCACAGTGGACTTCCAGTACAAGTGTCCACCACAGTCACCTGCATGAAATTCCTTTATGATATTGTCAGTTTCATCCTCAATTAGGCAGTTTAGCAATATTCCTTCATGGTTTTTCCACAATAAATTTCCATCCATAACACAGAATTTAGAAGCTTTCATTTTTAGGAACCTACATTTAGTTCTGGACAATCCTGGGGGAGCACACAGGTTTTGCAATACATAACATATATCAGAGTACCAAGGGGATTGTTCAAAGGCTACATTGATCTTTGGAGTCGCCAGCTCCGATTCACTGTCCAGCTGGTTGATGTCTAAGGCTTGGAAATTTGCTTCTGTCATTAATTTGGCCAAGCCTTGCCCTTTTATTAGTTTTGTAGGTTTTATCTCAATGTCAAATTCCAAGATGTTGGCAATCCACTTTCCTCTTCTGCCCTCTAAATTTTCTTGGGTGAGAATGTCTTTGACAATAGGACTTGGCACATATGCTATAACATGGGAATAAAGGATATAAATCCTAAAGTCTTTAATGGCTTTGACCAAAGCATAAGCTTGCTTTTCCATGATTTGATACTTTAAAGGTGCATCTCTAAGAGCTTTGCTAAAGAAAGCAATTGGCTTCTCATTTCCTTGGTCATCTTTTTGCAACAAAACAACAGCAATAGTATGTTGGGAGGCAAAAGAGAAAATGATAAATTCTCTGTCAAACTGAGGATTGGTCAACACTGGGGTTTGGGTAAGGGCCAGTTTTATACCTTCAAAGGCTTGATTGGCTTCAACAGTCCATTTGACTTTTGAATCTTTCTTTAGCATGTTATTTAATAATCTGATTAGTTCTGCTAAGTTTGGGATAAACCTTCTCAAGAAATTGATTTTTCCCAAGAATCCTTGCAACTCTTTGACATTTCTTGGGTGGGGCATTTGTAGGATAGCCTGTATCCTATCTGGGTCAATTCTAATGCCATCTTTAGAAATGATGTGGCCCAATAGCTTACCTTCCTCTAAACCAAATAGGGATTTCTTGGGATTCAAGGAAATTCCATATTTTCTGCATTTTAGGAAGATCTGTCTCAAATGTTTTATATGTTCTTGGTCTGATTTTGAGAAAGGTGTAAGGTCATCTAGGTAAATGACTAAAAAGTCATGAATCTCTTTGGAAAAAGCAATATCCATTGCTCTTTGAAAAGTTGCCCCTGCATTTTTCAATCCAAAAGGCATCTTTACATATTTGAAAGTTCCCCATGGGGTAGTGAATGCTGTTTTGTCTTGATCATCAGGGTGTACCAGGATTTGATTGAAGCCTGAAAATCCATCCAGTAATGAGATCCTTGAGGCCCCTACCACTCTTTGGAGAATGTGATCCATCTTGGGTAAGGGATAGTTGTCTTTGAGGGATACTTGGTTCAGATTTCTTAAGTCCACACACAACCTTATTTCCCCAGTTTTCTTTCTTGTAGGGACTAAGTTGGAGATCCATTCAGAGAATCTGATTGGTGCTATGATGCCTGCCTTGAACATTTTCTGTACTTCTTGTTCCATTGCTGGGAGAAGCATAGGATTGATTCTCCTCAATTTTTGTTTAAAGGGATTTTGATCAGGTTTGAGAGGGATTGTATGCTGGATAACAGAGGTGTCATAGGACTTTAGGTCCTCATAACTCCATGCAAAGACATCCTGGAACTCTTTAAAGAGGTCAATGTATTTAGGCTTTTGGTCAGGAGGTAAAGAAGCAGACAATTTAATTATTTTGGGTTTGTCAATTGTACCTATGTTGCATTCTTGAATGGCTGCATTTAAGGGCTGCATTTTTGGTTTTCTGGGAATATCATTTGAATCAAAGATGTCTTCTAGTGGAGTTAGGCCTGTTGGTAGAAAATTGTCTTTCAGCTCTATGATTTCAGTTTCAGCATTGGCCACTTCCTCACAATTGATTGATTGAATTTGCTGAATGTTTTCCTTGTTGAAAATAGTTGGATTTAGCATTTGTTTTGTTGCTCTAGGTGATATTGGGTGGGTAATCTGTTGAAACTGTATTTGTGATGGACTTGCTCTATCAAGTATTTGTGATTGACTTGCTGTATCAAGTATTTGTGATTGACTTGCTGTATCAAGTATTTGTGATTGACTTGCTGTATCAGTGTCAATATTTAATCCTGCAAATTCTTGCTGCAGAGTTAAAAAATGGTTTATTTGCTTGTCATCCTCAAATACTTGCCAATCATTAACATTGTTTGGAATGGAGGGTCTGTGTTTTACCTCAGCTGTAAAACAATGATGGGGCTCAAAAGGCAGCTTGCAGGTACTTGCAAAGGTGGCTAAACTATGAGCATGTAGATTGTGGGTTCTAGGAATTTTAGTGATTTGGAATTCAGAGAAAAAGTTTAGCACCTCAGCAACAGCAGACCTATAAGTCCTTAGTCTTTTGTCATTGGTGACAAAATTTCCATTCACTTGTTGGATAACTAAATCTGAATCACCCATGATTGAAACCCTGGCAGCTCGTAAGAACTTTACTAACTTGAGGCCTAGTAAAAGAGCTTCATATTCTGCCATGTTATTAGTACATCTGAAGTTTAATCTATAGGCTCTGCCTTCTGCATGACTATTTTCTTTGTTGTGTACCCAAACTCCAGCTCCTGCCCCTAACTTGTTGACTGAGCCATCAAATTCAAGGAACCATAGAATATCCTGTTGGGAAGGAGATTTAATGATCTGTTCATGGGCTGGCAATGTGAGTAGAAGTTGTGGTTTTTCATCTAGCTTGTCTTCTAGGACAGTTTCATCATTTGATTGGGTATGCTTGATATTTAGAACAGCAGTAGTATCTAGTGTTTGATTGACTGTTGTTTCATGGGTGGTAATTCTTTCATTTGAGTCTTCCTCCTGTATGAGTATCTTGGTTTCAACCTCAGCTTTTGAGGGAGTTGTGCTGTCATTGAAGAGAATGTATGAGTCTATGTCTGAATGGACAGCATATATGGGAAAGTTTTGAGGCTTTTCTTCACTGCTGACCATATATTTCATGAGTGTTTCTCTGTACAGTCTTTTTGGTTGCCCAAAAACAGAGATGGTGGCATATGACATGTCTAATTGTAGGGAACCTTGGAGTTTAGCTCCCCATGATCTTGATAACAGCATCCCATACTTAGGTGGGATATCAGCAACTACCACATCCATTAGGATTGTTTTGTTTGGGTATTGAACCAGAGACACACATAAGTCTTTTATGAGACCTAAACACTTGACTTGGCTGGAGTCAAAGGAAAACAGGTCCTTGTATGGTCTTGTTATGTCTAGATTCAATCTCTCCATGACTGCTTTTTGCATGAGATTGTGAGAGGCACCTGAGTCAAACATTGCATTATGTAATATTTTATCATGAATATGTAAACTGACATAGAAAGGTAATACCCCTGTGACTACCATTTTTCCATCCACTTCTGGGCCAAACAGGAGTTCTGGGGTGTCATCCAGCACATTGACATCATCTTTGTTGCTAGTGAGTTGAAGGGACTTCTTAATTTGTAGTTTATAGATGTCATGCTTGGCTAGTTCTGAGAGAGGGATTGCTATTTTTAGTTTGCCAATTTCAGTTTCTAGGTCAAAAGGTTTTTCAGATTGGGTCTTGGGGTTATGGATAACAGTCCTTTCCTTGTTCATTAAATCTTCTTCTTGATTTTTATCTTGACTTTGGGACTTATCCTTTTTACTCATCTCTTGAGGAGTAATATTTGAATTAGGGTGAGAGGATGAAGTAGCCATAGGCTGCTGTTTTAAGGACAGTGGTTCAGTGATCTCTTCAATAATCACTTTTTCTGCAGGTGAATTTGTTTTGTCATTAGGTTCTGTGACTATGACTCTTTCAAGCTGCTGATTATCCTTTATCTTTTCAGGCTGGTTTACATTCACAGTTCTGCTCCTCAGCTTGTATTGTTTATGGACCTCATAAACAGTAGTGTCATAGCCTTGTTTAAAGTCAAAGGATTCACCTGATTTAGTTTGGAACAGTTTGATTTCATCATCCTCATGATCTTCTTGTGTTAAGAAAACTTGACTTTCACCATCTAGACCTATTAAATTAATCTCAGGATCTTCATTGGGCTCTGTTGATGTGGAAGTTTCTGCATAATTTTCTTGGAAAGGGGGTCTTATGTCTTGATCAGCACTGGGTTTGCCAATGCCTGGGTTTTGAGTTCTCCTAAAATTTGGATTCCTAGGAGGGTTGTTTTGTGGTGCTTCCCATGATGATTTTCTTTCAACCGATTCCACTCTATCACCCAATCTTTTCATTCCAGTGAGAATTGCATCTAGCTTTTGATCAAAGGCAGAGGGTTCCTCTTTGAAAGCAGTCCTCTTTTCCAACCTTGCCCTGTTTCTTTTGGCAATTAGGTTGGCTTCCACTGTAACAGCAACCCTTTGGGCCTCTGCAAGGGATTGAGGATCTCTTTCCTTCAACTGATAGGCCATGTCAGGGTCAAAACCATCAGGGAATTTGTACAAGGCTAAATCAGGAGGAGGTCTTAAATTTTGTGGAATTGCGTTATATAAATTGTTAAATCTTGCACAATACTCCAAAACAGTCTCTTGGGGACCTCTTTTGATAGTGTCATATTCCCCAAGTATGTGCAGAGGATCTTTCTTCTTCTCCCATCTACTAGTAAAGGCTTGATACAGTTCATCAGGAGTTGTGATGGAGTTTGCATTCAGGGATCTAAACCAAGTTCTTACATCCCCCGTTAGGCTTTGCACAAACATCCTCATTCTCACACTGTCATCATCTATTTCATAGGTCTCAAAATGGTCTTGCATCCTTTTGGCATGCTCGACAGCTGTCAGAGGGCCATTGGAGTCAAAGTATGAGATTTTGGTTTGGTAATCTTGGGGTAGAGCTGCAGCATTAGCTGGTATCTGCAAGGGTGCATATCTGTTAGCCATATTTACAGGGTTTAGAGGATTAACAGGGGCAGCTGGGATAATAGGAACAGTGGGTACCACGGGGGTAATAGGTAAGGGTAAACCCAGAGTGTTGGTCAAGGGGATATGTGCAATGGGTGAAGATGTGAGAGGAGGACTTTGGGATGTGGATGGTGAACTAGGGGAACTAGGGGTAGACCGGAAAAGGACCTTGCATGGAGTAGAGATAAGGCTGGGATGATCTGAATCTAAGGTTAGATCAGCAGGCTGCTCCTGCCTTTGCTGCCTCCTAATGTTTCTAGGGATGGTATTTGGATTATCAACAATGATGGGTGGATTAGGGTCAGGATTTGCCCTAGTATGCTGTGGATTTTTCTTGGGAGCAAGCTTCTAACTGTTTTTTGGATTTTATAGGAAACTTTTATATCTGCAAGGACTGGATAAAGATTTTGGAATGGCTATATATATTTCAAAGCTGAGATGAAGAATTACTGAAAAAGCTCTTCCCTAAAGCTGTCAATGTGACACAGAAACAGTTTTGAAGGCCTCCTGATTGATTTCAGGCTTGATTTGTAGCTTTGAGAGATGTATAGAAATTGGAAAATCCTAAGAAGTCCCCAGCGGAGTCGCCATTTATGTTAACACCCAGGTTGTTCCCTTTGACTCTAAGGGAATACGGCCGGGGTAACCACTAACCAATCTTTGGACCACAGTTTCTAGCCAAACTGTAATCAGAGAGGGCTCTCTCTTTATGATTTGTCTCTGTTTTGAAATGATTTTAGGCTAGCTATGAGTTCAGGTTTGTTTAAGGTCTTTGTTGGATGATAATTTTAGTCAAGATACTTATGCATTTTCCAGGGTGTTCTAGTCCATTGGGCAATGGAGTCAGTGGTCCTTTAGTTCTTTGATATGCTGCTTTGATACAGTGGTAATGCTGCAGAGCCAGTTTAGTGTCTGAGAAATAATGATGTGATACTGTAATTAGATGTGATGTGTTTCATGTAAGGAAAGGCAATTAAGAATCTTTCACTTAAATGATCATGGAGAAAACAGTGAGAATGTTAATCTAGAAGCAGTAAAGAATTTCTAAATAACATTCATATTTATGGAATCAGCGAAACATGAGCAATTAAGAATTCATGTTCATGGCTAATTATGAAGAAAACATATACAACAGTAAAGATTGAGCACTAGGTGTCATCAAAACATGTCCAGCACTATTCTTTTACTATACTGCTAGTTCAGTAAAACATGAGTGTGTATTGATAAACATAAGAAGACAAAACAGAGTTTGAGAAAGACTTATTATTCCATCAGACAGCAAAGGAATTCTGCACTAGTACGCATGGCATCAATATGACATCAGATGTTTCAGGAAATCACTGAGCTCTTCCAGCCCTTTGTATTAGATAATTCTGAAAGTGTCAAATACATTTGTCTCATAGAGAAAATTACCAACCCTTTATGAGTTACTCAGGGGAGTATATATACAAAATTTACATCAAAAATATCAACGAATGAGTTAATATCTCATTTATGATATGCTAATCTCTGGAATGCAGTAGCTGAAGGAGTGAATGCTGCAGTAATTTCTTAATGCTTCAGCTATCAAAATAGTCAGAAGATATTTGGACTTTATGGCTGTTAGAGTCGGCTAGAGACATGCTATCTGAAACTTGGATAGCTGTCGTTGTCTGTGTGATGAGTCACTTTTTAGCTGCTTTAACTGCTGACACTTGTCATGTTGCTTGTCTTGTAGTGATCTGGAGCTGGCAGTGACCGAATGACTGAAGCTATCGTGGCAAAATCTGAAGCATGAATTGCCACCAATCCTCCTTAGGCATTTGATGTCTGTGCATCTTTATCAATGTTTCCTCAGCCTCTGTATGTCTATAAAGATTGGGAGGGGTTTCAAACAGGTGATTTACTTCGTTCTCAATGAAGAAGAGGCCTGCAAGTTTGTCATATAAGCTCTGTCCTGTGGGAGGCCCTGCTTGTTCAGATGAACTGCCTGATGCAATAATCTGATTTTCAATGGTGGATGCCATCCTGTTGGCCATTTGATCTGGAGAGATCAGTTTTCCTGCACCACTAAGCAAGCTGGGCAGGCCTTTTGCTTGTAGCACTCCCATTTTAACTCTGTATTCCTCCACATCTACTTGCATCTCATAGTACTTCCTCTCCACTGTTTGTATATAGTTCCTGAGAGTTAGTGCCTTCTTGGCAGAGAGGACAGCCTCTGATCTGTTGGGAATGCCTATGGCTGCCAATTCCTCCTTCTCGTGCCTGTTCAGGAAATCTATCATTCTGTTTGCCTGTTCTGCTCTGTTCCCTAGCACTGTCTTGGCCTTCTGAATTTCTGTTTGAGCTTGACCCATTAAATCCATCTGCTCATGCATTATTTTTATTGACCTCCATTGCTGTCTGATGGATTGGCCAATTTTGGCCCATAGGATTCTCTTTATGTCGGCCATAGCAGTCTCCAAATTCAACTCTTTCTCTAAGGCCTTTATTTTTTCCTTTTGGGCCTTTATTTCTCTGCCCTGTTCTTCCACAGTCACTTTGGACTTGTCATACTTGGCATCCAGTTCTGCCAACTTCTCCTTGGCCTTCTTTATTTCATCTGCCTGGATCTCCATTGCTTTGACGACCTTGGTCAATTCCTCTACACTTGGGCTGGCATCTGGAGCTGCTGTTGTTCCTGCTGCTTCTGTTGTGGGGGCCACTGCTGCCCCTAAAGTTGCTGCTGTTCTTGAAGTAGTTGGAGGAGCTTGGGAAGTGGACTCTGCCTGTTTGTCTTGTAGTGCTCCTTCCAGCTCTTTCTCCAATTCCCTGATCCTCTGGTCTTGCTGCATTAGGAGGTCTAGTTGGTCCTCAGCCTGGTTTTTCTTTTGAAGTTCTGCTGTTTGAGGGTGCTCTGTGGGCTGCAGCTTCAACCTCTTCTTCAATGCATTCAGGTCATCATCTTTCTTCTTCATGAGGGCCTTCACACCCTTTGGATCACTAGGATCGTGTCCAAGATCAATGATGATGTCCTCCAAAGATTTTATTCTGTTATCTTTGGCCAGAGAGGACATTCTCTCAAAATCCAATTGTGTGTTGGTATTCTTTAGGGACTCTTTTAGCTCATGGGCCATAGTTGCCCTCTCCACGAAGGTTGCATAAACCATTTCTCCAGCTTGCTTGTGGAGTTCTATTTGGTCCATGGGATGGATGTCTTTGGCCAAGACCTCCACCCTTGTTTTCACAAAATCTGCAGCTGATGTAGGCTGAGGTTTTGTAGGCTTGAAATGACTAAATATCATTTTTTCTTCTTTAATGTCATATACAGACATTAATCTCTCTTGGTGGGTTGGTGTAGCATCTATAAATTGCTTGTAGACCTCACCCCTCAGCAGCTCATTCTGAGCCTTTATTTCTTTGAAAGAAGCCTTGGTGCTCTTGGGCTTCTTGGTCTGCTGGGAAGAGGAGGACACTTCCAAACCGAGCTGTAAAGTTTGCTCCTGCTGAAAGGAGCTTGTACCTGTATGCTGACTGCCCTCCCTGTCTTTTCTTGCACTGTCCAAGACATCTTCAGTAATGTATTCTACCTCTGGGGAGTCTGCTCTTTGCCTTTTGGCTTCTGGCTGGTGGGAGGATCCACTAAGGGGAGTGGACTCTTCTCTATCTCTTTTTGTACCCCTTTCCTCATGTGCTGGGGTCTGCAAAATCGGGGCAGTTATTGGCTCAGTTTGTTGGGGTGGAATTTGCAGTGCTGGAGCTGCTGGCAGCCCAGTTTGTGGTAGGACAGTTTGGCTGCACATAGTCTAGGTCAATAGTTTTTTCAAGCTCCCTCCTATTTTTAAGCACTGTCTCTTCCTCAGTTAGATTTTCAACTAAAGTATCCATCTGCCATTCTTGCAGGTTGGCATATTTTTCAATGTGAGGGTACTGGCAATGCTTAATGCCTATAAGCCTATACTTGTTTCTCCTAGTAGTGATGAAACCTTCAGGGTCATAATGGACCCACCGAAAACTATAGGACAGCTTGTATTTATCCTTAAGGATTAGGTCTGCATCTTCCCACCCTTCTTTCTTGTTCATGATGAAGGGGCCCAACTGGTGTTTAAACTTGAGGTGGGCCTTCTTCTTGGCGCTGTGGAAATGTGTGAGGTCGGACTGAATCAACTGCCTGTAGTACTCCAAGGCAAATAACCTCATAGGCACATATTTTGGGAGCCTGTATGGACAAAGCTCACAGCCATATACCCTAATGATAGTATGGTTCTCATATAGGTACCAGTCACCTATTTTATATTTTTTGGAAAGCTGCAGAGCTTTCTTGATCTCATTTGATATTCTGGGAGGAGGGGACCTCATCAACAGGCAAGAGACTGGGTATACAAATTTGCCAACAAATTCACAGTAGGTGTAGGGTGAATTTGTGACTTTGTGATAGACAGAGGTCCAGAAGATGACAGATCTTCTTTCCCCTCTGTGATCCAGCCTTCTGATGTAGCATGGGAAGGCTTCAGAATGATAGTACATGAACAGGTGGTAAATATAGGCCGAGTACTTGAAGACCCCCTGTCTGTCCACTCTGCTCAACTGATCATGAATCTTGTTAGCTATGAACTTAGCAAAGTTATATTTGCGGGCAGGGGGTTGGCGTGGGCTGTAAGCAGATAGCAAAACCAGCATTGTTTTATTCACATACTCACTGTTTTTGTATCCCAACACATAGGCAATCATGTCCAGTAACAGCCTGCCTACATCATTGAAATGGACATCCAGGTAGGGAGGTGGCCCTGTAGGCTGGCACTCAGGTCTCATGAATGTCCTGGTGACCTTTTGAATCTCCTCACTGGTCATCTTTTCACCAGTCTCCAACAAATAATTCATGGAAAACGGGATCAGCAACTCTGTCTGATCAAAATGTAACATTTTGTTGATGGACTCAGCATTAATGTAGAAAAGGATCCTCCCAGATGGGGTGCTAATAGCTCTATGCTGCACATCATAGTTTTCAGCACATAGGTGAATGATTTCAGGGAAGACATTTACAGCTGGGAGACAGTAATATGGTAGGTTTGACTCCCATATCCCATTTGTACCATGACCATCCTTATAATCCTCTCTTGGTTGAGTGAAGGTCTGCAAGAAGTCTCTGCTACCCTCAAAGTCTTCAATAAGATAGTCTTTGTCAGCAAATGCCAGGGCCTCCAGCTCTTTATTTGGTGGATTTAATGGAGCGATACTAAGGGATGAGGATGCAGAAGCAGCCATTGTGACACTTGATTTTGAAATAAGGTGATGGTAATGGTTTTCAAAGTTCTTTGAGAACTTCAAGTAACAGGCCAAATGTAGACCAAGTCTATTGTGTTTTTCTCAAAGGGAAATGCAAGTTGGTTTCTGTATTTTGTTGCAAATTCACTGGGATGTGAGTTGCAAAGGGTAAGTTGCAGAGTGTATGAGGTTTCCTTTGGTAGAAATTGCAGCTGGCCTGTACTCGGCAAAAGGGAACAATGCCGAGCACCTCGAGGAGAATTTTACAGTTTCTGGCCCGCGAATTGACTGCTTTGATGCTGAATTTGTGGTTCTGGGGGTCAACAGGTCAGCTTAGCTTGTTTTAGGTAGTAGGTGCAGAGTTTATGTGGACTTCTACAGGTGTTTTAATGGCAATTTTACAGAGAAAAGGAATGCATGGGTGAAAAGTAAGCTTTACGGTGAATACCTGGACAAACTAGCTTGAAAGCCTGCGGGCTGGACCGTGAAGGCTTAAGGCAGTTGAATTCTTGACTTGTAGCGGTCTGAAACTTGAATTTGATGGCTGGAAACGAATTTTCGCGGTAGCTGGTTGACAACGGCTACGTTGTTTGCCCGTGAAAATGACCGCAAACGGCTAATTTGGTCGTTTATAATGACAAATTTTGACAAAACGTGCAATTGGGGCCCGGGTACGGAGGTGACGTGGCTGCTGAGTTGTCGTCCAGGGTGGCAGGACACGGTGGTGGGTGGATAAGGTGGCAGGGTTACGTGGAGGGCCACACGGCGCAGGGGCGGGGAAGGGCGCTACGTCAGGATGACGCAAGCATGACGCAAGGGGGGAGGCGGTAACGGGAAGGTGGTAAGCGGGTTCCCCGCACCGCCTTTGCTAATAAGTGGTATTGGGGAGGGGGGCTCTGAACAACCCCAGCGTTTGACACGTGTCCAGGGTACGGCGCCCAAAACCACTTTCCCCGGACGCTAAAGGTCGGCAGGTCGGGGGGTGAAAATGACCGCCCACCGTTAGATCTTGGGCGGCGGGGATCGGACGGTTGGCGGGTCCTCCGACGGATCATGCAGGTTGGGGGGTCCCGCCGGTTTATTTAAATATTCACTTAAATACTTTTGGCGGAAAACCTTAGGATTGAGGGTTTTGGTGGGTTTTTTGGGGTTTTTTGGGTTAATTTGTGAAGAAGGGGTTTATGGAGGGTTTTTAGCAGTGGTGAGATTAGGGTTTATGGAGAGGTTATTACTCCTAACCAGGGGTTAGAGTAATCCCTTGACAGGGTTTGAGCATAGTCCCAGGTGGACTAAAGTCTCCCTTAGACAGACATATTTAGCTATAATGCTAAAAGGAGGATATTTATAGAATTCTTGGGGTTTATACACCATGGTGTTAATAATACTAGGGAAAGGGTGACATAGGGGAATTACGCAATAGAGTTAGAGTTAATATGGGGGAAAATGTGAATGAGGGGAAAAATCACTAAGTTTACTTGAAACTCACTTAGTTTAGGGAGTAGATCAAAATGAAAAGAATTTTTTAGACAAGAAATGTGGCTTTTCAATGAATAAAAACCACCATCAAACCTCAAGTTTTTCTAAGCGATTCAATTGATGAGGGGATATTAGTAATGAGTGGGAAAAGGGATAATTGGGAAGTTAGACATGCTTCTTTGTTTTTCTTTTCTCATCCTGACCATCAAGGTTAAATCTGAAATGAATACCACTTCTGCAACCCCATCTACTTACCCAGCTACTTTGCCTAGCATTTTTTGTTTCTTCTTGGAGGGTGCACTTAGGCTTGCAGACCCTTACTTGCCTTTTCTTTTCTTTGGCTTTTTCTTTTGTTTTTTCTATCTACTTCTACCCTTATTTCTTCCAAGGTCCCAGATTAAGCTGTTGGGAGCCTTTTCTTCTCTACCTGAACTACTTGTCTGCCAAGATTAAACAGTTTGGACAGACTTCTTTCTCTATTCTACAACTGAAAATTTAAAACATGACATGATCCAGATTAGACTGTTGGACCATTCATCAAAATTTGAGTCCATACCAAGCTATAAGCACAGATTGTATTCTTATGGAAATATGTGATCTTTGCATCATCAAAGCAGAGCATATTTGGACCTTTTCAGTGCCAATCATGAAATATGAAACCTATTGGTATAGGTAGCTAACACCACACAAATGTGTGTTCTGTGTCAGTTCTAGTCATTTTCTTGGCTTTGTAGTCTCAAAGGATGGGGTTCGTCTCGACCCATGTAAGGTTCAGGCAATCATAAATTTGCCTCCACCTTCAAATTTGCTTCAGATTCAGAAACTCCAAGGGAAAGCAAACTTTCTGAGCAGGTTCATTCCAAATTACGCCAAACTTGCTAAAGTTTATACACGTCTATTGAAAAAAGAAGTACCCTTCGTCTGGGATCAGGTCGCGCAAGCTTCCTTTGATGCCTTAAAGGAATCCCTAATAAAAGCATCATTAATGTACGCTCTTGATTATCAAAAAGACTTTAACCTGTGTCTGGCTACAGTGGATACAACCATCGCAATGGTTTTAGTTTAAGAAGACAATGGAATTGAACATCCTATATATTATTTGATTAGAAACTTAAATGATACAGAAAGAAAGTATTCCTACGTTGAAAAGCTGGCTCTCGCAGCTGTTCAAGCGATACTGAGATTTCGACACTATGTCCTTTTTCAAAAAACTACCATTTTGTCAGATTGCAACCCCATGACTTATATATTGTCACGATAGTTGCTGGGGGAAAATTATTCAAAATGGATATCAATTCTTCAAGAGTTTGATCTGGAATTTGTAAAATCCACATCGAAGAAATCCCTGGTTTTCACGGAATTACTATGCGATCTCCCATCATCGTCCAACGATGAAACATCCGAAGAAACCATCGTGGATGAATCTTTGTTTCTGATATCTGCAAGCAATCCGTGGTATGGAGATATAATAATCTATCTCCAAACCCAAAAATATAGGTCTAATGCCTCTTGCTTGGAACAAAGACGTATTCGATACCAATCAAAAGACTACATGATCGTCGGTGATATGCTTTACCATCGTGGTGTCGATACAGTTCTGAGGAGGTGCCTCACCCATGAGGAGGCCGAAAAAGTCTTGAATGATTGCCATTCAGGTGCATGTGGGGGGCATCAATCTGGTTACGCTACGGCGCAAATTTTTTTACGAGCAGGATACTTCTGGCCAACAATGTTCAAAGATTGCATAATCGCAGTCAGAAGTTGCCATGCATGTCAAATTTTTGATAGCAAAAATAGAAGACCACCCACACCCCTGCAACCAGTAGTTGTTGTTGGGCCATTCACCAAATGGGGCATAGATTTCATGACATGTAACCCCACCTTGACCGAGGGGCATGGGTATATCATAGTCGCGGTAGACTATTTTACCAAATGGGTCGAGGCGATGCCTACATTAAACAACACCGGCAAAATGGCTTCCCTTTTCTTTTTCAATCATATAGTCACCAGATTCGGCATTCCATAGGCCATAGTCACAGATCATGGATCACATTTTCGCAATCACATGATGGTTGAATTGGTTTCCAAATTGGGGTTGTCCCACGACAGCGCTACTCCATATTACCCGCAGGCCAATGGACAAGTTGAAGTAATCAACAAGGTCCTGAAGCGGATGCTGCAAAGGATGATTGGAGTCCACAAAAGGAGTTGGCACCTGATCATGTACTCAGCCTTGTGGGCATACCGAACATCGGTAAGGAATGCAATCGGGTTTACACCATTTCAATTGGTGTATGGCCTAGAAGGAATCTTACTAGTTCAGTGTGAAATCTCGTCCCTTAAACTCGCAGTTGACCTTCTCCCCGGAACTTCAGAAGAGGAGGCTCGTTTCTTGGAACTAATCCAATTGGATGAAACCCGTCGTGATGCCACTTTGGCTAACGAAGCCCATAAGAAATGAGTCAAGGCGCAGTTCGACAAGAATGTCAAACCCTGTGTCTTCTCAGAAGGTGACTTGGTCTTACTTTACGACCAGGAATCCGATAAATTGGGAGCAGGTAAATTCAAATCCTTATGGACGGGCCCCTACATTGTTAAATGTGTATTAGCAAAAGGAGCCTATGAGTTAGTGGATTATGATGGGATTCCACTGGCGTAACCCCGTAACGGGTTGTACCTTAAGCGTTACTATGCATGATTCAATGTAGTAACCCATATGCTTTTGCTAAATTTTTGTTTTCGCTAAGGGTAATTGTTTTGGTTAGGTAATCCATTTTTTACATTTGTTGTAGATGTCGAACCTATTGGAATCATTTGTTGCATATGCCGACAGAGCGAGTCATAGTTCGCAGAACCTATCTTCTGTGGCCTGGGCCATTTTTGATCCAAGCGGCGAGTTAGTAAGTTTCAGAGGGGTATGTATCGGTCGGTCAACAAATAACATCGTTGAATATAGTGTGTTAATAGAACTCCTCTCCGATGCCATCACACATGGCATACGCCGAATTGTCGTTAGGCTAGACTCACAACTCGTCATCCTACAACTCACTGGTATCTACTCCGTCTGAAATCCAGCTATCTATCGCATGTTCCTAAGGGTCAAGATTTTGGAAAGACAGTTCGATTCTATTCAATATCAGCATATTTCTAGAAACTTAAACACATTAACATACTCATTGGCAAATTATATGTTAGATAGAAATTTGCAACATTTATAAAATGAGCATTTCATCAATATTTGCATCAGGATCATGTAACTTAACCAAAATAAAACTCCGAAAATCAAAAATATATATATATATATATAAATGTTTGTGGTTTACACATAATGTTCTGTAACCAAGACAAAATTGGTCAAATGACCGAAAACTCAAAATGACAGGGGGCACCCTAGTCTAATGGTGCTGATGATAACAAGTCATCGCCTGTGCAATCATGCGTAAAAGCCAAGTCCATCGACTTGGCACGCCAGTAGTATGTCGCTGCAGCCTAAGAGGCAACTCGTCAGTCCTCACATCCGGAATACCAAGAGTGAGACCCTTGCCCTGATCCTGTAATGCTGAAAGAGTCTCGGCCACATCAAGGTCATGAAGGATAGCCCTCCCCACAGCCTCTCCTGCCGGAGTAGCAGCTGGCGCTCTCAGACGTACTGCTGGTCGGACTGGTCCAATGTCTGCATGAGCACATGAGTTTTGATTAGTCTTGAGTAAAGAAAATATAAGAACATTATGAAAAGCAATAAACAGGAATTTGGTCAGAGAATTTACCTATGGCACCCCACTGCTCACCAGCCGGCAGTGCCAAATCCGAATCACCCCGGAAATCCATACCAGCATATGGACACTCAGCAAAAACCATCTGCTGACGGTTGAACCACTCAAAGAAGGTATCAGAGAAAGAAATCCGGGACTGACCCGCATGTCGGGCCATGAAGTCAACCCATCTCTGCATCCGTGGCTCAGTCGGTGGAGGTAAACCAAGTGGAATATATTGTGGCTGCATCAGTGGGATCTTTTCCAAGGCAAAAGCGGTCAAAATAGAACCATAACCAAAGTTCTTCAATCTTCTATTTTTTACCTTGGTCAGTTGTTCTTTCATCACAGGGAGTACTGCATCACAACAGTTGAACACCTTTGGTTCAAGGCATTCCAAGGCATATTTCATATAAGTCCTGTTGGCCACATGAAGAGCCTCACTACCAGCCAGTCTAGCAAAAGTGAACAGAATGGTCCTCAAGGACCTGTCAGTGACATCTCGGATATTGATCTTGCCATCCTTGGCTGAGATCCCTCTTTGCAATACCAGCGAATGTAATCTCTCACGGATTCACCCCCACGGGCCGAACCTAATAATGAGATACGGTCACCACGCCTCGATAAACCGGTCAAAAAATAGATGTCCAGAATAGTTAAGGGGATGGATTTGCCCCTAATATAGAACACCTGGTCGGTAGGATCCCATGCATCGAGAAAATATTGCAACAAGTTGATTTGTTGCCTCATGCTAGAGATGCGAAAAAATTTCAGCAGGCCACAGTTCTGCAGTGCAGTTACCGTACCCGGATCATGTAAAGAAAGCATGTACTCTTCTTCATGCTCATATTCTCGCCATGTAACAGGCATTTTGCTCAGATGAATCTCTGAAAACAAACAAGAGAAGAGTCAGGATCCTGATTTGGTGAAAAATAGGAAAAAAATTCCATGAAAACCTGTGCACAAGTTTCCGTCCTTGCGCCCATCGCACCCCCAATAGTGTACTGGGTGGGATGCATGCTGACTGGCCAATGGCCAAGCCAGCATGCATCACACTTTTCGATATAGGAAAGGTGCGATGGAGCCAGGGCGAATTCTTCAAACCCCAGGGGCTCAGAAAAACCAGGAAACATGCTTAGAATTCAAAAAGGAAAGAATGAAACTGAAGAGCTCAAATTTAGCTCTTACCTGGTCCAGACGGCGCCAAGAATCGTCCACAAAATTTCTCAGAATCAGCTGGTCAAAATCAAGGGGGAAAACACCTCCAAAGCTCCAACAAACCAAAGTTCAAATGAAATGGTAAAATGAGAGGTAAAAACCACTTTTAAATTACGTTTCACGTAATTCAAGTAAAATATTAGTGTTTCAACCCATTTTTCAAGCATATATTATTCGTTTCTAACTAGTTTGATGAAGCAATTGAGTAGGCAGTACAACCTTTGAAGGAACAAAGTTGTCAATGGTAAAGTCAAGGTAATCAATGACCATTGTATCGAGCAGTTTTTATGTGGAGTTCAAGCTCGTTAAAAATTAAACATAAGCAGTGAGAAAATGTTTGTTATGAAACCAGCTCAGAAAAAGAGAGAAAAGAGAGATCCACGCCTTAGAATTCAGCCTCTTCCAGGGGGAAACCTCCTTTACATTACATAAATGAACAATTCTTGGATGATACAAATGACAAAACCTCCGTTCTATATATAGGAGTCTAAGGAGTCACAATATAATCCAGCCGACCTAACAATAATAATATAAAGCCACAAAAATAACAATAGAGGGATTCTATGGGGCACAGAAATAACAATATGGGGGTAATAGGGGCACAACAATATAAATAAGGGTATAACTACAATAGTAATGGGGTAATCACTAGTATTATAGGGATCCAACAGGGGCACAACAATATAAATAAGGGTATAACTACAATAGTAATGGGTAATCACTAGTATTATAGGGACCCAACATGCCCCTCTCCTTCAAAAAAGTGTTGTCCTCAACGCTTGAGTAGTTCTGGATACTTCTGCATAAAATTCTCATCCTCCCATGTGGAATCTTCAGCGGATAAGTTCTTCCACTTGATAAGATACTCTGAAATTGATCGATTTCGTAGCTGTCGAGTTCTTGTTTCTGTGACTGCTTCCGGTTCCAATATAATTTTTCCTTCCTCGTCAAGTTCTGGCAATATTGTTTGAACTGGGAGCTTGTCGCCTATAACCTTCTTTAAACATGAAACATGGAAAACTGGGTGCAATCGAGAAGCTGCAGGAAGCTCCAATTTGTATGCCATAGTACCAATCTTTTCCAACACCTTGTACGGACCATAATACTTTGGTGATAATTTATTATCCTTCTTAGCTTGCTTTAGGGACATTTGCTTATATGGTTGTAGCCGTAGGAATACCCAATCACCTACATCAAAACTTCTTTCACTGCGATGTTGATCTGCCTGTTGTTTCATTCTATTTTGTGCCAACACGAGGTTATCCTTTAAGAGTTGGAGGACTTGTTGTTGATGTTCGATGTGATGTTCCACTGCCTGAACCTTAGAATTTTCTCTTAAATATGATGTGATGGATGGTGGTTGATACCCATAAAGTGCCATAAATGGGGTCATTTTTGTTGCTGTATGGAAGGAAGTGTTATACCACCATTCAGCCAGAGGCAACCATTTGACCCATTGTGTCTGTTTATCAGATACAAAGCAACGAAGATATCCTTCCAAACATTTGTTTACTATCTCAGTTTGCCCATCAGATTGAGGATGATAAGATGAGCTATGAGCTAACTGAGTACCAAGACAAGAAAATAATTCTGTCCAAAAATTTCCAGTGAAAATGGGATCTCTGTCACTTACAATAATCTTTGGGTTTCCATGTAGCTTTTGAACTGTTTCCATAAATGCAGTAGAAACTGTACTGGCTTTAAATGGATGTGATAATGCACAAAAGTGTGCATACTTGGTAAGTCTGTCAACTACCACCATGATGACACTCTTTCCCTCAGACTTGGGTAAACCTGTGATAAAATCCATTGAAACCTCCTCCCAACGTTGGCTTGGAATGGATAAAGGTTGTAATAGACCTGGTGTCTTAATTGTTTCAACTTTATTTTGTTGGCAAACCAAACATTCCGCCACAAACTTTTGAATATCTGATTTAAGGCCATCCCAAAAAAATTCCTTCTTAACCCTGTGGTAAGTTTTTAAAAATCCTGAGTGCCCTCCTAAGGGAGAAGTGTGCAATTCCATAAGAATCTTTTGTTTTAGCTGGGAATTCTTACAGAGGTATAAGCGATCTTTGTACCATAACGAATCATTTTTCCAGCTAAATGTATCAGAAGTACTGGAATCTTGTTGTAGCTTTCGAATAAGTGCCCACACTTCTTCGTCATTCTTCCATTCCTCCTTTGCTTCGTTTATCCAATCTGGTTGGATAATAGAAATGGCACACAACAATGCTTCCACATCCTCATCCTTTCTTGAGAGTGCATCTGCCACCACATTTTGCTTCCCTTTTTTGTAGATGATTTCAAAGTCATAACCCAACATCTTTGTGACCCACTTTTGTTGCTCTTCAGAGGATAATCTTTGTTCTAAAAAGTATTTAAGGCTATCATGATCCGTTTTTACCTTGAAGTGTCTTCCCATTAGGTAGGGTCGCCATTTCTTAAGTGCATGGAGTATTGCCAACATTTCCTTCTCATAAATAGCTTTGCTTAAAAACTTTCCCTTGATTGGACGACTTTCAAAAGCAATGGGTCTTTCATCTTGCATTAGAACAGCACCAATTCCATTTCCTGAAGCATCACATTCCACAATAAAGGTTTTTGTGAAGTCCGGTGTAGCTAAGACCGGTGCTTGGCACATTGCCTCTTTAAGATGTTCAAAGGCCTTTGTTGCTTCCGGAGTCCATGAAAATGAATCTTTCTTCAATAATGTTGTTAGAGGTGCTGCTATTCTCCCATAATTCTTAACAAACTTGCGATAATACCCTGTCAACCCAAGAAATCCTCGCAGATGCTTTATGGATGTGGGGATTTTCCATTCCTTAATGGCTTTAATTTTGCTAGGGTCTACCTTAACTCCTTCATGAGATACAATATGACCCAAATATTCCACCTCCTGGACTCCAAAGAAACATTTGGATCTTTTTGCATATAATTGTTTCTCCTCCAATAGTTGTAGCACCTTGTCAACATGTTCAACATGATCCTTCCAAGACTTGTTGTAGATTAGTATATCATCAAAAAATACTAACACAAATTTTCTAAGGAATGGTTTGAAAATTGAATTCATCAAACCTTGAAATGTTGAAGGTGCATTGGTAAGGCCAAAAGGCATGACCAAAAATTCATAATGACCCTCATGAGTTCTAAATGCCGTTTTCGGAATGTCTTCAATCTTCATTCTGATTTGATGATATCCCGAACGAAGATCCAACTTGGTGAAGTAAATTGATCCATGCAATTCATCCAGTAATTCATCAATGACAGGAATGGGGAACTTATCTTTAATAGTGAGCTTGTTGAGCTCCCTATAATCTGGACACATGCGCCATGATCCATCCTTCTTGTGCACCAATACTACTGGAGCTGAGAAAGAACTTTGACTCGGTTGAATTATACCAGCCTCTAGCATTTCTGCAACCATACGTTCAATTTCACTTTTTTGGACATATGGATATCTGTACGGCCTGATGTTTGGAGGAACACTTCCTGGAATCAGATGAATAGCATGATCATGATCACGCATAGGTGGGAGACCTTTGGGAGTCTCAAATACCTTGGAATGATTGTCCAGGACTTTTTGGAGATCTGGAGAAATAGATGATTCCAATGTGGAAACATCTAGCGAACATAATTGTGCAATTACACCTCTTTGCTCCTTTTTTAGAAGCTTTGTCATGCCATTAGAGCTGATTATCTTTCCTGGTTTCCCTGCAATACCCCTTAATTCAACTTCCTTTCCTTCCACAGAAAATTTCATGAAAAGTTCTTGAAAATTAAAAGCTATTGTACCCAAGGATTGTAGCCATTGGACTCCTAGTACAACATCAGCACCTCCCATTGGAATGGAAAGCATTGGGCTAGTCAATACATATTCTCCCATGGATAGCTTGATATTATGGCACTTTCCAGAACAATTTATTGTTCCTCCATTTGCAATCATCACTTGACACTCTGGTGCTGGATATAGGAAGCAATTCAATTCTTTTGCTACCCTACAATGAATAAAATTGTGGGTGCTTCCTGAATCAATCAACACTATTACCTTTTTCTTCTTGATTTGTCCTTCTATCTTGATGGTTTGAGGAGTGGTAATTCCCGCCAATGCATTACAAGATATGGTCGGATTTATTTGTTCTTCATCTAGGCTTTGTTCCTGGAATATATCCTCTTCTTTTGACCTTTCTTGCTCCTTTTCTTCTTCCTCTTCACAATCTATGTAGAATAATTTCTTCTCAGCACACTTATGACCTTTTGTGTATTTGCTATCACAATTGTAACAAAGCCCTTTTGCTCTTTTTTCTTCCAATTGTTGTGGTGTCAACCTTGTAGGTTGTGGAAGACTATGGGCAACAACACTTCCGTCTTTATAGTTGTGAATGGTATGCTTCCTAGTTGCCATAATTTTGCTTTCCATTTTTCTTGCTAACCTGAATGCCTTCTCTAATGAATCAGGTTCCCAAAGGCGCACATCATGTTGGATATTATCCTTTAAAGACCCTATGAACACATCAATCCTATGCTCCTCTGGAATATCTTTTACCCTTATGTTCAATTTTTGGAACTCCTCAATGTGCTCCATTATTGAACCCTTTTGTTTGAGACTTATCAATTGGCTAAAAAAAGTGTTGCTTTTTGTATCCTCATAATGTGCTATCAATTCTTCCGTAAAAATTGCCCAAGTGATAAATTGTTTACGAGAACAAAGCCATTGATACCATACAAACTGATTTGGTTCCAAATATAAAGTTGCCATACGTACCTTTTGTGTGTTTTGCACATTATTGAGATCGAAGAATTGCTCCATCTGTAATATCCATGTGGCGGGATCCTTGCCATCAAACTTCCTCATATCGATTTTTGGAACATGGTGAGTCTTCGATACAACATTAGCATCTATGGTATCATGATTAACATTTCTTTTGTTCTCATCATGAGTTTCCTTTACTACCTTTTCACCATTAGTGATCCTTTCTTGTAGCAACTTCTTCAATTCTTCCATATCTGTCTTCAAATCTGCCATGTGTCTCTTCAAATCTGTCTTCGAATCATCCATCTTAGCTTCCATGCCCTTTATCTTAGATTCCACGCCACTTATCTTAGCTTCTGTTAGCTTTTGTGAGCGTGACATTTGTTGCACTTGTTCTTGTAATTTTGATATATCATGTAGCATTTCTTCCTCTTCTTCATGAGTCATGCTAGAGCTTTCAGGTTCCTTACTAGGTGTTTGCATTTTCTTTCCTCGGGGCATCAGTTACCGATAATAATTCTTTACTATGCCCTTTGAATTCCGTTAAACCAAGCTTACACAAAAATTTAAAAAAAAACTACACACCTTTTTTCACTTTATAGAAGCCTGATATTGAATCTGATGTATCTCTGTAATTTTGGATCATCCAATTCTGAAATTGCTACCTGTAGTAGCCTTCTGCATCCTCTTTCCAATGCCACAAGTCTGAGCCAAATTGGATTCTCCAAGGAAGAGTTATGTGAAATCTCCCACAGTGACTTTCTTTTAGACTGGTTCAGTAGAGCGAACTTGTACGACGTGCCACGAGTCACTGTTTCAACCTTTGAATCTGAAACACACATACAAGAAACTACAGTCCATCCTCTTTCTGTACCTTTTTATGAAATTTCAATCCGATCCTCAGAGAGAGATTTATGACGATTTTCCCCAGGTCACCTGTTTTGAATGTAATTCAGGAGTCTGAAAAAAGGCCAACTTCCTCAGATCATATCTCCGAAAATATCGTGCGAAAAGCTCTGAAATTAGGACCCAAGGTTCAACACCAATTCTTCTCAAATGGGTTTTTTTTTTGACTTCTGAAACATCACAGAAAAAAATTTATAGCGAAAATGCCACGATGACCTGTTTGGAGCAGCGAAACCCTAGAATCCAAAGCTCTGATACCAAATGTTATGAAACCAGCTCACAAAAAGATAGAAAAGAGAGATCCACGCCTTAGAATTCAGCCTCTTCGAGGGGGAAACCTCCTTTACATTACATAAATGAACAATTCTTGGATGATACAAATGACAAAACCTCCTTTCTATATATAGGAGTCTAAGGAGTCACAATATAATCCAGCCGACCTAACAATAATAATATAAAGCCACAAAAATAACAATAGAGAAATTCTATGGGGCACAGAAATAACAACATGGGGGTAATAGGGGCACACCAATATAAATAAGGGTATAACTACAATAGTAATGGGGTAATCACTAGTATTATAGGGATCCAACAGGGGCACAACAATATAAATAAGGGCATAACTACAATAGTAATGGGGTAATCACTAGTATTATAGGGACCCAACAATGGTTCCCCCAGAGTTTAAGCTCATTCATTAAAACATGAATCAATTTCCGGTAAATAACCATCGTGAATGCATTATCATTAGCCTTTGAAGCCTTGGTCGTGTTCTCATCATCACCTCCACTCTGTATTGTCCGATCATTCACCTCCATTTGATTGTTTACCCTTTTTGAGGACAACTACGAAGAGTGATCCTGTTAGCCATCCTTGTGACACTGTCGTGATTGGAAAATTCCAAACCTTACCTGGAATCAACTACTACCCAAATTTATAACTCGCTCCTTGAAAAACGAGTCTCCTTTAAGCTCTTTTCATCTGACTCGTAAAATATGAAAAGATTGCCGAGAAATTATCCTCTCCAGCTCGTTAGAGTGATCAGAAGTGCTATCCCTCGTTTAGATTTTAATCTTTTTGGACCTGAGGGATTATTACACAAAAAGATCGAGCGCTTGTTTTGTTCGGCTCGTTAAAATTACCGAAAATTCATCCCTTTTGTATTATTTTATACTTTTTAGGACTTAAGGGATTATATGACTAAAAAGGATTGTTGGAGTTTTCTTTATGTCCCTTTTAAACTCTCTAAAATTGAAAAGGACCGAGTTATCTTTGTCGTTAAACTCATTAAAACCGAATAGCGACAAACTTGTCCATACAGACAAGAACGAGTTTCACTATCGCTAGGCTTTTTAAAACATAGCGATGGGTTTGCCCGAAGGGAAAATTATAGAACAAGAATATGTTATCCTCCTCAAGCTTGATAAAAATAAAGAGGTACTGGTCAGAATGAATGGGGAAAAATTGGGAAGAAAACTT
This sequence comes from Pinus tabuliformis, assembly GCA_031772625.1. NCBI lineage: Eukaryota > Viridiplantae > Streptophyta > Pinopsida > Pinales > Pinaceae > Pinus > Pinus tabuliformis. The sequence continues at coordinate 60,117,942 of CM062805.1, forward strand.
GAAGAAACTTTATCTATAGCAAGTCTCTCTTGAACATGACACTTTCGCTCCGCATCCGAGTCGGGTTGGGTTGTTCCATTCACTGGTCATATCACCATTGGTTCATCACACCGTCCACATTTGGGGTTAACACTACCAATCCATCATGTCAGTGTCGCTGATATGTTCAAGAGAAGTCGCTCAGAGAATTCACCTGTGTCTCATCCACTGCAATACATTTACGCTCCATTCTTTCATGACCGCCACCCTGAACCTTATATCATCAGATCGTTTTCACCTCCATTAAAATCATTTGCTCTGTTCCGTGTCGTAGATGTGGGATTCATTAAGGCCCTCCTATGATAGATCACTTCTTGTCAACATTAGCTCATTATCTAGGAAGTCGATCTAGGAACAACCCTTTCAGTACTTTGAAGCTTGCATGCCTCAATGGCAAGTTTCTCACTTCCGGCGACAAGTTTACATCAATGGCCTTCGACCGAAAGATTTTGCGTGGTGTTCAACACCAAGTCTCTTTTTCACACCATGTGAAATGTACTATCTACCTTGAGGGTCATCATCATTATCGGTGATTCCTCTCGTGCCTGTTAATAGCTTACATCACTGGCTGGTAATTAGGCGATGCCTTTCCATGTTCAACTCCAGAACATCTCTCACATGGATCAACTTGTACTTTGAGTGAAGATCGAACGAGATTGAAGACCCCGGATCTAGTTTCATCCATCCGGGCTGTGATATATATTCAGGAAAATAAAGACATCAAATGTACATCATTGTTGCACAGTTAATCATCCAATATGATGGATGATGGCTCTACCAGAATCATCAGTCTACATAGAGACGATTTTCTGTCTTATGTACATGAAAATGAATTTATAAAGCTGAGCATGCGAATGCCCACCTCAGCTAGATCATGAAAATATTATGAAGATAATGTATTGTATTGTATCTTATTACAGGTTGGCTTCCATCTCGAAAAAACTTTGGATCCTCATGATAAAGCATTTCACCCGACATCAAAAGATTAACGACCTCATGCTTTAGGGGGCAACTGTTATAGACATTTTTGGGCACTGCAACCCCAATCATATATGTCCATAAACCAAGGGCTCCTAAGTCCCTAAAAGTGTTGTTTCACACCCTAAAGGAACAAGGTCAACTGATTACATCATCTCCCAGAAGTTCTCCACAGAAAACTACTCAGAACTGGTCAAAACTGAACCATCTCACCTGCTCCATGGTCAAAGTGCGATGCATCCCACCTAAATGCACACAGGAGGTGCAATGCATACTGAAAATCCATTCTATGGGGTGCGATGGGTGAGAGCCGACAAATGGTAGAGTCAATTTGTGAGGTGGATGATAATGGAATCTTCCAAAAACTTCTCCTGTGACACTTTCCTCTCTGAATTTTCCCAGGGATGAGTAAGAGATCATCAATCTCCAAGTGGAATCAAGAACTATCAGAGGGAGGACACCAATCAAATCTCAGAAGCTGACTCACCTCCCTACAATCATCTATATATGGATCCCTCATCCCAGAGATCCAGAGGCTGGAATTTTGTATCTTGCAGGGAAGTGCTGCTGGTTTCTTGGTGTAACATCATAGTTTTGGGTGATCTAAGCTTTTCATGAGGTGAAGAAGGGCTTTCTTGCTGAGAGGATGACGTTGGGTTAGAACAATTGGTTGTAATCCTCTTTTCTATTCTTGATATTAATAAAGCTATTCAAGTTTTCCTCCACATTCTTGTATGATTGATGATATATGAATTTATGTGGTCAATATATATCTGGTCCTATATTGTTTGTGATAGTAGATCTCTGTTGTTGGATAGTGTTATGTTGCTTTGATTCCACAGGTGCTCTTTGAAGCTGGGTATATGAGGAAGCGAGTGGCAAAGATCTATCAGAAGGGAGAGGAATCAAGCAAGGAACCAAGCGCAAGACAGAGGTTGGTCTCCTTTGTTCCCCTCTTATCTACTTCTCATAAAGGAAAACGAAAGTAGTTTTAGTTTGTTTGTTTCTAAGATAGCTACCAGTCTTAGTGGGACTAGCAGCTCTGCATAGACACTAGATTTCCTGATAACAATGTACTCAGCCACAGGGTCATGGAATGAAAAAGGAAAATTTGCGCTGCCTCCTTTTCATGAGAAATCTATTGCTCGATATCGTCTTGGCTAGGGAAGCTACAATCATCGTTCAACTCCTCAAGTTCAACCGTTTCAAGAAAAGCTTGCTATTGCGATGTTTTTCTCCACTTGCTAGAAAACAACTCCTTATGAACCTCCATAACCATTTCCTCCTCCTCTAGGTAATATGAATCATGCTTTGGAGGAGGGTCTTGGTCTTGTTCTCTAGGTGAAAGATGAGCATTGGAAATTGAAGGCTCTTCGTTGACTTCCTAATGGGCTTCCTCTTCTTTTGCAACTTCCCTTGACTGGAAGCGTGGTCACTCTACATCACTTGACTCTCCAGCAGAGTTGTATTTATCACTGGAAGGAGAAACATATAGTTTGGTTTAATAAAACCCCTGAGGGTTTGTTCAAAGCTCTGTGATATCTCCTTCTTCACTTTTTAGCTCATTGGGTGATGCTTCCTGATGCAAGTAGATGTTTTCTTGGATTTGAGCTTCGCAAACATCTTTAGTAAGGTATTAAACCTCGAGAATGTCTTCATCATTAATAGGTTTGCAAAAATCTTCAAATAAAGCATTCAAGGGGTAAACTATTTTGTAATATTGATGGAATGTTGTATGAAAATATTTCAAGGAAGATACATTTCCCTGAGGTAGTTTTTTAAACCAAACCCTAGCATCCCCCTCTAAAGACAATTTGAACAAATTCATTTGTACATCTTTAAGAAAAATACCTTATTGCTCCATGCATTCATGAAAGTCTTCAAGGTGTTGGTCAAGTCTTTTCTCTAAGTTCCCGCTGAATTTAGGCAAATAGCTATCCCACTCATGAAATGAAGGAACATGGTTAGGATAGCCAACAATGGAAGAGAAATCCAGTGCATCAAATTTGTTGGCTAGGAATGCAAGAAGGGCCATCTTGAAAACCTTCCTATGTGATTGATTTCAGCTTCGAAAGCAGGGAGAGTTTTCAATTGTTGTAGCATTAGAGAGAGTATGGGGCTGCTTCAAATCTAGGATGATCAAAATAGAGATATGGACAGTGGAGTTGCCAGGTTGTTTACAATAATTTGACAATGGAGTCGCCGAGCTGTTTACCATAATTTGAGAGTGGAGTTTCCATGGTGAGAGATATTCAACCCATGCTTCCTATGATCACATAACAGAGGAAATGAAATTCTTTGTCGTACCCAGGGAAAAACATTCTAATCCATTCCCCGACAACGATGCCAGAAAGATGTTGTCACTAAATCTTGCGCCATACATCACGAGTGCAACAGGAGGCAAGGAAATATCCTTAGAGAAAGCCTATGGTTGATTGTAGACCAGTGCTTAGGACATCTTAGATAGAGGAGTGCTGGTAAGGTTATATGTGAGGGGTTGCAGCACTCCAATTGTCAAAAAAAAGGTATGAGGTGGTTTGGTTCATTCATCCACAGTTATGAGTTATGTACTTCAGGTATTCCCTCACACACACAGTTCCTAGAAATATCACATAGAACAGTGAAGGCGGACTACTTCAAAGGGGATTACAACTCAATAGTCTTTGTTGGGTAAATGATATAGGATGAGGAATAGTAACTCATCGTAGGGATCTTATCTGAGTTAGAAGAAGATATAATGGGAACAAGAAAAGTTGGGTGTTGTGATTCATGAAGAGAAACTGTTAAAGATATAATTTCAATAATTCATACAGGCACTAGCATTAACAACGTCGAAGCAAATGAATTTGTGAGGAACTTACAGGCACATGCATAACATATTGATACTAGTGAATCTGTAAGGAGGTCTTGGAATACTTCTAACAATGGTAATTTAGCATGAATGTGGGGAAGAATATGAACATAATGGAATTAACAAGAGGATAACATACTATAATAATTAGAGGGGGGAATCACTACCATTTCTTTTCTATGTTTGAAAGATCTACCTGTGTGAAGTAACACGGTTTGAAATACAAGTCCTACACTTACATATTTATGAGCCAAAAATGGCATCACAGAGTCCAGCCCTTGCGGGTGAGAAATTTTGATACCTTTGTATTATGTTTCATCCCCCTATTTATAAGAAGAGGGGGCTGATGGAGTTACAGTTTACAAAAATATCTAGGAGCTAGGGCTCGAGTTGCCATACTAGACTAGCTATCCCCCCTGTAAGGCTCTGCTACATGCCTGTTATAACAGGGATCGAATCTCTTCTGGGAAACATAGAAATACTTAAAGTCAAGAGGGATGGGAGGATGAATGCAGGAATATTCCTTTTCTGTCCCTATGAGATCCTCAGAATAGGCCCTGTTTGTGTCACGGAGCATGCCCATGCTACTCGGTCGGCTAACTGTCTATTCCACTTTGAATTCTTATGGCACCGACTTGTGGAAGCATGTTGCAGGTCTAGTCCTTCCCTAATGTGCCCCATACCTTCATTAAACTAACCAACTATAGACCCCTCTCACCTTTAAACTCTATATGATTTATGCAATGCCCCCGCATGGTGGTTGAGAAATGTTCTTTTTTTCACAGTGTAATCACACAGTTGTGGGGTTTTCCTCTAAAACAAGTGAAATGATCCAATTTTGATTTTCCCCTTGGCCCCTTTTATTATTCCCCTTTTTTTGGCTTTCTTCATACGACTAGGGGCTGAGACAGGGTGTTGAGCCCTTGGGCACTAAGGTCATCTGCTACATGTCTCAACGACCTTTTCCTTTGTATTGCCTTTCTCCCACATATTGGCTCTTTAACTTGCTTTTCCCTTTTTCATTGCGATCATTGATAATCCAGATGCCAAATTTTATAGACCAAATTGAAAACCTTTATTGCATCTGGAAAAAAAAATCTCACATATCAGCGATTCAACTACACTTTTCTCTTTTCTATCGAAGCGGGCGCATAGGCGAGATGCAGAGGCTTTATAAACCTGAATTTTAATCTTTTATCACGTCCATGGGAGAATCACAAAAATTGTAATCAGTGGTGCACTACAGCCTTATTCTTGGGACAAGTTCAATAGTCTAGATGCAGGACCCTTATAAATCGAATTGTAAACTCTTATCGCGTCTGAGAGAAATCCTGCATATCGAAATCAGCGCCTCTCTATGGCCTTATCTCTTTACCTCTTGAAACTTGCGATCACTGATTTCTGATATACGACTGACGTCATTGCTGATGTCATCACTACTAGATGTCAACTTGTGGGTGGTGCGACATGGCACTTGGAAACAACCCCATGGGACCCCTCAAAATGCCAAAAATGAGTACAATGTGTCCACATGCCATGTCATCTTCCATAGATGTTGTGTCATCACTGATGTTAGCTATCATGTAAGCTCAATGGACTAGTCATAGGCCACCACGTGGTCTCTTGGAGGAGATAGAAAAGGGCCCACTCAACCCTATTTTTTCATGCCTTTCCTGTGTCAGAGTTCATCGACCCTCCCCTGGTTAAATAGTGAGAAATTGAAAATGGAAATCGACTAATGGAACCTCTGACATCTCTTAAGTAGGAGCACTTTGCCTTCGCCGATGGCCGATATGCGATATTTCTTGTGGCTCGACACGTATACCCCACGGAGGAGAGAGAAAATGGCCCACTTGACCCTATTTTGCAGGAATTTCCTGTGTTAGGCCTTTATCGTCCCTCCTCGATGATTGTAATGATAAATCACAATCAGCATTTGAATCCACTGATAAGCCTTAAGAGTGAGTCCTTGACCCCGTCAATGGCTGATATGCGATTGTGATGAACTATCCCGAGCCCTGATTGTGATTTTTCTTCAACACTTAGCCATTTTTTCTCGTTTGCTGGGATTTCCAAAGGGATTGTTCAGTAGGCTCTAACTTTGCTCCGAAAGTTCATTTTTTGACTTCTATATACCATTGGAAATGAATTGGGTCCCCTCAAGCTCAAATAGCTTTTTTGTCTCAAGATTTGGCATCAAGCATGATTGTTGTTTGGCTTTAGAAGCAACTAGTGACTGATGAAGTAGTGAGTGACAACAAATATATTCATTATTTAAATATTGTTCTTGATTAGATTCTATTGGGCTATTGTGGCTTCAAATTTCTGCAACCCCAACATGGGGGATAACCACCCGGTACAGACCTTAAGACAACTTTTCCATTTAATGTGGTGGCTCCAACTGGGGATAATGGGACCAATTTCCCAGTATGGGTTTTAAGATGAGAGTGGGTGGTTGATGAGTGATTCTAATTGAATAATGATAATCTAAATGATCTATTCTATTATGCAAATCTCTAACTAACTTATTCTAATATAAACCTGGGTATTTCCGTATGGTATGCGATCTACAAAGATATCTGTTTAACATGTGATAATAGAGATCAATCATGCATAAATAGAGATGATAATGTATAAGATAATTTCTTTGACTAGATAGCTAGTTAAAGAAATTTATAAAATATATAGCCTATATGATGAATTATATATGAACATCAACAATTTCAGCTAGGCATCATATAATAGTGCAATTAATGCTTAAAAGAAAAGATAAATCTCACATATAATTCACGAGAATAAAGTGTCGTGACTAATTAAATAAAAACATAAACAATCATACAAGATAATAGTTCCATATGTGCAATGTTCTACTCATTTGACTAATGACATGGATCAACTCCTTTCTTCAAATCAAATTATATCCCAAGAACACAATAATGCATCAACAAAGGAAAGTAGCCTGATATCTAAAAGAAATGATCATGTTCCATAATTTCAGAAAAGCATTCAAAAAATTACAATAGTGCATTCTTTGCAAATGTTTTTGATAAAATTATGGACCCTTCTCTAAATTCATGAGAAGGGTATAAATACTATTCTAACTAATGTGCCAAAATAGATTATACAAAATTTGAGGAGGTTTCAAACAACCTTCCTCCTAACTAGTTAACTAACTCTAAAAATAAATAGTGGCTTGATGAGCAGAACTAAGAATATGATTCGTTGTCTTCCAGCTTCTCCTTCAGATTTCATATAACGATCATTGGTTTGAGTTGAGGAGGTGCCTTGAAATTTGTCCTGAGCTTTCCTACGAAAATCACATCGGTGAGATGTGGAAACATCCGCTGAGTCAAATGAATTGAGAAGTTAAGGGTCATGATTTGGCTATGCAGCTTCATGAGGTATTGCCAATACGAATCCCAGACTTATATGCAAAGTACCTAAATCAGGCACTTCTTTTAGATTGCCTTCCTTTACTAGGTTACTAGCAAACAGAGTACGGTTTACTACCTTGATTATATTCTTTGATACACTGGCTGCCCTTTCCACCGCTAGCTCAACTTTCTTGATTCTCGTGTCCCAATCCGTGAAGAGAATGTCTTTCTATGTCTCCTCTATGTTGGGCAGATTAGATTTCCCTCTATCCTCTTTCTCATTCCATTCAATGAATTTTTAGATTCTGGTGTTTAGATCAGTGAACTTGGTTCTCTGGTCGATCACCTTGTTTGTTAGCTAATCGCTAGTAGCTAGATAAGGAGTAATACATGACATCTTTTGGAATACGTGTTTTTTCTGTTTCATCAAGAGGGAATTTAGTTCTAGCGCCTCTTTAATGAACTCCTCAGTAGTAGGGACATCCTTATATCTTTCCATGGCTTTCTATAATTCTTGGAGCTTCATGTTTTTAGCCGATATATCGGCTTCATGGCTTATTTTCAGGGCCTCCATGTTCTGTTGCAATTGGGCAGGCTGCTCAGCAGCTTGTCTATTTACACTTGCCTTCTCTTCTTTGAGATGTGAAATCCTCTCCTCCTTTTCCCTCAACAAAGTAGAGACCTCAGTATCCTTGTCCATGGCAGCCATTACACATGCTCTCGTGAACTATGACAATCTAGTCAAGTTCTCAGCTGGGTTGAAAATAATGTCCCTCCAAACTATGTCCATTAGCTTGTTTCTAGGTGGGAGCTCGGGTGTTTCTGGCCTTTTCCTTTTCCTTTATCCTCTTACCATAACCTTGTGGATTGGGCTGTAGAACACATCAAGTGGCGGAATTTCAGTCACCTTCAAGACAATCTCTGATGTGGGAAGAGCAGGGACAATATCAATTTGTTGGGATGTTGTTTCCTACTCATCCATATGCTGGGATTACTCGTTCATGTGCTTGGGCTGTCTATCCATAGACTTGGGCTCTGTATCCTCCTGAACATGCAAAGGAGTTTTACACTACACTATTTCTTGGGTACTTGTTGTTTTGGGACTTTCTTGCAGTTTCTGATGAAACTGATCCCACTCCTACTCCAAACTACTGCCTTTGACCTCTGAACTAATTTCCGTAGTCAAGGTGCTCATAACCTGTTTCTCAGTTGACTTCCTGCTGGACTCATTTATATTATTTGTACCTCGGGTCTTCCCTATATCTAGTGTTTTATCAATATTTATGTGAGAATATACCCGAGAACTAGGTCCTTCATTATTAACAGTCACATTGGGTGTGGGCTTATCTTCAATTTTCAATAAGTGCATTAGGATTACTTCGAGTTGTTCATTTCTAAATTCCCAAAATCTATCAAAACCTTCAGGACTCAGGATCACCTTAGCCCATTCAAGCGCTTGTTCGAAGGATTCGGCCGACTGTAACAAGACTTCAAAGTCGTTATCATCATGGTTGTATGGCTTGAGCTTTACTACAGTAGTGATGTTATATGCCACCTTTTCTGGATCAAATTACCTTTTAGGCAATGTATGAAGTGCTAGGAAACTAGTAGAAAAGATAGACCAATGCCTTAGAATTTAGCCACTTCTAGGGGGTAACCTTCTTTACATTACACAAATGAAAAAATATTGGATGATAAAAATGACTAAACCTCCCTTCTGTATATATGAGTATAAGGGGTCACAATATAATCAAGCTGACATAACAGTAATAACATAAGGGCACAAAAATAACAATAGTTGGTTTATATGGGGCATACTAATAACAGTATGGGGACAATAGGGGCACAATAATAACAATAAGGGATACAATGACAATAGTAATGGGGGAATCACTAGTATTATAGGGGCCTAACATTCCTCTCTTCTTCTGAAAGGCGTTGTCCTCAACACCTAAGTAGTTCTGGATGCTTCTGTATAAAATTCTCATCCTGCCATGTGGAATCTTCAGTGGAAAAGTTCTTCCACTTGATGAGATACTCCGAAATTGATCGATTTCGTAGCTTTTGAGTTCTTATTTCTGTGACTGCTTCCAGTTCCAATATGATTTTTCCTTCCTCATCAAGTTCTAGCAATATTGATTGAACTCGGAGCTTGTCACCTATAACCTTATTTAAACATGAAACTAGAAAACTGGGTGCACTTGGGAAGCTGTAGGAAGCTCCAATTTGTATGCCATAGTACCAATCTTTTGCAACACCCTGTATAGACCATAATACTTTGGTGATAATTTATTATCCTTCTTAGCTTTCTTGAGGGACATTATTTTATATGGTTGTAGCCATGGGAATACCCAATCACCTACATCAAAACTTCTTTCACTGCGATGTTGATCTGCCTGTTGTTTCATTCTATTCTGCATTAATGTGAGGTTATCCTTTAAGAGTTGGAGAACTTATTGTTGATGCTCGATGTGATGTTCCACTACTTGAACCTTAGAATTTTCTCTTAAATATGATGTGATGGATGGTAGATGATATCCATAGAGTGACATAAATGGGGTCATTTTTACTGCAGTATGGAAGGAAGTGTTATACCACCATTCATCCAGCGGCAACCATTTGACCCATTGTTTCTATTTATCAGATACGAAGCAACGAAGATATCCTTCCAAACATTTGTTTACTATCTCAGTTTTCCCATCAAATTGAGGATGATAAGATGAGCTATGAGCTAATTGAGTACCGAGACAAGAAAATAATTCTGTTCAAAAATTTCCAGTGAAAATGGGATCTTCGTCACTTGCAATAATCTTTGGGTTTCCATGTAGATTTTGAATTGTTTCCATAAATGTAGTAGAAAATGTACTAGCTTTAAATGGATGTGATAATTCACAAAAGTGTGCACACTTGGTAAGTCTGTCAACTACCACCATGATGACACTCTTTCCTTCGGACTTGGGTAAACCTATGATAAAATCCATTGAAACCTTCTCCCAAAGCTAGCTTGGAAAGGATAAAGGTTGTAATACACCTAGGGTCTTAATTGTTTCAACTTTATTTTTTTGGCAAACCAAACATTCCACCACAAACTTTTGAATATCCAATTTAAGGCCATCCCAAAAAAATTCCTTCTTAACCCTGTGGTAAGTTTTTTAAAATCCTGAGTGCCCTCCTAAGGGAGAAGTGTGCAACTCCATAAGAATCTTTTGTTTGAGTTGGGAATTATTACATAGGTATAAGTGATATTTGTACCATAACAGATCATTTTTCCAGCTAAATGTATCAGATGTACTAGGATCTTGTTATATCTTTCGACTGAGTACCCACACTTCTTCATCATTCTTCCATTCCTCCTCCACTTCGTTTATCCAATTTGGTTGAATAATAGAAATGGCGCACAACAATGCTTCCACATCCTCATCCTTTCTTAAGAGTGCATCTGCCACAACATTTTGTTTCCCTTTTTTGTAGATGATTTCAAAGTCATAACCCAGCATCTTTGTGACCCATTTTTTTTTCTCTTCAGAGGATAATATTTGTTCTAAAAAGTATTAAAGACCATCATGATCCGTTTTTACCTTGAAGAGTCTTCCCATTAGGTAGGGTCACAATTTCTTAGGTGCATGTAGTATTGCCAACATTTCCTTCTCATAAATAGGTTTGTGTAAATACTTTCTGTGATGCGGGAAAGTGTTCCCTCTACGGACAGAGGCAACCCCTCTAGCCCTAGAGTGGGTCTAGTCACAAACAAGGATAGATCAACAATAGATTTCCTTAAACAGTCATAGTTGGAGGCCTACCTCAACCATTAGTCGATGGAGTTCTGTTGGGCTGCTCCAGCTTCCGCTTCCTTCTCCTAATGAGTGATCAACCTGAAACAATGCAAAGGAAATACAACAAAGCACGTAACCGGAACAACAATGATCTATTTACTCACAAAGTCAAGAAGTCATGAGCTATCAAGTACATTACATACAAGACATAGGAAAACATCATTGATTGCATTAATAATGAAATAAGAGTAAGCTTACAACCAAAGTCTTGATGTCACAATCCTTCTGAGAGGGATACAGCTAGCATGTTCCTCAAGCATTCACTCTTTGAAGATGGATCTCCCAACATACAAGTCTCTCTCACTCGCAAGTTTTACACAAGATTAAGGGCACTTCACAACCTTCCCCAAGCTATCAACAATCCCACACTTGTCACACTCACACCAGCTATCTATCAAACTCACAAGCACTAACAGTACTATCAGCAAACACTCCAAAGACTAAGAATTCCAAAACTAGCAACACATAGCAATGGTGAGAGTTTAAATAAGAGGAGTCTTCATGAAAGGTGGGAGGATGAGCTTATCTCCAATGAAGGTAGTACAAATGATGGAACAACCACACCAGAGAAAGGAGGGCGGCATAGACCAGACCAACAACCAGGTCTGGAGTCATTTGGAAGGCCTACTGTTGGAACAAATTCACCCAATCTGGATCATCGCGGGAACATAACTAGTCTACCGTGCTGACATCGCTATTGAATAATGGAGCTAGTTAGGTCATCGCGGAAGATTACAAATGATAGTAGCGCTGGCACATAAAATCCGACCGTCACGAGAATCACGTGTACTTCCGTGATGGCAATGCTTCTGGACTGTTTTGGAGCGCCCATCAACGCATTTATTTAGCCAACATATGCGATGAGGCAGAAACCTTTGGAAAAGTGGGTCATTTGGAAACATCAGAGAGCATTTGTCTAATATGAGCATGTATGACTTGGACACATGACACAGTAGGAAGACTGGAGTGAAGACAATGACAAATTACTGTGTAACAGATGCCCCCTAAAGCATGAATCTCGAGAGAGTGGGAGGGGTGAAATGATTTACGAAACTAACTGAGACGGAACACCATCTGGAAGAACCTACAAGAAAGTACAACTGATATCTCTGATAATGAAGTACATGTAGTCTGGGCATGGGCGCAACCGTCCAAAAGACATACGAAATAGGTCTGTGTTATGGACACAACCATCTAGCTAATGAGACCGTGATGATAATAAAGGTATGGTCACAGCCATCCATGAAGACTCAGGTATGGTCGCAGCCATCCATCAACAAGTCATGTAATCATAAAACCAATCCACGCAGCCCGAACATGTGTAATATGAGTTCGGGGTCTTGAACCCATCCAATCATAGTACAAATCCTAACATGTGAATAGATGTGCTGAGGTCGAGCATGATAGAACATCGCTTGATTACCGGTCAATGATGAAAACCATTAACAAGCGCGAGAGAAACCACCAATAATGCCAATGGCTCTCAAGGTACTGTCTAGCACAATCCACGAAGTGTGAAAAAGGAGCTGAAGTCAAACACTCGTGGAATCACCTAATCGACGACCAATGATGAAAGTTGATCATTAGGTGCGAAGAACTTGCCATTGAGGCATGTAAGCTCTAAGGTACCAAAGGGGATCTCTAGATTAATCTCCTAGATAATGAGGTGACGTCGACAGGAGACGACCCGTCGCAGGAGGGCCATAATGTTTCCCCCATCAACAACACGAGATAAGGAACAAGTGGTAGATGGCGAAACAGAGTATCAGAGGAGAAGGCAAGGGTGTAAAGTACAGAAGGATTATACTCTTGAACATATCGACGACATGACTCCGGAGGGGGCTGGCAGCATTCAGGCACCAAGGGATTAGAGGCTCCATGGAGACGGCATGAATCGAATGTAGTGAGGCTAGAATGATAACCCAAACCCGTGGAAGGCAAAATGACGACGTATGGATGTCCCAGCCCAAGAAGAAGCAAAAGTGTCGATGTTCAAGAGTGACTAGCTGCCATAGACAATCAATGATAAACCTGTTGTTGAGTCCAACCTAGTAATAGTTTAACGAGCCCTAGGAAGGAGAAGCTCGAGTCTCGTGATCGTGATGGTGATGAGTCCAATGTCGTAAGGGTTTAATGAGTCCAACATAGGTAAAACTCGGAGTCCTTTTCATGTTTAGAGAGTTTGAAAAAGACACGGAAAAGAAAACTCCAGGGGGGTCCTTTTTCGTAGAGTTGTGTCTCTCGGGCCCAAAAAGTATAAAACAATACTCGAAAGAATCGCCTGACCATTATGATCGAGGAGTACTTTTCATGAATAGTGAATTCGACCCGAAAAATTATAAAAGCGGTCGGAAGCACACCGTTTCGCAACCAGTCACGAGCCTGAAACAACAAAAACCCAACAATATTTTGGTGTTTAAACGGTCTGAAAAGAGCTTAAAGGCGACTGCCTCTCGTTTCTTTTAACGAGTCAAGAGGAAAACTCGGCCATATTTTCATGTTTCAATTCGAGAAAGAGCTTAAAAATGACTTTCTAGGATCAAGTGTATATGAGACTGTTGTAATTCCACTACCTGAAGCCCTGCACAAAAACATGCCACACGTAAACCCGTTCGAGATAATATGAACAATACACATAAAAACATAGTTAAAAACCATATTTTGACTATCCATATGGAAAAACAATGAGAAAAACCCACATTTATAAAATGTAATTTTTAAATTTGCAAAAATCACTATAAAAAAGGATTAACCCATTCATTTTTACCATAGTACTGTTCAATTCACCGTGGAGCAACTTGGAGCACTGAAGTTGGCGAGCGAAATTCAGCCCCGTTCATGCATCATTCATCCCGAAACTTGTTCCAGGTAGACACATGTTGTCCTGTGCTTCAATTTAATACTCTTTTTATGCATTTTGAATGCTCCACGTGCTAGTTTAGGCAGATTTTCAAACTGGGTTCCACCGCTCGGTCATCGCGGGTTTACCCTATCGGGTCTGCGATGGCCAATTTTTTTTTACACAAGGCATGCTCTAATCATCGTCAGAAGGTGGTGTACTTCTACGATGATCGTGAAAAATTTGAACTAGCAACCTCGCGCCATCGCGTCTGTTTTTAAAACAGACGCGATGATGCCGCGAACTTATGTTTTCATGAAAATTCTACGTTGAAATTTCCAAATGAAGTGCTAATCCAACTTTTCTCGTCCTGCAAGCTATAATGGCATTTGTCTAGCAAGAACACACACATGATAACAATGATATAGAAGCTTTTGCTAATGTGGGGTGCCGAAATGCACTATGGGCATGCAGATTGCTCGAATTCTTCCTAACTCCACACTTGCGGTCACAACCTGACTTGCTGGAGCTACTGATCAGGGCCTGGAATCCCACAGATGGGAAATTCATCATCTGAGGCTGAGATATCGAGTTTTACTCTACATGTCATGCGGAAAGAGTCGATAATGTGGACAAAACCGACCTCCCTAGAAGCAAAGGCTTTCTAGTGACAAACAAGACAAATAAACACTACCTTTCTCTAAACATGCATTGAGAATACAAGTGATCAGGTGGTTTTAACATACCTTTAGTCCAACGCTTTGTAGTAGTCCAGCCTCGCCGATCCGGATGAGCTCCTCCTTCTCTTCGAAAATTACATTCACTAACAAGCCAAAAGATTAAATAGCACCTGATAAACTCATAAAACAATACATATCCATCATACAGACCAAGGAGTATATGAAACAAATCATGAATAACAATCTGTTGAGAAAAATGAGTTCATTTGTATTAAGTGGAAACAAAAGAAACCATTACAACCTGAGCCTTGGTGTTGTGCAGGTCCCTCCTAGGGTCCAGCAAGAGTTTTCCTTTACTTTGATCAGCTCACCCACTCTCAAATAAGGCTAGGAAAGGATGGGAATCTCTCCTCTCAAGCTTTACAAGGGAGTCCTAATTCTAGCAGCATCTACCCTTAGGAATGTTCAGCTTTCAACCTCCCCTCCCTCTGGCCCAATGCCTGTATTTATAGTGCTCTAGAGGAAGTTATTTAGGTCCACCATCAATGGGATAAGCCCCTCTTTGGATGGGATAACTCCCCTCTTGATGGGATAAGTTCCTCTTTGATAGGGATACATGAACCATATGGAGGCACTCCATACACGTCAAACAAGCTTCTAGAATGCTCTAGAAATGACTACAAGTAACTTTTTTGGAGTGAAACTTGCGCCTTTTGACCTTTACAGGAGTACGCACCCTCCTCTTTACAGACAGAGCGTACAAGTACGCAGGTATTGTGAACTTGAGGTGCGTACACGCAGGTAAGGCTAAGAGAAACTACGTACCCAGAGATATATAGATTTTTAATGAATTTCTCTCTTTCTTGGAGTTTGACATGGAGAGCAGAGGTATGAGGCTTGCCAAGGAGGATAGTATGACAGTTGATGCATCCATACTAACTACAAATAGTCATGGTGACAAATTTTAGTGTAACAGATTGCCCCCTAAAGTGTGAAGCCTGTAGTAGATAAGGGTTTCATATCATCTAAGAAGGGTGAAGTACTTTATCATTTCAAGGATTATCTTGTGGAGAGTCCAGTCGGAACCTACAAGTATTCAACACAAAATACATATATAAGATCATATCATCGCTGAGGTAGGCATTCCCATACTCAGATTGAAAACTTTAACTAATTGATTATCTACTGCTCTGATACAGGAATGATTTTGCAGTACATCATAATCATAGACTTTTTGTAGACACAGTATGGACACAGCCATCTGTTTATAGTTGGTCTACTATATAATGAATACAAAACTCCTCGCAGCCTGGATGGTGGAAACTAGATCCAGGGTCTTCATTTCTACTTCCCGAACAGGTACGATTCTATCCATGCGAATAAATGAGTTGATGTCGAACATGGTAGAAACCACTTGATTACCAGTCAGTGATGTAAAATGTTAACAAGTGTGAGAGAGACCACCAGTGATGTCAATGGTTCTCAAAGTACCCAGTACAATCCATGAGATGTGAATGAATGAGTTGATGTCGAACATTTCACGGAATCCTTCGATCGAAAGTCAATGATGTAAACCGTCGTCAAAGGTGAGAAACCTGCCATTGATGCATGCAGACTTCAAGGTACTGACGATTCCTAGGTCATTTTTCTAGATAATGTGCTGATGTCGATAGAAAGCGACCCGTTGCAGGCAAGCCCACAACACGAAATCATAGATCAAGTTGAAGAAATGTAACTGTAAGGACTGACTCAGGGATGGTCAAGATGTATGACGGGTATTTTGCAGATGAATGGTTTATATGCAGAGACCTCTTGAACACATAACGACACAACAGATGGCTTGGTGACATTTGACCCAAAG
This sequence comes from Pinus tabuliformis, assembly GCA_031772625.1. Lineage (NCBI taxonomy): Eukaryota > Viridiplantae > Streptophyta > Pinopsida > Pinales > Pinaceae > Pinus > Pinus tabuliformis. The sequence continues at coordinate 60,134,397 of CM062805.1, forward strand.
TTAATACCCAGCTAAAAACTTTCAATGTGGTTTGATCAACTGTGAGGCAAAGGATTTCCCAACCCAGGTGAATGCAAAGTGTCATGTTCAAGAGTGGTAATAAGGCTTCTTCTGAGACAAAGTATAACAAATAGGCTCATTTTTCTCTCTTTTCCCCCACCATTTCTGGCAAGTACCTCTTTATTTTTTAAAAGCTTGAGGAGGATAACATATTCTTGATTATAAGCTCATCCTTCGGATGAGTCCAACTTAGTTTTGATTCAAACCCTAAGAAGGAGTGGTCCGTTCCTGTTTGTAATCGAACAGGTCCTTTACTGTGAAATTTTAACGAGTCCAGTATAGGAGAAACTCGGAGTTTTTCATTTTTAGAGAGTCTGAAAAAACTTAAGAAGACTCCAGATTGAACTTTTTCGTAAAGTTGTGTCTCCCAAGCCCGAAAAAGTATAAAATAATACTTGAGAGAACCGCTTGATCTTGCGACCAAGGAGTACTTTCATGATTAGTGTCTTTGACCTGAAAAGTAAAAAGCGATCAAGGACACGTCGTTTTATTTCCAGTATCGAATTTGAAACGACAAAAATCCGACAATCGTTTCCTATTTTTACGGTCAGAAAAAGGGCTATAAGGGGACCGTCTTTTAATTCCGTTTTAATGAGTGTAAAAGAAACGCTCGGCAATCTTTTCATGTTTTAGGAGTCAGAAAAGGGCTTAAAAGATGACTCTGATGTTTTTGTATGTGAAAAATGACAATTTTCCCTGAAAATCCTTTTATCCTGCACAAAAACCAACACAGTACTCATACCTGTTTAATATAGATAAAAATACTTTGAAAAATACCTTTTCATGGTGGAAAATAAACAAATTTAACATTCATTTACTCAAAAAACCTATAAAAAGGGCTTTTACCATTTCATTTTTACCATTTCACTGTTGAGGAGAGAAAAAGGGCTTTTGGCAAGAAACTTCCCGTGGTCGTTGCGGAGAATCCGACTGTAAAAATCGAACGCCGTCTCATCAGGTATTCTACAACATCCTCCCTTGCATTTCCATCTGTTTAGAATTCATTTTTAGGCTTTAGATTTATTTTTTGGAGACCTTGGGGGTTTCAAGGTCCGCTTTTCGGGGTACGCAGGTGCCCCATGGGTGACCTGCATACCTCGACATTTTCTCCATTGGGAAAATGCTGGGCGTACGTAGCTTGCCTTAAGAGAAGGTGCGTACATATGCCCTGTCCCTAAAGGGCTGGCTGCGTACACCGCGGAGTGGATTTTGAAACTCCAAATTCTCCAAAATGAACCAAAAATTTTCATTTTTATGGACTCTAACAGATGTTTTATGGTGTGTAGATTGCCCACCATGCTTGGTTGGCATGAGAGGGAGCACGAAGATGTTGATTTGGCCGCGATTAATCATCAACCTTCCATTGATGCTTTGAAGGCATGCGGTATTTACAAATATTGGGCCATACCTGGCATGAGGGCCCAGGTGTGCTTTCTAGAGTGGCTGGTCGAAAGGTGGAACGTTCAGGATCAGTGCTTTTACATTGGAGGGCACCAGCTCGAGATAGAGCCCTCTGATATTTATTTCCTCACTGGTTTGCCCAAGAGGGGCGAACAATTGACTCTGTCCGGGACTAGGCCGGGTTGCGAGTCCATTGCTAGCCTCCGGCTAGTGGTGTAACAACCAAAACCAGGATAAGGGGATAGAAATAAAAAAGATAACCCTGCCTGAACTTATGTTAATTACCTTTACAGTTACCAGACTTTGCGGCACTGCCGCTTTACACATTGCCACCGGGTCCCAAATGCGGATGGAGATTGACTGTTATCGGGGCACCATTTTCAACTGGTGCGATGCTGTGTTGGCCAACTTAAAGGGCCAACTGACTAGGACTAAAAACGGACAACTGAAGACTTTTGGTTATGGGCCTTTAGTTGTGAGCTTTTCCCTAGAGAGGGCTCCGATGCTGATCCCACATCATCTCACTGTTGAGATTGGGCCTCCCCGAGAGCCTAAGTTGATGCGATGGGTTGCGGTGATGGCCCGTCATCCTGACGAGGGCACAGAGGTTGTCCGATTTAGACCAGAGTATTTTCACTGGTTAGAGAACCAGGTCTTCTCGATTTAGGATTTTCCATATGCCGGAGTTGATTTTCGTGGAGATCCGGACATGGTTCTTCCAACGGGAGAACAGTGGGACGACACAGGTACTTCATTTTCCACAAGTTTTTAAATTATTTACTTTTTTTGTTTTTATATCGTCTCAAAACTGACAGTGACAATTTTCAAAATGCAGATGTAGGCCCATAGTGTCCAGCCAATCTCCGGCCTTTCGAGAGAAGAGTACCAGCTGCACCAGCACCGGCCCCACAGGATGCGGCCGCAGAGACCTTAGCCAAGTTGGAACAGGACCTAGAGCGTCTTACGGCGGACATACCAGAGACGACTATAGACGATATTCCTATCCGACTTCAGCGCTATGTGGTCGCAGTCCCAGGACCTTTTAGGAGGTTCTTGTGTAGGGTAGCGCGTGCAGTGGTGTCATATAGAGAGTACCACCAGTGATTGGTTAGTCACTTTTTGTAGACACATGTGACATTTTGGTTTTTTGTACATATCATTTTTGCCGATCATAAGGTGTTTTTCAACCTATGATCGAAGACGATGTATATTTTGACACACTCCTATCTATATATATCATTATTACCAGCTTATCTTGTTAAACATGTGTGATGAAATGTTTTTAAATTTACATGCATGATTATCGCAAATGTCTGTCTAACATTCGAGAAGCAATTGCATCTACTAATGTATTTAATGACCTTGGAATATGCTGATATTCAATGTAATCAAATTCACGTTCCAAGAGGCGCACTCTCAAAAATAACCTTAATAACACTGGATTTCTAATGGCATATACTCTATTAAGCTGTAATACAACGAGTTCAGAATCTAACCTCACTATCAAACTCCGAATCCCAAACGAAATAGATTCTGATAATAACTCAATTACTGCACTGTATTCTGCAATGTTGTTTGTTGTTTGACCGAGGCTCACCCCATGCATAGAAACTAACTCATCAGAGGATGAATAGATAACCCAAGCTGCGGAAGAGATATTCTGTGTACTACGACAAGCACCATCAGCAAATCCATTGTACGTTTGGAGAGGCGTCGACATCTGCAATATCAAGAGTAAAACCACAATAAGCCAAAATAACGACGAAAAAAACACTCTCTAAGCTAAGCATACTGTCTATACTAGCAAACACACCAGCTAGAAAGAAAAACTAACCTAACTAAATCTCCATACCCATCATTTAAGCATAATACCTCTTTAGGTAAAGTCCATTTCTGGGCTTACCCAAAGAGTCCCCATCAAAATCTACCAGCTCATAGGCCCCTTTTTCTAGCTTTCGCTTGACAATGTACGGCCCATGCCACATAGGAACGAATTTTCCAGCACCTAATTTATCGTTAGCTTGATCATATAATAGCACTAGGTCTCCTTCCGAAAAATTTCGAGGGGTCACGTTGCGATCATACTGAGCTTTCATCCGTTTTGCGTGAGTCTCGATTGCCAATGCAGCATCACGTCGAGTCTCATCTAATTGAGCTAAGTATAATAGACGCTTATCCTCTTCGGAAGTAGCTGGAAGTAATTCGACAGCCATTTGAAGTGATGGGATTTCGCATTCAATGGGCAACACTGCTTCCAAACCATAAACTAGTTGGAAAGGAGTCAACCATGTTGATGTTTTCATTGAGGTTCGGTACGCCCAAAGCGCGGAAAATAACATGTTGTGCCAATTTGACCGATGAATACCAATGATTCGTCGGATCATGATAACTAAAACTTTGTTGATAGACTCAACCAGGCCATTGGCTTGTGGATAATAAGGAGTTGAGCTATCGTGACGCAAACCAAGCTGGCCTGTAAGTTCTGTCATCATAATGTTTCGAAAATGGCGCCCATTGTCAGTGATTATCGCTTGTGGGACACCAAACCTAGCGATAATGTGATTGAATATGAAAATCGCAGCTGTCTTGCCGTCTTCCTCGAATGTAGGCATTGCCTCGGCCCACTTAGTAAAATAATCAACCGCAAGGATGATATACGCATGCCCCCCGGCCGAGTGAGGGTTACATGTAATAAAATCGATACCCCATTTAGCAAAAGGACCAACGACAATTATAGGGTGGAGAGGAGCCGGTGGTGCGCGCATCTTATGATCAAACACTTGACAGTAGTGGCATTTCCGGACTGCAATAATACAGTCTTTAAACAAAGACGGCCAAAAGTAGCCAGTGCGCAATATCTTTTGGGTTGTGGCATACCCAGACATATGACCGCCACACGCTCCAGAGTGACAGTCATTCAAAACCCTTTCAGCTTCCTCATGAGTTAAGCAACGATGAAAAACCGAGTCCGCCCCATGACGATAAAGAGTATCTCCAATAATTTTGTACTGTTGGGACTGGAATCGAATTTTTCGACGTTCCGACTTTGAAAATTCGGGCCGAAAGGATTGGGTTTGGAGATAGACAATTATATCCCCATACCACGGATCTAAAGTGCTAATGAGAAACAAAGATTCATCCGCAATGGGTTCCTCTGCCACAGTTTCTGTGTCAGCACGCGGGAAATCACACATCAATTCCGCAAAAACTAAAGATTTCTTAGACTTAGACTTTTCAAATTCCAATTCGGACTCCTGCAGGATAACGATCCATTTAGAGTACTTGCCCCCTAACAATTGTTTAGTCAAAATGTAGATCATAGGGTTGCAATCCGAAATGACTGTAGTTTTACGGAGAAGAATGTAGTGACAAAAACGTTGGACAGCTTGGACAGCTGCCAAGGCCAATTTCTCCACATGTGAATATTTGAGCTCAGTGGGATTTAACGTCCAACTAGGGTAATAGATCACATGTTCCATTCCGAATTCATCTTCCTGTACTAAGACCATTCCAATGGTGGAATGAGCGGCGGCGAGGTACAAAAATTAATCCTGGTTGTAGTTGGGAGGATGCAACAACGGTGCATGGGTCAACGCGTGCTTTAGCGCATCAAAAGATTTATGAGCTATCTCATCTCAAGAAAATTGAGCATTTTGTTTCAACAACCGGGTAAAACCCTTGGGAATCTCGGCGTAGTTAGGAATGAATCGGCGTAAAAAGTTTGCTTTCCCCTACAAACTTTGGAGTTGGCGCAGACTCAAAGGAGGAGGCAATTTGATGATAGCTTCTACCTTCGAGGGATCGGCGCGAATGCCGGATTTTGAAACTACAAGCCCCAACAATCGTCCCACTTCTATGCAGAAGACACATTTGTGTGGGTTCAACCGTATACGATAATGCCTACACCTCATAAAAATTGCTCGTAAATGGACAAGGTGTTCAACTCGATGTAAGGAGTGAGCGGGCAAATCATCGAGATACGGTTGCACAATGTGCTTGATGTCATGAAATGCATAAGACATCGCCCTTTGAAAAGTGGCTCCGGCATTCTTAAGCCCAAAAGGTAATTTGCAATAAGCAAATGTCCCCCATGGACAAATGAAAGCCGTTTTTGGTTGATCGGCAGGTAGAATATTGATTTGGTTGTAACCGGAAAAACCATCCATAAAGGAAAATATTTCACTGTCGGCACAATCATCAATTATTTGATCAATATAGGGTGTTGGATAGTTGTCCTTGGGACAAGCATGATTGATATCCCTATAGTCGATACATATTCTTATTGTTCCCTATTTTTTGTTATTCGGAACAATATTTGATACCCAATCTGTTAACGGGATCGGATAAATGAAACCTGCTTTCAATAGCTTCTCAACTTCTGCTTTAATCGCAGCCGCTTTTCGGGGGTGAATTTGACGCAAACGTTACCGGACGGGTTTAGCGTCCAGGTAAGTCTTGATTTCATGGACAACAATGGCGGGATCAATTCCTGGCATTTCCTCGTAAGACCAGGCAAACACATCGTGAAATTCTTGAAATAGGGCCTTGTATGTTTGAATTTCATCATCTGAACATGAGGAACCTATATGAATGTGTTCAACAATTCCGGGCTTCACTAAAATGTCAATGGGAATAGTGCGAGAAATGTTTCCCAAATTCAGCTCTGAATCAGGATGTTTCATTAGACTCTGAGCATCTTTGACATATTCAGCTGTAAATATTGATGAGAAATCGTTTTCAAAATGATCATCCTCAGGTAAAAACGAAGATCTATGATGGAGATCTGCCCATGGTAAATCGTCTACACACAGGACTTCACAAAGTTGTTCGTCAGATGACACAACTTTGGGAAATGTTATTAACTCCGAGGTTGACGTGAAAAGGGATTCCTCACGGACCACATTCATCTGGTCGATTTTGGTTAAACTTGGGTCGGTAAAAGACTACACGGCTTCATAGGCAATTTCATATGGACTCAAAGGCATTGCATCGCCAAACGAGTCTATCTCAGATTCAGAAGGAACGATCCAAGGATCGTCATAAATAATAGTGTCTGAAGTAATCATATGAATAGATGCAAATGAATACACGGCGTTGATTGGAGGAAAAGGAAAAGTTCCCAGTAAACCGGCATCTTTAACTAATCCTACGCCAACATCCTTGTAAGGGATAGTCGTTTTACCGACATGCTGGATACTCTCTAAAGAGGCTGGGTCGGACGAAAAGTAAGCCAGCTGGTCTATGGTTACGATCTTGCCATTGTGTGGAAACTTTATTACTCTGAAGACCGATGAAACGACCGCTGTCATAGCGTAAGACCAACTTCGACCCAAAAGAAGGTTGTAGTCTAGAGGGGCATCAACCACCTCCACATCTAGACTAACGGTTTTTCCTTCAACCCCTATAGGCAAATCCTGTAGAATGCCAAACGGATGGAACCCACGGCCATCAAAGGCCTTAAGAATTGTCGGGGATTGGTTTAGTGAAGGAGAACCAAGCGATCTCCAACACTGTATTGACATAATACACGTGGAAGCTCCCTCATCAATTACAGTCCAATGAATAGGCCTGTTTTTGACTATCACTGGGATCTGGAAAGCCATATTATGAGGTAAATGCGGTGTACTATTTTCTAGATCAAAGATTATGAGGTTCGGGTCCTGAACATCAACAGCTCCTATAGCCGACAAAAGTAATTTTCGCTGTGTTGGGCACGATTGCAGCACTTCTAAAGCCGACATTGCTGAGGGTGAAACAGCTAAATCCTCAACAATGTTGTAATTCTGGGCCGCTCTTGAATGTGGATTGAAAGCAGACCTTCGAAGTACACCCTTGGCGGGCGGTTTTATTACTAAGTCAGGGTTAGGTTTCTCGATCTGTAGTGGATCGGAACCGGGAGCTGAGGTTGATGGATTTGAATGAGAAGATTCAGCTTCTTTCGATCCATCAACAGGACTTTTACTGCCATAATCTTGCGATCGAGTCGCAATCCTTACATGAGACATCATCAATATGGGTTCTTCAGTGGCACCCGAGGAAGAACCTATCATCTTACTCCCCTGCTTTGGAAATGGATCTTTCAAAATAGCAGGAGTTGAGGAACCTTTGATGATTTTCACAACCTCGGCCCGATGGGGGCAATCTCTTGTAAAATGATCCTCTTCACAAATAAGACAAGGATATCGAGGTTTGCGCTTTTCGTCATTGGTTTCTGACTTTTCTGTTTTCTCCTTTGGAGTCTTGTCTGCTTTACCCTTCTTCTTACCTTTCTTCTTCCCACCATTTTTTTATTTAGCCGTGGATGACTCTACAGCGTGAATATCAGCGGAAATTTCAGGAGAAGATTCTCCTGTCGGGGAATCTGGTAAGGTTATAATGGGCGAAGAATTCTTTGAAGATTTCTTCTTGCTTTTAGTATTTACCATACCAATCATGCCATCAGCAGCATGAGATCCCGAAGGAGCGGCAGCAATTTGATTTGACTTTGGAAGGTCTGGGATCTTTTCATGTAACGTACCTGACTGAGTGTAAACTAAGTCAAGGTACTGCGCTTGAGCAATTACTTGCTCCTCAGTAACTACTCTGGCCTTAGCTACATCTTCAGTAATCTTCGGTAATAATGATTTAACAAACCATTCAGCTAAGATTTGGTCCGGGATAAAAACTTTCACTAATCGCCGTCGAAGTCTCCATTCATGTATATGATCGGAAATATAAGTGGACGTCGACTGTTTTAGTGAAGTTAGTAACTCCGTACCATTATCATATCTGACCGACAACTGAAAATGAGTTAGGAACGAGGTAGCTAACTGACTAAAATTGTAAAAAGAGGCCCGTGGTAACTCAATGTACCACTTGGCCGCGAGACCAATGAGCGTACGCTGGAAAATACGTAAGCGGATCGAATCATTCGAGATGGAATTTGAAGCACACCAGAGGTGGTAAGTCATCACATGATTTGACGGATCCTCTCCAGACTTACCTTCGAACTTGGGTATATCACTGGGCAAATTATTTGGCATTGGCAGCTAGAACGGAAGATAATTTATTGGATCGTTCGTTAGGCGCGACAAGTCTGGTAAATCCAAAGTTGCGATAAACGGTAATTGTCGATTAGGATCCCTAAAACTCTGGGTCACAAGACCAGTCCCAGGAGGAGGATATCCAGGATAACTTGGAATAGGTATCACATTCGGGATATTATATCCTCTTGGAAAACCAGGATTAACCAGACCGTACTGGGGTTGCTAAGGTTGTTGATAAGTGTACCCAGGATACGGTTGATACTGGTAAACCGGCTGTTGGACAGCAGACCCGTATTGGTACTGTCCCTGGTACGGTTGATAAGCGAATTGGGGTTGACTAGTGACAACCGTACTTAAACCAGGTTGTCCTACAGGCATCTGAACCGTAGTTTGAATCGTAGATCCAGACAATGGTAAAGATGTCTGAGGAGTAGTTGCAGAGACAGTAGAAACCGGAGCTGTCGATACTCCAGAAGCAGGTGTGGTGGAAGGAACAGATGTTGCGGTAGTTGCAGCAGTCGTTTGAGATGGAGTACTAGGTGCAATTGGCGACTGAGTAACTATCGAAGGTACAGAAGTTTGAACATTAGACTAGACTGGTTGCTGGGATGGACCAGCAACTAAGGATTGTCCAGCTTGAGATGACAACTGTATGCTTGGCTGCAATATCTGTTGAACTTGCTATGGATCCCACATTATGTTCATTCCGGGGTATTGACCCATGACAAGTTGAGGATATTGAGATCCATAACCGGATTGAGGGTAGGATTGATAATTGAAAGGTACATTTCCCGTACCTTGAACATAAGACTGACCTTGAGGTGGTTGATAACCTTGACTCGAGTATTGACCTTGAGGTTGATAACCTTGAGGTAAATACTGATACTGGGGTTGACCTTGAGCTATAAATTGATACTGAGGTTGACCTTCGGGTACATATTGAGGCTGGGGTTGACCTTGAGGAATGTATTGTACTATGGGTACATACTGTCCTTGAGGTTGCCCCCCAGACACAACTTGTGTACCTTGAGGTTTCCCCCCAGGCGTTAATTGAGGCTACCCCCCAGGCGGTAATTGGCCACCTTGAGGTTGAGAACCAGGAACTGAACCTGACATCATGTAAATGTCCCCTACACCCAACGGTTTGTTACCATTGTTTCCAGCTAATAACCCATGTTCAATGGGTTGAGGAGATGCTCCCGCAAAAGTACCAGAAAGTGACTGATACCCGGAGGGAACAGAAGGACCGCCATACAAGAAAGATTCAGGAGCTTGAGTAAACACGGACGACTGACCAGATATATTTACAGGAATATAAATACCTCCAGGTGGAAAAGGAGTACGAGATGGAGAAAAACTTATCCCTGAGTTGTCTAAATAATTAGTTAACGAAAGGTACTAAGTAGTGCTTCTAGGAGGACTGTAAAAGATGGATTCACGCTCCCTTAGATCAATAGTAGGTTGATCTTCAATGATAGAGACACCAAATTCTTCCTCTGGAGCAAGTTCTTCAATAGCTATCAAACCAGCAGGAAGATTTTCGGTGATGACTCTTTCTACCCTAGGTGAATTAGGTGCACTAGAAGTTGGAGTAACAGGTTCAGATATTTCAGGTTCTTCGCCTATATCACTAGTAGATGAAAAACTACCAGCAAGCTCGGAAACTGCAACAACTTCGGGATTATAACCTGTTTCTAGACCTTGGTAATCTGGATGGACTACCAACGACGATTCTCCTTCTTCAAGTGAACCTACTTTACTGCCACTAGGAGTTACAAGGACTTTCAAACCTTCGTAATGACCCGGAACCTCTTCAGGAGGTTCGCCCAGAAGTCTTCGGGACTTCCTCAACAAATCGGCCACGGTAACAATCTTAGGAGACTTGCCCCGAAGTCTACGGGACTGTCTCAGTAATTCAGCCACAGTTAAAAACTTTTAACTACTGCACACGCAAACAAAGTAAAATCTCAAAGCAAACCACATAAAGTCTCTAAAGAACCAAACAAATTTGAGTCACACGCCTAAAGAATCTAGGGCGTCAAACCATACACAAACAGTAGCCTTCCGGACCGAAAACACTAGTTGGAGATGAAACCCAACATCGCCGAATTCAGTACAGAAGTGGTGGGAGGAACAGTTACCCTGGAAACCTGCTTAATGAATAGACCGGCACAAGTTCCTCCACTTTAACCGTCTCGAGTGAAGTGAACCCCCCGGAAAATCCAAGTGAGTCTAGCCGACGTCTGCTCCAGGTACAGTGGGATCTTCCCTCCACTGTCACCTCGGTAGAATCCTAAAGATAATGGTCACTAAGGTTACCAACAGCAACAAATATACCTGGGGGAACAGTCTACGACCCGATAGCACGCAAGGGCAGAGTAACAAGCTCAATCCCCTTGTCGGCTCCTTGACAATAATCCAAGGTTTACCGACAAGTGACCCCAGGCTCCTCGACAATAATCCGAGGTTTACCGTTTGTAGTACGTGCGTATCTGGCGTCTTTCCCAATGAAGGAGGATTGATCCCCTCACTGGTTCGGACACGGTCTCGTGCTTCTCCTTTAAGAGGAGCTTTCCCAGAGTACAAATGAAACAGTTGGATTTATCCTACCACAAGATGAGCTACTTGTTTGGTTTTTCTGTCTTGGAGAGTTAATTACTCTCCTACTCCAAGACACTAGCCTGATCTATATTGGTGTTTCAGAGCCCTAGTAAATAAAAAGTTACTAAGTTGATTTTACTTTAAGCGTTAATTTTATGGCTTTTCTTTTAAGACAAAAGGTAGTGGAGATGAAACTGATGGTGTGTAGACTCGACCAAAATCCACTAAAAAGATGCACTTAGGATGATTTATACTAATTTTTTTTCAATGAATTCCCTAGCTAAGAGAGTTGGAGAATGCAAAATTGATATAAAGACAACTTTCTTGGCAATGAAAATCAAAGAAACAAACTCTTTATCGTTTCCAAAGCATACAACACATGACCACTAATTACTTCACGAAAATTCCTTTTCCTTTCAAAGACTTAAATGCTACCAAAGAAAACTTTCCTTCAAAAGATATTTTTGTGTTTTTTCCTAATTAATAAAGCATGTAAAACTTACTTTAACATAAATCAAAGTTAAAAAAAACTATGGCAATCAAATCAACTCAATTTCACTCAAAAGCAAATCTAAGAGAAATGCACCTAAAGACTAAATCTAACGAGGCAAAATCCTACTAAAGATGATTCCCAGATGTTTTACTCAGTCAAAATGTAATTAAGGACTAGTTAATGCAGAACCAAAAACCAGTCAAAAACAAAAATTAAAATCTTTTGTTCTTTTTCTCAAGAATAAAATTCAAAGTTCAATCAACAAACTTTTTCGAGATTTGGCAAAGAGAGAACACAAAGGTAGGTTTCTCACAAGGGTGGATTCTATGAAAGGCCCGACTCCTAAGAGGACTGAACAAAACTAGGGAGATCCAAAGTTTGACAACCTCTAATGCCAAAGTCACTACAGGACCAGTGCAAAAATCAAACCCTAGGGCAAAATCTCTATGAATTTCACTAAAACTCTCGACACTGAAGAAACAAGCTTAGGTGAAGATTGATGGTAGATAACCAGTGGATCTGGGCAGAAAAAACAAATTAAAACCAAAATCTAAAAGGCAAAAATAAGAAAATTGAAATTTTCTTAATTTTGACAGGGTACGCAGGCGACCTGTATGCACAGGTGCGTGTACACTCTGTGCACAAAGCTGCAGTGTGTACAGGTACGCACTGTGCTTAACGCAGAGGCTGCGTACTTCTAGCAAAACAAAGAAAAACTAAAATCTAATTTAACCCTAAGCTAGCCCACCCAAAAACACAATCAAACAGCAAAAAACCAGAGAACAAATGACTTTTCTCAGACCAAAGTTTCATACAAAGGAAAAAACATTCACATCAATGGATTCCCCAGCGGAGTCGCCATTTTGTCATGCGGAAAGAGTCGATAATGCGGACAAAACTGACCTCCATAGAAGCAAAGGCTTTCTAATGACAAACAAGACAAATAAACACTACCTTTCTCTAAACATGCATTGAGAATACAAGTGATCAGGTTATTTTAACATACATCTAGTCAAACGCTTTGTAGTAGTCCAGCCTCACCGATCCGGATTAGCTCCCCCTTCTCTTCGAAACCTGCATTCACTAACAAGCCAAAAGATTAAATAGCACCTGATAAACTCATAAAACAATACATATCCATCATACAGGCCAAGGAGTATATGAAACAAATCATGAATAACAATCTGTTGAGAAAAATGAGTTCATTTGTATTAAGTGGAAACAAAAGAAACCATGACAACCTGAGCCTTGGTGTTGTGCAAGTCCCTCCTAGGGTCCAGCAAGAGTTTTCCTTTACTTTGATCAGCTCACCCACTCTCAAATAAGGCTAGGAAAGGATGGGAATCTCTCCTCTCAAGCTTTACAAGGGAGTCCTAATTCCAGCAGCATCTACCCTTAGGAATGTTCAGCTTTCAACCTCCCCTCCCTCTGGCCCAATGCTTGTATTTATAGTGCTCTAGAGGAAGTTATTCAGGTCCACCATCAATGGGATAAGCCCCTCTTTGAATGGGATAGCTCCCCTCTTGATGGGATAAGTTCCTCTTTGATAGGGATACATGAACCATCTGGAGGCGCTCCATACACGTCAAACAAGCTTCTAGAATGCTCTAGAAATGACTACAAGTAACTTTTTTGGAGTGAAACTTGCACCTTTTGACCTTTACAGGAGTACGCACCCTCCCCTTTACAGACAGAGCGTACAAGTACGCAGGTATTGTGAACTTGAGGTGCGTACATGCAGGTAAGGCTACGAGAAACTACGTACCCAGAGATATATAGATTTTTAATGACTTTCTCTCTTTCTTGGAGTTTGACATGGAGAGCAGAGGTATGAGGCTTGCCAAGGAGGATAGTATGACAGTTGATGGAGCCATACTAACTGAAAATATTCATGGTGACAAATTTTAGTGTAACACTACAGATATATATTTTTGGACCGGGCTGTCCCATCGAGGTGAGAGGCCCATTCTGGAGGGGCAACGACCTCGGGATGATTCCTTAGATATGCTGATAGCTCAAGTGTGCCCACGGCCACGCAAGACGAGGAGTGGGAAGTTGGCAATCCCAACAGTGGACAACGTAGCCCTTCGTGCTATGCTTTTCATGGTGACACGGGCAGTGGGATCCCAAGCCCAACATGAGGCTTCAAAGACCTAGCTCCGGCTGGCTCTCGAGTGTCTCAATCCTACCATGTTTAACTGGGTGGAGATGGTGATGACAAACATAAAGAGGCAACTCACCAACTACCAATGGGGAGAGATGAAGCAATTTGGTTATGGATCCATCTTAGTCTCGCTCATGCTGGAGCGGGTGCTGGCACTGCAGTTGCAGGACATGGATTTGGACTTACCCAGGCCATGTGAGATGAGGGCCACGCGATGGGCTCACGTCATGCCACGAGGAGGTGGCAGACGACCAGTGGTGTGGGGGACATTTTTCCGAGAGTGGCTGGAGCGACATATGATCTTCGTGGAGGATTGGCCATATGCCGGCATAGACTTCTACAAAGATCCTGACATGCAGCTGCCTGCTGGAGAGCAATGGGATGACGGTGGTAAGACACTTGATCACATTTTTTTACATTTTCATTTTTATGATGTTTTTTTATTTTTTCATGTACATGTCCTAATGACAAATGCTATGGTATGCAGATGTAGGACCAGTGAGACCCCTCGAGCTGGCTCCAGAGGCGCGGAGGGATGCGCAGGGCATTACAGCACTAGCCCTGGCTCCTCCAGAAGATGATACGATGGAGACAGTGATCCAAAACCTTGAGGGCCTGCTAGCAGGGATTCCAGATTACATGGGGATCGAGGAGGTCCCTAGAGCATCCTAGATCCACACAGTAGGAGTGGAACCCAGGATGCACCGCCTGTTGAGGCGGGTGACATGAGCGGCAGTGTACTATAGGGAGAACAACCCACTACAGTAGACACCTAGGTTTTTATTTCCTGCTGGTGATTTTGAGAGACATGTGTCTCAGATGTATAGAGAACACAGACTCTATTTGGACATGTACACTTATTTTTGAGTGCCTTGGTGTGCCACATGATATATATATACATATTCCTATGGTCTATTATTGTGCTTTACATGCTTTCTTGTATGATGTTTTCATTACATGTTACGCAAATGTCTGTCTAATACATGATTAGCCAATGCATCAGTTAACGTGTTTAATCGTCGTCGAATATGCTGATATGTAGTGAAATCAAAATTCCTCTCTAACAATTTAACACATAAATAAAACCTCAATTTGCGATGGTCTCTGACGAAATATCGCCCATTGAGCTGGTGGATGACAAGTTGAGAGTCCAGGTTCACAACCAATGTACGAATGCCAAGATTAATCGCCTTGGCCGGTAACTTAATCACAGCACTATATTCAACGACATTGTTTGTGGTACAACCTAAACACACACCTTGAAGGTCTATCAACTCACCATGAGGATCGTTGATCACCCACACCGCAGAGGACAAGTTGCGGGTACTGCGGCAGGCACCATCGGTGAAACCAACATAAGGTGTACCAGACATCTACACAAGAAGCAAAAGACACAATAAGCGGTAATCACGCCTTCACACCAAGCCAAAAACATGAAAACACACACACTCAACACACTTGCTAAGAAACACACATATGTACAAACCAAAGTGCATGGGGTTCACGCATAGTACTTTTTCAAGAACAACTCGTTTCGAGGCTTATTGAGAGGGTTCCCTCGGTAATCAATTAGCCCGTATGCCCCTTTTTGCAAAACTCTCTTTACAATATAAGGCCCAAGCCACATGGGCTCGAGTTTGCCTACCCCCAGCTTATCATTTGCTTGATCGTAGAGCAGGACTAAATCTCCCTCAACAAAAGAATGAGGATGTATAGTATGATCGAAGTGAGTTTTCACTCTCTTCTTCTGTGCTTCAATAGCTAGAGAGGCTATCCGACGGGTCTCGTCCAGCTATTCTAGGTAAAGAAGGCGTTCTTCTACCGGAGTAGTGTTGGGAAGTAATTTGAGGGCCAATTTCATAGAAGGGATCTCGCACTTGATTGGAAGGGTAGCCTCCAGTCTGTAAACTAATTGAAATGGAGTGAAACCGGTGGCATGCTTCACAGAGGTTCGGTAGGCCCACAAGGCGGAGAACAACATCAAGTTCCAGTTAGACTTATGCATTCCAACAGTACGTTGAAGCATCGTAACTAGAACCTTGTTGATGGCTTCTACTTGGCCATTGGCCTGAGGATAGTATGGAGTCGAACTATCATGCCATAAGCCTAGCTGGGTTGTTAGCTCGGTCATCATGTGATTACGGAAATGCTTCCCATGATCAGTGACGATATCCTGAGAAACTCCGACCCATGAAATAACATGATTAAACAAAAATTACGCCGCTGTGTGACCGTCTTCAGATAATGTGGGCATCACCCCGGCCCATTTTGTGAAGTAATCGACAGCAACGATAATATACCCATGCCCCCTAGCCAAGTGAGGGTTATAGGTCGTATAATCAATGCCCCATTTTGCAAAAGGGTTGACGGTAAGAACAGGGTGCAATGGAGCGGGAGGTGCACACATCTTCTGCTGGTATATCTCGTACTCGTGATAGGAGTGGACGGCAAGAATGCAATCCTTAAAGATCGAGGGCTAGAAATAACTGGCACGGAGGATCTTTTGAGCAATAGCATAGCCGGACATGTGACCACCATAGGCACCAGAATGCCAATCATTCAAAACTCGCTCAGACTCCTCGAATGTTAGGCATCGGCGAAGAATGGAGTCAACACCGAGACGGTACAGGGTGTCCCCAATGATACGATAGGGCTGAGACTGATGATGAATCTGTCACTGAGCATCCTTAGACACATCAGGATGAAAAGAGGACGTCTGCAGATATACAATGATATCCCCATACTAGGGATCGAGGGTGCTAATTAGGAACAGAGTTTCATCTGGGATATGGTCCTCTGACCGAGAGGGTTTGGTAGGAGATGGAAAAGAGCAAAGTATCTCAGCAAAGAAAAGGGATTTCTTAGACTTGGCGGTGGTGAATTCCAAGTCGAACTATTGGAGAATAACAATCCACTTCGAGTACTTGCCCCCCAGTAGCTGACGTCACAAAATGTACGCATCAGGTTGCAATCAGAAACTACAGTCGTAGTACGCAACAAGATATAATGGTGGAAATGTTGGATGGCACAAATGGCAGCCAGTGCCAACTTCTCTATGTAAGCATATCGAGTTTCCATATTTAGAAGATTGCGGCTGAGATAATATATGAGATGCTCAGTGTCATCATTGTCATCTTGAACAAGAACCATGCCAATAGTGGTATCGGCAGTAGCCAAATACAGAGTATAGTCGCAATGATAATTCGGAGGATGCAACAATGGAGAGGAAACAAGGATACCCTTGATACGCTCGAAGGACTCTTGAGCAGTGGCATCCCAATGAAAAGGGGTATCTCGCTTCAGTAACTGCGTGAAACCGTTAGCCACTTCGGCATAGTTCGGAATGAATCATCTTAAAATATTTTCTTTGCCCTGCAAACTCTGCAATTACTGCAAGGAAGCAGGGGGAGGAAGATTCAAAATAACCTCGACTTTAAGGGGATCCAAATAGATGCCCTCTCGAGAAACGATAAACCTGAGCAGTCTGCCTGACTCAATGCATAAGACACACTTATGAGGATTAAGCCTGATGCGGTAGTGTCTACAGCGGAGAAAGATTTCATGAAGATGAGCGGGATGGTCCTGGCATTTTGCCGAATGAGATGGTAGATCATCCAGGTACGCTTGTACAATGTGACGAATGTCATGGAATGCATAGGACATTGCACGTTGGAAGGTAGCACCAGCGTCTTCAAACTGAAAGGGAGCTTTTTGTAGGTGAAAGTGCCCCATGGATAGATAAAGGCAGTCTTGTGCTGATCTGCGGGCACAATATTGATCTAGTTATACCCAGAAAAATCGTCCATGAATGAATACATTTCGCTCCCAACACACTCATCAATGAGCTGGTCAATGAAGGGTGTGGGGAAGTTATCTTTGGGACGAGCCTGGTTAATATCACGATAATCAACACAGACTCAAATGGTACCCTATTTTTTAGTCACAGGTATGATATTGGAGACCTAATCTGTGAGTGGGATGGGGTAAATAAATCTAGCCTTAAGAAGCTTTTCAACTTCTGCTTTAATGGTCGTAGCCTTTCAGGGCTTCATGAGGTGTAGACGATGGCGAACAGGCTTAGCACCCAGATACGTAGGTATCTCATGCACCACGATGCTAGGATCAATGCCGGGCATTTCTTCGTAGGACCAAGCAAAGATGTCATGAAATTCAGGGAAAATATCAGTATAAAGCTGAATTTCCTCTGAAGTACAAGTTACTCCAACATGGATATGCTCGACAATCCCTGCTTTCACAGAGATGTCGATGGACTGGGTCTATGTGATGTTTCCCATATTTCCTTCAGAGGACACTTGATAAACTTGAATGGGTGTCTGAAGGGGTTGGGATGGGAGACAAGGAGCAAACCGCTCGAGACAGGTAAGCACTTCCCGGTGGGTAGGGAGAAACGAGGAATGATGGTGATGATCAGACCAAGGGGGTTCATCGAGAGACATGGTCTCGATAATGGATTCATCAGAAGGAAATATTTCCTTTAAAGGATCCAAAGAAGCGTCATCTCTAAGCCAAGGGGAATGAGTGTACGAATCGGGAGCCCTGCTCGAAGGAGCAAGTTCAGGAGGTGGAGCCAATGCAGAAAAAATTTCGACGTAGTTGAGCTCGGTAGGACTCAACGACATCTCGTCACCCCAAGATTCTACCTGATCAGCAGGGGGAAGAACCCACAGATCAGAGCGAATAGAAATCATATTGATAGGAGAGACGTTAGGAGGTGGGAGTGAAAACACACCCATGAGGGCAGGATCTTTAAAAAGTCCAGCTCCCACACTCTCATATGGGATGGAGGTATGCTCCACAAAGGGCATGTTTCCTTTGGAAGAGGAGGTGAAGAAGGATAGCTAGTATGCGGTGACGATCTTCCCCTAATGAGGGAAGTGAATAACACGAAATAGAGATGAAGTCACGGCTCGCATGGCGTATGTCCAGCTACATCCCAAAAGGAGGTTGTAGGTAAGATTAGCATCAACAACTTCAACTTCCACTTCGACGGTCTTCCCTTCCAAAGTGATCGGAAAACATTGGAGTATACCATAAGGACGAGACTCTCTCCCATCAAAGGCTTCCAAGGTCATAGGAGACTGGCTCAGAGTCGGAGAACCAATAGCCTTCCAACAGGCAACAGACATGATGCAAGTTGAAGCGCCTTCATCAATGACTGTACGATGAATCATTTTGGAATTGATGATGACCTGTATGAGGAAGGCAATTTGGTGAGGCAGTCTCAGGATATGGCTTTCCAGGTCAAAATTAATTAGATCGAGTCAGCCAGGTCTATGCCACCGATGGCCAATAGCAAGCACTTCCTCTGAGAGGGGCAGCTCTGGAGTACTTCTAAAGCGGACATAGCTGACGGAGCCTGGGCTAAGTCATCAACTATGTTATAGTGATGAGCAACACAATAATTAGGGTTGTAAGAAGATTTCCAGAGTATACCTTTCGGAGGGGGTCAGATGGGCGTCTCAGTGCTAGGTCTCTTGATATGGAGCGAACCAGAACTGGACGGAGGAGTGCTAGAGGGGACCTCAGGCTCTTTCCCGGTGGGAAACAAATACTCTTTTGCCTGAGTACTGATGTGGACAGGAATCATCCCAGCCATAAATACTTGAGAACCAAAAGGAGAAGAGGATTGAGATGGATCAGCCACCATTTACGTTTGCTGTGAGGGAAAAGGCTCTTTGAGCATAGCAGGAGTCCCGGGAGCACCTTTCAACAAACGACTAACTTCAGACTGCCTTGGGCAGTCTTTGGTATAGTGATCTTCGTCACAGATAAGAAAAGGGTATTTGGGCTTGCGTTTGGTGCCTTCCTAGGGTGGAGGTTTAGGGGAATCCTGCTTAGGTTGATCTGCTTTATTCTTTCCTTTTCCATTCTTCTTTCCTTTCGAGGCTTTGTCCGCCGTGGTGGACTGAACAACATTAACCTCGGAAGTACTACCAGAATTGGACACAGCCTGAGAAGTATTTTTGTTCAGAGAATTTGACTCTTGCTTCCCAGGGTTCGCGGAAGTTTTCTTTGAAGGCGGGTTAACGGAACCAATGATACCGTCAACAGATGGTGTTGGCGGGGCTTTGGAAGTTCCTAGTCTCGAGGCATTAGGAAAATAATCATATGGAGTACCAGACTGGGAGTAAACCAAGTCAAGGTAATGAGCGCGCACAATAGCCTACTCTTCAGTTACACATGCCCCCATAGCAATGTCCCATTCTATCAAACTGACGAATGAGGTCGTGAACCAGTCAGTAAGAAGCTAATCGGGAATCCAAAACTTAATCAAATGATGATGTCATCTCCTTTCATGGATATGATCAGAGATACACGTAGCTGTTGTCTATTTTAAGGATGTCAGGAGGTGTGTGCCTATTTCATATCAAATGGGCAACTGAAAATGAGTTAAAAATTCCATAGCCAACAAGTTAAAATCCTGAAAAGATCCACAAGATAACTCAATATACCATTTAGCAGCAGAGCCAGTGAGACTCCTTTGAAAAAGGCAGAGCCAGATTGAATCATCAAGCCACAGTTCTAGCCAGCTGGTGGTTGCCCCCATTGATTTTGTCCAGACAGATTTGGCCCAGGAGGGTTTTGTCCGTAGGGATTTTGTCCATAGGGGTTATAGGATGGCTGACCCTGGATTCCCCCCCAGCATTCCATTGATTACCAACTTGGCCTACAGGAGAAACATAAGGTTTCTGGTAATTCTGGTAAGGACTCTCCTGCAGTTGTTGATAATTTTGATATGGGGAAAATTGAGTTTTCCCTTGGGATTGTTGGAAACCATAAGGTGGATGGGCTCAAAACTAAGCCTGAGAGGCAGGCTGCGTTTGATAGGCTGGTTGGGATTGAGATCCAACCTACATTTGAAGACCGGATTGGGTCTGGGGCCCAGCCTGGGGCTGAAAACTGGGTTGAGCTTGAGAAGCAACAATCATTTGAGTGCTCGGTTGAGCAGGCCCAGAAGGATGTCCTTGAGAGAACTGAGGCTGAGCCATCTGGCTAGAAGGTTGACCTAGTTGAGGTTGAGATTGACCCATCTGCCCAGAAGGTTGAGCTTGATGGGTGTTGGGTTGGCCTTGCACAACTGAGGGTTGTCCTGATAGGCCGAATGGCTGAGCGGACTAGATAGTTGGTTGACCTGATTGGATTTGAGGTTGACCGACTTGTCCAGATGTTTGACCATACTTGACAGTGGGTTGGCTTTGCTGAACGTAAGCTTGACTGACTTGCCCAGAAGGATAGCCTTTCTGGACACCAGGCTGACCTTGTTGCATGTAAGGTTGAACCGGATTACCAAAAGGTTGCACAAAATAGGTAAAAGACGGACCACCAGAGGCCGAAGGTTGTCCCTGAAAGGGTTGTCGTTGTGGGCCTCCAGGTTACCCTGGATAAGACTGCCCGTAATATTGCTGCCCATAAGAGGTTTGCATGTAAGATGGTTGGCCTTGATGACGTTGTCCTTGAATATGTGCAGGTGATACTTGGCCACCGCCATAACCAGTGGGGGTCCAAGCAATAGATAATGGGACCGTGACCTCAACCGCAGGCTGAGGTGGCAGAGGTATGCGGTAATAGATATGAGCCCCTCTAGAATCATAATAATGAAACAGATTTTTAGGATCTTCATTCTGAAGAGCATGTAAATATTGATCGTATGCCCCCCCTACTGGGATAGAACTAGAAGAAGGTGGGGCACCTAGTGTAGGGTGAACAAATCCGAGTACGGACGCTGATGGGCCACTATTAGCTGAGCCTGAATAAGGTCTAGCAGCAGTGGTCACAACTAAGAATGCAGTAACGACACCGACAACGGGGGTTGAAGAAGCCACACAGACAGTTGGAATAGTTGGGACGGAAGTGACAGGCACATTGTGAATTTGAGGAATAAAGGACTCCGAAGACATAACATCCCTCAATGCCTTATAGCATAAAGGCAACGTAACACCAAGAGGGGTGACACGAAAAGGTGGAGTCCTAGAAGACATAACATCCCTCAACGCCTTATAGTGTAAAGGCAACGTAACACCAAGAGGGGTGATACGAAAAGGTGGAATTTCTGTTGAGGTGGGAATTTCACCACTCGTCGCAACAGATTCTTCACTTGTGACGGGGGATGTGTCCTCCATATTAGAAGAAGACATTGGGACCGAAATGCTAGGAGGAGTACTGGGAATATATTCTTCAGAAGGTTCCAAAATGGGGTTCCAGTGAATCTCGTAAGTCTCATCCTCTAGAGCGCGAGAGTTAATCGGTTGGATACTCGGAATAACAGGGAGAGTATCACTCACAACTGGTACCTCAGGGGAAACAGAAGAAGGACACCCTTGGTCACTCAGAACGGGAGAATGGATCGGTGATTCCGCTAGGATTATGAATTAAAAAAATAATAGGCAAACTAATGAGAAAGGACCCTACTCAAGCTAACGCAAAAAAGATCTAACCGGGTAAGTGTGAATCGTGGCCAAATGAATTTTAAGACACAGGAACAAAACTTGACCTTTTCATTTTTAAAGAGTCGAGAAAAAGAAAAAAGATGACTCTAGTCGCCTTCGAATATTTAATGAGCCTAAAGTGATAAGTGCTTAGATGGACCTTTTCTTTTAGGGAGTCCGAAAAGGAATGAAAGTGACTACTCTGAAGAACTAGGCAAAAAGGTCTACTAGAAAAATTCGTAAAACTGCATATACACCTTGGCAGTCATATGAAGACCAAGGACTTTCCGTACGTCAGTCAATCTTCCCGAATGTTGTGTTCGGTGCGTTACGGCTTGTAAGGCGGCAAACACAGCTTCCTATGGATAAAGGATGATAACCTAGTGGGGTCTCCCCATATACTCGATGGTACGTGGGAGCACAATTCGTGCTAGACCACTATTGAGTCACAGAAGGAGGAATCACCCAACCTTGAGTGGAAACAAAAGTGATTAGGTTTAACGACGCCAGAGCACGTCTCTAGCCTAGACCTCTAAATTTGTGTGTTATGTTCCAATGCGTTGTTAGATTTATTCAGTTCATTTTAAAATTGATCTTGGATTATGTTTAAGTTTTCTGGCCTTATCGTATGTATATAACAAAACCTAGGATGCAGCTAGAATGAATGAAATATCCTTTTTCTTCGATGAACACCTACCTATGGGAGGGTAGAGAGATCATTCCCAAACCAAGAAAACCAAGGCAACAAAACAATCACTCAATGCAAGCAGACATCAATTTCTAAAGTGCACGGATACTACTAATGATAGATTTAATCATTCACTTTTCAATATGCAACTTGAAATGCAAATCCACTTTCACTTTTGCATGCTAAATGAAATGCAATCTTTTGATTTTGATGCCTCTAATCTAAAAGAAAGCAAAAAACAAATGTGGAAAAACGGTTGATCCAAACAATTGTAATCTATGTCTGGGTAATGAAGAGAAATCGAATCAATGCCGAGATTGGTCCAATAACAATCACTAAACAATCAACCAAAAGTAAGCAAAGGGGAAGGCTCAATCAAACCAAAAACAAACAACAAACAAATCTTTGCAAACAGGCAACCAAGAGAAATTGATCCAAAAGACTTGAAATAATGAAACTAGGTCACAAAGCAAGAAAAACAATATTCATTCAACAAAGCTCACAAGAGAGTGCCTCAACCTCTAAATAGTGAAAAACAAGTTATCAAACAAGTGAGAACAGCAAGGGACTAGCAAGACTGATGGATTCAGGAGGCAGAATTAAAAAAATAAATTCTACAGCAATCAGCACGGGTGATACACAAGCAACAAGTGCTGATAAAGAGCACATTGCAACAACAAAGCGATGTCAGCGCGGAAGTACACAAGTTTTCTGTGATGGTCCAATTTACAGAACAGTCGTGACTGTTAAGCGTAATTATGCGATTACAATGCGACTGTTAAATTAAAAGCCGCGATGATGTTCAAAATAGTAACAGGTGAACCAGAAACTAGCAAACCAAAGACAATCAATCTTTAATCAAATACGGGCATTTCCCAGATCAGGCCAAGAAACTCAGAAGACTGGTAACTAATCCCCAAAAATTCAAGAGAAACCAAAACAAAAATCAAGACAAGAGTAAACAAGAAAAGAACAAAGGCCAAAGGTACCCAGTGGGGTCGCCAATTTGTGATGTAGGAAAGTGTTCCCTTTGCGGACAGAGGCAACTCCTCTAGCCCTAGAATTGGTCTAGCCACAAACAAGGACAGATCAACAATAGCTTTCTTTAAACAGTCATGGTTGGAGGCCTACCTCAACCGGTAGTCGATGGAGTTCCGTTGCACTGCTCCAGCTTCCACTTCCTTCTCCTAATGAGTGATCAACCTGAAACAATGCAAAGGAAATACAACAAAGCACGTAACCGAAACAACAATGATCTATTTACTCACAAAGTCAAGAAGTCATGAGCTATCAAGTACATTACATACAAGACATAGGAAAACATCATTGATTGCATTAATAATGAAATAAGAGTAAGCTTACAACCAAAGTATTGACGTCACAAGCCTTCTCAGAGGGATCCAACCAGCATGTTCCTCAAGCATTAACTCTTTGAAGATGGATCTCCCAACATACAGGTCTCTCTCACTCACAAGTTTTACACAAGATTAAGGGCACTTCACAACCTTCCTCAAGCTATCAACAATCCCACACTTGTCACACTCACACCAGCTATCTAGCAAACTCACAAGCAGTAACAGTACTATCAGCAACCACTCTAAAGACTAAAAATTCCAAAACTAGTAGCACATAGCAATGGTGAGAGTTTAAATAGGAGAAGGAGTCTCCATGAAAGGTGGGAGGATGAGCTTATCTCCAAGGAAGGTAGCACAAATGATGGAACAACCACAACAGAGAAAGGAGGGCGACATAAACTAGGCCAACAACCAGGTCTGGAGTCATCCAAAAGGCCGAATGTTGGAACAAATTCACCAAATTTGGATCATCGCGGGAACATAACTGGTCTGCCATGCTGACATCGCTATTGAATAATGGAGCTAGTCAGGTCATCGCGGAATATTACAAACGACAGTAGCGCTGGCACATAACATCCGACCATCACGGGAATCACGTGTACTTCCACGATGGCAGCACTTCTGGACTGTTTTGGAGTGCCCATCAGCGCGTTTATTTAGCCAACAGATGCGATGAGGTAGAAACCTTTGGAAAAGTGGGTCATTTGGCAACATCAGAGAGCATTTGTCTAATATGAGCATGTATGACTTGGACACATGACATAGTAGGAAGACTGGAGTGAAGACAATGACAAATTACTGTGTAACAATTTTCCTTGATTGGATGACCTTCAAAAGAAATGGGTCTTTCATCCTGCATTAAAATAGCACCAATTCCATTTCTTGAAGCATCACATTCCACAATAAAGGTTTTTGTGAAGTCTGGCATAGCTAAGACCGGTGCTTGGCACATTGCCTCTTTAAGATGTTCGAAGGCCTTTGTTGCTTCTGGAGTCCATGAAAATGCATCTTTCTTCAATAATGTTGTTAGAGGTGTTGCTATTCTCCCATAATTCTTAACAAACTTGCGATAATACCCTGTCAACCCGAGAAATCCTCGCAGATTCTTTATGGATGTGGGGATTTTCCATTCCTTAATGGATTTAATTTTGCTAGAGTCTACCTTAACACCTTCATGAGATACAATATGACCCAGATATTCCACCTCTTGTACTCCAAAGAAACATTTGGAGCTTTTTGCATATAATTGTTTCTCCTCCAATAGTTTGAGCACCCTGTCAACATGTTCAACATGATCCTTCCAAGACTTGTTGTAGATTAGTATATCATCAAAAAATACCAACACAATTTTTCTAAGGGTTGGAAAATGAAATTCATCAAACCTTGAAATGTAGAAGGTGCATTGGTGAGGCCAAAAGGCATGACCAAAAATTCATAATGACCCTCATGAGTTCTAAATTCTATTTTCGAAATGTCTTCAGTCTTCATTCTGATTTGATGATATCCTGAATGAAGATCTAACTTGGTGAAGTAAACTAATCCATGCAATTCATCAAATAATTCATCAATGACAGGAATGGGAAATTTATCTTTAGTAGTGAGCTTGTTGAGCTCCCTATAATCCAGACACATGTTCCATGATCCATCCTTCTTGTAAACCAATACTACTGGAGCAGAGAAATAACTTTGGCTAGGTTGAATTATACTAGCCTTTATAATTTCTGCAACCATACATTCAATTTCACGATTTTGGGCATAGGGATATCTGTACGGCCTAATGTTTGGAGGAACACTTCCTAGAATCAAATGAATATCATGATCACAATCACGAATAGGTGGGAGACCTTTGGGAGTCTCAAATACCTTTGAATGATATTCCAAGACTTTTTGGAGATCTAGAGAAATAGATGATTTCGATGTGGGAACCTTTAGCGAACATAATTGTGCAATTACACCTCTTTATTCCTTCTTTAGAAGCTTTTTCATACCGTTAGAGTTGATTATATTTCCCGATTTCCCTGCAATACCCCTTAACTCAACTTCCTTTCTTTCCACACAAAATTTCATGAAAATTTCTTGAAAATTAAAAGCTATTATACCCAAGGATTGTATCCATTGGACTCCTAGTACAACATTAGCACCACCCATTGGAATGGAAAGCATTGGGCTATTCAATACATATTCTCGCATGGATATCTTGATATTATGGCACTTTCTAGAGCAATTAATGGTTCCTCCACTTGCAACCATCACTTGACACTCTGGTGTTGTATATAGGAAGAAATTCAATTACTTTTCTATCTTACAATGAATAAAATTATGGGTACTTCTCGAATCAATCAACACTATTAGCCTTTTATTCTTGATATGTCCTTCTATCTTGATAGTTTGAGGAGTGGTAATTCGAGCCAATGCATTACAAGATATGGTCGGATTCATTTCTTCTTTATCTAGGGTTTTCTCCCGGAGTATATCCTTTTCTTTTAACATTTCTTGCTCCTTTTCTTCCTCCTCTTCACAATCTATGTAGAATAGTTTCTTCTCAGCACACTTATGACCTATAGTGTATTTTCTATCACAACTGTAACAAAGCCCTTTTTCTCTTTTTTCTTCCAATTGTTGTGGTGTAAACCTTGTAGGTTGTGGAAGGCTAGGGAAAACAACACTCCCATCTTTGTGAGTGGTAGGCTTCCTGGTTGCCATAATTTTGCTTTCCATTTTTCTTGCTAACCTGAATGCGTTCTCCAATGTATCAAGTTACCAAAGGCGAATGTCATGTTGGATATTATCCTTTAAAGTCCCTATGAACACATCATCCTATGCTCCTTTGGAATATCTTTTACCCTTATGCTCAATTTTTGGAAGTCCTCAATTTGATCCATCATTTAACCCTTTTGTTTGAGATTTATCAATTGGCTAAAAAGGGTGTTGCTTTTTGTATCCTCATAATGTGCTATCATTTCTTCCGTAAAAATTGCCCAAGTGACAATTTGTTTATGAAAAAAAATCCATCAACACCATACAAACTAATTTGGTTCCAAATATAAAGTTGCAACACGTACATTTTGTGTGTTTTTCACATTATGGAGATCGAAAAATTGCTCCATCTGTAGTATCCATGTTCCGGGATCCTTGCCATCAAACTTCCTCGTATTGATTTTTGGAACATGGTGGGACTTCAATCCAACATTAGAGTCTATGATATCATAATTAACATTTCTTTTGTTCTCATCATGAGTTTCCTTTACTACCCTTTCACCATTAGCGACCATTTCTTATAGCAACTTATTCAAAATTATCTTCAATTCTTCCATCTTATCATCCTAGCTATTCATCTTAGCGTCCATGCCATTCATGTTAGCTTCTATGCAATCCATGTTAGCTTCCACGCCATCCATCTTAACTTGCACGCCATTCATATTAGCTTCCACTCCATCCATCTTAACTTGCATGCCATTCATATTAGCTTCCACACCATTCATCTTGGCTTCAATTACCTTTAGTGAGAGTCAAATTTGTTGTACTTCGTATTGTAATTGTGATATATCATGTTGCACTTCTTCCTCTTCTTCATGAGGCATGCTAGAGCTTTCAGGTTTCTTACTAGGTGTTTCCATTTTCTTCCCTCGGGGAATTAATTAATGTTAATTAGTTAATTAATGCTATTCCCTTTGAATTCCTTCAAACTAATTTTTCAAACCAATCTTATGCAAAATTTAAAAACAACTGCAAACCTTTTTTTCACTTTGTAAGAGCTCGATATTGAATCTATTCTATCTTAATAACTGCAGATCTCGAATATTTTAAATCTCATCCTATGGTATCTCTTTGAGTCCTCTTTCTAAACCTGCAAGTCTGATTAATATTAGATTATCCAAGGAAGAGTTAAGCCAAATCTCCCACGGTGACCTGATTATAGGCTAGTTCAGCAGAGCGAACTTGTACGACATGCCACGTGTCCCTGTTTCGCCCCTAGTACCTGAAATTGGCAGACAAAAAACTATAGGCTGTCCTATTTCTGAAACTTCTTACGAAATTTCAATATGATGCTAAAAAAAAAATTATGATGATTTTACCTAGGTCACCTGTTTGGAATGTAATTCGGGAGTCTGCAAAAACCCTAACTTCCTCAGATCATATCTCCACAAATATAACAAGAAAAGCCTTGAAATTCAGAACCAAATTTCAAAACGATTTCAGATCAAATGGATTTTTTTTGTAGCATCTGAAATGTTGTAGAAACAAAGTTATAGCGAAAACGCCATGATGACCTATTTCGAGTAGTGAAACTCTAGAATCCAAAGCTGTGATACCAAATGTTAGGAAACCAGCTCACAAAAGATAGAAAAGATAGATCAATGCCTTAGAATTCAGCCTATTTGCGGGGGCAACCTCCTTTACATTACACAAATGAACAATTCTTGGATGATACAAATGAATAAACCTCCCTTCTATATATAGAAGTCTAAGGGGTCACAATATAATCAAGCCGACATAACAGTAGTAACATAAGGGCACAAAAATAACAATAGTGGGTTTCTATGGGGTATACTAATAACAATATGGGGAAAATAGGGACACAATAATAACAATAAGGGATACAATGACGATGGTAATGGGGGAATCACTAGTATTATAGGGGCTTAACATGAAGCCCGAGGGCTTCCATGCTTGTTGTATCCTTAGTAGCATGAACAAAATTTGTTGAAGAAAAAGAACCGCACTTGACAAGAAAACAGGGCCATAATAACTTCTTGCTGTCATTGAGAACTTTAGTTAGGCCTTTTACCATGGTCTGGTAGGAAATCACTCTTGCCAATAATTTATCAGAAACATATAAAGGAAGGAAATGTGGATCAGATGTGCTACTAAAAACCCTAATGTAGGTGAACCATTCTTCAATAAAATATTTGTTGTCAGCTAGCAAGTCTGTTGCAACTTCTTAGGAAAACCTGGGGGCTTTCTTATTTAAAATTATTTAATTCAAGGGTAGAATAACAACGTGACATATTTTATAGAAGTGGGGTATATAATACGATTCCAATATTTTCTTATGACTAAGATGGATTGGGTAGGGGTCCTGTAAGGTCCATTTCCAACCCATGGTTGAAAATGTCGTGCAAAAACATATGGCATCGATAATGTAGGCACTAAAATAGTATGGATGAAGCTTTTCTAGAGAGGAGGATCTCTTCTGCCGATATTCAGTAATGATCGTAGCTAGGTTATCAGATAGGATGGAGGGCCAATTCATGATGTGGGAATTAACGTAGGCATCAATCGCAGGAATCCATTTTATGGAAAACTTACTATTATTGGGTAACCCATATAATCTACATAATATAGTTGTTGCATAGTTGTAGGGCTTTTCCAAAGAAGTTATAGCATACATACCCAATTTGTCATATTTGAATTTGTTGTCCAATACTCTCCAACCTTGAATCAGCTTGAAGGGGTTTGGGTTCTTCTTTGTGAAGTTGGCCATGAATGCCTTGTCATAGATATCATGAGGGTCAGGTATATGGTACAATTTATTCAAGTCCTCTACTCTGAACGACTCTATTAGCTCCATTCTTGAATTCCTGAATTGTCTATCAACAATGATCAGATTTTTTATCACACCCTGATAATATCTATGTATGGGAGGATTTTAGACCTTTCTCCTATCCTATGAAGGAAAGAATAGGTAGCGTCCCTAAATGGAAGTCTCGAAGGATTTTTTGAGTTAGTTGTTGCTCTTGAGACAGTGATTTTAGGACGTTCTTCCTCAAACCTATTATATATGACCTCCCAAGCTGTTGCACCTCTGGCAGCATCCCATACTGTATCAGAGAAAATAGGATCCATCTCTGTAAACCTGAATTCATTAATGCTCTGCTTGCCCTATTTTTGCATCACCTTTCTGAGTGACATGTTTTTTGTAGCTTGCCTGAAATATACAAGATACATGAGCACAAACGGTATCGGGTAATTAAGACTGAAATATTCTCTGAAACAACTTTGGATCGTGAGAAAGGTTTAATGAGATACTCGACATTAACTACCCATAACTTGGAAAATGATTATCTTTCCTCGAGCCGCTAAATATTTTTTAACCTATCAATTCATTTATTTTGATATAAAAACGTAATTATTTCACACGCTTAACCTCTCTTAATTGCACATCACAATATTTCAATGGATGCAATATAGCATTACCAGATCTATAAAGCGAAATGCAATTGCGAATATCACAATATCACATTTCGCAAATCGCTAATGGACATCTAAGGGCATAGCTGGATTACTTGCGAAGTTTGCGATGTGCAAAGTGCGATTTGTGAAATGACAAGGTGTTGTTGATTGGGATATCGCAGCAGGAGATTTAATCGCTCATCACAATTATTTAAAGGTGTTTTACGACAGCCACATGGAAAAGTGCAATTTACGATTTCCGATGAGGATTTCATCCTTAGGTCGTTTTGCAAGGTTTTTTCTAGGTATTTTCTTAGAGTTAGGTATTATTATCCGAAGCCTAAAATTTTAAAAAGGGTCCCCATTTATATCTCTATCCTTAGTTATTGTTATTCATTAATGGGGGGGTTGTTTCATAGTATAACAATTGGTGATTCAGTTGGGAGAACCAGTTATCTCTGAGTAGTTTTATGAAATTTCTAAGAATTTCAAAGTAATTAAAGTTATAGGAATTATAATTACATGAATTATAAAGTAAACAACATTTCTCTAGAATCATCATTACTTAATCTACTTATTCAATTACTTTACTCTTGTAATGATAAAAATATAAATGTTCTCATCAACCAATAATAAGATATAAAGTAATATAGCACGTGTTTTCTACAGATTAGTTTTTGGTGTTTACTCATTTATCATAGATAGAGTCTTTGCTGTTAGCAAGTGTTCATAGCCTCGAAAACATTATATTTTAACCAAAAATGATTCATTGTCCCATCTAAAGAGATTTTCAAATTTCAAAATGATACTCGCTTTGAATATCACTTGGATCTTGTCCCTTTTTCCTTTTTTAATATAATCTTTTCTTTTAGTTTTCTTAAAAGACATTGTCTAGGCTTGGTAACCTAATAATGACAATGCCATTCACTGGCTGTAACTAAACTTAACAATCTGGCTCTTCATGAGAACCCTCGTCTTCTAATCGACGAGATCATTAGCTATTACCCTGTTTTGATATGCAGTATTGGTAATATCAGTTTAATTATTTCCCTATGAACAGGGCAACCAAGCTCATAATGAGACTTTTTATCTTCTAAGTTTTTTATATTTTAGAATTACACTCTCAAGAAGGAAAATTTTATTAGATGGGGTGAATCATTGGCTTTTTTGGCAGTTTTGGATGATAATGATAGATTTTTTAAGATACTCATCTGCAGGAAGTCCTTACTAAATTAAAGATTATTTTCTTGACTGATAACAAAATATTCATATTCTGGAAAGATAAGAGTTTGTTCATAGAATAAATGTTTTTTAGCAAGATCAAGTCTTTCCAAAGAAATCGGGTTTATTTTAGTACTCAAATGTCCTAATTATTTCTTTTAACACTTGTTTACTTATAGACATGAAAAATCATAAATATTATCAAATATTTTATTTTGAAAATCCAAAAGTAAATATTACTTAACCTCTATTTTCCTAAGAATCTTAAAGGTGATATGTTACGAAATTGGAAGAGGTTATCTTCTAAGTATTTTTTCAAAATTTTCCCATTAACGGGAAAATAATCCTTCTTCCCTGATAAGTCTTGTAAGAAAAACATTCATTGTCCAATTTTGTCAATGATTTGAAAAGGGCCAAGCCATAGTCTTTGAAATTTGGTATGTTTACATTTTTCCTCATGTTCTTTGTCCCATTTCAAAACTAAATCACCTACCTCAAAAGTTTTCTAACTGGTATAGGTTGTATCAAAAGAGGCGTTGACTAATTGTTGATGATGGGAATTGTTTACTCTGGCCTTATCTCAATCTTCTTCAAGCTTAAGGATCTGAAACTGTCTAGCTTGGAGAGAAGAGGAAGGGTTTACATTGATGAATTTCACTAGGGCAAGAGATGGGATTGCTATGTTTGTGGGAAGAGAAAATTATTTTCCATAAACT
The DNA here is from genome assembly GCA_031772625.1 of Pinus tabuliformis. Classification (NCBI taxonomy): domain Eukaryota; kingdom Viridiplantae; phylum Streptophyta; class Pinopsida; order Pinales; family Pinaceae; genus Pinus; species Pinus tabuliformis. The sequence goes on from CM062805.1 coordinate 60,166,742, forward strand.
AAAGAAAAAGGAGAAGAACCGATAGAGGCCTTTTGTGTAATTCCAACTACCCATATAGGAAATATCAATGATTTGTGCCAATTCCTATTATTTTTATCAATAGTCCTTTTGATAATTCTGATGAGGTTTTTGTTTGTTGACTCTACTAATCCATTTCCTTGTGGATAATAGTTGGCAAAATATTTTAACTTAAAACCTCTCTTTAGAGTAAATTCTACCATTACATTTCCAGAAAAGTAAGATGTATTTTCAAACATTAAAGCTGAGGGTAAGCCAAATCTGGTAATTATGTACTGATCAATGAAGTTTATAATGCTTTTTGTATTGGCTATCTTCAAAGGGATAGCTTCTACCCATTTTGTAAAATAATCAGTAACTGTAAGGATGAATCTATGTAGTTTGGAAGAGTTAGGAACAATCTCACCAATTATGTCTAGTCCCCATTGTTCAAATGGTTGTTGGATGTTTACTAGTTGCGCAAGGAATGCTGGATTCGTTTCTCTTCCAGCTATGGTTTGACAAGTTCTACACTTTCTTCCATATTCATGTGCATCCTTAAATATCGTTCGCTAATAATATCCTGCATGTAGGATTTTGTGAGTTGTGGTATTTCCTCTGAAATGTCCTCCAGTTGGTCCATCATGTAATTCCTGCATGACCTTTTCAGCTTCAGGTTTCTCCAAACATCTTAGCAATACTAAATCATAATTTTTTCCAAATAATACATCATTGACTAGTTCATACTGACTCGATTTGAATCTTAAGGCACATTTCATTTTATAATTAAGATGCATAGGAGCATATCCATTTTTCAAATAAAATTTTAAATCGACATATTGTGATTGTGTATCATTAAGGATTACCTCTGATATTTATGCTTCATTACCTTGATCTTCTTCAGGTGGTAACTGGGAAGCTCATGTTAGCATCCTGCCAAAACCTTCGTCCCTGACAATTTTAGCTAGGCGGATTTCTACATCATATTCTTGAAGTGAAGTAACCCAATTGGGTTTTGAGTTTGATCATTTTTCATTTGTAGATCATCCTCTTGTTCATCTATGATCTGTTCCTCATAGGACCCTTCAGATGTAAGGAGATTAACTATATCTGCATCGTTATTGAATACTCTCCACTTTGTTACATTATCAGGAATATATGGCCTAAATATTAACTCTATTGAGAATCAATCTGGATTGAAATCTTTTAAGGGTATAACCTTGGATGCTACATTAGCAACTAGATCAGAACTTGGGTTTTGCAGTCTTGGAACTGAAGAAATGTTAAAAGTAGAGAAATGATAAGTTATGTTATGGGCTAATGATTGATAGTGTTTAAGGTTCCCGTAGACACAATGAATTTTATTTCTTACCTGCTTCACAATTATTTTAGAATCGCCATAGACTCACAAATATTTGACATTAAGTCCAATGTCTTTATACAGTACTTGGATCAATGCTTCATATTCAGCGATATTATTGGTGCACTGAAATTCAAGTCTGCAGGATAACATAGTTTTCTTCCCTTGTGGATTGGTCATAATGCATCCTATGCATGCTCCGTCTTCAGATTTGGGACTGTCAAAATAGAGAGTCTAGAACAAAGAATTATTTGAAATTTTATCTACTAAATTTACACACTTGGAAGCATCTGTTTGTGAAATTTTTTCTATTTGAGACACTATGACATTATCTAGAAAGGGATACCTCTGAGCATTAAAGGATCCCAAAAATGACTCAGTCGAGTAATTTCCAATGATGTTATTGGTGAAGGAAACAGGCTCATTACTTCCCTCAAGGTCATTGACTGTATATTTCAAGAACTTTTCTTAGTATACCCTGATTTGGTTTGGTTTACCATTAGGTGGAAACCACATATGAGACCAATCAGTTGCGAAGTAACCATGAAACTATTCAAACCAATCCCTACTTAGGATTAAACCATAAAATTCAAGGATATCAGCAAATAAAATATCAATCATTTGGGAAACTTTTGGATTAGAGGAAATCCTAATTAAGACTCATGTTATTTCTCGAAGTACCTCTACTTTTGTCCAGTCCAATTGAACTATGTGTACTTCATATTTTTGAGGGGTAATGTTCAATTTAGTGCACACAGCCCTTGGCGTAATATTTGAAGAGGCTCCTGAATCAACTAGGAAGTTATGAACATTCCTGTTGAAAATTTTGTAAGTGAGCAGAAATGGAGGAATATGGGAAATAGACTTATCACCAAGTAGAACTAAATCTGAAGGATCTACTTTGTTGGAAGATGATGGAGGCTTTCCCATATCGTAGGTAGCTTGAGTAACTACAGCAAATGGCAGAGAAGATATGGGAACTACTTTTAATTCTCTTGTTAAAATTTTATGTTGTTGTTTGAGTTTAGTGAGTTCATGCAATGAGATGTTTTCTCTAGTATTTTTCATGTCTTCGACTATGTTGTATTCCACTGTATCTGAGATTACCAATGTTTTGGAAGTATTTGGGGGATCTAGAGGAATAGGATCTGTTTGACTAGTATTAGATTTCTTAGTTACTGTTTTCTCCTTTACAGGAGTAGTAGTTTTTTGTTTTTATTTGAGATAGACATGTGAGGAGAGTTTTTACTTCTAGTAGTTACTGGCGTAGATTGTGCCTCTTCCTCACTTGGGAGAATGAAACCCCACATTCCATTCAATTCAACTTCTTCTTCTGTTTTAGCTTCCTCTTCTACTAGTGAGTCTTCCTCCGCTGCTTGATCAGACTTAGCATTTGAAATGGTGTCCAGGGGTTGAGATGTAGAAGGAGGATTTCTTTTAAATGAGAAAAAAGGTTTCTTGGGGGCAGAGGATTCTGCAACTTGATTCTTGATTTCGACCATTTCATTAGACACCATTTTTAACACTTTTTTAAGGCCTTCTAGATTGAAAGGGTCCTTTGAATCTTTGTTTTTAGAATCATCTTTAAATGTTACTTTCTTTGACTTCCTCTCATCTGTTTGTGATCTCTTTTCCAAAGCTATAATCCTTCTTTCTATAGACAGATCTTCTTTCATGTTTTCTACAAGGGTACCCTCATTTGATCCATCTACAAATATTGCAATATTAGAAGGAAGAGATGATATGTACCATTCTATTTGTACATATAGTGCAGGTTTTGAGGCAGCTGGGATTTTATTTAACAACTTGTTAAATCTGGAGTTGAAGTCTTTGATCTTTTCATATGACTTATCCTTCAAATTAGAAAGATCATTGATCAAGGATTCTATGGTCCTCTCATCACCAAATTTTGCAAGAAATACTTCCTGAAAAGTATCCCAGTTCCTTATTGAACCTGCCGGATGGGAAAAATACCAAGATCCAACAAATCCTTGGAAGGTGTAAGGGAATAGTCTGATTACAACATCTTCATGTGCAACTCCATTAAGATTCATGGCTAACATAAATTTATGTAGATGTTCTTTGCCTGAGAGAGCATCGTCAAGATGGTACTTAAGCAGCCAATTTTCTAGGTTTGCTGGGAGTGCATTTGGATTTGCTACCAAGGCAGCGCCAGGATTTGTCCAAGGTTGAGCGCGTTGATTGGCCATAACTTGAATTGAAGACTGATAATATCAGAAGGTCGGTCCATAAGTAGGTATAGATGGAAAAGAACTTACTAGTGGGTTAGTACTACTAGTAGCAGTACTAATTGGAGAAGTGGATAGTTGAGAAGTCGTGGATTGAGTAGAAGTGAATGGATGGAGGGGTGATGTGATCTCACTGGTATCTGATTCAGACCTTGGTGAGGTAGCTTTGCTACATCGTGGAGGGATGGGGAACTCAAAAGGGGTTACTCCAAGCCTTTCACTTTGTAATCTAGTCAATACACCAGTTTGTTGTAATAATGAAGAAACACTTTCTTCAGAAACTTCGGGCCTTTGTGGCTTCTCAACAGAAATGGATATTTGTTCCAATTTATGTATCAAAGAATGGACTTCGAGAGACTCATGAGTGTAATTTGGGGAAGGTGGTTGTCTTACTACTTCAGGAGACAAGGGAGATGTTTCTACAACTTTATATTTCTGATTAGGAGATTATGAATGAGACCTAGAGGGTGTAGAAGTTGTGGAGGGGTTTTGACTCTTATGAATGTTTTTTTTATTGATATTTAGGTTTATATGCCATTCATAGTTAGATGACCCTCGTTCTAGCACCAAAATGTTACAGCTTCAGATTTCTATTATCCCAAAATGGGGGATAACCACCTGGTCTGGACATTAAGGCAACTCCTTTTCCATTTAAAGTGGTGGCTTCAACCAGGGATAATTGGACCAGTTTCCGAGTGTGGGTTTTAAGATGAGAGTGGGAGGTTGATGAGTGTTTACAATAGAATAATGATAATCTAAATGATCTATTCTATTATGCAAATATCTAACTAACTTATTCTAATATAAACACGGGTATTTCCATATGGTATGCGATCTACAAAGATATTTGTTTAACATGTGATAATAAATATCAATCATGCATAAACATAGATGATAACATATAAGATAATTTCTTTCACTAAATAGTTAGTCAAAGAAATTTATAAAATATATCGCATATATGATGAATTATATATGAAAATAAAAAATTTCAGCTAGGCATCATAACATAAAAGATAAATCTCAGATATAATTCATCAGAATAAAGTGTTGTCATTAACTAAATAAAAACAGAAACAATCGTACAAGATAATAGTAACATATGTGTGAAGTTATGCTCATTTGAGTAATGACACAGATCAACTCCTTTCTTCAAATCAAATTATATCTCAAGAACACAATAGTGCATCAACAAAGGAAAGTAGTCTGATATCTAAAAGAAACAATCATGTTTCTTATTTTTTCTTAAGCATTCAAAAACTTACAATAGTGCATTCTTTGCAAATGTTTTTGATAAAATTCTGGACCCTTCTCTAAATGCATGAGAAGGGTATAAATACTATTATAACTAATGTGAAAAATTAGATTATACAAAATTTGACGAGGTTTAAAACAACCTTTGTCATAACTAGTTATCTAAGTCTAAAAATAAACAGTGGCTTAGTGAGCAGAAATAAGAAGATGATTTGATGTTTTCCAGCTTGTCCTTCAGATTGCATGTATCAGTCACTGGTTTGAGTTGAGGAGGTGCCCCAAAATGTGTCTTGATATGTCCTGCAAAAATCGCATCGATGAGAGGTGGCAACGTTTGCTGAGTCAAATGAATTGAGAAGTTAAGGGTCATGATTTGGCTATGCAGCTTCACGAGGTATTGGCAATATGAATCCCAATCTGTCTTGGTCAATTTTTTGTTTGCCTGTTTTTCGGCCTCTGCCTTTTCCTGCCAGCTTTTATGCAAAGCACCTAAATCAGGCATTTCTTTTAGATTGCCTTCCTTTACCAGGTTGGTGGCAAACAGATTATGGTACACTGCCTTGATTATATTCTTTGATATGTCGGTTACCCTTGCCACTGCTAGCTCAGCATGCTTGATTCTTGCATCCCAATCCATGAAGAGAATTTCTTTGTGTGTCTCATTTTCTCATGTAGATTGGCTTTCCTTCCATCCTCTGTCTCCTGCCATTCAATGAATTCTGAGATTCTAGTGTTTAGATGAGTGATCTCAATTCTATAGTGGATCGTCTTGTCTGTTAGTTGATCGCTAGTAGCCAGATAAGGAGTAATACATGATATCTTTTGGCAGAACTGTTATTGTTGTTTCATCAGGAGGGAATTTAGTTATAGTGCCTCTTTAACGAACTCCTCAGTAGTAGGGACATCCTTATATCTTCCCATGGCTTGTTGTAATTCTAGGACTTGTATGTTTTTAGCCGATGTATTTGCTTCATGGCTTATTTTCAGGACCTCCATGCTCTATTGCAACTAGGCAAGCTGCTCAACTGCTTGCCTGTTGACACTTGCCTTCTCTACTTCAAGTTGTTGCTCAAACTGTGCAATCCTCTCCTCCTTTTACCTCAACAAAGTAGAGACTTCATTAGATTTTTAGTGAGTGCCAATATTGCTTCAAGAATTCTACAACTCCTAGGCTACCAACTTTACTTTTATCAACCCAGTAGTTCGTAACAAACTTGGAAGCGTCGGTGCTATATGCACAAGTACTGGTTCTCACCGTAGGTTGTCACTTGGTCAACTGGCACGAGATCACTAGGAGCTCAAGCCAACTTCTATAGATTTTAGAAGAAGCTCTATGTGTGATGAAAGGAAACAAATATTACTCTATAGATGCTATTCTAACTGCAGAAAGGAGAAAGACTGGAATGTAAAGCAAAACCTAGTAAACCCTAATTAACAAGCTAATTCTACTTTTCCCAAATACACTATGAAAACCATGAAAGAAATGCCATTACCTAATCAAGGAAGTAAACAACATCTAACCATGCTATTTCTAGAAGTAAATAAGAAAAAAACATATTTTTGGATTTTTATGTGTTTTTATGTGAATTTAACATGCATCTAATTTATTGTGTGTGAGTGTGGCAGCGAACAGGTGGCGTTAGAGGGAGGTTTTGGATCTTGGGAGGATGTAGGATGTTTTGGATGGGTCCTAGGAGGTCTTAGCTATCCTTCTGGAGTCTTTTCCCACATTCAGCCTTCAAAATAAATCCTACAAGAAAAACTACAGTAGGAAACAGGAAAACTAGAGGAGGAAAATAGGGAAACTACAGGAGGCCTACAGGAGGAGACGGAGAGCAATTTTCGTTGTTTTAAGAGCATGAGGGTAGGTCAAAAAGGTGGATGAAGGTTGGAATGAGGTGTTAGGTCACCTAAGGTCTACCATGAATCACCAAGAGATAGAAAGATGATTGGTTTTGCTCAAGCAGAGAGGAAGAAGTTCTATGAAAAATGAAGGAAACTTGGGCAGAATTGAGGTGAGGTTTGGGAGACCTATAGGGCATGGATCAGATCGAGGGTTTGATTGTTGGTAAGCTGGCCTACTACTGGAAGATATATGCTACATATAAACTGACAGTCAACCAAGAAAATCAAGCAACCAATGAATTGAGTGCATCCTAGGAAAAACAGAGTTTTGCATTAAAATGGCCTAAACTATGATGTATAGAAGGAAATGCTGGGAAATATTGTAAGAAAGGAAAGCATGAAAAAGGACTATTTCAAATCAGGAAGTGAACATGATAAAGAAGATATAAATCAAAGCAAAACTAGACTATCAACCTACTAGAGAGCTGCAAATACTAGGAGTCTTAGGAATGACGAAAATTTGTGTTTTTGGGGCAGCAAGAGAGTCTTTGCCTCAAATTGTGGTCCTAGTGGGAGGAAGAGAGGCCAAGGCACTATTTCTAGCCTTTTGAATCTTCTCTCATCACTGCTTAACCTGCTACAGAAAGCACAAATGGAATCAAGCTACTAAATAATCAAAAGCAACCTATTCTTAACCATAAGAGAAATACATCTAACAACAAACTAATCTACAAACTGAAGTAAAGAATAAAATACAAGTAAAGAGAAGCTTGGATGCTTGGATCAGGCCCTAAACCAAGAGCTTTAGACCTCTGAGGTAACTTAGTGCTAGCTCAAGAAGGATTCCATATTCATTATCAAAAAATAGCAAGATTGTTGGAATTATGATACATATGTTGTACTTGATGGAAACCCACTCATCTCAGATGATAAATTATAGTGCATCAAAGTTCACGCACTTTCATAAAGATAAAAGTTTCTTTCATGTAGAGAAAAGTTCACGCTCTTTCATGTAGAGAAAAGTTCCTTTCATGAAGAGAAAAGTTCACGCACTTTCATGGTTGGCTCATGGTATTTGTCCCACAGTTTTTGATCCTATGGTTTTGGTCCGTGGTATTGCATCCAAAAGTGTTGACCCCAAGTATTGGGTTCATGGTATTGTGTTATTATGGTTTTGGACCGTGGTATTGTGAAAGGCCTAAGACTATAAAAGAGGAAGGAGACCATTTGGCAAGGCAATCAATCTGAATGAATTGAATATCTAATAAGTGCTAGATCTGAAATATTTGTGATTGGGGTTATGGTGCAGATCTAGATCTGAATGGAGGAACCTTAGCGCATAAAGAAGGATAAGTTCTATTGATGGGTCATAATATTTAAGCTTGAATAATAGTATCTTTGTATGATTTTGATCTGTTACATGAGGCGCATGCTTGATCTATAAATATGACGATCTGGGGTTAATTAGTGTCTGAATATTTGAAAGAATGAATTATTCTTTATAGATCTGTACGCAGGTTAAGCGAAGTGAAAGAGCATATACATGCTGGTTCAGTGAATGAAAACGGCACATACCCATGTTGTTCCAAACACAAGAGCGTATGCATGCAGGTTTCAGGTTGTTGAAGTACCGTATATCTTTTAAATTATGATCTAGCTGCCTCTGTCTATTGCTGCAGTATTATGGGTTCAGAATTTAGTGTGTGGTTACTGTTACTGTGTTCTGGGTACAGCTGTCAGAGAAGTGTTTACTTGATTTAGTGCTAATTGAGGAAAAGGAGATTGTTTAATGTAAATATACTTGATGATTGATTGATGTTCATGGATCCAGTCTGAAAATTTATGAAACGTGGTCCCTGGAAGAAAGAGAAGGTTGTAGCCTTTAGTAGGCCAGCACCTACGTACTAGTATCTTGGCTAGTACAAGAGATAAGGGGGTTGTAGCGCCCTTCCAGGAGAAGCTGGAAAATGAGAGAGGGTTGTAGCTCTCTGTAGGATGTAGCCTGCGTACTGGTAAAGGACTGCACCAGTACATTGTCAAAGGAAGTTTCTAATTAAAGAAAGATAGAGACGAATTGCAGCAGGTGGTTTTCACGCACATTGGGTTTCCACCTTATATCTTGTGTTCTTGTGTGTGACTGTCTTCTGTTCTATTTTACTGGTCTGGTTACTATCTATTTCACTCAGATACACAGATTAATAATCAACATCTGAAAGATAAAGTAAATCATAAGTTTGCATTGTATACGTGGTTTCCTTCTACATAGTTGCGTATATATGCGGGTTTTACTAACTGAAGTAGCGTATATCCTCTAAATTTTAAAAAGGGAATATTTGGCTTGATAATACTGATTCACCCCCCCTCTCAGTATTATTTCCAACAATTGGTATCAGAGCAGGTCCTTCTGAAGAAGCTTGATTGCTTGGAGGAAGATCCATCATCATGAGCAACTAAGAGAGAGAAGCATCTATCAAGCCACTGATTTTTGATGGGACAAACTTCGTATATTGGAAGGTAAGAGTTATTGCCTATCTTAAATCTCTTGGTACAGAAGTCTGGGATATCATCGATACAGGGTACACTTTTCCATCGACAACTCCTACAAATCCGGCTGAGAAGAAGAAATATGAAACAAATGCAAAGGCAGTCAATAACCTATTAGGATGTCTATCTCAATAAGAATTTGTCAAGGTTATGCAGTATAAATCCGCAAAGGAAATATGGGACAAGATTGTTCTGAGCTATGAAGGAGATGAACAGGTAAAACAAGCAAAACTTCAAACCCTTAGAATTCAGTATGAAAATCTCAGAATGCACAATGATGAAAGTGTGGCTAACTATTTCCTTCGTGTAGATGAGATTGTTAATTGTATGAAAAACTTGGGTGAAGAAATAAAAGAGGCTGTTGTGGTTGAAAAAGTTCTAAGATCTTTGTCCACTAGGTTTGAATCTAAAGTTTCTGTAATAGAAGAAAAAGAGAATCTACGCAACCTTACCATGTCACAGCTGCACGGGATTCTAACTGATTATGAAATGAGGAAAGGAGGACCATCGGACAAGAGAGAAGATGCTTTCAAGGCTTCAGGCAAAGGAAACTACTATGAGTAAGGACACGTGTCAGAAGAAGAAGAAGAATCAAATTTTGTCAAGAATCTTCAAAGGGGTGCTAGAAGATTCCGAGGTAAGTTATCTTTCAAATGCTTTGCTTGTGGAAGAGTCGGTCATTATGCTGCCAAGTGTCCTCATAAGGATAAGATTGACAAAGGGAAGGAACCTCTTAGATGGAACAAGAAATAGAATGCAACTAAGAAAATTTACTACACTCATGAAGACAGTGATGGTCTATCAAATAGTGACGAATATGAATGAGGTAATGATTATAAACTTTTAATGGCTTTTGAAGATGATGATTACATGGACGCTATAGATGTAGATGGTTTTTATGAAGAGATTTCTAGACTCAAAACATGTTTAGAAGAAAAAGATATAATCATTGATACTCTGCAATTCCAACTTGATGAAAAAGAAAACTCTCTTGAGAAGTTAGAATGTGAAATTGTTGGCCTTAGAAAAGAAATTGAGAAAACAAAGGCTCTTAATCTTAAATTTGTTAAAGAATCTGAAACTCTGGGTGAGATTATCAATGTATAGCATTCTCCACTAATCAAGATAGGTCTGGGGTATAATGGAGAAGCATATCAAGCATCCACCTCAAAGAGTTATCTTGATACAGCAAGGAGGAATGAGCAAAATCCCAATGGAGATCACCTGGTAAAACAGGGATGAATTACATCAAGAATAAACAATGACTACCAGGTAAACCAGGGGCAATCCATCTTAAGGGTGAACAAAAGCTACAACCAGCCACAAGTAAAAACTTCTCAATTTGCTTCAAGAATGGATGACAATAGAAACTACAATCATTTGGCTGGTAGATTTGATAATCGCAAAAGCTTATTCAATGGCCAATGTTTCTCTTGCCATAACTTTGGTCACAAAGCAGCTCAATGTGTTGCCTATAAGACAATCATGACTAGAGAAGCTCAAAAACAAAGAAGTATGACTGGGATTATGAAAAGGACCTATAACAACTTTTCAGCCCTTGAAAATGAAATTGAATGTTCTATTTGTAATAACTTCGGTCATGAAGATTCTGAATGTAGGAGCAGGTTTCGGCAGAAAAAGGAACAAGCCTTAAGCACTAGAACATGGAGAATAAAGGAAACACAACCAGAAAGATGTGGGATAGCTTTTTATGTAGAAGGACAGGAAAATCTATGGTACATCGACAGTGGATGTTCGAGCATATGACAGGTGATAAAGAAAAACTTGAATCATATAGTGTTTTAGAAAAGGGAAAGAAAGTTTCTTTTGGAAATGATACCCCTGCAGTCATAAAAGGAAGAGGCACTGCTCAGTTGAAAGAAAAGGTCAAGGCTGGAAATGTTTTGTATGTTGATGGCTTGAAGCATAATCTACTGAGTGTCAGTCAGATGTGCGATCAAGGAACCGAGGTAATATTTCGATCAAATGGATGTAGTGTTCGTGATCTTGATACAGGAAAAACAGTGATCAACGGTAGAAGAACTCCAAATAATTTATACATATTTGAAGAAGGACAACAACAATGCTATTTGAGCAAGGATGATGAACACTGGTTATGGCACCGGAGGTTGGGGCATCTAAGCTTTTCACAAATAAGGAAATCATACAAATACCAGGCAGTTCGTGGTCTTCCAGATATCAAAATTCCAGAAAACACAATATGTAAATCATGTCAGTTTGGTAAGCAAACCAGAACTAACTTCCCTGAGAAGGAAGGATCAGCTAGCAGGCCTCTTGAGCTAGTCCATACAGATGTATGTGGTCCATTTAGGACAAGGTCACCTCGAGGAGAAGAATACTTTATATTATTCATTGACGACTTCTCCAGGATGGTTTGGTTAGGACTTATGAAGCACAAAGACGAGGCATTCGAAAAATTCAAATCCTTCAAAGCCTTGGCTGAAAATGAATCAGATCACAAAATTAAGTGCCTCAGGTCCGACAGAGGTGGGGAGTTTACCTCAAATGAATTTTTCGATTTCTGTGAAGAACATGGAATAAGAAGGGAATTCTCTACAGCTAGGACTCTTCAGCAAAATGGAGTGGTGTAAAGGATGAACATAACGGTCCAAAAAATGGCTCGTGCTATGCTTGATGAGTCTGGAACTCCCGCAACCTTCTGGGGTGAAGCTGCATTTTGCTGCAGTTGTTATTCTCAACAAAACAAATGTCCAAGTGAACAGCACTCAAACTCCTCATGAGCTCTAGTATGGTGAGACTCCTTCGGTAAAGCATTTCAAAATTTTTGGAAGCAAATGCTATATTAAGAATAATGATGAACAGCTTGGAAAACTTGAACCTAGAGCAGATGAAGGCATTCTCCTTGGTTATTCTCCCCACAGCAAAGCATATAAGTGTTATAATAAAAGACTTGGAAGAATTGTTGATGGCATTGATGTAGTGGTTGATGAAAAAGGATACATTCCTAGGCGAGTAAATTATGAAAATATCAAAGAGGATGAAGAATACTCTCCAAATCAGACTGATGATGAAGAAGAACCTCAAGAGGCACCAGAGGAACAGATGAGGATAGAAGAGAAGACTCCATCCAAGTACATTCAGAAGAATCATCCAGAATCTCAGATTTTGGGGTAGAAAGAGTCAGGTGTACAAATAAGAAGAACAATTGCAGAAGCCTCAAGCTATTTGGCATTGCTCTCCTCCACTGAACCTCAAAATGTAAAAGAGGCATGCAAAGATGAATGCTGGGTCAAAGCAATGGATGAAGAACTTGAGCAGATCGAAAAGAATAACACTTGGGAGTTGGTTCCTAGACCAAAAGATAAGAATGTCATAGGGACAAAATGGATCTTTAAAAACAAGTTGAATGAAAATGGGGAAGTGATTAGAAACAAGGCTAGACTTGTTTGTAAAGGGTATGCTCAACAAGAAGGTATAGACTTTGAAGAAACTTTTGCTCCCATCGCTAGACTTGAGGCCATCCAAATGTTCCTTTCTCTCTCAAGCTTTCAGAAGTTCAAAGTATTTCAAATGGACGTGAAATCAACCTTTCTGAATGGAGACTTAGAAGAAGAAGTGTACATTGAGCAACCAGATGGCTTCATCCTTGAGAATGATCCAAATCTTGTATGCAGACTAAAAAAGGCTCTCTATGGTCTTAAACAGGCTCCAAGGGCTTGGTACTACCGTTTGGACAAATATCTTCATCAATAGGATTTTTCAAAAGGATCAGCAGATAGCAATATTTATATAAAAAATGAAAATGACAAACTTCTAATACTTGTTGTGTATGTAGATGATATTATCTTTGGCAGCAATGAAGAAGCTATGAGTCAAAGCTTTGCCTTGCTAATGTAGAAAGAATTCGAAATGTCTTTTCTTGGAGAACTGACATATTTTCTTGGATTACAAATCCAACAAAATGAAGGTGGTATCTTTTTGTCTCAAACAAAGTATCTCAAGCAGATCTTGAAGAAATATGGCATGGAAGATGCAAAACTAGTATGTACCCCTATGGTTACAGGATGCAGCCTCAGTGCAAATGATGAATCTGCAACAGTGCATCAACCAACCTATAGATCCATGATTGGAAGTCTTCTTATTTGACAGGTACTTGACCAGACATCATGCATGCAGTGGGAATAGTTGGACGATTTCAGGCAAATCCTAAAGAAACCCATCTTCAAGCAGTAAAGAGAATTTTCAAGTATCTTCAAGGAACTCAAAACTATGGCTTATGGTATCCTAGAGATACAGATCTCACTCTACATACTTATATAGATGCAGATTGGGTTGGAAGCATGGATGATAGAAAGAGCACAAGTGGTGGAGCATTCTTTATGGGTTCCATGTTAGTATCTTGGTTCAGCAAGAAATAGAGTTCGATTGCTTTATCTACAGCTGAAGCGGAATATGTGGCAGCTGCATCTTGTTGCACTCAACTTCTTTGGATGATGCAAACCTTGCAGGACTTTCAAATCACTTGTACACCACCTATCTCCATCTTATGTGATAATACAAGTACAATCAACATTTCTAAGAACCCAGTCATGCATTCAAAAACCAAGCACATACCAATCAAGTATCACTTTCTCCGGGAACAAGTGTTGGAACAAAAGGTCAAGTTGGAGTATGTTCCTTCTAAGGAATAAGTTGCTGATATTCTCACCAAACCACTACCCAGGGAGACATTTGAATACCTCAGACAGAAGTTGGGGGTAGTTGATGCATCATCTTGCTATTAAATATTGTCTATTTCAGAGAAAAATGGGTGTAAACGAGTTGCCTGAGGAGGATCCGTGTACATACGCAGGTTTGTGCAGATATAGTCACGTATATGGATGCTTGATGGATATCAGTAGGGACAGGCTCTGGTTATGGTGGAGATAATCTAAATTGGGTCTGACAGAGACCTTCTGCAACAGGTTCAGGGGGAGCAGATAAACTTCTAATGATGCATTGTTGGCATTATCTTAGAAGCTTTTGGTTCTAGTTCACAGCTGTTGTTGGTTTCAGGTGGAACAAATGCAGAGAAAGAACCGAAGGAAATCATGGTTTCTGATTTGAATGGTGATTAACAGATGTTGCTGCTATCATTTTTTGGTGTCTTTCATAAGTATTGCTCTAGATATTTCATCTCTATGGTGTCAAGGTCATGTAACGGCCTATCTTGGTTTCCCCACTATGCCTGGGATGACGATGTAATGTTTTTGGTTGTCATATGTACATTTTTTATGTATCCCCACTTGGTTGGGTGATGGATGTATGTATTGAGTCTTTTGGTGATAGGACGGTCTTTTATGATGTATAAGTCATTTTTCTTCTTGTAAAACATCTTTTTGCAGACCTTGCTTATAGTCAGGGGTAGCATGAACATCACACTTCAGCAGAGCAGAGACTTTAGCATGTACTCAGAGGAAGCATGGACAAAGTGGTACACCTTGGCATATACAAAGGGGGAGCTCATTCAGAGATTTCAGCAGGTACTCAGGGGGAGTATGGGCAGTGGAAAGTTTATCTAGGAAAGAGATTATCTTGGTCTGCCCTTTGCCCTTGATGACAAAGGGGGAGAGTGATTGGTTGTTGTTGCCATCAAGTCCAAAGGGGGAGATTGTTGGCATTATGATACATATGTTGTAGTTGATGGCAACCCACTCATCTCAGATGATAAATTATAGTGCAGCAAAGTTCACGCACTTTCATGAAGATAAAATTTTATTTCATGTAGAGAAATGTTCCCGCACTTTCATGCAAAGAAAAGTTCCCTTCATGAAGAGAAAAGTTCACGCACCTTCATGGTTGGCTCATGGTATTTGTCTGACATTTTTTTATCCTATGGTTTTGGTCCGTGGTATTGCATCCAAAAGTTTTGACCCCAAGTATTGGGTTCATGGTATTGTGTTATTATGGTTTTGGACCGTGGTATTGTGAAAGGCCTAAGAATATAAAAGAGGAAGGAGATCATTTGGAAAGGCAATCAATCTGAATGAATTGAACATCTAATAAGTGCTAGATCTGAAATATTTGTGATTGGGGTTATGGTGCAGATCTGGATTTGAATGAAGGAGGAACCTTAGCGCATAAAGAAGGATAAGTTCTATTGATGGGTCATAATATTTAAGCTTGAATAATAGTATCTTTGTATTATTTTGATCTGTTACATGAGGCACATGCTTGATCTATAAATCTGACAATCTGGGTTAATTAGTGTCAATATTTGAAAGAATTAATTAGTATTTATAGATCTGTACGCAGGTTAAGTGAAGTGAAAGAGCGTATACACACTGGTTTAGTGAATGAAAACGGTGCATACGCAGGTTGGTCCAAACACAGGAGCGTATGCACGTAGGTTTCAAGTTGTTGAAGTAGTGTATATCTTTTAAATTATGATCTAGTTGCCTCTGTTTATTGCTGCATTATTCTGGGTTCAGAATTTGGTGTGTGGTTACTGTTACTGTGTTCTAGGTACAACTGTCAGAGAAGTGTTTACTTGATTCAGTGCTAATTGGGGAAAATGAGATTGTTTGATGTAGATATACTTGATGATTGATTGATGTTCATGGATCCAGTCTGAAAATTTATGAAATGTGGTCCCTGGAAGAAAGAGAATGTTGTAGCCTTTAGTAGGCTAGCACCTACGTACTAGTATCTTGGCTAGTACAAGAGATAAGGGGGTTGTAGCTCCCTTCCAGGAGAAGCTGGAAAACGAGAGAGGGTTGTAGATCTCTGCAGGTTGTAGCCTGCGTACTGGTAAAGGACTGCACCAGTACATTGTAAAAGGAAGTTTCTAATTAAAGAAAGATAGAGACGAATTGCAGCAAGTGGTTTTCACCCACATTGGGTTTCCACCTTATATCTTGTGTTCTTGTGTGTGACTGTCTTCTGTTCTGTTTTACTGGTCTGGTTACTGTCTATTTCACTCAGATACACAAATTAATAATCAACATCTGAAAGATAAAGTGAATCATAAGTTTGCATTGTATACGCGGGTTTTCTTCTACATAGTTGCGTATATATGCGGGTTTTACTAACTGAAGTATCGTATATCCTTTGAATTTTAAAAAGGGAATATTTGGCTTGATAATATTGATTCACCCCCCCTCTCTGTATTATTTCCAACAAAGATTACATAAAAACTGTCATAAAATAGTAAGCTCGAAATTTGAGAAGAGTTTACAGAAGCAAAAATGTTGACCCTAGTGAGGCCCTAGGCCTCTCTACCTATACATCTGAAGCTACCAACATCTTCCTTAAAATCAAGGAGGCTTGGATCCCAAAACTCGAGATAACTATCAATCATCTTCCACTTGCTCGGTTGCCTTCTAGTGCATGATTCGGCTGCTTGTACTCCGAGCTGAATGAAGGGGAATTCAAAGTGAGGAGAAATAAATGAGGGGGATTCCCTCCTATAAGTCCTCTCCTCTGTCTACTTCGAGTTATTGTTGCAGTTTGACCACTGGATCCTTGACTTTGACCTCGAAATCCATCAATAATCTGCATTAAATACATGTTAGACCACATGGCATAATAAATAACTCAACTCACCCTATAAGCATAAATATAATTAGAAAATCATACAATAAGCTAAGAGAATGGTTGATTTGACTAGGTTAGGAGGTAAAATGAGCCCATATAATTACCCATTTATGAGGCTCATCATCACCCCCCTATTGAATATGTTTCTCATCTTCTGAGCAACCTAGTCAATCTCTTGGTCTTTCATGGCCCAGGTGGCCTCCTTAGCATTCCAGGCTTCTAATGTGGTCTGCTCATGTTCTCCATAAAATCTTGCCTTTCTGTCTATGTCCTTCCACTGCTCCTCTTCTTCTCCTCTTCTGCCTTCCAGCATGCCTAATATCAGTGGAGGACCTAGTTTGAGGGCAATCTGGTTGACCTTCAGCCTTTGCATGTTGTGCTTGTACATTGGCACTCTTTTCAATGCCTCCTTCAGCCTCATAGGGGAATGGTATTCTCTGATCTGCAAGTTGTGGGGTAGGGTGTTCCATCTTCTCATGCATGTATGCACACATTCATCCCTAAGTAGCCTGAGCATATCTTCAAAGTGTGCAATGGCTTCTTCCTGATTGGTTAGATATTTAGGGGCAATCTGAGGGTCATTGGCAAGTAGGTTGTGTGTGCTGATGATTTCCATAGGATCTGATGGATCAACTCTTATCATCAATGGTTCATTCTGCTCTTTTATTAACAATCTGTTCATTTCTTCTGCCCTCAATTCTTCATGTTTCATCCATGACTCCATGGCCAGTAATTGCAGATCCCATAGCTTGGCATTGGGTCCCCACACATTCAAGTCTGTGAGGGCCATGTTGTGTAGATAGAACTCTGCCATCTTTTCTTTGTCGTCGGAGGTGCTTTGGTCACACAAATCCATGAACTACCTATAGTCTTGGAAAGGCATTATGCCTCTTTGTGCCAAAGTTTTTATTTGGAATTGAAGCCATTGATCCTTCAGATAGAAGCCATAAGATTTGGCTGGTGTTCTACATTGTAATTCTTCTATGGATAAGCTGGCCATGTATGCCAAATGAGTCTCTTTCTCCTACAGATACCTCCTAAGTAATTCATTCTCATTCTCAAGGTGGCTTCTTGTAATGGCTTCTTTGTCTCTAATAGCACTCAATTCCTTGCCCATTTCCCTAAGTTTGTCTTCCATGTGGCCAATATCATCAACTCCTTTGGACTTGGCTATTTGCATCCACCTATGCACTCTCACTCTTTCTTTTTCCAATTCGAAAAACAGTGGAATTGAAAATTTCTATGGGATTATCTTGCCTCCCTCAAGTAGTCTGTAATAGGAGTCAAGATTAGGCTAGGGGTCAAGTTCTTGTAGCTCTTGTGCTTCCTCTTTCACCTTTGGCTATCCTCCTATCTTTTCCTCAAGTTTTTGCGTCTCCTGTAGTTTGCACAGTGTCTCCTATAGGACTATTTTAGCCTCATGTAGGTATGGTTTGGGGTCCTATAGAATTGCCTTTCCCTTCCATGTAGAAGATATTGTAGTACTCCTTTCATAGGTTATGGGTGTCCTGGAAGGAGATTCTTTCACCTTGGAATATGGTGAATCTTCAATGTTAATGGGAGCCTTTGATGAGGGCTGAGGTTTTCCTATTTTAATTCTAGTACTCTTCCTTGCCCTGAAATACATGGAGGGTTTTCTTTTCCTCTTCTTCTTCTACTTGACTGGTGTACTAAGGGTAGTGAGGGTAGTTGCTGCTTCTCTTTCCAAAGTTTCAGGGCACTCTTCTCTTTGCTCTGCCCTATCTGCCTCCTTTTCTCCCTCTTCTATCTCTTTTTCCTCCTCCTTCTTTGTCTCTTTTTCTATCTCCTGTTATGTCTCTTCAACTCTCCCCTCCTCTATTTCTTTTCTTTCCTCCTTCCTCTATTACTCTACTATGTCACCACTAGCTTCATCTTCTCATCCTTGTTGTTATCCCTCCTCAATAACATCAGGACTGGCATCATAGGTTAATTCCTTGATGTCATCCTCAGCTGTCATATTTCTAAAAACTTCCCATGCTATAGGGATTGTAAGGGTATGAAGGGCTTCTTCTACTAGGATATTGATTCGGCCATGGTGAGCTAGATACTGTGAATTTCCTTCTTGTACCTTGGTGCTGGAATCAGTGAGGGAGTGAAGGAGAAAGTAAGGGATACTGAGCTTTTGATCTGCTGGGGTATCCATGC
Source organism: Pinus tabuliformis (assembly GCA_031772625.1). Lineage (NCBI taxonomy): Eukaryota > Viridiplantae > Streptophyta > Pinopsida > Pinales > Pinaceae > Pinus > Pinus tabuliformis. The sequence continues at coordinate 60,185,714 of CM062805.1, forward strand.
CATATCTCAATTCTTGGAGGATCCTGAAATGATATCCATAAACAATGTTGTGCCTCCCCTCACAAGAAATGTATTTGATCACTTGGTAGCTAACCTCATCCCAGGGATATGTTACACTAGCCCTCCTAATTCCATTTTTGTCTTCAACAAGGGTTTCATTATCTTCGAAAAATTTCCTCTTGGCAGGCTGGCCAATTATTTTCTCATCTTTACTCCAAGGTAGCCCAAGAGGAATGGTAGTGACCCTACTGATGAATTCATGGGTTATTTCAATGGAGAGGCCTCTAATGGTTATAGTAACATGATTTCTTGCATGAGGGACCAAAGAGAGAGCAAATTCATGGGCAATTTCATCATCAAACCCTCTAAACTTCTCAAAGAAATTCATGCAATTTTCCCTTATAAATATTTCGACCACTTGAGGATGTGCATGGAGTCTAGTGGATTTAGTGGGTTATTTTCTCATAAAACCCCTGTCATACTGCTTGTACTTCTTTTGAAAAACTAGACATGGAGGTAGAGATAAAGAATTTTGAGTGAAATAGAAAAATAGAAGGGATTGTGTTTTTTTCCTTAAAAAACAATTTTTTCCTTATGTATTTCTACCCTCTTAAAGACTCTTTTATCTTCAATTTGAGACCAACTCTTTCAAATTTTGATATTCAGCAGAGGGCATTCATGAACCCTACCTCTTTAGACTGAAGTTTGTGCCAAAAATCACGTTTCCTCACTTCAAAATGACTGACTGCCCCTCCTGTAGAAGCCCATTGTCCCTCCTGTAGATTTCTTGTAGGTTCTCTTGTAGAAAACTTGTATGGCTCCTGTAGAAGATGTAGAGAGAAAAAATATGGAGGAAATCGATGGAGGATGGTGGATATGAGGCTATGGGGGCATAAGAAAACTGCTGTGTGGCTATGTTATGAGGAGAAAGTGAAGAAAAGGTGGTGAGAATGAGTGGGGAGGAGTGCTCATTACCTTTTATGCCTGTTTTCGGTTATGAGTGTTGAGCTTGCAAGGTGTATGTTACCCAGATTAGGACCATTGGTCCCCACTTGCTTGGTCATCATGACCCCCCTCGTAATCATCCCCTCATTATTGCATCAAAGTTAACTCTTCCTCCCACTACCTGTCCTTCACATATTTTGCTTGAGTTGATTGTGCGCACGTGTGGGTGATACCTCGGTGAAGTGGAGTCAACTAAATGAAGGTGGCCAAGTTAACTGGCCACCTTTACCTCTTTCGGTTTCAACCATCTTGTTTCCTTCGTATGATTCCTAATTGCACAAATGCAGATAGAGGAGTGACTTAGCTACTTACTTGTAATCGAAGTGTATTTGTTGTCATTGATTGTGAGGTGTTGTGGCTTTCTCTGTTGCATGCCTTCATTTTCTCTCATGCATGTTGTCTCTACTTGCTAATGTGTTTTTGTGTGTTCTTGCAGGTTCTTATTTTGCTGGAGCTGAGCTACATGTGCCTTTTCAACCTTTAGATGTGTTTTCCCTTGTTGTTGGTGCTGGACTTCTGTGGGATCTGCTGCTATAGGAATTCCTACAGGAGCTCCTGTCGCTACTTCTCCCCTTGAAACTTCAGCTATTTCCCTATGCTTGGAGCTCGAGAATAATGCCAGAGGAGGAGGTGAATGATGGAAGGATAGTAGGTAAGCTTCAGGTAAAGTTAATGGTGCATTTTCCTCCTTTTATTTTGATTTGTTTATAAAACTAAAAAACTATTTTTCTGTGTTTTTTCATGGAAGGGAAAAAAATAATAATGATGCTTGGAGTTGTTAGTGGTGTCTTCAGACTTCCATTGGTGATCAAATTGCTCCTTTGCATGCATATTAGGTGTCTCATTCAATCAGCTGCATTCCATTAGGTCATGGATCAATTGATGGTAGTGGTTTTATGTCAGTTTCCTTCATGACATCCACTCACTGACCTGTTTACACATTTTTTTTAGTCATTCACAGTCATCCTGTTTCATTTCATGTATAAAAAATAGTCCTAGGGTTTAGTTCCATTAGGTTTTAGGGTTTGTCAATCATGCCCTAATAAAGAGGTTAACAAGCACATGAAGGTTCATAAAGTTATAAGTTTACTTCTGATATGCTCAATAAATCTTTTTCACCTCAAAACTCTGTTTTGAGGTGAAAACATAGTTTTTCCATTTTTGTAAAAATTTCATGTAATTTAATTGTTTCTATATGTAATAAGCACTCAACAGTTATTCTTGGTCACCTTGCCAAATCTTGCCACTGGAAAAACAAAAGCATTAGGAAATTAGTCAATCAAATTGCCAAGAAAAGAAGTCAAACTTCAAACTGAAAAACAAAGTTTTTATAAAAGTGACTAAGAGTTTAAAAAAGTGGGTTGAGAATGAACGAAAATTAAAGTGTATGGTAAATAAAGAAAATTCATGTTAGCAAGTCATTCTATTGTGAAAGAAGTCAAGTGAAGATCCAAAATCGCGTTTTGAAGGAAAATTGAGCAAAAGAGGAAGAAAACCGAAAATTTACAGCAAGTTGGCCTGGCGCTGCAAATCAGAGGGGCGCTGCACATCAAATAGATTTTCCCTATGTAAAGGTACACTGGCGCTATGCTTCAAGCAGGCGTTGTACATTGGGCTCAGTGCACTGCGCATTGGCCAGTGAGGTTTCAAACTCACACAAATTCATCTCAAATCCTCCCAAATGTTGCATTCACCTCCTACAAGTAAGTGTTCATATATCCTAAGCTGAAATAAGTCTTTTTCATGTTTTTTTCATGAGTTTTTATTCCTAAAATCAAAACCATAGCTTGCCTCCATACTGTATTTCATCTCATTGCAAAACTTTCACATCATTGCAAAACCTTCACATCATTGCAAAACCAACATCCTTTGTCCCTTTTCCCAACTTCATTGCACTAAAACTACCCCTTGATTCTATTTTCCCTTTCCCTATTCCCCTAAGAAACTTATCCCCTTTATTAAACCTTAAGTCCCTCATAAATCACAACCCTAGTTCCCCAAATCCTTGCCTTCATTCCCCTACCCCACGTCATTACTATTGTTCCATTAACAAAATCTCTTCATACTCTTTTTCTTTGTCCCCACCTATTATCCATTGTTCACCATATCATCACCACATTATATCATAGAGGAAAGCATGGAAAGAAGCAGTGAATCATATTTTGAAGAGGACACACTTAGTGATAGCTCAAGAGAAAGAAATGTGCAGTCCAGGAAGCCTCACAAAGGTGGAAAAATCATCAGGGAGGAACCTATCAGCATGAGTGAACTCCTTGCTTTCCCACTAGCCACCACATGTTTTAGATATCAGTCCTGTTTTGAGTTTTGTGAAATGGTTGACAGGGTTAAATTTCACCATGAGCTAGCAAGGCAGTTTGTGATAAACATAGTTAACAACATGGTACCTCTTGCTGGGGTAAACTTTACTCTTTCACCAACTATCATTACAGAGGCCACAAGAATTCCAGATGTAGGGGAAAAGTGGGACAGCAGGCAAAATATTAGTAAACAGCATTATGAGCCTTATATCAAGGCCAAGTACCATGGTAAACTCAACAGGGTGTTCCTTTTAAATTCCTGGAGAACTAGTATGTTCCACTCATGAAACTTATCATCAAATACTTTACATGTGAAGGTAGGTTCTCTAGACTTTATGCCTACCACATCAGATTGCTCATGCACTTCACCAGGGTCAGAATGATGAGCATCCCTTATTTCATATGCAAAAACATAGAGAGGATGACAGTGATTGAAAAAATAAAACCATATCCACAACAACTCAATAGCATTTATCATTTTTTTGTCATCAAAATTATCGTTTTGCGTCAGCTCACTCCATTTGGAATGCCATGGGAAAATTTCGTTGCCCGTGAGTGCTTCAAGGGGCCTCAAATATTTTCAGATCCCCAAGAGGAAGGTGAACCTTCCGGGCAACAAAAGGAGCCTAAAAATAAAATATAGGAGGTTCCTATTCTTGTGTTTGTCACCTATGAAAGAGGCACTAGGATTCTCTTTGCAACTGTCAAGCGAGTACTATGTCCACCAGGGGTGGAAGGGGTCTCATTTTCTTCACCAGACCACAAGAAAATGTTGTCTTCACCAGGGGTGAAAGAGGCTTTGCCTTCTTCTCCAGCTATATAGGTTGGCTAGCAGTCAAAGGGTAGAGATAAAGGAAAGCAAAATATGCATGAGAATACCCCTCCTGAATGGCAAGACAGAGAGTTTATTTTGTTTGAGGAGGATGTTATTGATTTGGGCTCTCAAAGCTCAAGACTCAAGGACATGATTATCAAAGAGAAGGAGGCTGAAATTCAAGCCTTATCACTTAACCTTGAGACGGCCAAATGGATCATCAACTTTCTTTAGCAGAAAAACATAGAGTTGACAAATAAGGAAACTATTATGGAGCTGTAGATGATTAGGGAAGATAGGCAAGAGGCAAAAAAGGCAAAGATAGAGATGACTGCCCTTGAGCAATAAATTGAGAATGACCAAGAGACATGGTTGGAAAAGTTGAACATTCACCTTGAGAAGTTTCTTGAGAAATCCAATAAAGAGAATAAAATGTTGTGCCATATGGCCTATCATTACTTAACTCAGAACAAGATTTTCAAAACAATGGTAAAGAGGCTAAAAGCTAGGTTAAGGAGAGCCTTGAGGGCCAAGAAAGAACATGATAAACTCAAATCTTGGCTGAAGCTTCATTAGGTAAACAAAGTGCTTAATGAGGTTTCCTCTTGCCAAATTTGAGGAAATTTTGGAAACTTTTTGTCATTTTGCATTTTTGAAAATGGAAACATAAGAAATTCCAGCTGATGCGGAACACCACCAGCACTACGCATTGAATTGGCTCAATCTTTTGCCAAATGGCTTGTATTTTTTGATTCCGCATGAAACATCAACGAAAACCCGAAAATTTCATCAATTTTGGAGAAGATTTGGGTCACCAAAAGGGCGAAAAACACCCAAAAAATGCCCTCTCTGCCACTTTTTGGACCCACAGGAAGCAGTCTTGGGAGAATGGACTTTTGAAGGAGAAAATCAGCTCCAAATTAGGAAATTTAAGATGTTCCAGAAACTAGATAGGTAGAGCTTTCTAACAAGCTATTTTGGGCCTGATTTGGATGAGTGGGAGGCCTCCAAACGCTTCCACAAAGTGGCACTACACATCGCGCTTATGGCGTTATGCATGAGGCAGATTTTGTCAATTTTTCCTAAAACTCAAAATTTCGCCTAATTTCTTCAGTGGTTGACTTTTCTTCTTGTTTAGGTAAATGTATGCATGGTAAATGATGTATTTGCTGTAAGTATTGATGAAAATCGCCTCATAGGGAGAAACAATAAGCTCCAAGTGGTTTTGAGCTGTAATGAATTGGTTTCCTAAGTTTGAGAGGCTCGCTGTTCCGCAGCCTACTTTTGTGTTCCTAGTTTAGATATGGTTGAAACCACCCCTTTTCTCATGGATTCGACCCTGATAGCTAGCATGAGTGGTTTCCTTGCCTATATTATGTAATTTCTTAGTTTTTTGTAAAGGTTGGACTTTGGCAGAAGTGTTGGCACTCATTGAACATTTGTATCAACAGTTTGGCAAGGAATAAAACCAGGTATCACAAGTATTTTTGTGGGATTCTTATGACAATGAGTTTATGTATTGTTTCTTCTTTCTAATGAGTTTTTTTTTTCTGATTTTTTATATGAATACACATCTCTCTCTCTCTCTCTTCTAAACTAAATGAATCAAGGTGAATAGAAAAATAACACTAATTTATAGTGCTTTGTCTTGGGAATGCATTTGGTTTTCAATGTTTTCAACTGTTTGAAGAGGATTCATAGTTTCTTTATGCCCTCCTCAACTCCTCAACTATCTTAATCTACCATATTAATCTGTTGCTAGTACATAAACACTTGTCTACCTCCCCCCACAGAACAAGACTATATCCCTGAGTTGATTTCCCGAACCCAATCTGCCTTCTCCAATTGATCTATCAACCAAAACCTAAAAATAAAACTAGAAAACCCTGAGCTACTATACCTAGCCTAAAATATACATTAAATTTAGTCATCTCAAGCCCTAGTTGCCAATATCCTAATTGAGATTGGCAAGGAGAGAGCCCTCTCCCAACCTAGTAGGGCTAGCTACCAGGTTAAGCATGGTTTGATGTTACCCTAGACCTACCTTTCTTCAGCCTGAGGTAGATTTAGGCACTAACACAGTGGTGATCATACTAGGGAATGAACTAGAAAATATTACCCCAGTACTTTCAAAACAAAATTCTAGACTTTTGGATGATAGGTTTAGAATTCATTAGGCTGAAAAAATTGTAATGTCCATTTGAATTTTGGGGAAAAATAAAACACACTGGCTTCAAGAAGATACACCAGGGCCAATCCTGATCCTGATCCTCCTCCCGTGTTTGAAAATCCTAATCTCATTCCAATAATACTCAGGCAAGAAAGTTCATTGAGTCCTAGACCGGTTTTCAGATCTCATTCATGCCGAGTTGAGTTTCAATATCTTGAAGATCTCCCTTTTGATGAACATTTTGATCTTTCTTTGTTTGAAACCAAGTCTGAAAGTGCAATTGGTGATACCGTTTTAAATATACAATTTGTTGAAGACCTTGAACATGAAAGGGCGAATAGATCAATTTATTATTATATCTTAAGTTCCATTCGATCATCCATTGTAGATACCAATATCCCTGAGCTTCTAGAATCAACATCTGCTACTGTTGGTCCATCTGCTTTCTCATCTAGTTCTGAGGTTCATTCTCAATCTCAATTTATCCCTACCCTTCCCGTGTAACCTAGCATATCTGATCAGACATCTGTCACCTCTACTCCTCCTTCAACCCCTCAATCACCCATCACATCGACTGCCCTTGTTGTTATAAATCCTCCTGTTTCCCCAAGGCCAGGTTTCAATCCACCTCGAGTAATGGTTGCCAGATATGCACCTCTCATTTTGCCACAGAAATTGGATGCTATGCCTGCTAATTACCAAATTAAGATACCGTTGTTTGATGCTACTGAAGGTATCACAGCGAAGCAGCATGTTGACAGGATGAATGAATTCTTTGATCTTCATGAGATAGATGAAGAGAATGTGACCATGCGATTATTTGTGCAAAGTTTTGGAGGTGAGGTTCAAAAGTGGTTTAGAGCGCTACCCGCGGGGACTATCAATACATTGCTGGTTCTTCACAGAAAATTCTTGGATCATTGGGAGGTAACGAAGAATCCACTCCAAATTCTTTTTGAGTATGAAAATATAAAAAGGAATGCTGGTGAAAGTGTTCAGGATTACTTTGTGAGATTCAATACTGTCTATAGTGCTATTCCAGATGATATCAAGCCACCAATGGGGCTGGCTTTGATAAAATTCCCCGATGGTTTTGATCCCAACATGGCATACCAATTAATAGAACGAGATCCTCCTACATTGGAGGATATGCAGAAAAATGCCGTGAGTGTGGAGGCAAATCTGTTAGCTAAAAGAGCTAGGATGAAGACTGAAAAGAAAGTGGCCATAAAGGAAGAAGCTTCTTCCTCAGATGTATAGGCTGATCATTTGCTTTGTAAAGTTGAGAAAATGTTTGACAGATTGACAATTGCAAATAAGCCCGAGGCACTAATCAGAAATCCAAAGTTCCATGGTCAGCAGCAACCACAATTTAGGATCAAATAGCGAGAGCAAAGAGCACAAGATCAATCAGCATAGCAGCAAGTTAAAACACTGCTTCAGCAGAATTATGTGCATGGCCCAGAGTCAGAGGGTGATGAATATCCAATAGGAGAGGAAAATCACTTTTTTTACAGTAGATGGTTTGCCTATCTATATCACGGAGGATGAGGAATATTCAGAGATCCTGGCTGTACAGAAAGATGAGGATTTTATACTAGCCAATGAAACAGTCCTGGAAGAAGAATCAAATGAATATCAGAGGGGATATATGAACGCACTGACATCACAACAAAGATAGTATTCACTCAGGATCATGGATGTACCAATCAATCCAATCCATAAGCGAAAAGAAGCAACACAGCCTAAGAATGATTCTTCAAATGTTCAGAAAAAGGAAAGGAACCAACAGATCCTACTTCCAGCAAAGTACAATCTACAAATGAGAAGACAAATCAGCAAAATATAGCCAAGAAAAAGCGTGAAAAGAAGGATTCTCTGGTCAAAGAGGTAGATAAAATTACAAACTTTAGCTTAGAGAATGAGATTGATAAGTTAACAGTGTTGATACCTCTGACATAATTAATGAAGAATACCAATTATAAGAGTCAAGCATCAAAGATTTTGAGTGTAGATCCCCTGTTTGATATGGTTAATGTGGAGGATGACCAACCCAAGATTATTTTTGGTCCTGCATTAGAAGGCCAATCTGAGGATAATGAAGTAGCCCCATTTTACATCAGCTTTAGATTGCATGAGTATGTCTTGCACAATGCCATTTTTGATTTAGGAGCATCCCACAACCTGATGCCAAAGGCAATTATGGAAAAATTGGGTCTCGACATCACTCGTAAATATCATGGTCTTTATTCTTTTGATTCCGGTAGGGTCAGATGTATTGGTCCTATCAAGGATTTGGTTGTGACTTTAGATCAGATTCCAGCAAAGAATGTTCTCACGGATGTAGTTGTGGCAAACATTCCCCCTAGATTTGGCATGCTTTTATCTAGGTCATTGGGTGCAAAACTGAAAGGGACATTGCAATTAGACTTCTCCTATGCCACTATTCCCGTGTTTGGTCAGCTAAGAAAATTATATAGGGAGAAGAAGATGAAGTATATGATCACAAGCAAGGAGAAACCTTTGAATCATCCAATTAACTCTGTACATACAGATTTAGAATCTTTTATTCTTTATTTAGATAGTGCTTTTAATGATGTAAATAGCTAGTTAGTTGAAGTGGAAGATATTCCAGAGATAATAGAAAATTTCAGGGCAGTACTTGATCAAGAGAGACAAAAGCTTGCAAGTATCGCTGAGTAGTCTACATTCCACCAACAGAAGAAAATTGATGGATAGCAGCCAAAGGTAGAAGAGCAGACAGAATTCCAGCACTTGGAGGAAGAATTTAGTTTATGGAGTATGGATTTCGATAGAGAAGTAGGTAAGGATGGTGTAGGGATTGGGATTTGGATACACAACCTTGTTTTCCTACCAAATAAAGTCCCAAGCAATGTAAGAATTTGTTCATATAAATTGGCTTTCGATTGTTCCAACAACGAAAACTAGTATGAGGCACTGATTGTGGGGTTGAAGATACTCAAGAAGTTGAATGCAAAGAGAATTTCAGTTTATGGAGACTTAGAATTAGTAATCAAACAAGTAAAGGGTGAATACCAAGCCAAACATCCGTGAATGAGAGCTTACAGTAATTCAGTTTTAGATATTTTGAGATTGTTTCCAGATTATACCTTGACATGTGTCCCTCGTACACAAAATGTCATTGCAAATTCTCTTGCTACAGATGCAAGTAATTTGAAGATCCCAATGAATTCAAACAATATGTTTGAAATTCATGTGAAGCATCCCCCAGTTGTTCCTGATAATCTGAGATACTAGTAGGTGTTTCAGGGTGACAAAGAAATTGATGATTTTCTGCAAAATGAAGGCAAGTATAAAGACACCTCTATAGATGGTGAGAGAGATGATGGTGAACCAAAAATAGAAGTAAATTAGATGGAAGCATTACAGTTGAATGATAATGTCATCCCTAAAGGCCTTATACCTTTAGAGGAACTATTTGATCAAGATGATGTAGCCCGAAAGCCAAGCTTAGTGTCAACCAAGAAGGGTGTTGAAGATGTAAATATTGGAACAACCAAGAATCCAAAGATGGTGAAGTTGTCAAAGGCATTATCTCCTCAAGTAAAAGCTAAATACATTAGTTTATTGTCTTCATTTTCTGATGTATTCACTTGGGACTATACAGACTTAAAGGAGTATGACAAAAGTATAATTCAGCATATAATTCCTATTAAGCCAAATCAGAAGTCGTTTCGCCAAAAGCTGAGAAGGATAAATCCGAAGTTGCTGTCGTCAATAGAAAAAGAGGTAAATCAATTGTACAAGGTTGGTATAATCGTTTTGATCAGATTTTCAGATTGGATCTCCAATTTGGTTCCTGTGAGGAAGAAGACAGGTGAGATCAGATTGTGCATAGATTTTAGAAATTTGAATAAAGTGTCATTAAAAGATAACTACCCGCTGCCGAAAATGGACCACATTCTCCAGAGAGTAGTTGGAGCATCTCGTATGTCACTGCTCGATGGATATTCAGGCTACAATCAAATTTTGGTACATGAAGATGACAAGGACAAGATAACATTCACCACTCCTTGGGGAACATTGGACAATGCCAAGATGTCGTTTGGTTTAAAGAATGATGGCGTAACATTTCAGCGCACCGTGGACATTGCCTTCACAAATGAAAAAGATGTGGTTTTAGTAGTATAGCTTGATGATTTGACTGTCTTTTCAAATTCAGATGAAGAGCATATTTACCATTTGAAAATTGCTTTTCAGCATTGCAAAAAATATGGAATATCACTCAATCCCAAAAATATCCTATTTGCTATGGATGAAGGGAAGCTACTCGGTCACATAATATCAAAGGAAGGAATCTACACCGATCTTGCAAGGGTGGAAGCTATACAGAAGATAGATTTTCCTTGAAATAAGAAAGAGATCCAAGCATTTAACGGTAATATGAATTTATTACGTCGTTTTGAGCCTAATCTAACTAAACACTTGAGGGAAATTACTAATATGTTGAAGAAGGATAGTATGGTCAAGTGGACTAAGGATGCTCTGAAGTATTTTAACCTGGTAAAGTTGGCTCTATCTTCAGCCCCGATTTTGATCAGTCCAGATTATTCACAGGATTTCATATTATTTTCATTCACTTCTGAACATACTATGGCAGCAGTTCTAATGCAGAAAAGAGATCAGCTAGAAAAACCAATTTCTTTTTTCAGTAGGACAATTAGGGATGCAGCCTTGAAATACAACATCATTGAGAAGAAAGCTCTTGCCTTAGTTAAAGATTTGAAAGACTTTCGGGTATATAGTCTGCACTCTCATATCCTTGCTTATGTCGCTAACGCAACAGTTAAAGATGTTTTGGTAGAAATAGATCCGGAAGGAAGGCAGTGAAAATGGATCGCAACATTGCTAGAATATGACTCGGAGATAAAGCCCACAAAGCTAATCAAGGGGCAGGGTCTAGAAAAGTTAATGGCGAAGTCCAATCTACATGCATTAGATATAAATCTGATTGTAGCCATGTCTGAAGAAGAAGAAGATAGTTCTTTGATTCAAGTATCTAAATTTTTTCTCCAATCTTTTTGGTATTCAGATATTGTGTACGTGCTTCAGCATTTTTCACCACCACCAGGGATGGCTAAAAATAAAGGTAGAACTCTAAAACTTAAGGCTGCTAGATTTTGTATTCTAAACAATGCACTTTATTGGAAGGATCCCAGAGGCATTTTTCTGAATTGCTTAACCGAAGATGAAGCCCAATAGGTCATGAGTGATTTTCATAAGGGAGACTATGGAGGTCACTTATTTTGGAAGACGACAGCTAACAAAATTTTGAGAGCAGGTTACTACTGGCCTACCTTGTTTGTCAATGTTTACAAAACTGTCACAAGCTATCATGAATGCCATATTTTTCAGGGAAGAAGAAAGTTGCAGCCTCTACCTCTCAAGCCAGTCAAAGTTAGTGCACCATTTCAGCAATGGGGCCTAGATTTTATTAGCGAGATCCATCCCACATCTTCAGCTCAGCACAAGTGGATTTTGATAGTGACGGATTATTTCACAAAGTGGATTGAGGCAATCCCCACTTGGCAAGCCACAGACTCGGTAATAATTTAGTTTCTTGAAACAAATATTTTGTCACGTTTTGGCTATCCTAACAAACTTATTACAGATAATGCAACCACTTTCAAGTCCAAAAAGATGATTGACTTTTGCAGCAAATACAAAATTACCTTAGGACATTCTACTGCATATTATCTGCAAGGTAACGGATTGGCCGAATCCTCAAACAAGTCATTGGTCAACATCATTAAAAAGCTACTGGAAACCAATAAGAAGAGCTGGCATAAAAAATTGGTTAATGCACTATGGGCTGATAGGGTGAGCCAAAATAAGTCAACAAGAATGTCTCCATTTGAGATTGTATACGGTATTGACATGGTATTCTAGACATCTCTTGCAGTCCCGGCTATAAAACTTTTGTAGGAAGCTGGAAGTGAGGAAGATCATTTTCAGTGGAGAATAAGTCAAATGATCCATTTACAGCAGAAGAGAGAGGAAGTTTTTCAGAATACCTTCAGGCTGCAGGAAAGAATTAAAAATATTTATGATTGGAAGGCAAAGGTGGACAAATTTCAGATTGATGACATAGTGCTACGGTGGGATGCTAGAAACGAGGATAAAGGAAAGCATGGCAAGTTAGAGAGCCTATTGAAGGGACCATACAAAATTGCTGCATATAGAGGGCAAAATGATTTTCTACTCAAAGAAATGAATGGGGAATATTGTTCAGGAGGACCAATAAAGGGTCAGCTTCTGAAACGGTACTATCTCTATGGAGTTTTCTACTATCACATTTTGTCATTTTACATACCATTTTGTTCCTTTCATTGCAAAGTTTCCACTATTACCATTCATTTAGCTTTGGGCCCAAAGTGAAGACTATAAAGCTGAATGTCTGGCTTCAATTTTTGATTATTTAGTGTCAATTGTTCGAGTTAGTCTCAGTTGATTAGGTTTAGCTATGAGTCTTGAGTCAAGATGTTTTTGTTTTTCTTGGTGTTCTGAAGTTATTGACTCCATATTGACCAATGGATGAAGGCACTAGTATGCTTTTCCAAAAATCTGTGGTTCTTGGCACCTCCCAAGAGCTACCATCCCCATTGGAACCAATTTTAGTGTCAGTGTCTTCAAACTTCCATCGGTGATCAAATTGCTCTTTTGCATGCATATTAGGTGTCTCATTCGATTAGCTGCATTCCATTAGGTCATGGATCAACTGATGGTAGTGGTTTTATGTCATTGTCCCTCATGACATCCACCTGCTGACCTATTTACACATTTTTTTAGTCATTCACAGTCATCCTGTTTCATTTCATGTATAAAAAATAGTCCTAGGGTTAAGAATCAAGGCATTAGTCCATCAAATTGCCAAGAAAAGAAGTCAAACTTTAAACTGAAAAACAAAGTTTTTATAAAAGTGACTAAGAATTTAGAAAAGTGGGTTAAGAATGAACAAAAATTAAAGTGTATGGTATATAAATCAAATTCATGTTAGCAAGTCATTCTATTGTGCAAGAAGTCAAGTGAAGAGCCAAAATTGCGTTTTGAATGAAAATTGAGCAAAAGAGGAAGAAAACCTGAAATTTATAGCAAGTTGGCCTAGCGTTGTGCATCAGAGGGGCACTGCGCATCAGACAACTTTTCCCTATGTAAAAATACACTGGCGTTGCACATCAAGCAGGCGCTGCGCATTAGGCTTAGTGCACTGTGCATTGGCCAATGAGGTTTCAAACTCACATAAGTTCATCTCAAATCCTCCCAAATGCTGCATTCACCTCCTACAAGTAAGTGTTCATATATCCTAAGCTGAAATAAGTCCTTTTCATGTTTTTTTCATGAGTTTTTCTTCCTAAAATCAAAACCCTAGCTTGCCTCCATACTCTATTTCACCTCATTGCAAAACTTTCACATCATTGCAAAACCAACATCCTTTGTCCCTTTTCCCAACTTCATTGCACTAAAACTACCCCTTGATTCTATTTTCCCTTTCCCTATTCCCCTAAGAAACTAATCCCCTTTATTAAACCCTAAGTCCCTCATAAATCAAAACCCTAGTTCCCCAAATCCTTGCCTTCATTCCCCTACCCCACCTCATTACTATTGTTCCATTAACAAAATCTCTTCATACTCATTTTCTTTGTCCACGCCTATTATCCATTGTTCACCGTATCATCACCACATGATATCATAGAGACAAGCATGGAAATAAGTAGTGAATCATATTTTGAACAGGACACACTTAGTGATAGCTCAAGAGAAATAAATGTGCAGTCCAGGAAGCCTCAAAAGGTGGAAAGATCATCAGGGAGGAACCTATCAGGATGAATGAACTCCTTGCTTTCCCACAAGCCACCACATGTTTCGGATATTAGTCCTGTTTGAGTTTTGTGAAATGGTTGACAGGGTTAAATTTCACCATGAGCTAGCAAGGTAGTTTGTGATAAACATAGATAACAACATGGTACATCTTGCTAGGGTAAACTTTACTCTTTCACCAACTATCATTGTAGAGGCCACAAGAATTTCAGATGTAGGGGAAAAGTGGAACAAAAGGAAAAATATTAGTAAGCAGCATTATGAGCCTTATATCAAGGCCAGGCACCATGGTAAACTCATCAGGGTGCTTCCTTTAAAATTCGTGGAGGACCAATATGTTCCACTTATGAAACTTATCATCAAATACTTTACATGTGAAGGTAGGTTCTCCAGACTTTATGCCTACCACATCAGATTGCTCATGCACTTCACCACGGTTAGAACGATGAGCATCCCTTATTTCATATGCAAAAACATAGAGAGGATGACAGTGATTGCAAAAAGAAAACCATATCCACAACAACTCAATAGCATTTATCATTTTTCTGTCATGAAAATTATCGTTTTGCATTAGTTCACTCTGTTTGGAATGCCATGGAAAACTTTCATTGCCCATGAGTACTTCAAGGGGCCTCAAATATTTTCAGATCCCTAAGAGGAAGGTGAACCTTCCGGGCAACCAAAGGAGCCTAAAAATAAAATAGAGGAGGTTCCTGTTCTTGTGTTTGTCACCTATGAAAGAGGCACTAGGATTCTCTTTGCAACTATCAAGCGAGTACTACCTCCACCAGGGGTGGAAGGGGTCTCGTTTTCTTCACCAGACCACAAGAAAATGCTATCTTCACTGGGGATGAAGGGGCTTTGCCTTCTTCTCCAGCTATACGGGTTGGCCAGTAGTCAAAGGGTAGAGATAAAGGAAAGCAAAAGATGCATGAGAAGAGACATCTTGAAGGGCAAGATAGAGATTTTATTTTGATTGAGGAGGATGTTACTGATTTAGGCTCTCAAAGCTCAAGACTCAAGGACATGATTATCAAAGAGAGAAGGACACTGAAATTCAAGCCTTATCACTTAACCTTGAGAGGGCCAAATGGATCATCAACAGATAAGCAAACTATTATGGAGCTGCAAATGATTAAGGAAGATAGGAAAGAGGCAAAAGAAGAAAAGATCGTGATGACCTCCCTTGAGCAAGAAATTGAGAATGACCGAGAGACATGGTTGGAAAAGGTGAACATTCACCTTGAGAAGTTGCTTGAGAAATCCAACATAGAGAAGAAAATGTTGCGCCATATGGCCTATCATTACTTAACTCGGAACAACATTTGCAAAACAATGGTAAAGAGGCTAAAAGCTAAGTTAAGGAGAGCCTTGAGGGCCAAGAAAGAACATGATAAACTCAAAATATTGGCTGAAGCTTCATTAGGTTAGAAAATCACTTAATTAGGTTTCCTCTTGCCAAATTTGAGGAAATTTTGGAAACTTTTTGTCATTTTGCATTTTTGAAAATGGAAACACAGGAAATTCTAACTGATGTGCAGCGCCACCGGCTCTGCGCATTGAATTGGCTCACTCTTTTACCAAATGGCTTGTAGTTTTAGATTCATCATGAAAAAAAAAACAAAACCCAGAAAATTTCATCAATTTTGGACAAGATCTAGGTCACCAAAAGGGCAAAAAACACCCAAAAATGCCCTCTCTGCCACTTTTTGGACCCACAAGAAGCAATCTTGGGAGAATGGATTTTTGAAGGGGTAGATCAACTCCAAATCAGGAAATTCAAGATGTTACAGAAACTAGATAGGAAGAGATTTCTAACAAGCTATCTTGGGCCTGATTGGGATGAGCGGAAGCCTCCAAAAGCTTCCCTAAATTGGTGCTGTGCATCAGGTAGATTTTATCAATTTTGCCTAAAACTCAAAATTTCGCCCAGTTTCATCAATGGTTGAATTTTCTTCTTGTTTAGGTAAATGAATGCATGGTAAATGATGTATTTGATGAAATTATTAATGAAAATAACCTCATAGGGAGGTACATCAAGTTCCAAGTGGTTTTGAGCTGTAATGAATTGGTTTCTTAAGTTTTAGAGGCAAGCTATTCCACTGCCTACTTTTGTGTTCCTAGTTTAGATATGGTTGAAACCACCCCTTTTCTCATGGATTCGACCCTGATAGCTAGCATGAGTGGTTTCCTTGCCTATATTATGTAATTTCTTAGTCATTTTTAAAGGTTTGACTTTGGTAGAAGTGTTGGCACTCATTAAACATTTGTATCAGCAGTTTGGCAAGGAATAAAACCAGGTTTCACAACTATTTTTATGGGATTCTTGTGACAGTGAGTTTATGTATTGTTTATTCTTTGTAATGAGTTTTTTATGATGTTTTATATGTATCCACATCTCTCTCCCTCTTCTAAACTAAATGAATCAAGGTGAATAGACAAAATAAACTAATTTACAGTGCTTTGCCTTGGGAATGCATTTGGTTTTCAATGTTTTCAACTGTTTGAAGAGGATTCATAGTTTCTTTATGCCCTCCTCAACTCCTCAACTGTCTTAATCTACCATATTAATCCATTTCTAGTACATAAACCCTTGTCTACCTCGCCCCACAGAACATGACTGTATCCCTGAGTTGATTTCCCGGACCCAATTTGCCTTCTCTAATTGATCCAGCAACCAAAACCTAAAAATCAAACTAGAAAACGCTGAGCTACTATACCTAGCCTAAAATCTACATTAAATTCAATCATCTCAAGCCCTAGTTTCCAATATCCTAATTGAGATTGACAAGGAGAGATCCCTCTCCTAACCTGGTAGGGCTAACTACCAGGTTAAGCATGCTTTGATGTTAGCCTAGACCTACCTTCCTTCAGCCTGAGGTAGATCCAGGAACTAACAGGAATGTGATGCAGGTTTGGAAGTGACGGAAAGGAGGTTTTAAGATGGTAAGAGGTATTATAGGTTCCTCATGAAGCTTTTCTTGTCCCTCAAACTACCTCCTATAGAAATTTTTTGGCTCTCTATAATTCCTATAGGAGCCTCCTGTAGAAAACACAGTTTTGGAAGAAGAGGTACAGTGGGGTGAAAGAGATGCCAAAATGATGGAGGAAGGTGTGGAGAAGATGAGATGGATACTGGTATGAATGGCAGGGTCCCCTTGGAACCTTCTTCTACTCCTTGTATTCCTCCTGCAAATCTGTAATGCAATAAAAATTCATTTTTTATTTCTATTTTTTTCTTTTTGAAAACAAATAGGGCACCTCAGAGAGGTTTTCACCTTAATTTCCTGCCCTGGGTGCCTCCAAGGGAGGTTTTCACCTAGGGATCTTATTCATTTTTTTTGACATCACTAGGCCACCTCAGAAGAGGTTTTCAACCC
Source organism: Pinus tabuliformis (assembly GCA_031772625.1). Classification (NCBI taxonomy): domain Eukaryota; kingdom Viridiplantae; phylum Streptophyta; class Pinopsida; order Pinales; family Pinaceae; genus Pinus; species Pinus tabuliformis. The sequence goes on from CM062805.1 coordinate 60,203,261, forward strand.
AATGATGGGACTCAAGCGCCTCATGGAGGTTTGCACTTGAGTCCTTATTTTTTTCTCTTTTTTCTTTAGTGAGTGGGTGAAGTGGAAGCTAAGACATGCTCCACTACCATCATTTTTTTATTTAAATATTCAATAAACTCTCACTTGGAGAGGGGTTTCTTGTATAATTTTAACCAATGTCCATTGACAAGCATGGGGATGGCTTCATCATCAATGGTTCTAATCAGAACTGAACCATTGTCATTGCTTTTCTCCACAGTGTAGGGTTCCAGCCATCTTGTCCTCAGCTTTCCTTTGAAATCCTTGTATCTTGAATCATAGAGTAGTGCCCAATCTCCCTCTTGGAATTGATTCTCCTTGATATTTCTGTCATGCCATATCTTTCTCTGAAGCTGAACTACCTCTGTATGGAGAAGGGATGGATTGATTTTCAATTTTCTTTCTGGGCCAAACTCTATATTTTTAACATAGAGAGAAGTGGGGTCGGCCACACAGAGATCAGCTGAGGGGTTGTTTTCGGTTTCTCTTACTATGTCTTCTAATGGTGATACACTGGGAGGTGGATTCTAAATCAAATTTTCAATCATATCATCCTAATCTTGCTGTTTTCCCCCATGGCGATTTCTAATGTACAAAGTGGTGCAGAATAAACTTCATCCTCATCCTCCTCCAGCCAGAGAGGTATATCATGTTCTAGCAAGGGTTGGGCAGGAGGATATAGGATTAACTGCTTGGACATGTTCCCAGCTCAAAAGCTAATGTAAGCATTGGTTGTAGCCAACCAGGGTCTTCCTAGAATGAGAGGATACCTAGTGAGCTTTGCCTTTGGTTGGAGAACTAAGAAATCAACCGGGTACTCCCAAGAATCAATGGAGACCATCACACTTCCACAATCCCCTCAAGGGTCACTATGGATGGGTCTGCTAGCTGCAACATTATTGTGGTCTTCCTCAAGGAGCCTTGGAGGTTAAGTTTGAGCATTGTGTCCTTTGTCATCACATTAATTGCAGCTCCAAATCAATCAAGGTATGTGGGACCATTGTGCCATTGATGTGGACATCAACTACTTAGCTTCCAAGGTCTAGATATTTTGGACAGATTATCGGCCCCAACATCAGGTCAGACAGTTGTCCTATGACATTGATTGTTGGGGCATCTCTCTTGTGCCTTCCTGGATGCCTAAAGCACTTCTCTTTGATCAACCTATTATAGATAGGCACATTTTTTATGGCTTGGAGAAGTGGTATCTTCACACATAAATGTTTCAATTCACCCAATAGTTCAATCTCTTCTGGGGTAGGTTGGATTTTCATGGATAGTCTCTCAGGAAAGGGTGGATTTGCTTTAGATTCACTTTCCTCTTTATCTTCCTCAACCTCCCTCGGTGGAGGTTGGCTATCTGGGAGAACTTTCCTAGATCGCAAGTTAATTTCTTCAATCTCCACAGCATAAGTTGGGCATGATGGTTCCCCACTATACACTTGTTGAGCCTGTTTGTTGTTCAGGTTCGGATTTGGCTAGGCAGGCATTTGGGGTTGCCTTGGTGGAGCAGAAGGTAACGATTGTGGTTGGGCAGGTGGTAGAGGCAAAAGAGCGGGAAGATAGTTGTACTGGGGCCTCCACCCCTGATGAGATGCATTCCACTGAGGTTGTGGTTGAGCATAGGATTGAAATGAATGGGTGGCTGGTTAGGCATGATATTGAGATGTGAAGGAGCAAGGAGGAGGCGTGGACTAGGAATGATTAGCAGGGGGGCCCCATGAAGGTGTTGAGGTGACTTGGTTGGGGTTGTAGTATGCATGAGATGTCCCTTGCATCCCCTGCTAGTATGGTCTAGGTCCATGCGGCCTCCTTTGATTTATGTAATAGATCTATTCATTGACTCCTTTTGCCCCTTGGTATATAGCTTTAAGTCCGAGCAAGGAAGGGCACTTATCTATAGAATGATCTTCTTCACAGACTAAACAAACCTATATAGAGTTCAATGGGAATTCATTCTTAGGATGCCTCCTGGTGCATCAAGGGAAAAAATGGCCAAAGCCCTCTCTGTTTCCTCTTGTTTTATTTTCATATGTAAGGTATCCATTTACATGGCAAGAGTCTGTAGCATCTCACTCTTGAAGTCTTCCAGCATGTTTCCAATTTCACCTTTAATGCATGAATTGGAAGAAGAGGTATTGGCTATGGGTTGACTCCCCCTACCTTTCTTTCTGGCTACTCTAGAATGGTTTCTAAAAATAGTCTTTATGTCCTCATAGGATAGTTGGTAGATGTCTCCCCTGGCTAGTAGATGGAGGGTGTCTAAAAGGTCTTTCTGAATTCCCCTGAGCAAGACCAACTTCAGAGACTCAGGGTCAAGTGTACACCTGGCCCTTTTGTAACTGAGCTGGAACCTCTCTTCATAGTCTTCGAGGGACTCATCACTTCCTATGGTCATTCAGAAGATTTCTTCTTTCGTATATTTTTACCTACAATACTCTCGATACTTTTTGTTAAAGGCCTGCTACATCTGAGCCCAAGCTGTGATTCTATTGCCAAGTAATCCCATGAACGAGCGCAATGCTACGTCCTTGAGAGTAGAAGGGAACAGTTTCAAATTTTTCTTGTCTTATGCATAGTCATAAGTTCGACAGATGACAGAAAACTCGAAAAATAAGGTGTTAGGATCTTCTGTAGTCAAACCATGGAAGTGAGGTAGGGCTGAAGGACTTATATTCTTCATTTTGATGTCCCCATTGGTCTCCCAAATGGGGAAGGTGCCCTCTATTCTCTCTCCATTTTCCCTAGCATATATGTTTTCA